>WBMV01003267.1:1439555-2119555 GCA_013396655.1 Campylorhamphus procurvoides | reverse complement strand
GAGGGGGATTTTTTTTTTTAAAGGTAAGTCTATTTTTCTTCTTCTTACCAGATATAAAAATTGTGGTTAGTGCCTGGAGTAAAGGGCCCTCTAAACTTTATAGTGTTTATCCTCCATTTATAAATCTGTAATGATCTATTTAATGATATCATAAGGTTAAAAGTTAAACAGTATTGTATTTTCTCCACTTTTTTCTCCTCTGCCTTTTAGAAAGTAACCTGCCTGTTTCCGAGGGAGGATTGGTCAGGGTTGTTTTCTGAAGAAGCCTATAGGTAAAGAGGCATCCATTCGTTCACGCAGGAGGATTCAGAAAGGCAGGGACAAGAAGATAAAGGTATTATTTTAACATGATAAGCCCTGCTTGGAAAATGTCTTCGACTCATCCGAAGTAAGCCTCTTTCTTTCCTTCCTCCACCCTCCCACTCTACCCCCCCAACCCCAAAATACGGGGCTAATTTAAAACACTGTCTAGATATGCTACTTGTACATATTGAAAACATATTTTAGTGACTGTGTTTGTTTTGGCAATATATGAACCAAAAACCTCCCAATTAAACTAAAAAGAGCGACTTTTAAAAGTTAGAGATTGCCTTTTAAAAGCTTATTAAAATCAGCATGTTAGATGTCTGTCTTTGAATTAGCTCCGAGGCTTGATTGCTTTCATTAAAGCTGCCTGTTTGGGTGCTGCTTGGTGAATGTTCAAGCCTGGATTTTCCCCCGCCTTCTCCCCCCTGCCCTGAGCTGCTTCTTACTACTTGTCAAGTTGGATTTTCCCTCCAAATTTGAAAGCAAAACTCCAATTTGTTTTTTGTTTTGTTTTGGTTTTTTTTTCTTTTTCTTTTTGAGAAGCAGCAGCCACCTCCTCCCCTTCTTTCCCCTTGCAAAACATCACGACCAAAATCACCAGCAACCCGAGCCAGAGAGAGACCAACAGGTACAAATATATATTAAAAATATATATATTAAAATATAGCTTAAAGAAAAAAAGCACTTCTAAAATATCCACCCTGACTAAATCGACACTCCCCCAAAAACACCCACCCCAAGCCACCAAAAAACCCCAAGCCATCACATTGCTCATAGCCCATGAATGCCTTAAAAACAAATGTTTAAACAGGTTTTCTTTTTTTTTTTTTTTTGAAGCGGCAGAAAACCTCTGCATGCTCCAATGGGTTACAATAACAATGCTCTATTGCAATGTAAAACAAGCTGGAGGAGAAAAAGGTGCTTTTTGTTACCATTTTATCAAAGCTGTTCATCTTCTAGCTGCAGGCAGCATTTTGCTGGAATTGCAGATATTTCTCTGTCCGGGCTCCTTTGTTTGTGCATCTCATTTGCATATATTTATCTCCAGCTGAGGGTGCTTTCAGCTCATTAAGGCCTCCCCTCGCATTATTTCATAAGCCAGCTGCTAGGAGGGATTTCACCTGTGGTGACTGAGAAAAGNTAAAAAGAGCGACTTTTAAAAGTTAGAGATTGCCTTTTAAAAGCTTATTAAAATCAGCATGTTAGATGTCTGTCTTTGAATTAGCTACGAGGCTTGATTGCTTTCATTAAAGCTGCCTGTTTGGGTGCTGCTTGGTGAATGTTCAAGCCTGGATTTTCCCCCGCCTTCTCCCCCCTGCCCTGAGCTGCTTCTTACTACTTGTCAAGTTGGATTTTCCCTCCAAATTTGAAAGCAAAACTCCAATTTGTTTTTTGTTTTGTTTTGGTTTTTTTTTCTTTTTCTTTTTGAGAAGCAGCAGCCACCTCCTCCCCTTCTTTCCCCTTGCAAAACATCACGACCAAAATCACCAGCAACCCGAGCCAGAGAGAGACCAACAGGTACAAATATATATTAAAAATATATATATTAAAATATAGCTTAAAGAAAAAAAGCACTTCTAAAATATCCACCCTGACTAAATCGACACTCCCCCAAAAACACCCACCCCAAGCCACCAAAAAACCCCAAGCCATCACATTGCTCATAGCCCATGAATGCCTTAAAAACAAATGTTTAAAGAGTTTTTCTTTTTTTTTTTTTTTTGAAGCGGCAGAAAACCTCTGCATGCTCCAATGGGTTACAATAACAATGCTCTATTGCAATGTAAAACAAGCTGGAGGAGAAAAAGGTGCTTTTTGTTACCATTTTATCAAAGCTGTTCATCTTCTAGCTGCAGGCAGCATTTTGCTGGAATTGCAGATATTTCTCTGTCCGGGCTCCTTTGTTTGTGCATCTCATTTGCATATATTTATCTCCAGCTGAGGGTGCTTTCAGCTCATTAAGGCCTCCCCTCGCATTATTTCATAAGCCAGCTGCTAGGAGGGATTTCACCTGTGGTGACTGAGAAAAGAGGGGTGAAAAAAACCAAATTCTTCATTAAAAAAAAAAAAGGAAAAGAAAACAAAAAAACCAACAACCAAGGAAATCTTCTGACTCTCTTCCCCTATAAATGGGCACCATTTGTGTTAAACAGCCTCTTGTCATGATAGATGCCTCCTGGGGTCAGGGGGGAAAGTTGATTTGAAGGTCAGCAGTAAAACAACAGACAAACCAGACGCCAAACTGGTTCCTTAGCTGTCGGTGGGAGCAGTGGTACAACCAGGTCTTGAACCTTTTTCAACCTCTAATAAAACAGGGGAAGAATCTGAAGTGGAGTAACCAGGCCCCAGAGGAAAAAAAAAAAAAGAAAGAAAACCAACCCACAAATAATATCAATATCGAGCAGCAACGGGAAACAACGGAGCAGCTCTCAGCGTTACGGGCACGCTGCTATTGTTTCAAGAGCTGGGGAATTAATTCCACTTATTTATTTAAGGCGTGTCAACTCGCTGCCTAAACCTGTTTCGGTGTCAAGATGAATAAAACTTTTATGGCTCATAAAATAGAGCCATTCATCTCAATGGTCTTTGTGGTGCCTGGGTTGTTGGGGTTTTTTTTCCCCCTCTCCTCCTGGCAGACTGAGCTGGGCCGAAATCTCTGTGTCCCATCGCCACCAGCTCGCTCATAGGAGAAAAGAAAATTTGGACAGGGCATGTCAAGCTAAACTTGTGGATTTGATTAGAAATTGTAAATGTTAATTCATCATAATCACGTGCAAACTCCCCACCTCCTCTTTTCCCCTGGCCTAAAACCTACAGTGAATTTACCTCATCTATATGGAGCTTTGGACCAACAGGTAATAAAATACAATAAAGCTTGCTTTTTATCAGGACACACACACAAAAAAAATCCCATTAATTATAGTTCATGACTACTCTAAACCAAATGTTCAAATAGTAGTTGGAAATGATGCATAAAATCTCAGCATGTTCTGATAGGTTATAGAGTCAGTGGTTTATTGCAATGTAAAACAAGCCACAGGAAGAGAGGGTGGTTTTGTTTACCATTTTCATCAAAGCTGTTCATCATGTTGATATACTTGTGCTATATTGTGACCCCTACATACGCTGCATTTCATACATTTATTTTCCAGGTTGTTGCCACTTTTGCTGCCTTTGCCTTGGAGAACTCGAGTAATTCTCAGGTCCCTTTGAAATATTTTCTCATCTGTGCCGAATTTCTGCCAGCAAACCTACTGGTAGATATGGACCGAAGAAATATTTATTATCATTAAGTAAGGTTTTCTTTTGACTTAATCTGAGGCAATTAGTACCTGAATAAACATAGACTAAGTAATCTACCTCCTCAAAAGGTAATTAAACTTGAAAAGCGCTTTTTGGCCCTACCCAAGGAAAGAACAACTTGATTAAAATGCTTTGGAGATTCGCTTTCATTTCTATTCCCTTTCGCCCTGGAAAACATTTTATAAAATCCCTATGACTTTTAATTTCTCCCCATGCCAAACCTGAGGCCGCTGTTGGTTGTTGCTGCCCTCTTCCTCCACCTTCCCTAAATCTTTAACCCCACTTCTCATTTTTCTTTGCCTCTAATCTAATCGCTAATTCCTTGGCTTGGCCAAATAGTTAAAAATGTTAAGTGCTGCTCACAATTCCTGCTGCCTCCCCCTCGTATCTGTCTCTGTTTATGGAACAGGCCCTGGTTTCCTCCTGCTCTTGTTCAGCTGTAGGTCTGCAGGTCAGGAGACTGTAAATACACACAGTGCTGCCCCAACCCATAAATCTGAGCAAAGGGCAGCCTTATATATTCAGATAAGGGATGCAAGGGGAAAGGGGGAAAAGAAAAAAAAATATTAAAAGAGAACCAGCAGACTCTGTGGTGAAGGAGATGCTTTGCTAGATCCCAAATCCAAGGTCCACACCCTGCTACCTCGCAGGATGTTCCAGCCAAAGATGAATCTGAAATGTTCGTCCTTCTTCCCACCCCTCCTTGTTTAGATATAAATCATTACAAAATGCATTTTATTACCTTTGGGACAAAGAAATTAAACAAGAGATTTCGATGGCTTTCTCTCCTCCAGACCTTTGTTGGTCTATTTTCTCTCCCCCCCAAACCCCCCTATTTTATTTCCTGCACCTCCGAAGCTTTCAAGGGAACAGTCCCCCTGTTATTGCTTCTCAGTTCCAAGGTCTTAGAATAAATAACATTGTTATTACTCACTTCACCAATTTCCAAGAAGAAATATGGCTGCAGCAAATGCGAGCAGCACTAATATTTGCAAAGTGATAAATGGATTGTTACATACCTTCCCGTCTGTGTGGCCTCCAGCCATCCTCCGGCCGGCTACATCCCTCCTCGGGGTGGGAGGGAGCCTGCCTTTGAACTTAGCGGGGTCCAGACACTTAGTGCCTTGCACCAGAGCCTGCCCCTGGCCCCCTCCTCACTCTCTGATGGAGAGATAATTTTTGGTGGATCATGCCAGAGATGGTAGCGGGACTGGGGTACGTGGCAAGAGCCACGTACTGGCACCAGGCAGCTGAGTGAAGATGCTTTTGGCACACTTTTGTTAGTGTTGGGTACTGCAGAGACAGGACTGAAGGGCTTGGGATATCCCCAAGGCACAACAGCTGCCCTGCTGCCCTCCCTGGCTCCAGCAGTGCCCTGGTGAAGGGCATCACATCCCTGGTGTCACAAGAGTCACCTGTCCTTCTCTGGCTACCAGCGATGTGAAGACTGGACAGAAAAAGGCTTGCAGAGGAGAAAAATTGTTTTTGAGATTCTCCCCCACTCTGCCTCCAAAATGTCCCCAGTGACTGAAGGGGAACTGCAGTGGATACCTGAGGTACCAGGGATACAAATACTCAGTGGGGTGAGAACTGGAAAGATGTATTCCCAAACACCACCTTTCTCACTGCTCATTAAATTTCATTAATTCACATGAAATTCTCAGCAAATTTTCTTAACCAAAGCTGATGTTAGGGAGGTGCTGAGGCTGGAAGCAATCTGCTGGTCTCCTCACCCCAAAGCTGGGAAGCTTAAAAAGAGTTGGCAATTGGAATATTCACAAGAAATGAAAAATTAATCAATTAAACCCCCCAATATAATTGTGGATTTCTTTTTCTTTATGCAGCAATTTTTATCTAGCTCTGAGACATGATTTGGACTCCTCAATTTTATTCAAAACAAAATCTCCAAATCAAATTATTCCTGGGCTGCAAGTCATTTTGGAAAAAAAACCTACTCTGAATGTGTGGTAATTAAAAACAAAACAAAACATTTTCCTTCAGACACAGAAAGAGCAGGCTGCTGACATTTCTTAGACTGAGTTTGTTTGTCCCATTTCCATGCCATGGCTCGTGGGAGAGGGGCTGGGAAAGTTTCTTTGGTTGGCCTGAATTCCTTGGTGGGATGAGCACCCCCACCTTATGTTGTTCAGGCACCAGAGGTGATGTAAAACTTGCTCTAGTGTGTACAGGTCTCACATGGAGGTTAAACACAGTGGTATCAGCATCTACGTGGTGCAGGCTTGAGATGGGAGAAGGTGAAGAATGCATGCGAGGGTTTCAGCACCCTGGGGTGGAGGTGTTGGCATGGTCTGGCAGTGCTAGTACGTGAATATTTCTGTGCCCATGGGGATGGGGAAAGTGGTAGGTTGAAAGGCTGGAGCTATATACGAGGTTGCTTTTTCCTAAGGGATACCTTGGTATGTAAAAGGAAGAACAGAATTTCAGGGTCGCAGGAATAAAATCACCCAGAAACTGTAGGCAGAGGTATGAAAGAGTCAATCAGAGGAGAGGGCAAAAATGTATCTGAGAGCTTTTTCTTCTGACCAAAGTAAATACCATAACTTCGTTCTTAATAAGATAAGAAATATGGAAAGGAAGGTCATAAGTTACAGATAAGGCTAAAAAACCCTTTGGAACGAGCTCTCATGCAAAATAGATACAGTTCATTACTATTTAAAAAAAACCCTGATATTCTGTATTGGTTTTTAATAATGGAATTAATAGAATCATGGAATCATAGAATCATTAAGCTTGGAAAAGACCTCCAAGATCACTGAGTCCAAACTTTATACAAAACGTCCATAAGACTCTAATAAATGCGTATGTGTGTCTGCTTATGAGGCTGTAAATAGGTATGAGATTACGTGTGTGTGCATATATATATACACATATATATGTGTATGTGTGTACATGGGTGTATATACAACTGTTGTCCATTTATAGTTGCACAAATCTACACGTGTGGATATGAACACGTGTACACACATACACAAATGTACACACGTGTACATGTTATGCATATATGCACCCCTAAAAACTGAGTGTGCAACAAATGGAAAATAACATGAGCTGCAAAATTATTTAAGGAAAAAAGTGCTGAAAGCAAATGAAAGCTGGAGTAGTGGCATTGTGGGGAGCTATCCTACTCCTTGGAAACATCCAGAAACCTTTTTAAACATTTACCAACCCCTTTTCTAACTTCGGGAGCAGGGCTAGAAGTACCTCAAAACCACAATTCTTTGAGACATTCCTGTCAGGCAGGAAACCCTGTGAGAGCAGCATAACTTGTGCTCTGCTCTGATTCCAGCCCCAGAAAACACATAGGTAAGAAGAAAAATCAAAATAATTGAATATATACAAGACTTCTACATTTGTATAAACACCAAGTTTTGAAAAGGGAAAAGAGAATCAGGCCTTCATTTTTTACTATTTCTTTTCGTCAAACATTAAAAAAAAAAAAAAGCCGAGCAGTTCTTATTTTATCCAGACCAGTTCATAAATCCCAAGTCATAAATCCACATGATATCCTGGGCTGCTGGATTTTGCATTTGGAGCTCTGAGAGACTGATAGCTGAAAGATTTATAAAATCCCAGGTAGCCAGAGTGCTCCCTATTGGCTCCACATCTGAGGGGTCCCCGCATCCTGCTCAGCCCAGAGAGCTGGATGTATGGGATATATTGTGCTCAAGATGCAGCATAATCCCACCCTCCTATTTTCAGATGTGATGAAGGCTAACATTTGGTCATTTGCCATGGATGGGCCCTGTTTAGGGACTTTTCTGTGCAGATAAGGGGGCAGCCACATGCTGGCATTGCCCCAAAACTGCTGCCACCTCCTGCAAAATTATACCATAGGCTGTGTCATAGATGTACGATTTACCTTGTGTGATAACCCTGACCAAAACCAGCAGAATTGCTTCAGCTGCCTTGAATATACATTTAATTTTGTTTCTTGCAATGTCATTGGCTAGAAGTGACTGTTCAGTAAGAACAAGGGATCATCACTGGGGCCAGAAGGTGATGATAATTTGAGGGGAACACAACTAGCCCCTTAGCAAGACAATGGTAGATGAGATGCCTCAGACAAAGTAGAGGTTGCAAATAATTTTGCTGGGAAAAAGCAGCACGTCACATTCCCCAAGGAGCTGAAAAGATGATGCCCAGAGATTTTTCTCTTTTTCATCAGTTCTGTGGATGTTGCATATGGGACTATGTGTATTGGGGTGAAACACCCCCAAAACAGCCCCTCTGAAGTCTGGTTTGTACTATTTGTCTGAATCCACAGGATTCTGAACAGGTACTTAAAGCTTTCCCTTCATTACTTTCCTCTATCCTTTCTCAATGACCTTATTTGAACCTAATACTTTCCTCCAGACTTGCAATGACAGACATTTTTAATATGCTTCTGTTGCATTAATAAAAAGATAACCTCCCCCCAACCTCTTTTGCAGTTACAAGATTTGTTTTATAGCTGTAACTAACATCTTTGTTACAGAGAAATTAAATGATTTGCTTTATATTTCATATTCTTTTATTCATGTGTCTGAATCTATCAAAGTACATGTGGAAAATCCTCCTTCACCTTCCTGGGGAAGGATGGTGGAATCAACCTGATGTCAGCTCTGCCAGTTAGGAATTTTATTAGAAACACATTGTTCAGCTAAATTTAGATATTTTTTGGTTGGTTGTTTGCCTCTACTAGTGGAAACTAAAACATTGCAAGGGTTTGTGCTCTCTGTGTGTTGTGAGCATCTCTGCCTTTGATCAGCCACCTTAAAAGAGCATCGTGAGAGGCTTGCCTTGCATGCCACAGAGCTGCCTGCCTCCAGCATGCCTCTTCCCCATCAAAATCCCTGTGTTCATTAGAAACAGTTACTCATTTAAGAGGCCAAACTAAACCAGACACAAGCAGACTGAATCATTTATATAAGGACTATGTCAGACTCATGGCAGGAGAGTTTTTTCTTGGTTATTCTTAAAATCCAAAGCTTTCCCAAGCCTGTTAGTGTCTCACATGAGGTATCTCCTTCCTCTTACCAAGCAGAACATATTTCTTTTTAAACCTCAAACTCCTGTGGACTGCATTTATGCTGTATTTCATAATTTCTTCCTGCTTCCTTACTCTTTATCCCTCCTTCAGCTGGGTTTGAGCCATTGTGATCTCATGGCTGTTGAGTGCAAGGCAGCATAGCCAGGAGTGGGGTTCAGGAGGGCTTCCTGCTCAACCCATGCAGCCTGTGGGTGCACCGTTATTTAATCCAACCTGACTCTACAGGCCAGGTAGACCTGTCCTGCTTCAAGAGGGTGAATTTGCTACATTTTGCCTCTTTGGCATTTCCAGCACCTTTGACAATGGCATTTGGTACTTCACAGCCACTGGTTTTGAAAGCTTTGTGCCTGTGAATATACCCAAATCCCCTGACTATATCAGTGCTCTTCATCTTGAAATGCTCAGATGGTCTTTGGTGGTTGCTCATCAAGAAGATTGGGCTGAAATGAATCCCCTGGTGCAGAAGAGCTAACAGAGCAGGGTGAAGGGCAGATGCTCACTTGTGTCTATTGATCAACCTCTTTGCCCTGCATTACCACTTGTGGTGCCTTTGAAAGCAGAAGGAGATTCCTTTCTATTTCCAAGCAGAGATTTGGGATGTAGAATCTGATCAAACATTAATTTTTGCAGTTTTAAATGTGCAAGTAATGTTAAAGTTTCCTTTTATTAAAACATCCACAGAAGCTCTTTTCTTCTGTTACCATTTTGCTAATTAAAAATGCTGTACAAGGACTAGTATCGAGCTATAGAAATGAAAGGTCAATACATGAACAACACTTCATTTGTAAATAATACAGCTCTGTAATCAATTATCTCATTTTCGCAGAAGACATATTAATCTACAAGCAAAGAATGGAGACATTTAGAGGATGTACAGAGGGGATCTTTAAATGTTAAATGTTCTTTAGCATGTGCTAAATAAAGGGTTTGGCAGAGGGAAAATGTAACGCAGAGCACTGACACTCCAGGGAGAGTCTTTAGGTCAAGTGATTTGTACCTTCAAAATAGTTCTCCATAGCACTGTAAAGCCTCTCCTGTTGCTAGCAGGGAGGTGGGTTAGTGTTATTTAGGATGCTAACTGTGACAGGGAAAATATTGCAAAAAATTAGAGAAAAAGGTCATCTGCAAAGAAAAAGGTGCATATTTTAATAGTTGAATCATCCCTTTTTTGTACTGGTATTTGCTTTCTGTCAGTAGTGGGAAGTGAGTTTTCCTACCCCTCCTTTTCCATAAAGCCAGGCTTCTGGACTGTGGGTTGGAGCTGAGACATGCTTGTGTGAGAAGGTGTGTGGCCAAATGCCCCTGGTATCCTGGGCACCAGGAAGCACCACTCCAGGTAACTCAGCATCCCGTCAGAGTCCCAGTGGGATTGTTTCCTCTTCCATGGGTTACAGTGGGAACCTATACACAGGTTTAAAAATGTAACAGTTTCTGGGTGTCAGAGATCCTGTGCATGACTCACAAACATCATTAGGGAAAATTACAAGAAAATCTATTCCCTGACCTAAAAACAGTTCACACTTTCCATCAAATGGAAAGGTTCTTGCCAGCTCTGTTTGGAGTTGGGTTACCTTGTAAGATTTTTTACAGAATTTGACAACATAGAGGAAGTAGAAAAGCACGGGATGAATGCAATTTCATTTTCATTTTTGCCTGTGTGTTGAATTTGCAGTACATCTGTCCTGTGCTCGATCCAGATTTTCAGCTTTAAAATTCCTATCAAATGTATGTTTGGACTTTAGGAGAAAAAACTCCACCCATAGACCCCAAATCTCCCCACCTCCAGTTCTCACCACTCGGTTGATCTCATCCCATCCCTTGTCTTGACCTCCTGTATCCATGGCTGGGTGGGAAGAGTAAGGAGTGGGGCGGTGGAAAGAGCTCCACCAATGCGAGTCCTTGCGTGAGAGGAGTCTCCCTCCCATTTACCTCTGCCACAGTCCCCTTTTCCCTTCTCCCACACTTCCTGCTAGCCAAATCCATTGTCTAGTCCAGGAGAAAGCTATAAAAAGAGAAAAGGCAAAGGCAAAAAAAAAGGGAATTGTTTTCAACAGACTTCATGAGCCAAAGTAGCTCCAGGGAGTGCAGGGGTAGGGAGGAGATGACCATCTTGGCATCTTTGGGGCTTAAGGTTGATTATTTTGCCTCACTCCCCTCTGTACTCTTTTCACAAACAGAAATACACCCCTGTCACATGGTGATTAAGCAAGGCACCAGCCCAGCTCCCTCCCAGCAGGCCAGAGGGATTGGAGCAAAGAGCCAAGACCACCACCAGTGTGAAGAACAGGACGGCAAGCCAGGGATTTAGGGAGGCGTGATTGCCCTCTGTCTGCTGGCTGATACCAAGGACAAATAATCAGCAACAGCAAAATTCTCACAAAAAACCATTTTTGTCTCATGCAACAGGAAGGAAAGCTGGTTATGGAATTGGTGTTGTCAAAGAAATGGCAAGTGGCGAGGCGGTAAGGCAGGAGCCCTGGCTGCATGGCAGTGGATATTGCAGTGAAGTTTGAAGGTATCTGCTTCTTCTTTAAGAACAAAAGTTAGATTAGGATGAAAAAAAAAAAAGACCTGTAAGCCTAAATATTTCCAGGTTTGCTCACCCCCGTGGGTTCCGTGCAAGCTGTAGCTGCTCGACCCACAGGGCCCGTCAAAGCTCTCCAAGGTTCTCTGTGCCAAAATAAATGTTACTTTACCATCAAGTAGGCAGAAGAATGAAAACTGTAAGATGTGTGAGTGAGAAAAAAAGAGCCCAAACAGGAAAACCCCTTTCTTCTCTTTTGAAAGTCTTGGATGATCAAGGCTGTTCTGCTCACTCTGATGTAATCAGTTTGCAGATACCCAAATACACGTCCAGCCATGGAAAGTGCTCTCCCTTTGATTCCAGAAAAATCCTTTCTAATTCTCTTTGAATGTTCCAGGGCTTTTTGTAATGATTGCTATCAATGCCAACCAAATGCTTTAGATCTCTCTCTCTCTCTCTCTTCATTTTTTTTTCCTGTCTTTAAATACTTGCCTTATTTCTATGCAGCCTGGTTACAGTTGTACATGGAAAAAATATCTAGGAAACAGATCTGGTTTGCTTTAGCCTTTGTGCCACATAGAGGTAGACACTTTAACCTCCTTTACATTTACTTAGTTACTTTAATATGATTTCTGTAACCCCTATACTTTCTTCTTCTTTTTTTTTTTTCTTCCATATAACTTTTTAAATATCTATAATACGGTAGCCCATACACTTCACATAGGTTGGACTTTTATTACATCAGGCTCACTGCAACTATCTAGTAAATCAGAAGTCATGTTCTTCCTAAAAGTTAAAAACCAGGATTGTTAAACTGAGCTTGGACTGAGTTTGTGAAGGACCAGCTGAAAAAAAGCTAAGTTAGTTAAAACAATAGATAGACTTGTTTAACCAGAAAATAATAGATCCCCTAAGGCACTAGATCTGCAGTTTTTACCATGGGTAGGAGCACTGCTGGATGGTCAGTTATTCTTTCCATGCTCTTCAGTTGCTCTGAAGAGGGTATGTGACCCTCATTCACAGCACATTTCCATTGCTGTGACACCTCTTCCAGCCCACACGTCACAAGCTGGGATCTTCAAAAATCACAAAGCCCTTTCTAAATCCATGAGATTAAAGGAGAGCAAGATTTGTGATATGTTATTCTTTGTCTTTTCAGTTTTTAGGATTTTTTTTCTTTAACCAGTAAATTAAAGGATTATTTTACATTTTCCTGAAAACTGTATTTTCCTCCTTTAATTACAAGATGCTGGAGGAGAATCTAAAGAAAATCACCAACAGGCAGGTGAATCATAAGGAAACTCTGATATCTGCCATGTAGTGGGACATTTCACCTTGTAGTTAGCCATAAAATATCACAGGTAAGTAAAACACACTGAGAGAGCAGGTTTATTTTTTCCCCTATCCATTCCTTTTAGATCTTACCAGCTTTTGTTGCAAGCCAACGTTGCTTCTTCACTCTATGCAGTGTTTGACCAAAAGGTGTCCCAAAAATGACTAAGACCCCTTCATACTGAGCCCCCCCACCATCAGGACACGAGCAGTATGCCTGGGAGCCCATTGCAGCAGCCAATGGCTGTGGGAACTGGTGACCCTGCTCCTGCCAAGGCACAATCAACAGCTTCTGCAGCCACAGATGATGCTGCTCCTTCTTCCATCTCTGTTTCTCCATTCACTGCATCCCCTTGCCAAGTCATGGCTGTATGTGATTTTTTCCCAACATGAGCCTTCATTCCTTGCTGCTGCTCTGATGCCTCATGCACACCACCCCAGTACAATGTGGACTGTCCTGCTCTGAAAAATAAAAACCCTCCCCAGCTAAGTCCAGCCCACCTCGGTGGTGGTGCTTTGAGCAGGGGTGAGATGTCTGGCACCTGATCCCTTTCTGCCCCCAGGCAGGGTTGCACAGATGTGCAGTGGGTTCCCAGCCCTTGTGCCAAGTTCAGAAAGAAAACCCTCTTCCAAGCTTCCTTCCCAATAGGATCATTTTTGCAGCTAATATTCCTTCATGCACTGTCTGTTATGCCATATTAAAGCACAGCTTGCCGACAACTGGGGAAGAAATATGCTCCCCACTCTCTGACATTTTCTTTGCCGGGCTCAGGAGCAGGAACCAGGCGGCTGGGGTGATGGTGGCTGTCTCTACCCTGCCTTCCTTCAGATGAACTTTCCCTGTGGAATGAAAAATGGACATTTGTGTTTCAGCAGACCATAAAAACCCCGTTTGAAAACTTTTCAAGCCCTTTCCAAGTTGGAACCGCCTGGAGAGGCTTCAGACCACATTGCCATATGGGTGCGTGGCATATGGTTTAATGCACGCTACGCTGCTGTTCCTGCACCACCATCCTCCCCTTCCATGACAGCCCAGCCACGCTGCAGGGTTGTATTCCCTATAGGATGCTCCTTAACATCTTTGTGCACTTTCTCCAACTCAGTGCTGTGGCTCTTTCCAGTCCCTCACACCACTTATGCTCCCAACAAGCAAGGTACAGGCAACTCATTACACACAGAATCAAGTGTCCTCTTCCCCCCCCATGCATGCTTGTTTTTATTTCCTCATCCAAAAACTTCCTCTGGAAACATTTAGAAGCAAAGAAAACGTGTACTCTGCTTCAGCTGGAAAGTTGTGCTTAATTTCTTTGGTGTGAATTAAAACTTTTTTGCATATTTCAGTTCTTATCTAAGTCCTCTAGCACACAACATTACTTCGAGTGCTAGAATGACAGACATGGATGCTGCTACTGCCTCTTCCATCGCCATTTCTCCATTCAGTCCACCTGTTTGCTGAGCCATGGCCCTGTGTGATTTCTCCCCAGCATAAGCCTACATCCCTTGCTGTTGCACTAATGCCTCATGCACCCCATCCCAGTATGATGTGGGGTGCCCAGCTCTGAAAAAACACCCTTCCAGGGTTAAGTTTTTCAAATGCTTCTGTATTTTTTTAAACTCCTGTTCCTGTCCTTCCCTACTCTCCTTCCTTTCACTAGCTCCCTTAATTTTAATCTTCCTTTCCCACTCTGGAAAAAAACATATATGAAACCATATAAAGCAGTGTAATTGCCTCTCTGTGTGGTTTCATAAAGAAAATCAAGTCTAATTGGAAAAGATGATGAAACACTTTTTTCAGGGGAGGAAGGCAGGAGGAATTCTTCTTTTTCTCATCTTGCAAATTCTCTCTTGGCTATAGAGTTGAGTTCTTTTGCTTCCCCAGTTAATTTTCAGCATTAACACTGGTATATAAAGAAACTTAGCTGTTTGTCTGAGGTGTGTCTGCTCCTGTTTTACGATTTAGGCTGTAAAGCATCAGGGCTCCATGGCACTGATGTCCTCCAGGACCTTGTCTGGCAAGAAAGCCTTGGTAAAAAAGAGTATTCTTGTGTGTTTTTTTAATTTCCTTTCCACACAGGAATTGCAGACCATGATCCAGCTCACCACATTTTTGCTGTGGACTGCCCAAACACTGCACACAAACAGACCACAGGAGTACAAGACATTTGTACTCAGGGGACTGAACAGAATATTGATCCAAGAGAAACCTATGCTTTGCAAGTGCAGTTGTTCAGGTAAGCAACATATGCAAATGCAAAAAAGAGGAGAGAGACTGTGGGCGAAAAAAAAAGAGCTTTAACAACAACAACCAATAATAATATTAAAAAAAACAATTCATCAATAGGACATCAAGGTGAAATGACACCAGATAAGTCTAGTCTACAGGAAGATTGGCTTTTGGGAAGGATTTCTGTTGAAGTTAAGGTAGAAATCTGCCTACTTTGTCCAAGCCATATGATATTTTTATATAGGGAGATGCTTCTAACTGTGCCTCAGGTGGCCCTGAACACTATGAGTGTCAGTGAGACACCAGCAGTGTTCACGGGACAGGTTCTGAGGTTGGGATGTGCCATGGGGGAGGTAGGTGGGTACCAGGAAGAATGGGCATGAAACCCTTGAGCAGCCTCGTTCAGCATGCTTGCTCCAGCCATGGAGTTGTGCTCCTTCAGGTAATAACCAATGTGAAAGAACAACAGAAATAAATATTTTTGTTAAAAGACAGTCAGGACATTATTATTTCTCCCACCTTCCCCTTACTGGCCCTGGAAAAATACTAGCAAAGCACCTCATTCCCGGACCTCTCCTTCCTCATTCCTAAAACATACATTTTTTTTTCACTCCTGTAAAACCAGTACTTCAGCAGACAAATCACAAGCTGAAGATAAAACTAATAAGAGGACATAAAAAACCAACCCTTCCCAGTCTGACAGGTTAAGAAGAACTTGTTGATACACTCATGTTCCACACATGAACCTTGTTGCTCATGTTTTGCACCAGCATCCAAATGCCATAGATGAAGCTCTTCTGACTCTTTTCCTCCTCCTATTTTTTCCCCTCTCTTGCTCTTTTTAAAATAATTTTGTTTGGTTTGGGGAAGAGAGAAGGTGGACAGTCTTCCTCTGAAATCCCCACTGACCATCTTGACAGTAGAGCTTCCTGCCATAGGCTTGTGGCCCAGCAGGTCCCATGGAACTGAGCCCGGTGGGAGCTTTGGGACCATATTTGTCTCCAGCTTTTTGCTGCTGCGGGTCATCAGGGTGTTACTCCACTCATGGGGTAATATATGGCATGTGCTTGAACTTGACTGGAGAACAGATTTCCATGGTATAATACACAAAGAATAAACAGACACTCTGTTTTCCAAGCCTTCAGGAGAGGCAGTTCCTATGGAGTGGATGTCTCTTTATTTCTACATACCAATCTCTCCTTGCTTTCATGCTGCCTCTTCTATGTTATCCACTTACCCCCACTAAAAAAAAAAATGATAATGAGAGAGGGTCTCTGTGGGTTATGCATCACTCCTTTAAAATTTATCATATCTGGGTTTAAAAAATAAAAAAGCCTTTTTTACCCCTACTAGAAGGGGGATTTTTATATCCAAAGACACAAAGGGAATTCTTGCTGCATTGTAGCTTTAATATTTTTCTTTTTTTTCCACCCAACAATGGTGAAAAGACGTGATTTTTGCATGCAAATGGGAAGAAAAAGCCTAAACACACCATGGGAACATGTTTAAGAAGTTGATTTATGTTTCATGCTGAGCCTTACACCTGCAGTTCAAGCAAAACTCAACTTTGCCGCCCCACAGAGTCTAGTTTATTAGGTATCAAGGAGTCACAAGAAGCCATGTAATTAAAACTGTAATTAACTGGAAAAGGAAAGTGCCACCTGAGTTTTGAGAGGCTGTCAATTTTATTTCCATTACAGCTTTCCTTCTGCTTCTTTTGTCTATGGGGTGCTTTCCCCACAACCCCCCATCTTGATAAGGAAAAACAAAGTTGTTTTTTGTTTTTTTTTTTCCTCTTGATTAACTAGAGAAGCCACCAAAATCTCTTATGTTTTTACTACTGGGAAAAAATTGAGCCTCGTAGTTTTGAGCTCGGCTGCAGGTTTCTCTCAGCAGCATTTGCAGCTGTGTTTGCCAACAGGTGTCAAGTGTGGTCCAGGCAGAAAGAAAGCCCTGAAATGTCCTACCGGCACAGGGTCAGCTGAGTTCAAAGCCCATTTTAACAAAACATAATCAATGCCCTTTAAAAAGGGGATCGGCGGTGCCTTGTTAAAATGCATGACCTCGCTGCAGCGGGCAAACCGAGTGCTGAGCGTCCCTGGATCCGACACGTCCCTCTGAAGGCTGCTGGATCCTGCTGGAGACCACCATGGTATTTCTGCGGGCAGGATGAGGCCACACGCAGCAAGACAAAAAACATGGCTGGGAGAAATATGAGGCGACGTGAGGAACTTTGTCAACCAGAGAAATTAAAAGTGAAAAGGGGCCCAATGCCCTGGCCGAAAATAAAATAAATCTCCCGAAGGTTTGGGTGAGATGTGCAGCCAGTCCTGTCCTCCCTCAGCCTTGTGCATCCACCAGGAGTAAAGTCCCGGGGGATAAGAAAGAGGTGCCAGAATAAGGAGATAATTATTTAAAAAAATTTAAAGAAGAAAAGACTTAAGAAACTTGAAAAAAAAAATCACAGTAAACCATAGTTGAAGAGTAATTACCTGAAAGGGTAAATTGACAGGAACAAAGATAGGCTCTATTCTACGGGTCATTATGAGGGAGATTTATGAATATATATAAATTTTTGCACAGGAGATATTTGTCTTAGATGGGTGTATGAAAGGGGGGATCAACATCCTTCGTTCTCCATTTAACAGGTGACAAAAACCCATCAAGTGAAGTACCAGCCTTGAGAAGGGAAGCTATTATTGCAAGAAGCAATTTTCCTTTGGTGTCATTCTGACAGGCTTGGGGTATTTTTTCCCCCAGTCTTAAACATTTGTATCCTCTCCCCTCCTGAAACAGCCCCAGCTTGCAAGGCAAAGGTCTCGGGACCCTCTGGGTTTGAAGGCAGATCTCGATCAGAACTAATTTGGAGAAGTGAGCCGGAGGTACCTGCAGCAGATGACACACAGGGCTCAGCTTCTTATTCAGCTACAAGTCAGCAGGGGCACCCCCTGACCATCTGTGGTCTATAAATTACAGTAACACCGGCACACACTGCCTGTAAATCACCAATGAACAGGCTTTACCTTATGACACATTACATGAACCCTGTTGGATATTCCAATAAACTCCCATAAACCATCTGAAATAAACTATGGATTGTATTTCTTTGGGGGGCAGGAGAAAAACCTTGGCTTTTCTGCACTTGCACAAACTTCTTATGGGTGAAATGAAGGTGTGACCTGAGCTGTGTTGTGTGTTTATGTGCCATGTTTTCTTGCAAAAGTTATTTTCTCCCTTCTGTCTTCACTATTATCATATATATTTCACTTTCTAAGAGTGCATCAGCCTTGAGGTAACCAGGGTTGTCACTCTACTGTAAAAAAGAAGCGGCCACTCATTTCAAAAATGGAACTTTATGTAAGCCAGCATGATCTGTCCTCCAACCTTGCTGCACCAAGCACAGGTAGGTTGATGGAAGAGGCTCATCCGTGTGCTTTCCTTTTGGAGGAGCAGGAAGACCCAACCCATGACCTGAAGTCTTTGGATAGCTCTTACCTGACATGATGGAGCCCATTACTCTAAGAAGATAGTATGAGCAGATGTTTTGGCACATGATTTTTGCTGGCTGGGGCTACAGGCTACAGACACTGAGGAACCTGGCACTTGACTTCAAATTTTCTCCGAAGACTTGACAAAGGACTCCTTTTAATAGTTACAATAGCAAGCCTTGCATTTAGCCTGTCATCTGGGAAAAAAAAAGTAAAATAAGTTTTGCAGATTGTGGGGGATATGCCAAGTGAACAACCTGATTAATTTTATTTGACCACCCTTCTTTTGCTGACCATGAACAACCATGGGCTGTAGCATAGACACCCAGCAAGGGCTGTGTCACAGCTCCTTAGCAAGTTCCTTTGCCGAATTCGAAACCCTAACCCCTCTGAGGAGGCAGTGGGAGCCTTGCAGTTGTCCTAGTCATGCATAGCATGAGTTTCCTAAGGCAACATTATTTTTAACTGGGTTTCTTAAGGCCATAGGGACTGGCTGCTCATCACACTCTGCGTGGGTGTGTGGGTGTGTGGGTGCACGCCTGCGTCAACATATGTTTTAAACCCGTTGGGTGACTGTAATCAAACTGGACAGATATTCCCACCTCATGGAGACAGGGAACCAAGGCAACCATGCCTGCCTCCCCTAATGGCAATGAGATGAGCTCAGTTGTCTGTGGACATCAGAGAATCCACACCTGGAAGAGTAACCCAAGGTAAACTGCCCCCCACTGCTCCCTCCAGTCATGAGCCTACAGTTAATTAGTCCCTTCTAACGCAGCATATTCTGTGATTCTGTAATACTTGTACCAGGCCACCAGCATTGCATGGTCCCAGTGTTACCCAGCAAGGCTGCACCTGACTGAAACACTTTGAACAGTTTCAGGAGCAATTTTTAACTCACCAGAAATGCACATTTGTGGCATTTATTGAATCAAAGCTAAGCCTGCCTATTTAGTTCAGTTTCAGGAAAAATTAGTGAATACAATAAAATTGATTTTTAAATCTATTTTACTCAGAAAAAAACCCCATGTCTATTTGGATGTTACCTTAAATTATCCTGGAGGGAGGAAAAAAAAAGATAGTTTAATGTAGAAATAAATTAATATTTGCCAGCTCAGAAAAATACCCTGTGATTTTTGGTCCAAGAGTTTTTACTTTCTAAACTTTTAAATTTAACACTGAGATTAGCTCAGCTGGTTGGTGCATGATGCTAACAATGCCAAAGTTGTGGGTTTGATCCCTGTATGGACTATTCACTTCAGAATTGGACTCGATGATCCTCATGGATCCCTTCCAACTCTGAATGTTATATGACTCAGTGGTTCTGTAATGTGTAAGGAACATCTTTGCAGCACTTCTCTATCCAGCAAGTGAACCAAAAACCCTGCTTTTCACAGCAAGGCAGTGGGTAGTCCCAAAATCAGGTCTGGGCATCATGGCACTGAGAATCTCCTGGACTCACCCAAGAAGACCCCCCCACCTCTCAGCTATTCAGCCTCCTCCTTTACTTTTCCACTGCCCTCTCCATCCATCCCCTTCTGTGCACTCCGACAAGAAGTGATAGCACTATTTCTGGTTTTTAACAAGATTTGGAAAGCGTTCAAGTGCCTGACTAAGTGGTTGGAAACAAGGAAGCAGAAGGATGTTTTGGCATCCTGCGATGTGTGCATGAGGAGCATAGACACAAACACATTGAATGCACATACTGTAAAACAAGATTACAAGGAAAGTACGAACTAATAAAAGCCTATTAAAACATCATGGAGGCTATTGCTGCTTGCCTGCATGCCTATGTAAAAAACCTCCAAATATTTCACATGAACGTGCAGTTCAAACATGACTGCTTGCAGATATAACTTTCAGCAACCTTTAAATGCATAATGCCATCCTGTAATTAATGTAGCCTATCCTAAAATTTGAGGGATTTATTGATACTGGCAGAAACATTTGCAAATAACTTGAGGAAGTTCATGACATACCTTCCATGTCAAGGGATTTAATTCATTTTTTGCCCATTTTTCCCCCCCAGCTACCATCAATAAATTCATTCAGAGCCCTTACCATACTACAACAAATGCTGTTGGAAATCCTCTGCAGAAAGTTTGAAGAAAGTACCAGCGTGGAGAAAGAGCCTCGTTGTGTCTTTATTTGTTTTGTTCTCTTTCACTTACAGTGAAATATATATATATCTATGTGCGAGGGGATTGCTTTTGAGGTCTGTAGTGGAAAAAAAAAAAGAAAAAAAGGCTAAAGCAAACTATAAGCTGCAAAACAGGATTTTATCTAAATTCTCCAGGAAAATCTATGGCCATTTTGCTCCTGCCTGAGTACCAGGTAAGTGCCAGTGCTGGAATATTACGTATCAGTATGACCATGCATGCACATATGGAGGGCTTACATCTTTTATAAGACAAACTAATATAATTGGGGAAAAAAGTATTTCAACACAGCCCTTTCCTGTAGTAATGAAGGTGTCAACACTCTCATCCTGGGAAAGGTGCTCATTTGTTGGGTTGCCAAGGAGTAAGAGACAAATTCCAATACTGTGGTGCATGTTCCTCACATTCTACAATCACTACAATTGCAAAACTTGGCTGTGACCCTACAGACAAGCATTTAAAATTCATTCAATAAGAAGGATAAGAAATATCACATCATCATTTTTCTAGGAGAGGGTTTCAATACCTGAGGTCTGCACGGTGCCAGCATGTGGTCACATCATCCAGAGCATCAGATGGCTTGCTGTTCTGCTGTTACCAAGCTGCGCCTAAGTAGGTTAGGTTAGTGGAGCGAGCTGGCACATGTTTCTCCTCTCCTGATCTTCATGTTTCTCCATGGTTTCTCTAAATATTTGAAAGAGTTTCTTGTGCAGGACTACTTTATAATTTTTACCTGTGAATACATATATTTGTATGTATTTACATGTATGGGATTAAAAATGGTAAGACAAAAGAATAATACTTATTTTAGGAAATTGTTCAGGTTTTGATTTGTTCTGCTTTTTTTGAAATGCCTTTTTTTCCCCCTGTATTTCTTTCTGGGGCCTAAATTTTGTCTCACACGACAAGAAATCAGTTGTTTTTGCAAATAAAAGGCCAACAATACCTGAAAAATATCCCAAAATGCGCTTCTGAATTACTTGTTTCATTGACTTGAATGGACTGGATGTGTTTCAAGCAGCAAACAGAGACACACTGAGGTAGCAATGGCTCCACTTCAAATATTGGGGTGCCTCTGCCCTCTCCATGGCTTCTCCTGTCCTCCCACCCTCTTCCCACTGTACAGCATTGAGCATCCCAGTGTTTCCTCACACTTTACTCTGCCACGACATCAAACATTACCAATAAAGCAGTGTCTCTAGCTTATTGTCCACAAGTCCCTGCTCCAGCAAACTGTGACTTAATTTTTGTGGGAAAAAAAGGTTATTTTAGGTTCTACCAATCTGTGATTCCTGTTACTTGTAGGAAGAAAGAAGGTAGGTAAATGCTGGCCAAAGGAAAAAGGGATTTTTCCCCTACAAGATTGAGGAGGAAGAAATTGTGCATCAGGAAGATAAGAGCTCTTCACCAACCCCTCTCTGGCTTTGGTGAGGATGGGGTGACCAACAGAAATGGGTGTCTCTCTCACTGTCAGTGGCAGGAGGGTTCCTGGCTGTCCTGGGAAATGGGAGAGCTGTGCTGACACTGAGAGGTTTGGGGAGGTTTTATCCCACCAGCAAGGATATCCCCCCAAAAAATGTGCATGGGAATCTGCCAGGGGAAGCATTATGGGTTGAATTTTTTCACCTCACAAAAGAAAATCAGAAATGGAATTAAAAATGGTGTGTAGTTTCTCACCTTGCCCTTCTGTTTTTATCTGCTTTTATATGTTTCAGTGCCTTCACAGATAGTGGGAAAAAAATAATTATGGTGTAATATGCCACGGCTCAAGCTTGTTTTTTGGTCCTCAACTTCAGGTTGCTGCCTTCAGGGTGAAGCAGAGTATCAGGAATGTGAGCTGAAGTTGCCATCTGAGCTGCCTGCAGAAGACCAACAGCAAGTGTGATCCACCAAATCACTTCCCTCCCTTTCTGTCTCTTTTAAATGAAAATTTTTTTATTTATTTTATTTTTCTTTTTTCTTGCAGAGGCATGGATAAAACTAATGATGCTGCTGCAGGGAAGAGAAAAAATATCCACCGAACAAAACCAGGAATGGGCATTTTTGTAGTAGGGAAGCCCAATGTCTTGCCTGTTGGGAGTGGAGCTCCTTTCTCCAGTCCAGCTTTCTGCCAGCCTCGGTCCCCACAGTACCCAGGAGAGCCCTGCTGGGGCCCTGAAGCCCCCCAGGAGCAGCATGAGGAGCCTGTTGTGCCACCATCAGAGGGTTGAAGTCGTCAGCTGCACGGATGAAGAATTTGAGGTTGGCTGTCGGAGCACTCCGAGCTCTGGAGGGGTTTGGAGGAATGCAATGCAAGCTGGGGTTACATAAAACACTGACTCATGCTGAGAAATCACGAGTTTTGAAAGTTTCAGCTGAGGAATGAGCAAAACCTCAAGCTGCATGTCACTTACAAATCAACAGGAACCAGGGGATGCTGGGGACCTCTGAAAATCTGGTCTTGGAGCAGGGTTTTTTTTGAAGTTCTGCCACTACTCCCAGGAGGAATCAAGAGCCATGTACATCTGTCA
This sequence comes from Campylorhamphus procurvoides, assembly GCA_013396655.1. NCBI lineage: Eukaryota > Metazoa > Chordata > Aves > Passeriformes > Dendrocolaptidae > Campylorhamphus > Campylorhamphus procurvoides. The sequence continues at coordinate 2,096,659 of WBMV01003267.1, read as the reverse complement.
GAGGGAAAATATGGCCTGTCGTTATTCTAAGGGAGGTCGGTGTGGGCATTTCAGCTTCACCCATTGGAAAGAACTCCATAAGACAGAGTAAACAGAAGTCAATTTTTTTCCCTCTATTTTTTTTTTTTCCCACACCACCGGGTATGATATTGAAAAGTACGTCATCCAGAATATTTACTTTTTTGTCAGGATATCTAAGCATGCAAATTTTTTGTGGTTTCGTTTACTGGACAAAAACGGTTGTGGATTTTGGCAGTCTGAGTTGGTCTATGGTTTCTCTGAATGCCTGGATGTGGTTCTTCCTGGGGCATTATGGGTTACTCAAATCGTGTCCCATTATACAGGTAATTTGTGTGCCATGAAGATGGTGTGTACATATGCAAAAGAAGTACAAGACCAAGACTTCCTGCCATGTGTTAGAAACACTGGCCAAATTCATTTGCACTGTGATATTTAAATCAGACTTCTAAAATCCATGTTTGGAGACATATGCAAGTGGTTGATTTTTGGATCCTTTACAATTTTCTCTCTCTCCTCTTATTTACAGTAGATACTGAGCATCTGTCTCTCTCTCTCACACACACAATCAGTTAAATTATTCAAGGGCTTAAATAAAGCACTGGTTGCCTGCATGTGTTGGTCCAAATTTAAAAAATTGTTGCCTGCTTTCAAGTGTTAGCTCTTTTCTCTAAATCACAGCCTCTCTCTCTCCTCCCTCAAACACACTGATGGAAAAAATGAAGATGCAAAGATGGGCTGTTCATTTTCAGTCAGGTTGCTGTTTGAATGTGACATCAGGAAAAGAAGAGTGTTAGAAACACAGTTGTACATAAGGCATGCCAACCATCATGTTTGGGCTGCCTCTGCATCACTGCAGTATGCATCATCCAGCCCAAACAGAGCTGTATGAGGCCAGAGGGAAGTGTAGCTAATGGAGAAAAAATTATTGGTAAATTGCATGCCTTTCAACCTTGCACAAGAGGATAAAATAAATATGGATTAGTGCTGGGGTCAAAGTTTTTATTACATGAAGTACTAGATGTGCAAGTGCCCGAGTTTCTGATGTAAAAAAACCCCCAAAAAACCAAAGTGTATAAATACACACATACAGATGTATATATATACCAAATATTTATATATATTTATTTGAGCCTTTTTGTTTTGCAAATCTCCCTTCTACGTGATCCCAGCTAATTTCTCACTCTCTGCATTGCAATTGCTAACAATTTAATCACCTTTTAAACTTCTGCAGTGACTAACACTGCATCTATGCTTTTGGCACACCGTGGTCAGAAGTTGTTTTAGCAACAGCAGTATGTAAAGCAGACACAGTATTTGTGAGGCTCAGAGCCCTTAAAAATCATTCCTTTCTCTCTGGGCTATCGACATTCCTGAGCACTCACGATGCAGCTGCTGAGCCGCTGGACAGCCCACATATGGCCGTGTGCTGAACAATAGCAACTCGCTGTTGTTCTTGTTATAGGCATCACCATATGTGTTTATTGGAAACAGCAATGAAACGATGACGGGTTTCTTCAGCTATCCCCACTGCTTGGGGATAAGAAAAGCAAGGGAGGGATAAAAGCAGAGGGTTCCCTCCAGCTTTGGGGGAGTTCGACAGTGGGGCGGTGCAGTCCCACTCTTTAGGGAAGCCTGGATGTTTATTTATTGGTAACATTGCCAAATTACTACTGGTCCTATAAAAGGACACAGAGGAGCCTAAGTCCTCTCTTCTTCTGTTTTATTACAGAATTGCTGGAAACTTAGAAAAGCTGAGTCCTGAAAGTGTTGGCATCCAAAGTCCTGTTCCACCAGGGCCCACCTGTGAACAACCTGCTCTGAGGTCACGCAGGAGAAACATCCCAGCACATTTAGAAGCTTTAGGTCAGGACCACACTTGGCATGTACTTTTATCATAAACACAACCAGACAGCATGCGATCACTTTCATCGTTGAGCTGCCTTGAAACCACTGTCAAATTACAGAAATTTGGGCTGGGCACTTGGCATTTTTCAAATGGAGGGATTGAGGTGGGCATCAGGAGCCCAGAGTAACATAGAAATGGTTTAAGGTTGTTTTGACATCTCTGCAAAGACAAGGGGGTCCGAGGGAATGGGTGTTCAAAGCTGAAAGTGGAGATGAACTAAGACAGTCAAATTGAACATCTGAATCATCTCATGCTTCAGGTTCTGTATTATTTCTCTATGCTTCCACTATTTGTTAAAAGGAAGTAGAAAGGATAAAGCAACTTTGTCAGCAAAACCAGCAGAGTTAGTAATATGATGTATCTAAATATGTAGCACAACATAATTTTGATATCCTTGATTGTCATAAGCTGTCTTCAGACACCTGGAAATCAATGGGATTGAGTACTTACACCCAAAGAGAGATGTAAGCCTCTGAATATATAACCGATATTTTTTTTGTGTTCAGATCTTGATTTTTTCTTGATAATAAATAGTTTCCTACTTGATGTCTTTTTGAGACCAAAATAACAAATCTTAGGCACTATAGAAAAAAAAGGCAACAAAACACAGACAGTTTAAAAATGAGTTTGCAATGTTGGGTTATATTGGTTTCACTGCGACCTTCCAACTGTGGTAAGAATGCCATTTCCACTCTTACTTGACTTCTTTTTTACTTCCTACCCATAAAAGTAAACAATTGTAGATGATGTTTTACATCCTTGAAAAGTTCCCAAAACAGGATTTTCCACTGAGGCTGCAACTCCCTTGGCTTGCATTTTCTTTTCTTTCTTCTCCCTTTTCTGTAGTACAAATCAATTTTGTGACTATACCAAAACTGCAATGCTAACTTCTGTTATGTTTAATTATATTGCTAACAGAATAAATTGTGCAGTTACTTAAACCTCAGCAAAGCCCCTGCCTTATTCCCCCTATTTGCATGTAAGCTACTTTTTACAGCCCATGGTTTTCCCTCCATGAAAATTCAAACTAACTTTTTTCTTTTGAATGAACCCAGCCACGACTTCTCCACTTATCAGCTTGAAAATGTTGCTGTATTGGTTTCACATAGTTTGATAACTTTAGTTTGAATGAATCTTCGTCTTGGCTTATTTTGTCAGAAGTCGTTTTTCAGCAAGCACCTTAATTCTGCTTCCTTTCAGTTATTGTCTCCTGAAATATCAGAACAGGTTTACAGCTTTTGAGGGGTAGCAGTAGATCAGAAAACTTTTTGTATTTCTTATTTATTATCGGTAATCCCCATCCTGCACCTACAAAAGACATTCAGGTCTTTGCCATTGAGTGAAATAAAATCAGGATGAGACCATATGGTTCTTGTTAAACAAGCCTCATCTTCCTATTGTTGATACTTATCTCCAAAATAAAGTATTTCTGCAGAAAGCATATTCCCATAGCATGTTCTCTTTCCAATGACCAGCTGGTTGCCAGTTTGTTATTTGCACTGCAGTAGACCACTTTCAACTATTTCTATTCCAGTCCAAGAACACCATTTGTACATTGTCCAACTTGGAAATGTTAATCTGACACCATTGGTCACGGGCCTTTTAACTTCAAGTGGCAAACTTCCAGCTAGCTGCCAGTTGAGTATTTACACTGGAATCTTTCTTATCCCAGAAATAAACTATTTGTTCACCATGAACATCAGCAACACGCCAATAATTTCTACAGCACACACGTAGGAAGGAACAGCCCACTGCACTTTGCTGTTGGCTCCTCAGCAACCTCCTAAGTAGCTCCTGGGGGAGATATTGCTTGTCTTGAGCCAAGATAAATGCATCTATTTCCCTCTCTATGCATATACATATTTACATTCATGGATGTTACACAGGCATATTGAACAGCAAGAAGCGGGACAAAAGTTAGGATGGTTGGACAGGACTCTGAAAGCTTCTCTCAAGACCCAGGACTGCCTGTAAAGGCCAAAACATGTGGAAAACCCCAATGAAAAATATCCAGTTGCTTCGGCATCATCCGAAGCTCCCTGTGCGTTAGCACAAGAGCAGCGTTAAGGAAAGAGACAACACTGGATATACTTGAATGCAGCTTTTCAGAGTGGTGTAAGTCCTATGGGATTTTGCTTAGGAGATCGCTATTACTTCCAGCAATACAATTTATGCTTCCTGAAAGAATATTATACTTTGGGTTCTTTTCAGTGAAATAAAAGACCAAGGCAGGGGGGAAAAATGTTCTGTGATTTGACTTAAGGAATGTTATGCAGTGGCAAGGGTGTGTTTCATGTACTTTGTTTGACTCTGTTAAAATAAAACATTTCCTTTTTACATATTCCTGTGGTGACCTGCGGATGGGAGAGGCCAAAGAAAGACTTCAGTGAGTTCGAAATGTAAACTTCATGAATGGAAACCCCCTCCTTTAAAGAAAAAAGAATAGCAACCATAATATCCTGTTCTCCCCTTTGTTTTTCCTATTTAGTCTGATAATATACCCATCAGCTTTTATATTACCTTGGTTGTTTTAAGTAAATAAAATAAAATATCATGTTAGAGGAGAACTGATCCACTGACCCTTCAGAAGTACTTTAACAAATTTTGCAGAGGACTTTCTGGGATGTACAACAGACCTGATTAATTCTGGACACCTTAGCACCTACCTGTGCAGTTAGCTCAGCATCCCCATCCATCTGCACCTCACAAGCAACAGGAAAAAGAAGTTCAAAATGCAAATACTGGTCAGTATGAAAAGAAGGATCCTGAAAATGCTTTTTATATGATCTTAAGAGGTGTCCACTCCACATCATGCTGGACTCCAGGACTGGATGAACGCCACTAGAAAACCAAGATGCTGTCCAAGTACAATCTGTGGGCAAAGGCAGCTTGTAGTCCCCTGCTCATCTATGGACAGCAATTCTTTAGTAAAGACCTGCAGCTTAATTTGCAGATTTAAACCCTCTGCACTGGCTTTGCACTGGAAGGAAGCAGCATTTGCATTGTCAGTGAGACAACATCTGAGTTTTGGTGGCCCTACCTGGCCTGTGTAGATAACAAAGTGCCCAAACAGTGGCTGCACACATTCCCTCCAAGGCTTCCAGATGCTCCTCCAGAATCCAAAATGCAACTGGGAACATGTACAGTGTTGGGGACGTGACTTACAATGCTATTTTGGATCTTAATGGCTCAGCTGGTTAAAACAATTCTCTTTGCTGTAGAAGTCAAATAAAAAATGTGCACTTCCTACTCACCTACATTGCCTGACAGAAAGACATTAAGAGACTCTCATTGTTGTGAGAAACTCCATTACCTTGGGTAAAAAGCAGCTGTAGCATGAATCCAAGGATTTCTCTTTCCAGTGCTACAGCTCACTTGCTCCTGGAGTCAACAGGATTTCAAGACATATCAATTTTAATTCTGACCTTTGCTAACTTCCTCCTGCTTGATTTTTTGCACCCTCAGCATTCCTTCAATTTGAGTGTATGAAACATATAGAATCATGTAACCATCTACTGCACACCAATATTTTGATAAACGTACATTTTTCTTACCTCACCTAAGGCTCCTCTTGCAATCAAATGAAGGCGAACAAAATATTTTGACGTCTTGAAATACATTCTCTTTTCCGGGAGGGCAAATAAATAGACCTGACAAAAAATAATGTCATAACAATCAGCAACTACAACTAGATTCTTGCTGCTGTAACTTGAAACTTGTAAGAGAAGGTTAAAGTAACTCAAGTCTGAATTCCTAGCCACTAAAATAGCACCTACTCCTTTTGTCTTGGGTTTTGCTGTGTGTCTAGTCCTACTTGGGGCAACCTCTGAGCTAGGTAAAATAGCAAGTACTTCCCTAAAATGCTTAAGGAAATTAGACCATTGGAAATTGGTCATGTTGACTCCAGTCAAGCAATAAGAAACTGGAGCAGGCAGAACTGCAAACTGGGGAAGGTTGCTTGGACTAAAAGGGAAGAAGAAAATCAAGACCCTTTCGGAAGAAATTCCATTGGGGAAGAATAGGAGCCTGCAAAAGAGATAACAGGCCTGAGAAGACTGATGAGGAGACTGGGGAAGAACTCCAGGACACCAGAGGAAAAAGGTTGAGCTGTTGAAGAAAGACTCAGAGAAGTTAAAAAGAGAGGCCTGGGGCTAATCTTTCTGCTGGTTTATTTTCCCCCCTGTTTGTTTATTTGCTACAATTCAGATTTTGGAGCAATTAGTAAAATATCATGCAAATATTCCCTGTGTGACTGCACATGAATAACTTTAATTTCACTAAACATTTGTTTCGTCGTTCCAAAATACATCTGCTGTTTGCATTAAGATAATCTGCTGAAATGTTGAGAAGTAAATTACAGTTTTTATAAGATATTTATGAAACAACTTCTTATTTGTATACTAAATATCTCTGACTATCGGGGCCTGGTTTTTTGGCTGACGTTTGCCTTCCCCAGGAGCATCCATGCCCTGTTTCAATTACAGACTGGGCTGAGTACCATCTTGTGGAAAAGCTCCAACTGGCTGGGAATGGCTCAGTGTACACTCATAACAGGCTGAGGGAATACTACCCTATCTGCCAGCAGCCTATGACAAAAAAGAAAAAATCCAGCCCCAAAACAAAATACAAGGTTGCACACTTGTGTAAATGTGTGGTTTTGCAGAAATTCTGACATGACACCACAGGAGCATGTGGCCCTCCACTTGGATGGGGTGCTTCTATAAAAGCCCTTCTGAAGAAACAATGATTAGACTTGGAGGCTGACCCAGTCCCTGCTTGGTGACCACACACCATACAGGGAAGTAAATTAAAACCATTTTTAGCTGTTTCATTCTCTCAGGGTTATCCCAGTCTCTTTTCATGTAGAGAAGTTCTGTGGGGTTAGTTAGTATTGCTGCAGCCCAGCTGAGCTTTCGTGTAGACCTGTTTCCAAATTTTCAGAGGAGGTGTGTAAACCCAGGTAATTTGTTATCTTCCAGCACTGATTTTTGGGGCAGGACTGGCAATGATAAGGGCTGCCCCCTTGAGAAGGAAACAGGGTGGTTGAGGAAAGTGGAGGATGACAAACAACCAGATGTCTGTGCTGCAGGAGCTGGAGAACATTCCTGCTGCACAGTCAGGGATATATTTGCAGTAGCTTCTAACCTGGTAGATAAAGCTCAGGGTGGGTAATGAAACTCTCCTGAGATGTAGGTAAGTCCTAGATCTCTGCCATAGCTTGCTCCAGACAGGATTTGCATCACTGGAAGCACCCAAAACACTTCAGTAAAAATAGCTCATGTGTAGCTGCATGAAGTGTAGCCACGTGAGCATGGACACATCTGTAATATTAAAGGTGATGCCTGTGTTCCCCTTAAAACTCAACCTAGACTGCTTAGGAGCTGCCACAGCCAATGTGTAGTCAGGCTGTGTTGGGTTTATGAAGCCACAAAGTAGTTTATTGACCTTCCAACCTTCTCTGACTACCTAGGACCCCGTGCCTTTTTGTGGATAGTGACCAGCTGCAGATTCCTTGTCTAGACACACAGTGTTTCCAGTTTTGGAGGGTTGTGAAGGTTCAATTCAGAGGTGCTGGCAGTGGAGTTTGGATGTGCAAATCAGATTAGGTACTTCTGAGCTACCTTGCCTGAAGCACCATGTTCATCATTAACATTGTCTCACTTTCATTCCCTGTAGAGCTGCTTCGTCCCTAGCCACAAGTTAAAATGGAATGTCAATTTTAAAAGTGAATGAGGTGAAAAAAGAAGAAGAGGAAGCTCAGGACATGAGGATTTGCATGTAGGAGATCTAAATTCTGGACAAAGAAGTCTGGGAAAGAGATGGAGAGACAGAAACACTTTAACACCACTTACCATCTTAACTCAAAAACACCTCTCTAATTTGGTGCTAACATTACCTACATGGAGCCCAGATTTAAAAGTAGCAAAAGGGTGGTATAAGCTGCCTCATCCTTCTCTTGCTTGCACCCCACACAGTACCCATAACAGTGCTTGTGTGGTCACACATTGCATTGACCCAAAGACCCCAAAACTGATGCAGGAGGGTGTGGAAGCAAGTAGGCAAGGGCGTACCAGAATGGGTCAGTCCTCTGATGCTCATAGCAAAATAATAGCAGCCTGTGGCTACATGGCCAGGTTCACTAAGGTAGATTGGTACCCATGTGCCTTGCTGCGCCCTGCCTGCTGTCCCAGTTTTGTGGATCCAAGGGCTCTGGCAAGGACCACACTGACAATTGTGTAACCCTGCTCAGCCGCAGATTTCCTCTGGCACCAGCAACACAATAGTGGGCCTGTTGGTAAACAGGAATTGTTTCCCTGCCACAATAGGGCTCTGGATGAAATCATTCCCTGATACCAGGCAGCCTCGACATGCCTCCTCCGCTCCCCACCCTGGCTTAGTTGGTAGTGCCTTCCTGCTCCCTGTGGGCCTCAAGTCCCTCATAAAACAACACCACAATAAAACAAAGTAATAATGGAATCCATGTAAGGCTCAATGTCTTCATCACTCCTAAGAAAAAGTGCCAAGGGAGCTTCACCTGACACAGGCAGGAGGTTCCCAGCACTAACAAGGATTTTTTAGAAGGAAGAAAGAACATTTTTCAAGCTCTGGGTGTCAGCATCCATCTCACCCATCCTCAGCTGAACACCTCCATCAGAAAGAAACAGGTAGTTACAGGAGATTAATCCCTGGATCTAGCAGAGGTGTATGGAGTTAAGTTCACCTTAACATCTTGGATCTGCCTGAGAAGGATCTGTCAGTCCCATTGCAGAGTCTTAGGCTAGACTGGCTTGCTCCCAGCATCTCCCTTCCTGGTGGCATTGGGGACCATCGGGCTCTTGCAGAACATTTTGTGGTCAGGGTAATTGCATTGTGTTGTCTTAAAACTGCCGAGGCATGGCCCTAAATAAAACCAGAGCCCCAGTCTCACTCCAAGCACAGCAGCCCCCAGCTCCCTGCTCATGCATTTTGATGCGCAGTCCAGTCCGACCTCCCTGCCCTGCTTTTATTTCTGTCATCTGGTTATTAATGAATTTTTAATTGCAGGGGGGGGGGGAAGATAAACATATGATTCAGGACAAATATATGCATGTCACTTTCTCTTATATCTCTCTATATTTTTCGGTCTATGGTGTCCTAGAACCCAAATGCACCATCTAATTATTTGTGCTGGGAGTGCCAAAGGAACCTACCATTTATTTATACAGTTAAATCAGCTGCAGATGTGCGTGTGCTTTTTCCTTCATTCTTTCTTTCCTTCAGTGTTGGCATTTCTGACATCTCCAGGTTTCCTCCCCCCCCCTCATTCCATAAGGGCATCTGAAAAGCATTGGGGAATGGCCCACTGCTGCCTCTCTGGCCCTATCTGCAGGGGTGAGCATCCCACATCGCTCTCACAGGAGTGTGCTTTTCTCCTGCTCCAAAGCAGGGGCTTGACAAATTAGGATCCCAAACACCAGGAACTGAGGGGAAAAGGAAAATTTCCTGTGCTCAGGAGAGCTCCTCTGGTGAAGGCATTCTTGAAGCTGAGATCCCACAACTCATTGCACCTGTGGGCATGGGCTGGAGGAACCACAGGGAAGGAGAATCATGCTGTTTCCTGAGAAGCCCAGAATAAATTTTGCCCCTATTAAAAAGCTTCACACCTTAATTTTTTTTGGCCTGTAAGACATTAAAGTGACCTTTGCTTTTCATTTTTTGGGGCAGGGAGAGCATGGAGCATCTGTCTGAACTGGGCTTTGGCAGAACCTACTGCCTTGAAGGGCTGTTGCTGTGACTTGTTTGCATCAGCTGTGTTTGGTGGTTTGGGTTTATCCCTGTTATAACCAGACCCAGCAGCAGCTCTCAGCATTAGCCAGGTGACACAGCAGAGTCAGAGATGCTCATTTGACTTCCAGAAACACTATCAATTTTTTCATAATTTTTTTAACCCCCAGTATCATGTTGGTTTTTTTTTCTTGAATGGAATTTACAGGAGCAGGGTACCAGCCGATCCAAGCAGCATGCCAAGAATTGCCAGCAAAAATCAGGACAGCTCTACCCCTTTTGGCAGGAGAAGGTAATCTCTTTCTGCTTTACCTGGAAGACAGTCATCAAGACTAAGTAGCCCTGGGAAGAAACTTAACGCTGCAGCCAGCAAATGCACTTCAAACTCTTTTGGCAGGAGACTAATGTTTCCTAGTACCATTCTGGATGCTTAAATGATGTGATAATAGGTGTATTAGAAGCATTTAGGAGATAGGAACATTAGCAAATGATGATTCATTTTTGAACTCTCAAACATATCTAAACCTGATGTTCACGTTGAAACCCCACTTGCTGTCAGAGCTGGAGTGTGAGCGATGCTGTGGGTGTCAAGTGCTGGCTGCACCCTTGGGGCTGCTCCTGACAGCACCTTGCACCCCACCAAGGAAGGCCAGCCATTTTTTAAAGCCAAAGACCATCACTCTAAGAAAATTTCCAAGCACCATTTGCAGAAAACCTCTTGGGGAATCTGGTTTCAACATCACTGAGGCAGTCACTTTAAACTGACCCATATATGAGGAGGATAACTCTGATTTTCTTTGTATCAATTATCCACTATGACTATTATATAATCTGGCTCATCTTATATTTTCTGAAAAGGTACAATACCTATGAAACTGTTTCGCATATACATTTGTATACATGTAAAACCTCAAGATGCACCTGTATATGTATATTTACTGTATTTTGTTAGTTATCTACATTATTTAGATTATTCTTTCTTTTTCTTAATGTTTTGTTTATCTCATAAAAATTCACAGAAGCTCAAGCATATATACATATGTATGCATGCATACAAAGGTATAGCATGTATATTCAATAATATGCAGTGTGTCTATAAATATATATATAAACATACATGCATATATGTATGTACAGATTTATACACACAAAAGTATATATAAATGTGTGTGCATCTCTCTACCTATCCATATGTATGGGCACATGCTGGGTGTATAAAAACAACTGACTCCTGGAACACTGTTCCAAGGCACACTGAGTCCCATGGTACAGACTGTGAAGCTTCACAACAGCTCCCAGGCTAGACATGTAAGCAAGTCCACTGTGACATAACAGCATTCTCCCTCTTACACATTATGAGATGCTTTCATTAAAATTCAACACATTTTTAAAGAGGTTTTTCTTGCAGCCACTACTCACAAGCCTTATTCCTCTCCTGCTCTCAGTAAAGTAATCCCTCTCTCTGCCTGGCTGCCAGTTCCTCCTGGGGCAAGGGCAGCATAAATAAACCAGATTTGGTTATTTGGTATAAAACACTGATTTCTGGCTTTATTGTCATTGATCTGGCATACCCAGAGGACCTGAAATATTTTAAAACTCTCTCTAAAATGAGTTTTTATGTCTTACTTCATAGCAGGCACATTGCAAGCAGCATGCAGGTTCCTCAGTAGTTCACTTAGCCAACTGAACTGTATAAATATATATATATATATTTTGTTGTGAGTTTTGAATGCATAAAACAGCCTGTCTGACAGTTGACGATGGCCTTGCTCTGCAATGTTTTGGCACCTCCCCGGTGTGGCTGTGCTTGCCGAAGGGCTGTGCTCTGCCTGCGCACCCCACCGCCGGGAAAAGTGCTGGAGACTGCCGGGGAAAGGGCCCTGAACCACAGCGCTGCAGGGCACCACAGTGCCATTTTGAATTAAAGTATTTATTCCTGACATTTTGCGAGAGGAGAAAGGGGGGAAAAAAAAAGAAAAATAAAAGAAAAAGCAGGCCGTAATTCAAAGTCTTTGCAAAGTCACTGGGAATCTTCCAAAAGGCTTCAGCAGGAGCAGGATTATCTCCCCTCATATATACATAAAATTTGTTGTCTTTTGCATGTCAAAGTGGTGAAGCCTCTGTTCTCTTCAACTATTGCTTTTAAGTGTGCTATAAACAGAGCCTTATCTGTCCAAAAAATAAAAAAAAATAAAAAAGGCATTGACAAGGCAGAGTAACTCAAATGCTGAGACAAACTAGGCCACGTTCCTGCAGTGAGAGCAGCGCCAATAAAGATGTGGGCTGGTCTCTAGAAGCCATCGATAATGTGATTTGGATGGTTGTTCAAAAACTCTTACTATGTCCCTGTTGTTGTTTTTTATACTTCATCATCTTCTCCCCTCCACACTCACCCTCCTTCCCACATGTGCAAGGATGCCATATCACAGGCAGGCTGTGATGGGCTGCAATGGCTCTAGATTTCTTCCAGCCACAGTAGCAGGCACCAAAGAATCTACAAAAGCAAGAAAAATTAAGACAGTGACAGGAAATCTTCCCAAGCCATTCATGCTTGTTGAACTCAAAAGCTTCACACAACTCCACCTCTCAAATTCCAGCATCATTTCCCTTCTATTCTCCAGAAACTCAATGAGGTCTCTATAGACCAAATACGACTTTACCTCCTATTAATTTCGGTGGATTTTTTTGCATTACTCCTCTCTTATGGGGAATTGCTCACTGGTGCCTATGTATTCCATTGATACACTGAGTCTGCTGTAAATCTGACCAATAATTAGGCTGCTGAGACAACCTATTCTAAGGACCTGAGGGCAGTTGGATCACCCACTGCACCATGAAGTTCTTGTGACCAGAAGGAGCAGAAGTGTTAAAAACCTATTCCCCCCACACCCCAAGACCTCTTTTCTTGGTAGCTTGAACCTGTGCTGCTGCAAATATATCCAAGGAACCCTTGTGCTGTGTCAGAAAAAGACACATTTATGAAGCAGGGTTTGAGGATAGAATTGAGCCAAAGAGTCATCACTGGGGGGTAGCGAGGCTGCAGAGGTTTCACTGGTCTGGCTATGTCCAGACTGTGTGGCGATACCCAAGAGTGGTGAAATCAGAGCAGGAGATGCACTCCTATATACATGAACACACATGTACATATAAAAATCCCATTGTGAATCTATGAAAACCCTGCAGATGCACTCGGGCTGGTCTTCATTAGCATTTGGACAGAAAAAAAATTGCTTCCTTGTCTTGTTTCTGGACACTGAAAAACATCAGCGCTTTTTTGCAACTTCTTGAAATATTTTCAGCATGTGCTGGCCCAGCTTTTCTATGCACCCAGGGAATTATGGAAATACTGAAGACTGATGGAGCTGCTGGGGAGAGTGGTGGCACAGTTCTGCCCAGGCCAGGAAACAGAAGAGTGTTTCCAGTGTATGCTGAAAATTCAGATTCTGTCCAAGTCTTTGGAGAGCAGATGTCAATTATGAATCACATGATTACTCTGCCATATTTTTCCTGGTTATGCTCATTGACTTAGATAAGGTATCATTTTTCACCTACAAAATATGCTGCATATACAATAAATAATATGCACAGTACCATAATAAATATTCAGTATATATGGTGTATGCATTATAGTGGTCCTGGTAGAGTTATAGCAGAACAGTCAAGGCTGAATTGGCATTTTCATTATAAAGGCTGATAATTCAAGATCAGTAGCAAAAGACAATGAAATACCATCTGCTCACATGCAAACAGCTTTTACAGAGGGTTTTTAAGGTCTTGATGCAAGCAGTTCTGCAGAGAGGGCAAAACTGAGAAAGCTCCTGAGACACAGTCTCTCACTGTCAAAACCCTTCACCTGATTTTGTTCCTACTTAGATGGCAGCTGATGCTTTTCCTAAATCTCCAGTTTCTGGAGCCAGAAGATGTTGTGAGCACCAGTGTTCTCATAGGAGATAGAAGGAAGTATTTCCTAGACTTTCCAGCACGATAGAAAAGCTCACAAATGTGAAATCTGCAACTCAACAATGAACATATAGATGGGGTTAAATAGTCTTTGCTACATTTGGACTTCTTGACACCGAGGAGCAGCAGCACAGGCTCAGTACTTGCTGAAGGCCAGGATGGTTTGGGCTGGGACTGGGGCTGGTGTTGGCCTCTCCCAGTAGTACCAAATTCAGTAACCAGCATCAGGTCTGCATCTGCTCCCTTACAGCAGCTATCAGGGCAACTTCAGGGGTGGCAGGTTACATATTTCCAAAGAGTTGACCTTTTTGAACTGAAAATCTTTGTGTCTCATGCCATTTCTGCTGTGGCTTGTATGTGGTGGCTTGACTAGAACTCAGTGAAGTACTGCTGGCCCAGCCATACCACTGGCTTATACCAAGTCTTCACAGCATTTTTTGTAACCACAAGCCAACCTTTATATCCCTGCTCAGCTTCTTTGCAATGGCTGCAGCCCATCAGCTGGAGGTTGCATAGAAATGGCCTCAACAGAAATTCTTTGGAGCATGGTCTGGAGATGATCAAAATGGGGCTGGATGGAGCCAGGCGAGCAGCTTTGCTGGCAGGGAGGGACAGAAGGTGTTTTCCAGCAGAGGGTGTTAAAGAACAAGTGGGAGGCCTGGTGGTAGGTGACAACCTCTTCTTTCAGCACAGCTGCTTGCAGAGGGCACATCTGTTTACACCTTTAACTAATCACAATGACAACCAGCAGTGAAAGCCTGGATGCGGTGAAATCCATGGGAATTTTGCCCAGACTTTTCCCTTGAGCTGTTACACTCATGGTTCAAATGTATTTCTTCCAGTGTATGGTACCTTTCCTTACAACAACAAAATTTATATGGATTTTTTAGCTCAAACCCAGCAGGCACCTTAGCAATACTAGTACAATAAAAGGGCAGTGATGCTGCAGGATTCAAATACCGGTAAGTGGAAGGGCCCACCTCTGACCATATAACAGCCCACTGTCCATCTTGATGTGTCTAACAGGTGAGTTGGCCCATTTTGTAGTTCCCCCCTTTGCTGGCTGGCTCTGTATTGATGATAAGTATTACTCACACATCATCGCAGCCTCCGTTCGGCAGCTCTTGAGCCTGTTTCCAAAAGAAGCTGTCACAGACAATAAACACCAAAGTAACCCCACTTCCAATTTAATTGTTTTCTCAAAATATCACTAGCAATTAGGCTATATTAGCAACAGATTGTTTGCAGTAGCTCATTCTCTCAGTCAAAACTGGTTTCTTTCTCTTTTACAATCACACAAAACATCTGAAACTAGAAAGTACCTAGGGTGGGTTTTGGTCGGTTGGGTTTTTTTGTTTTGTCTTTTTTTTTGAGTCAGAATCAAGTAAACAACAGACATTACTTCTACAAAAGCCAAAGTATCTGAAAAATGCAGGAGAAAAATATGGGATGGCTGGAATTTTTTTTATGTTTACAAATTTATTGTGAAAGTTTTAAGAAAATACAGTGACAGTACTGCCTGCAGTACAGTAGGGAATGGCAGTCAATAAATAAAGCTAAAGGACTGTGCAATAAATAAATACAAGACTAATATAATATGTTTGTAGCAGGCTGATCAGTTTTAAATCCTTTGCCTAAGGCTGACTTTTACAATAAACAAACCACGCCTGTATACTTTTCTCTATTGGTGCTGGGTGAGCCCAGTTATTTATGGTTGGGCTCACCTTCTTCCCAGGAGATTTTTGCCCATCTCAGTTTTTTTCCCCCTCAAAAAAAAAAAAAAGGAAAATAAAAACCTAAGCTGAGTGCAATCCTGCCCACAGGTAAGGTAGACCTATTCACTGCATTTAGGCTTTACTGAGATATGCTGGGTCCACAGAGCTGTAACACGTGTCCCCTTGCACTGAGGGCAGCCAGACCCTTCATTATTTCCTTTACATGCCCTTTGCTGTGCTGTGTGTGTCAAAATGTGTCCTGCGGTGCCTCTGGAGATTTTTTCCAAGGCCAGCTTAGCCAAGTGACCGCAGTCTTTTTATTACCTTTGGTGAAAAACATTAGCCTGTTCTTTTAAGCTGTGCTGCACGGTCGAGGGGGCTTGGAGGGCTCCAGACAAGCGTCTGCAAAACCATCTCTGGCTCAGTGGCTGTGATCACGGGCTAGGTAATTTGTTTGATTAGAGCATCCATCTAAGACAAAGAAAGTGTAGTGGAGTGAGTCAGGCTCTGGTCTCATTTACAGGTCTGGAGATGCATGGAGAAGCTATTACAAGTGACCTGTGACCTGGCCCACCCTCAGGTGAAACGGCTTTGCCCAGTCACCTCCTGTTAGCCTCAGCCAAATGATAGGCTTCGGGGAGCCCAGGACGCGGCGACGGTTCATCAGACAGACAATATCAGACCCACCGGCCCAGCCCCGAGGTATGCAGATGCAAAAGCAGATGAATTTTAAAAAAAATAATGGGTTTTCAAACTTATTATGGTGATAGTGTTACTTAACAACAAATCTGTCTGCAGTTTTGGGGCTGCAGAGATAAAAAGCCCTCAAGAAAAATGTCAGTGGCTTGAGTTTATTTATATGTAAGGTAACCATGAAAAATGTCGGCAGACCACTAATTGTAGGGCATATTTATTCTGCACAAGTTGTTTTCCACATTAGCACAGTTGTTAAAATGCAGTTTTGCCTCAGGAATATTATAACTTTATCTTCTGTAATTATAAATGTGGATGTTGCTGGGGTACTACATACATTGAAGAAGAAACGTAAGAAATGGGCAATGCAAGGAGGAAAACAAACATAATTAAAAATGTAATGTAGTAATTATATGAAACATACTCAGGAAGTGGGGACCCACGGATAAGCTAGCAAAGCAGCTACATTGTGTTAGATCCTGGCTTTACATTTGTATGCCTTCTCACTTCAAATTTCTCCCATGGTTTTCTGCTCAAACCGACTAACAAGGACCAGTTGGCAAGGCAATCATGTATGTGCAGCAGCAGATTAATCTGCCCTGTGCAGTCATATTAGTGTAAGAGCAATTTTCCTGTGAGCAACTAACCACAGAAACCTGGAATGCAATGGCACAATGGAGTTACCATACAGTAAATGCTTAATGAACATACATAAGAGAATCTTTTGATAGAGTAGGGGACATTGCCTCAAGAAACACCTGGCAGATAAAATCAGGAGTTTTTCTTGTGGTGTTAAGAGAGAAAATTCAGACATGATTTGCTCATCTGGAGTAAATGCCCAGCTTGCCTGGGAGTCAAAGTTTTCTGGAGAAGGTTATCTCTGGGAATGAGACCGTGGTGGTGACAGCAGCTGCCAGAGCAGCCAGCGCGCATGAGCATCGTGTCACTTCCACCTCTCCCTTTGGGTCAGGTGCATCCCAGGTGCGATGCTTGCACAACACACAAACATGAATGCACACAGACACATTTATATATTGGGACCAAGAATCTGTTTCTTTCCTTAGGGAGAGATCATTTAACAGCACAGGAAAGCACTTTGGTAGCATTTCAATGTTTTTTTTATTTTATTTGGTTTATTGATTCCTTACTTTTATACCAAACTGTGGATCACATCGTCCTGAGTTTAAAAGACAGATAACACCAAATTTCCACTAATATCTTGGCAGGCACCAAGTAGGAGCATATTTATCATACTACTACTATTCACCTGAGCTTATCAACAAATCTCTGTACACAGGCATTATTAGAAACCAGTCAGGTATAAACAAGCCTGAGAAGTTCAGTATGGTCTGGAGATTTGTCAACTGAAATACTGGAGCATTTCCTTCCGGCTCTCCTTTGAACACCCCATCCCATCTCTCATCTACTACAGCTTCCTTTTTTTTTTTCTCCTTTTTTCCCCTCCAAGGATACTTACTGCCCTCTAAAGGCTCCTGATACTTCAGTGTCCTTTCTCTCTCCGCACCATTTCCTCCCAAGCCTATCCCTTTTTCTCTCTCCTATAGGTTTTGGCATTCTCCTGTTCTACTGAACAGTGCAAATGAAACTCTCCAATCTCTCCTACTTTTCCACTCAGGAATATGGCCAACAAGAAAGGTGGACAGTGATATACCCTGAGAGTTCATCAGAAAAACAAGGAGAGGGTCCATTGAAAGACTTGGCCTTCATGCTACCCAATTTGTGTAATTATCTTTTTGTCTGAACCTGGGCATGCTAGTTCTTTTTTGTGCTCCTTCTCATTTCCTCCAAACTCATTTATCAATCTTCAGAGCTCCAGTCCCACTGCTGCTGCTCTCCAGACCTGACAGCGTGGAGGCCCTATCATGATGATAACCTCCAACAGGCACAACAGCTCTCCAGGAGCTTCATATCAGAGACCTCCCCAAAGTGCACAACCCCGAAGAGTCATCACCTCAAAGGGCTGGAGGGGATTTTCAGAGGTCACCAGTCCCTTCCCTGGCCCATGGCACCTGTGTCATTCCTGAGAGATGCTTATCTTTGGGGTTTTAAGGTCCTCAGTGCTGCAGACGATGCCACCTCCCCAGGCAGTGTCTTGCAGTGCATCTCTGTTCTTATCACAAGAGGGTTTTAACCTGAATCTTTCTTGCTGCAATTTAAGCTCATTGCTTCTTGTCCTATCTTCAACAGGCGTGGAGAAGTGATTATTCCCTTCCTCTTTGCAACAGTCCTTTGCATTTTTTAGGATTGTTTTGTTGACACAGACACTGCTCTTCACCAAAAGCACTGTCTGAGGAGAAGTTTATCTCTACATCTCTGAAACCAGCATACTTTTCTCTATAATGTCCACTGGTGGCATTTCTATTGTAAATTCACTTTACAAAATGAACTGAAAAGTAAGATGAAACCTCATTGAAAACTCACATTATGGGAATTTATATTCCCTCTTTACTGTGCCTTAAAATACAAACAAGACTATTTTTGACTTATGTGTAATTGAAATAAAAATAAGCAGACTCAGCTTTGCCAAATACCAGTGCTGAACACTCATCATTTAGGACACCAGAAATTATCATCTAGGCTTAAAAATAATAAAATTTCAGAGATACATATTCATAATTACTTTCTGGGCTAGGTTCTCTGAGAGCTTGAGCTGAGCTTCTATTCACTTCAGTCAACTATTTGTGCACCAGAAAATTAGATGTCTTGTCCATCTTCTGTGGGCTAATGCATATGGAAAAGCCAACATATCTATTTAAGGTGGCTTAAATGACTGTGGAAATGTCTTTTTATTTTTGGATTTTTTTTTTGTCCCAAGAGGGTGCCTAGTCTTTAAGGGCTTTCAGAACAGAGACCACAGTGGAGCAGGTTATATTTTCATCGACTTTCTGCTCAGTGAAGCAGCATCTTCCCTGTTGGTACACTTGCTTGATTCAGACAAAAGCTGAGAATCTCACATCTCCAAGGTTTTTAATAAATTTGACAAACACCAAAATACCCATGATAAATTCACCAGCAGGTCAACAGCTTCTACAGGAAGCTGTATTTCTTATTGTTTTAGACTAGTTCAGACTAAAAAAAGCCATGTTCATGTCAATGGTGCTGTACCACTTTGCAGATGCCATGACTCAGGGATATGTTCCTGCTGAAGGGCAGCCTGATGGGTATCTTTTGGCTTCTACAGGCACATTTTTCTTACTGCAGAGTTTTAGGAGCTACAGCTTTTCTAACTCGAAGCTGCCTACTTTTCAGAAGAGAACTGGCTGTACATCTGGTTGATTGATGTCCAACCTTTTGGCTCACTTCTGGGAGTGAGCCTTTCTTCATCAAGTACTGAGTTAGCATATGCTGCCTGCTCTCCAGTGTGTGGGCAAGTTCAGCACACATTTAAAGGTGTCTCTTTCAGATGGCTTCTGAGGCCACATAATTTTGAGGCCACAGATTAGATCCAAGGTCCTTGCCTTGGGACAAAAGTAAAAAGTTGTATGGAGAAAGAGGAGATAAGGTGCCTACATGCTTCCACTGGTGAGAGCAAAGAAGTAATGACCTAATGAGCTCAATAATTGGGATTTTGACAATGGTTAAGTATTGGAAACAGTCCCCATCATACAGAAAAATATTTCCACTGCTGTTCTGATTTGGAAGACAGCAACCTACTGCTTCTGAGGTTGTAGCCAGGTGGTTGTATTTACTGATCACCAATTAACATATCTACATGAATTTGCTTGCTTTTTGAGATAATTTATATCATCTTTTCTGATGTGCAATGGCCTCTTATGGAGTCTCATAAGTCCAACCCTAAGTGCCAAAGTGCCAAATTCTGACTAAAACTGACTATTAAAACTCTCCTTACTTTCATTGACTCGAGTAGTAGGTTGCCCTTGTCCTCTTAATGAAGTTAAAATGGCAAGAAGAGACTCTTACAGGAAGTAACAGAACTCTGGCCCTTGCTGTTAGTGAAAGATTCTTAAAAAACAGTTCAGAGGTTTCAAACTAAAACCGTGTTTGAGCTTAGCAATGTGCTCTTGGGCTTTCCACAATGGTCAAATTAGTCAGATAAACTTCCTTCTCAACAGATTTCCATACTCCAGAAA
Source organism: Campylorhamphus procurvoides (assembly GCA_013396655.1). NCBI lineage: Eukaryota > Metazoa > Chordata > Aves > Passeriformes > Dendrocolaptidae > Campylorhamphus > Campylorhamphus procurvoides. The sequence goes on along the minus strand of WBMV01003267.1, from coordinate 2,076,488 downwards.
CAAGCTGGAAAGTCTCCTTTTGCCAAATATATATATATATATATAGAGAGAGAGATAAAATATGTTAATTTTTTGTCATATTTCTTTATACTGTGCAAGATGATGCAAGACGAAAAAGTGAACATGAAAAGGTTCAAAATGTACTGCTGGGATAAGAGATCTCCCTGTTTTATCAGGAAAAATCTATGGGGGAAGGTACCAGAACAAGAGGATCGGGGGTAACAACAGTTGTGTTAAGCTGTGGGTGTATGAGGCAGGCCAAAATAGCTCCTTGGCCATGGGCTTTTTGAGGCAGAGCTGATAGTTTGCTGGATCAAGTAGGGATAAAACAACCAGCTCTGATTTTCTTCCCCAATGCATGCACCACACCCTTTGAAACCCAACCAAATGAAAAACTTTGGATATATTGCCATTTAATAATTGCCTCCTGCTCAGTAAGGAGCAAAGCTTTTTCTTCCCTTTCTTCCTTCTCCTCCACAACAAATTCTCACTAGGATTTTTTTTTCCACTACAGACAGCAAACATAATTACACAACAGATCAGAACAGCTTACATAATGCCCTTTATAGAAACCTGCCTTACCTCAGAGGCATATTAGCATTTCTTATGGGTTTAAGGGGTGAGGGATTAATTACAGATTTTCAAAATATGCCTAATTACATATTTACTGATGGAATAAATAATTCACGTTTCATAACTCGCCATGAAATGACTACTTTCTTTTGAAGATTAAAAATTCGAGGCTTGAGGAATGTTAAAGTTCAAACTCTGAATAAAGGCTCCTAATCCTTCATAGATCAGCTTTTTCCTCACATGAAAAATACAGCAGAAAGTCACTCTTTCACCTGAATGACTTGTAGACCCCTTGAAATTTCTCTCTTGGCAATCTATCAAATGAAACGAGCAAAACATTAAAAATGTGATTTGTTCATTTACTTTGGCACTTGGGTGGATCATGTAGGATTTCAGGAAGCAGACAAATGGCTTGAAAGCATGAGCTTCCCTGATTCTAGGCAGAGGTGGGACCAGCAGCATCCGTCGGTGCAGCATGGTGTGGGCACTGGATGGGACCCTCCTCCCAGGGCTGGTGCGGGGGCTGCTGCTCTGCTGTGCCTGGCAGTGGCAACCAGGGATTCCTCACATCCTTGGAAGCCAGAGTGCCTTCAAACGCTTCATGGCATTGGGTCATTTGGAAGCATAAATCAACTTGCCCCTTTCCTGACCTGCCCTAACGTACAGCCAGTGGTTTCCTCTGTTATATTTTGTTTTTCCCAGAGTTAGCAAGAGGAATATCCCTATAGCATTTAGGGAATATACAAATTATTATAGAAGGGTAAATAACTGCCTACAGAAAGGAAATAACTGCTTCTGAGCATTTTATATATTAAAAGAAATAAAAATGAACTGCCTTCAACAACAGTAAGTGCCATGTTAAATAAAAACAGATACCACAGGAAAGAAAGAAGGAAAAGCGAATCCCAGTGTCAAGTGAGACTGGTCTTGGTTTGGGGTTTAATAGACTTACAAGGGAGGAGTAGGTTGGAGAATTTGGCCCAATAATGTTTATGTATATATATATATATATATCTACACATGACAGTCAAGATCTATCCAAGCCAGTCTTGGTACGTTGTGGAAAGTGGAAAGGCAGAAGAAGCACCTAGACAAAAAATGCAGTAGGACATGGAGAGCAAGTGACCTGGCTTGCCATCCTCTGGTCACCCCATCACAGGGCACCTACCCAAGGGACACGGAAAGTTCTCTTGGCCAGCTCATGCTTTCTCCTGCTTGGTTCTCCAGATTTGTGAAGATACAATAAAGTCAATTTGGTTTTTAAAGAGAAACAGGAAGTGTGGAGCTTACCTATACAACTGTCAGCACTCCAGAAAACAAGGAAATAAACACTGGCTTATAGCATAGACATACCTGTGATTAATTTGTAGACATAAGTCCCAGTGTTTTGGACAGGTACATGAAAATAGAAGCCTGCTATTCAGCATTTTAATTCTTCTAAAGAGACCTAGGTATATAGAGGCACATGAACCAAAACAACCAGATGCTTGGTGAGACTCCAGTCCCAGTTCAGATTTTTCCTTTCATGCCACCTTGTGTAAGCTTAACCTTTCTAAGCCCTTCTTCCCTTAAAATACTTTACACCTTATAAGCTAAAATGGTTGTGTACATCCTAGTTATTGATTTAATTGAAGCAGGTGGAAAAATGGAAACCCACTCTTGTAACCAATTTGGGAATAGTAATGCTGTTTGGAGCAAAGGCTCTACTTTTTCATACACTTTACACATTTTTAGTAGTTTAAAATCAAAAAGACTATGGAAAAAAAGTTGGGGTTTTTTGTGTCTTCAAATAATGCCTTACTTTCAATCCTGCTTTCAATAGTAGTTTCCATATTAATGTACACTTAAAAAGAGGAGAAAATATTCAAGAGAAAGCACTGATAAGATTGGTTAAACCTACGGATATTACTCCACTGTAAAATTTTGTATCTCAAAATGCTCAGCTTTCCCAGAAAAAAACCCACACATTTGATCAACATGCAGCTGTTTCCTTCATTAATAATTGCATATCATCCATATTTAAGTGTAAATACTTAATTTAAGCTCTAAATTATTTAATGTAAAATACTCAACATCATGAAATGGGAGGAGGCAGTCAGTGGTATGAGGTGGTAGATGAGGGGTAGCTGAGCATCCTTAGCCATAACTACCAGCAGTGAACACCACAGGACAGATTTATAAATGTACTGCAAGCCATTTAAAAAGTCTTCTCCCTCCCTTGCCCACACAATATTAATTACCTGTGCCAGCTTTTGCTAATTCATTTTCCTTTCACCTCAATAAAGGAAGCTGCTGCTCAAAATAAGCAGTGTCAAGATACAGCATCGAGGATGTGTGGATACTCCAAAATTGCTTTTCTTGGGGGGCGTAGGGGGGGGTGGAGTGGGGTGAGAGAAAGAATAACACCTATAAGTTATGCTTCCAACTCAGTTTCGTTCACTGAGTCATGTAAATAAATATCCAGCCAGTTTGGTCCCCATCCCACAGCCTCGGCACAGCAGCTCTAATTACTCATCTATAAACAATGCAGACAAGCCATCGCTCACCGCCGCGCTACGCCTCATGGCCACACGCTTTGCATCCTACCTGGGTAAATATTAAAATGAATATAATCGACTGTATTTTAAGGGTAAAGTTATCTGCAAAGCCCAGTGATTCATGAGCTCTCCGAATGTACATAAAGTGCTTTAGTGAAAGCATTTCCTAAGGGCCTGATCCAGTCATGCTTCTCAAACCCTCTGCAGCTGCCTAGGCTGGAACAGAAAGGTCATTCAGCCACTGAAGGCCAATCCATCACTCCCATTAAAAAAGAAAATACCTAAACTGCTCCACAGGTTCAATTTGTGGATCTGATGGGGAGATACTGAAAGAACAGCCAAGGTCCCCTTCCCCAGGGGAGTGAAGGCCAACACAAAGCTTATACCATTCCTCAGGCTCATTTTGAGGACATAAGCAGGAAGATGGAGGATCCAGTAAATTCCTGCCTTGGAGCATATCTCTTGTAATCTTCTTGTTTTTAACAAGCCAGTGCTGCAATGCAAGTAGCTGCTGTCCTCTTCCACACCAGGATTTTTCTCCCTGCTTGTGTCCCCTCAGCATTAGGGGGCTCGTGTATGCAAAATCCAGAGTTTAGGTAAGTCCCAGGATAGGAAAAGCCAATGCTCATTCCAAAACACTCTCCCCCCACCTATAACTTAAGGACGGAGGATCCCAAATTCTCCAGGCTATGTGTGGCTTCTCCACTGTTTTAACCATGCTGACATGTCTGCTTCAGGAGAAGCAATGCTGATACTGGGTGTGGATGCTGCTGTCTCCCCTTTTGAGATATCCAGACTAACATTGGGCTGCAGGGAGATATTCACCAGCTAGGGAAGTGTACACCCCTCTATCATGCCTTCAGCATTGTACACCAAGCTGTAAAACATACTTATTCCTTGGGGATTCCCTGCGTGCTTCAGACTCAGTGGGCAACTTCAGCCTCATTGAGTTTGGGCAACTGAGGTTGAGGGAACTTCTGCAGGGGTCAGCTGTGACAACCGAATGGGACATTGCACAGCTGATGGGAACGGGACATTTTTGCACTGTGAGCGCCAGCAGCTCTCCCAACTGATAAGGGTCAGCAGCGAAAGGGGCTGAATATCATTGCCCCAGCTCCCTCCCTCCCTCCCTCCCCAAAGCAGGGGAGAGCACAAAGAAGCCAGAGCAGGGACTGACAGTGCTGCTTGAAAAATGTATTCCAGCTGCTCCCCTTAAACTGCAAGCTATGGCCCAGTTGCTTGCAATCACAGACGTTTCTAAAGAGGCATTTCTGGGGTTTGATAAGACCTGCCTCCTCCAGACATGGATGCTTTGGGGAAAAAAAAAAAAAAGGAGGGAAGGAAAAAAAGGGAGGAAAGGAGAAAAGAAAAAGTGACCTCCTCCTGGATCTCATTTTTTCCATTCGGAATTCAAGCACCAGAACCATTACCAAATAAAATGTCAACTTTTTTCTCTTGTTCATTAACCTTTGATGCTTATTGTACAGCCAGTTTCAGTGCTCACAGGGGACTTGGGAGGCTCAAATCACAGCATTCATTTTACTCAGGGCTTAGGAACAACTTGAACCACAGTCCAGAAAGGAGGGAGGGAAGGGGAGGGAAAAGGCTATTAGCCCAATCCTGCCCCTTCAGCACTTTACATGTTTAATAAAGATTGAATTCAGAGAGAGGGGGAACCCCCAACTTAGTAATAATTCCCTTCACAAGTTCTACTATAATTAAAAAATAGAGGCAAGGTCATGACGAGTGCTATTGAAAATAACAGACAGACCTGTAATTATAGCAGGGCCAGCTAAACCAAGGGTTAAAGGTCTCTTAATACTCTGTCAGCATTTCCACTATAACCCCACAGTTTCAGGGGTTTACAGCTCACGCATAAATATTTGCTGCAGGCCAAAAATGGCCCTTCTAGGGGTCAGCAAAAGGAGGTAAATTTTATTTACATATTTATAAAAAATGGCCTGGCTCCACAGAAGTGACATGTCCCTCACCAGCACTACCAGTGCAATTCATGAGGATGAGGAGGGAAAGCCAACAGTCACAACCATGAGAGCATATGGAGTGGGTGGAGGATCTGGAAATATACTTTAACCAGAGCAAGTGGCTCAAAATCCACAGAAGCCCTGTACAGAGGCAACGATCTGCAAATATAGCATATATTATATAGCTGAATCCTTAAATAAGAAGGCCGTATTCCTACCATGAATTATATAGATAATCACTCCCACTGTTCAGCCAAGCATGCACATAAGTCTTTGGAAGATGAAAACCTAAGGCCTTGCTAGCATATTGGTTTAACTTAAATCAGTACTTTAATTGATTTATTTAAGCCAGAGCCAAACCCAGTGTGACTCCCTGATTTCTGATGAAGAATAGCTTATTTTAGTTTAGTTTAAAAAAGCGTATCTTGATTTTTTTTTTCCCCCAAAGCATTCCTTCCTCCCCTTTTCCTATATGTATTTACGTGACCCTGATTTGACATTAGTTCAGTGCTTAAGGATTAGAAAAGGCAAACTGGCTGTGACCTTTTCCAGGACTCCTTTCCTTGAGGGACTGACCTGCTGCCAGTGGTCCATGGCAAGAGCAACCACTTGCACCCCATAAATACAGCTGTTTACTGGTTGGGGAATATAAGCTGCTAATAATGTCATCCCTGCAAATCCTATTTTCTTCTCTTTAAAAGTCTTCTAAAAAGTTTCTGGTGCTCGGACTGAAAAAAAAAAAAAAAAGAGAGAGAGAGCTTCCCAAACCCAAACTAACATCATCCAGAAAGCTCAGAAAATCACTTTGACAAACAAAAAGGGTACTGATTTATGGAAAAAAACCCACAGCACAAACCTTTCTCTTATATTGGAATGATATATAAGCCAGACTCTGATTTTTTTGAGGTTATCACACCATTTTCCAATTCCTGACATTAGCAATCAAAATTAAGTTTGGTTTGCAGAGGGGGTTTCTCCATTGCCAGCTGGTTCAACTGGACTATTTTTCTCATGTGGCTGCACATCACAGTGGCTCCTTAGTCATTGCTTCAAGCTCAGCTAAAGGGAACGGTGGCAGAAAAGCAAGAGCACTAAATGGTCTTGGATCTAGTGAAATTCATTTACTAGAGCTTTTTGATGGTCCAGAAGTGAAGAGAGGAAAACACTCAGCTAAAATGATTAACCAGGCAAACTTTTCCAGTAAGTATTATTTTCATCTGCACCTAAAAATGTCATGAAATAATACATTTCTTTTCCTCACTAACTTTAGCATATTTTTCGATGAGATTCTAGAGGGACTTGGGGTTTTTTGTAAGTAAAATTCTATTGAGGATATATAACTTTTTTTTTTAAAGTTTCTAAGAAAATATTTATTGTGCAAGACGCAGAAGATAAAAAAGATGCAACTGTTTTTCTTGGTTTGTTTTGAAGTTATTTACTTAGAACTAAGCACCTCATTTTTCTTGTGTAGAAAAAGTAATTATGCAGTCAAAAGAATTATGGCCCACATACTTCAAAACATATGAAAAATGTAAAACTTTATTACATACATTAATTTCTAACAAAGGACATCTCCAGCATCAGTGTAACTGGTATAAGGCAGATAACTGATGTATGGTATATTTGTTGATGTTCCTCCCAAATGGGTTTTATAAAGGCAAACAAACAAATAAACAATTCCTTTCATTATGTCTCTCTCTCCTATAAATTTCATCAGCCTCATACAGGGGACTGTAGGCTTAGAGGAGTGGATTGTCTGTGGATTTCTTATTATTATTTTTTATTAAGCTAAAATATTCCGCTCAAGCAATCTGTTTGCCATGCTTTCTTTTTATTATCTTTCCATCTCCTGCATTTCTCAAACCAGGCCACCCCAGCTCCTGCCCCTACCACAGCCCAGGCTGAACCCAGCCTCCCTACAGTGTGCAGCTCCTCCAGGCTCCTGATTTAGGGTAGGCTGCAGAGCCAGGATTGCTCTCGACATCCCAGTCAAGCAACTTTCTACGTGCATTTGGAGCAGAGGTCTGTGGAGTACTGTTATTTTTCTCCCCCTGCTTTCGAAGCCCCGGCTGAATTTCTGTGAGCTGGGCAAGCTCATTCCTCCTAAATCAGCTGGGCAGGGACGCCAAGGCAGGAGTTGTAAAACCAAAGTTCACAGCATCCTTATCTTTAGCTGAGCCACTTTAACTTTCTAACTATACATCTGGGTACCATATCCAAGAGGAAAAAGATGGCCATTTAAAATGTCAAGAATAACTGCAATCAGTTCTCCTCAGTGCATCTCTTGAAGAAACAAAACAAAATTGAAGTGTGAAGGACAGGCTCAAGTTAGTCTTATTGTTTTAAAGGAATGGATAATATGAAACCTGTTTGGTTTTTTTTTAAAATTAAAATAATGAACTAATCAAGGAGAGACCTAATGTCCTTCCAATATGTGTTTATCTGTCCTTGTCATTTTCAATGCAATATTTATATATAAATATGTAAATTTAGCTGGTTAGGCAAACCTTCTTCTCCACTGAGAGATGTGACATAATACTAGAAGTCCAGAGGAAAAAGAATTAATGATATCCAACAAATAATACACACAAGTAAATACTGTAAGTTTCTATTTCAGCCATGCACAGTTATCACACTGATTCAGCCAAATACAAAGTTCTGTATCCTGATTTAAGCACAGTCCTCTTTCAGCACAGATTGTTTCAGTATTTCACAGTGTCTTGTCAGGGTTTAAGGACTTTAGGGAGAAGCTTGGCAACCTCTCTTGGAGAAGAGAGCTCTGCTCATATCTCCTTGTGGTCTGCTCTTGGCATGTCTGGACACCAAATGGGAAAGCTGCCGGAATGGCATAACTAAGGCTTAAGATCTTACATTAATAATGATGATGCAGTTCATTTGTGTGTTGGTCCTCCTTTATACGGCATGGGTTCAGCCAGGTGTACGGAAGTCTTCAAAAAGCATAGAAATCCCCAAATAAATTTTTGTCTTTGACCTCTCTAAAATCAGCGGAAATTTGAACTTGATGTAACCCTGAGGCCCATCTTTAATTGAAGTGTAGTATTTTGGGAACTCAGGACAAAGGGGAGGGAAAGACCTATTTCAAGTTATACCTAACCCAAGAGAACCAAAGCAACCGTGATGGCTCACAGCTTTAGCCCCAGCAAGCCTCTCCCAGCTCCTCAGCTTTCCTAGGTTACTCGCCACCTTTAAAATCTGAAGCCACAAGTCTCTCTGCATTTTTGCAGCTTCTTTAGTCCTCTCTCCCCCCTCCTAGTACCTATGAAAAAGAGCTTTCAGTGTTTCAAACACGCTCATCACAGGTATCAAGGGAAGAGTGGACCAGTGCCAGCTCTCAATGGCTTGTCTGTTTGGGGGTTGAAATCTATCCACTTCATTTCAAGCGTCCGTCAACTGAGCCACCATTTGACATGCCCGGCCCCAACAATCACAGGGGCTTGGCGGGTTAAAAATGCTAGGATTTCATTTTATTGCAGGGATATTATTCATTCTTGGGAAGGTTCAAAAGTACATGCGTCAACTTATGTCATCAGGGTCAAACTAAGTGGCATGCAGAATCCTAGCCAGATTGCATCGGTGGAGGGGTCTGGAGGCAGAGCCGAAGAGCAAGAAGAAAGAAAAATGTTTTTTAGGATGTACTCTGGATCACTTCATCCTTTGGAAAAGGAAGAAGGGCAGGAGGTAAAGGATCCCCTCTGAGCACATTGCCCTGAACAGCGTGAATCGAAATCGAGTTGTGCAGATTTCACTCCTATTTCCACTGCTGCTTGCCCAGTGACATGCCTATGGGTAAGACCATCAAACAACAATGCCTTCTCAATCACCGAAATGTGCCTCCAACATACACCAGCAAGCGCACAAGTACACACACACTCTCACAATAATAGCATTAGATGCCATTAACAGGCTCTAGTCTTGTTTCTTTTCAGTGGAAAAACTATTTGACATCCCTCAAGCCCAGGCTCAGCACTGCTTGACCCTTTCCCTTCCCTGCCTACATTAAAAGAACAACTAAATAGCTGCGCACAATGCGAGGCAGCCCCTCCTCGCTCCAGGTGTCTATACTTTACTTAGGGCCCCAAGCTTGATTCAGCTCATACAGTTTCTGACAAGCTTCAGCTGGCCCTCGTCACCAGACAGGCAGATCAATTAACAGAGGGATTTTTCTTCCCTAGCTCTCTTCCTGGACCTTTAACCCCTTGTGTGTCCTAATGCTCTATGAAAGGAGGGCAAAAAGCAATTGGTAGGAAAAAAAAAATGAATTGCCATTTAGAGATTTTCTTTTTCCTCCAAAATTCCCTCTGCTTTTGTTTTTTTCTACCCATCTCAGAATGTTGTCTTTCTGAAAAGATATTTCTGGTTGTTCAAAACTTCAATTTTTTCCATTGGAACAGGAAGTTTTAAAATTTTCTTTCCCTTTCTCTCTCTCTTTTTTTTATTTTTATTTTTTTTTAATCTCTTTATATTTTGCAACCAAAAGGGATGAAGTTTAATGTTTTGTTTGGAGTGGAAAATTCCTTTCCATTTGTTCATTTTACCTTCTTTTTTTTCCACTGAACCCATTTTTCCAAACTGAGACATGGAAAGGACAGATTTTGGCTAAAGAGGCTAAGGCCAAGTCTGGAGCTGATGCTCGCTCTGCAAGTTTTCTTAAAAAGTTATCAGAATACAAATGACTATTTGTGGATGGAAAGAAATTAAAAAAATAAGGAGATATAAGTGACAAAGGCAAAAAAATATGTCTGTTTAAAACTACAAAATAGCAAACAAAGTAAATAATTTCAATCTGGAAAAAAAACAGAGATGGTTACAAATTACCCTATGAAGAAGAAACAATGTCAACATTGGCAATTTTATTTTGGAATTTAATTATACCTCCATTCATCTCTGGTGGGAGTATGCAAGAGAGCATGTCAAAGGCATGAGAAGCTCCTTCAGCAACTGCAAAACACACTAAATAACTTTAATTACTAGTGATAATAAGTAGACATTTCTGTGAAAAACAGTTCCCAGAACTGCTGAAAACTATTGAGAAAAATAAATGTTATGGCTACTACAGGGAAATTAATTTAAATGCCTTGACAGAGATAAATAATTTAAAACTTGTGAGGGATTGTAATTATTTTTAGTTTTTGAAAAAGCCTTTTTACAATTTTTTAGCACAAGCCTATAACTTAGTCACAAACATGAGTTCTGCCCATAACTCTGGTACCAAGGTAGTACTACAGCAATAATGATATAATTAATGAAAAATGATAAACACCAAAACAACCTGTGGACTCCAGAATGCTGTAGCAACATTGTATGGAACAGCAAATCTACATGTGAAGAAACAAGCATTGCACTTCCACTTCACTTGGTGAAATGCATCTCGACATCAGCACACCTTATTTTATCAGGCAGACGAGTTTTAACTCTTCCTTTGTAGAGGAGATAGTTTCCCAGTCTCTTGTCTCGGAACCCAGGTCTATGTACTTTCTCAGGACAGTGTAGAAAGGAAAACAAGAATGAAAAATCCCTCACTAAAGTGGGCATGACAGATGAGAGGTGCCAGGCGGAGTTAAGGGTATTTCCTCTTCTCTCTGGTTTATAGTGCCCAATTTTCTTAGCAAGGGAGGAGCGGGAGGGCAGCTGATAATCTTTCACTGTATGGGGAATCCTTACGGAGGATTTGGGATTTCTCGGATGGATGGGTGCCTTTTAATGTTTTCAACAGTTGTTAGAAAACACTGAGTTGTTGCTGACACGGACTGGGAAGAAGGTAAATAGTGACAGCAGGTCACTGATGCACAAGGGAAACAACGAGCCAAGGGGTGTAAAATGATAACTTTAGGTCAACAGAATCCAGGGAATAATTACAGAAGGGGATGACTCTCTCAGGGAATTAAATGGCTCCAGAAGGAACATGGCAGGATTGTGGATGCTCAGCTCCATATTAGCTCTGTAGCTGGAAGGGTAACTTCAGTCCTTGGGATATTTAAGCAGGGGGATATAGCTTAGAAACCCAGGGTAATATTATCTTTTTCTGTGACACTGTTGTGACGACTAATGGAACAGTGAACCCAGTTCTGGTGCCTATGTTTAAAGAGGTTGTTGATAAATTAGAGAGAAGAGCCAAGGGAATGGCTAAAGGACTAGAAAACACTGTGAGGATTAGGAAACAATTGTGAGAGGCTCAAGAAGCTCAGACTGTTTAGCTTAACAGAGAAAAGGTTAAGGAGTGACTTGACCACAGTATACAAGAACCTTCAGAGGAAATAGAATTTGATGGAGAGCTCTTCAGTTTAACAAAGATGTATGTAAAACAAGATCTAACATCTAGAGGTCAAAGCTAGAAGAATTCATGCCAGAAATTAAGGGGAATTCTTTGACCACTAGAGTGCTTAACAATGGGAACAATTTACTGAATATTGTGGTGGCTTTGCCATCATGATAGTATAACGTTATCTTTGGAAGGTCTGCAGAAAGGTATAGCATCCTAAAAACCTTCAAGGAGTCCTGTGGCCTTCACTAGATAGAGATGTAAACTAGATAATGGCCTTACTTCTTTCTTTGGATGCCTTTAGTACCCAAAAATCAAAAATCTATGCACTATATCTAAACACCTATTGTTAACTCTAATGATGTGCCTATTATTAAAAAACCAAAGCACTTCTCATTTGTTCATGCTCTTAAACTCTTACCAGGGAATACAGAACATGATTCTCACACAATACACACAATGCTGAAGAATTTCTAATAAACTTGTTGATACTTTCGGATCATTGGCAATGCTTAAAACAATGACCTTAATGTTTTAGTACTTTGCAGTGTAAGCACAGAAGGTCAGTAACTCCTTCCACTTCTCCCTTTTAGTCAGATGATGCCCAAGCTTAACTTTTTTAATCTGAGCATAGTTTGCCAACAATTAATGCTACTGCCCGCAGATGGTCCCAGAGGAAAGCTCAGTGGGTGTTTTGAAGGAAGTGCACCACGACAAACTTAAAATGTGAACTCTCCAAAATGAAGAACTGCATCATCAGTGCTGACCTACTCTTAATCCTGCCCAATTTAGAATTCATTAGTATAGGAGTTTAATGAACAAAATGAATGCATTCTTCTACCAAGGTTTCAATAACAGTCCTAAGAGTATGCCTGTCATTTTTAGTTCTTCATCCATCCCTGCAACACTGCATGCACAAATAGTATGGATTGTTTTCTTGTTCAATCAACACAGTTTGAAGATAGTGCCCCTTTGCAAGTTAAAACTAGGATGAGCAGTGCATTGGGCTGATCAATCCCATGGTCCCAAACATTTGTCAAATGGGATTTAATGAAAGAGGAGGGTCCTTGCTAATGTGCTAAATCCAGCCTGTAATCCCCAGTATAACAAGCAAACAAAGACAATTCCATCCCCTCTTATATCAGGAATAGAGATAGGATGATGGAATGATGTGAACATAAAATAATTGTACACACAGAAGCTTATGCAAAAAGGCTTTGTTTGGAAGTGCTGGAAAGCCACTCACCCCGAAACAATGGGGCAAATTAGCATGCATCCAGCCCAAGGGTGCAAGCAGCACACACACGCACTCCCGGTGACGGATGTTTAGCTCTTGCTGGGAGGTCACCACTAGGAATCTCTCTTGAGAAGGCAGCATGTCAGATTTCAGACACTTTCCCTACAAATGGGCTTTTGCAGCTCAAAGAAGGAGAGTGGGGGAGCTTTTCGATCCAGATAATAAAGTCCATTTACATGAAAAGATGCCGCTTTCAATGACATGATTAATTTCGGAAATACCTGGCATCTGAATGAAGCAAAGACTTCAAGACATGACTGATGATGAGAAAAGATAATTAGGCAAATGTCAAGAGTCAGTGTTTTGATTGGTGACTGAGAGGCTGGTCTGACTAGGTTATCGTATACTTATTCCAGATGGAAATGAAAGGTCTTTGTAGGGAGAGAAGGGTGATCCCTTCATGGTGAAACATAAACTCTGCTTAAGTCTAGATCTCTCATAGGTTTTCTTTCTGGGAAGCCCTTCTACCCCTGCAAGTGCTCTACCTGCATGGTACTGGACCAAGCTTGCCCTGTCTGATTCTTAAGATATTTTAAACATGAACAATTTATCTTGCATTTTATTACTACAAGGCTGGAGTTATCTTAGGCTTTCCAAAACATCCTGAACTGGTTTCTCCCCAGCTCTCTAAAGACAGAAGAAAATACAGTCATTTGGCAGAGAGGGCAAAAGACAGTCCCTTTCCCAACCGTGCCCAAATATCCCTCCCTCCTCAACTCCTCATCAAATGCCCAGGGTAGTGACTGCCATTGAATGCTGGTGCCCTCCACAGGACAGATAAAAAAACGAAGAGAATGGCAGGGACTCGGGAATGGTTTATTCTGACAGGATTGCCCTGTTGAGATTGACGGATTATCTCCCCTTCAGAAAGGGGAGCATTCACAAGGCTCTCTCCCTAATCCATCACGGTGCTCTGGACCACGCTTCCCATCGCTTGCCCCTTCTCCATGCACGGTGCTTTTGATTTGTGGGATATGCTGGCTTTGTGCAGGCACATTTAATCCTCAGCAGGAAAACTGATGACGCTGAGACCTCACTGGCTTTCCAAATTGGTTTGCAGAGGAGCTCAAAGCACCATTTGCTTCATGTCCCTATTGTTGTGGTGCAGACCAAATACCAGGACTAGTTCATCGCCTCTTGAGAGGCCTCCTCTGCAAGAGGAGCTGATGAAGCACTCGTCTGATAAGTCATACTTAATTTGGCCAGCCATCCAAAGCTGAGGCTGCTATTAGTTAATCTTCATGTAATTTGTTGAAATAGGCTTTATGAAGTACTGGAAATAATTGTCTCCCTGCCCCCCTTCCCAATCCTGCGGCCACGCACAGTTTGGGGTTTAATAACAGACTGTATCGCACAGTCAGAACCGGTGAAGGTTTTATAGCAGTGCATTAGCCAGAGGTGGATAACCTATCTCTAGAGGCTTGATTGACTGGAAACATATTCTTAGCCTGCTTAAAACTGCTTAGAGTGTGTCACAGAGGTCCCCCAAAATAAAACGTTCAGTGTATTTAGTGAAACCCTACACCCTAAGTACATGTAAGGGCACTGTAAGATACTAATTAGGTTGTAACATAAAACACAGTAAAAAGCAAAGCTTGACATACCAAAAAAAAAAGTTTAAGCTCTGACCAGCTCTTTCATGTTAGAGAAATACGTTAAAAATATATTCACAGCAAATATATTGGGGCTTTGAATAAATCTGTTTTTCATAGCAGCCCATAGCTGGAAAGGGTAGACATTTCTCATTATGGGGAACTTTCTACTTCAAATTGTCTTCAAATATTAGAAACTATGCTTATTTATTTTTCCTTTAAAAATATAGATATAAAATCCTTTACCACTCAGATCAGCAAATGATCATTTTGATGACACTGGTTAAAACATGCATACCCAGGTTTCCCCCCAATCCCCCCCAGTATTTTTCCTAGGAAAGGTGAGGGGAAGAATGTACCAGATGAAAATATTGATACTACATGATGGCATATAAAACTGCCATAATAATAATTTCAGAAGGATAACATACCTCAGAATTCTTCCCTTGAAATTTAAAATTAAAATAAAAACCCTTGTCAATGAAGCACTAGCACGAAGTTAGTTTTTTAAGGTGATAGTCTTCAGATCTATCTCAAGAAATCACCCACAAACTATAAAAGCAATATACTATGTCTATTTTTATCATATGCAAATTCTGACATTCTTAGTATTTTATGTTCAAAGTGTTAATTGTCAGTCAAAGGATTTTCTCCATATTTGTGGTCATTTCTTCTGTTATCTGATGCTACTCAGCTCCACTACATTGCATAAATTAGAAACACTACCTCCTTAATAAAGTTGGAATTAGTGTAATTGTTAAACATTTAAGAATATAATTATTTACTTGCATCATAAATATTAACTAATAACATAAAACATGGATGATGTACTGAAAGAAGTAGAACTCAGCATTCCCAGGCATAATTTTAAGTGTATCAAACAAAATTAAGCCTGCATGTATATTTATATAGGAAGAAAATCTAGGTGAGATGAATCCCAATGTCTTTATAAACATCTCTAATTGTACATACATACATATATGTATATAATTTGCATTGTGCAAAAATAACTATAGATTTGAACATTATCTTACTACTTCCAGAAGCTACCTTTCTGCAAAAAACTTGCCATTGCTGCAGATTGTTGAAAGGAATGAAGTGTTAATTTAATAAATATGTCACTAGTTGTGTTCAAACTAAACATCATTAATGTATGTTTGTTGCTCTATGTGCATAAGCTTACAGATTGCAAACCCCCTTACTAGGAAATAAGATGCATTTTATCAATGAATATATTGTTTTGGGGGTTTTATGGCTTTGCTTTAATGTAGACGGTCACTTTTCTTCCTTTGTTTGGAAAGGTACAGTTTATATTTCTTTCCAGATTTAGCATTTCCCTTGAAGGTTTTTGTGATTAACAATACAATATTTTTATTGAGTTATTTCACACACAAATGACTGGGCCCAAAGGGTATTCTAGGTTTACAAGATTTTACTAATAACTATGCTCCCCTTTGTATTAAAGCTGCTAATTAGTGCTTTTAAACAGCTCAACATTTAATTCTTTGAAGGCACCATATAAAGGGCTGATATAAAACTGTTTATGTAGAAGGATATATAAAATAAGAAGGTGTTAAACCCAACACAAATTGAGTGGCAGGGGGTTCCCTAAAGTGCTAATTTTATGTTTGTTTTCTTCTCATTTAAAGTTAAGATGTCTGCATTGTAACGGTGATGTGTAACATGCTTTACATACAGATTAAGCAAAATGTGTCAATTTATGAGTCTTATTTGCCTGGAGAGGTATCCACCAGTAGTTTCATCAGTGATTTTATGCATGTGTACCTATACATACATGTTTTCACATGTAGGGATCCAAAAGTGTGATTTGTGTATAAAAAGATGTGTGTGGGTGCCCCCCCCCTTCCAGACTTTTATGTCCATACTATCTAGCTTCTCTATGTCCCTGTACTTCAGCTATTATGGAGAACTTCAAGCTAATTAATTGTAAGAGATTGCTCCTTTAAAAAATTTAAATATTTAATTTCATTTAAATATATTGTGAGGTTTTAAATCCACATTTTGGTTAATTGGTATTGCTAAACTGAACTGATTTATACACGCAGATGATATTAGATGGCTGTAATGGAAAAATAAATGACTTGTGAGTTACATTTTATCTTCTTTTCTCCAAGTTAATCTTTAAAATGTTTCAGAAATTCATTAAAAATGTGGGAATTTTCACTAAACAGTGCTGAATGAGGATCGGAAAATTGCTTCCTAGGAAACTAAACACGAAAGTTTCCATTTTTCATCAAAACCATTGTTGGTACAAATACAGTTTTGAACAAGGTTTTAAAAATAATCTCGTGCTGTGACTTTCAGAGCTTCATAAGGAACTCTGAATTGAGTCAAAGCCTCAAATGTCCATCTTCAGCTGAACCCACTTCACTTCCTGAGAGCACCACCACTGAGGTCCACTCTCTGTGACCACTGTCAGAGGGGTGGTAATTGGTTTCTGACATATCCCCATATACATCTATAGGATGACACGAAAGACCAGATTCTGAAAGTGGGAGAGTTCAGTGCAGAATCCCACCTGAGCTAAGTGGTCCTGGTGCAATTAATCAGTTTGCAGGTCTTAAGCTAGTACAGGTGTACTCATTTCAGGGTTCACATGCAAAACTGATGAAAATTTATTTATGCAACCTAGTGGCTGTGCATAATTACGTACTAAATGTAATTTACATACTACCAAAATTGTCTGATGCAGACATTAAGACAGAGAATGTCAGTCAGATAAAGCTGCAAGAAGGGGTGAAAAAAGAAAGATAGAAAACTATCTCTCAGGTAGGATAACATAGATCACTGACATCTCCTCAATGCTGTATCTTACTGCAAAGAAATGGAGGTTAAGAACTAAATATCCACCCTTTGCATAGTATAGTAAACTTTTTTGTGAGTTCCCTTCTTAGACTACATTAAGTTCTGTCTTTTCACTTTCGATAGGCAAGGAAAAACACATCAGCATCTGGCTATGCTGGCCAATGTACAAACACTTGCTAAAAATAGACTTTCCCCATAGATAGCAGTCTAAGTAAACTGTCTGTTCATGGAAAGATGATAATGTAAGAAGAATATAAGCAATAGCATCTTTGTGGATTTGTGGGTGCAGAACAGTGTTTCACTGTTCTTGATGTGACTATGTTATGTTTATTTGGGCAAGCATTTTTAACTTTTGTAGAATGAATCACTTATTTTGCAACCAATACTACAAATGTTTTGGTCTGTTTATTTTATATGTATGTACAAAGGCAGTGGGTGGAAATGAACAGGCTCAACTCAAGATTTTCTTAAGATGATCTTGAGGAAAATCCAGTGTACCTTTTTAAAAGTCTGTTTCAAAAGACCTGTTAAAACTTTACCTCATTCCCAAAGTATATGATCAGCTGGCATTTCAAAGTAGAAGCAGTAATGCTGTCACTAGCATTTGCATCTGTTTTATGCCCCTCACCACACACTGAACTGCCTAGAAAGACATCTTTATTGTTCTGTGTTCAGAATTTAAGGTGGAATTACATATATGATGCTTTATAGTTGCCTCAGCATTAGATCCTAAAATACACCAATCTCTCATTTTCATGGCCTTTGTTTCTCTATTCCTAAACTTAGCTTCCCCTGGAGAGCCTCCGGGAGCAAGAAAAATTGGAAAGTTGCCCTGACTCTCATTCTGCCCTGACATATGTGTTGGTATGCTTCAGAGCAGCCTAGAGGCAGCTTCGACAAATAACATCTGGCAGTTTGCCCCTAAGACTTGCATTTATCCTGTTGAACTTTAGGCACACACACTGAGGCATCTTTGGTGGGAGCCCATCACGTTTTTTCCTCTCTAGGCAAGAAAGAAAGGAAGCCACATTCAAAATGGGCATCCTTGAGGCATGTGGGATTTGGTTTTCTTTATAAATAAATCTCATGAAAGAAGAGAGAAACGCAGTTATGATGTGAACTCTGGATCAAGTAGAAATGGGAAAGCAGCTCTGCCATTTCTCCTTTTTGTAACTTAAGGAACCTAGCCATTAACCCACTGACATCAGCATTTTTACAATAGATTGATGGGTGCCACTGGATTTTACTGCACAGTGTCAAACAGTTGTTCACAGATGAACATTTAGAAAAGTCAAAAAGAGTTTATCACTGTTTTGTCTTTCTCTGCTTCTCTGTGAAGTTGCTGTACTGAAGAGTTGCCTCATACTACTGCATGACAGTACCGTTCCTAATAAATCCCACCTGACTGAAATGAATTAGGTCTGGGAATACGTGTTCCAGATTATTAACCAGCACCTTTGCAAGTAACTTACCATCCACATTTATTAAAGATATTGGGTGATAATTTGTGCAGTGTTCTGGATCTCTCTCTGGTCCAAGAATTATGGTAATTAGTGCTCTGAGAGAAGATGTCACTCGTATGTTTCTCAGGGTGCAGAGAGTAGCATATCATTTCACTCCTTTTAGATTTGAGATGGATAACTCCCAGGCTGTTCCTACTTTTTAACCTTGGTCAGCTGTGTATGGATGGAGGCTTTGAGCAGGTCAGGAGCCCTGTGTTCCACCTCCAGCTCTGCCAGAACAGGACAGTGCACTGTTTGCTTTGATCTGGCCCTTCATTATCAGTTGCAAATGAGAGCAGAGATCTGCTAAGGCTGGGTTTCAATTTCAGCACGCACTTGCCCAAGAGCAAACACTGGCTTTGATGAACTCCATGGAATCAAAGGTACCTGCATCTTTGGTGCATAGTGCCAGGTGAGGACCTAATGATGGTTCAGAGGGCTGTAAAGTGGAAGGTCATTCCAGAAGGAAGGGTCAGTGAGGAACTCTGCCTGAGACTGATGCATGTAATGATGCTGGTGCTGTAGAGTGACCAGTCTAAAATGTCTTTTGAGACCTTCTGAAAAGATGCAGAAAAGGGCAGATGATAATAAACTACCATCTGCATTTGGAAACATAAGAGGCCAGATCTTCAAATTCTAGAACATAATCAAAGAAAGAAAAAAATTATTAATACCTCCAGAAAGTTAAATGAAATTCTGTAAATGGACTTTTACTTCCCCAAAGTCCTAAGAATTGTACCTGCCATAGTCCCCAGTAATTAGTGTGCCAGAATTACCCAAACTGAAGTGCTTAAAAATAACAACACTCAAATTTCTGAGTTTCAAGACACTTTAACCATGTCCTTCACCTGAGTCACACTGATTCTGTAAGGTTATCTGAAAATCTCTGGCTGTTAGATTCCTCTGCTGGAACATGATGTCTTCATACCACTTCCCTGGAAGAGAAAGTAATCTACGTTGCCACATCTTTATTTCTATGTGCAGTCATGCAGACACATAAAGCACTGTGATAACAGTACCATCAACTGCTTTCTTCACCCCTCTGTAAAACTCCTCCTCAGCTTATTTCATAACTAGTCATTAAACAGTGCAATAATTTCCCTGCTGCTATTTTCAGGGATGAAAAAAATCAACTTTTTCTCTTCAACAACATATTCCTTCTTGACTTTCATCAAAGAGTTAAACAGCCAAGGGCTTTTAGCATCTCATTTCACTTACACACACAGGCCATTATAACCTGCATAAACAAGGATGACAAGTTGAGATTAATGAAGGTCCCAAAGTGACAGAACAATTTAATTGTCAGAAATCATAGGAGGTGAACTTTGCCAGTGTATTTATATAAGACTGCTATAGTCTAAAAACTTCCCTAATTGATTATGACCAATAAGTAATAACACTGGAAGCAGTTTTCTGGTGTACAAATAAGAAATGACCCAAAACAGTTAATAGTGGTTTTAAGATTCATAATATAAGAATATTAGATTGATAAAATAAATGACCAATAACACTCTGCAAATAATTGTAGTGTTTACGCTTAAAAGTACAGCAGAGAAGACTGCAGCTCTGACAAGAGTCAAATGAAATGGGCTGGCTTTAGAAAAATGAGTTACAGCAGTTGGGCAGGGATCTTTACAGTGATATGAGCACAGCAGAGGCAAGAGGGATCCCTGTAGGTCTGAAGTGCAATGCTGTTTGTTCTCTCCCTCCTTTAAGACTTTAAAACTTATTTTTGTAAAGAACCCTAAAATTATTGTGTCTTTTTGTTCAGGAGGAATAAAACCTGTGTAAGCAAACACACACACACAAATCTCTGATACTAATTAAGGGAGGCAGGCCTTTCACTTCCAACCTTTGAAGGAGCCACCAGGTAATTCAAAGCTCAAAAATACAACCCACAGCTCTGTGTATTTTTGAATTCCACATGCTTACTCAGTTGTTGCCTAAATATTGCCTTTGGAGCTCACTACCTCAACTGGGAGCCTGTTCAACCTGTTCTTTTGCCTTTCTGTCTCCTTATTTTTCACTTCCACATATCCTGTCTTACGTTCCACTTATCTCTTCTAGTCAGGCTTCTCCAATGATCCCAAGCAAATCATCAAGTTAATTTGAATGATAACTCTCAGAGAGCTGCTGTAACCTCTCTTTTATGTTTTTTTCCCCCTCCTCTTTTTTTTTTTTTTTCCCTTCCAGAAGGTAAGAAACTAACCATGCTGGCAGTATTCCCCCTTCTAAATATAAAGAATATCTCTTCATTCCAGTAATATTTTACTTAAATGGTTGCCAGGGATGGCTGTATAATTGATCTTACCTTCAAGCAGGAGAACAGAATATATGGCCTATGGAGTTTCCTTCTAGTCTTACATTTCAGTGATTCTCTGATGATAGAGGCAAAAGGCGGCACTTAATGCATTTCACTCATATCACCTCATAACTGTCCCTCCACACGACTAAATCAGACTCATTGCACCATCTTGCCCTCTCAGTTACAGCAGCATGTGTCAGCCTAGCTATTCCAAACTTCTTCCCATACACAAACAGGATACTGTAGAGCAAGCTCTGCCTCAATATCCATGCGCCGTTCCCGTTAGATCAAAGGGAAAGGTAAACATAACTGAGGCAGAAATTGTCTCCATATGTCATATGCAACCTAACTGGTGTTTTATACAATGATACTTACGGTCACCAGCAATCTGTGAAAGCAATCCCAATTTCCACAGGATCTTCCCTTTGTCACTATGTTCAAAAGTTTAGGGAAAGGTTAGATTCTGGTTTTTTTTTGGTTCCACTCCCTCCCCCCTGGAATTTTTGCAAGAATCAAGTCTACTCTTACTTTTCAACAAGAGTTTGGAACCTTCAGTCCCAAATGCATTATGAGCATTTGAAGTTCAGAAAGAAAGTACCCACATTTCAGTTGAGATGAGTTAGACACCTCTTGATAAAAGCTGAGGTCTGACTAACTTTCCTTACAGCTGCTTTGAGCAGGGCATATACACAGCACTGAGGGCCAACTCTTTCCTCACAAGTTTAGCTTCTCCTCGATGAACACATTATCTGCAAGTCTTTTAGGAAAAACTCTTGTTTTTGAAGATGGCCAGACAACTACTTCATGTAAGACCTCTTTCAGACAGTAGATAACTTCTAGTTGCTGCTTGGCTGATGGATTTTGAGAAATGAATATTCAAAATTCATGATGTCTTGGCCAGTCCCCAGTGTATCTAAATCTTTGATCAGACAAATGTAATTATTTATAAAAAGAAGTATGTATCTTGAAGGACTGGGAAAATTAATTCAAAATGTGCTTTCACAACCAGTTAGAGTTACTAGCAGAGATGCTGGGCTTCTACAACCTTTCTCTCCACTAAAATTCATTGTGTTTTTATTTACATGGTGGGAAGGAAAAGTAGCACAAATCTAGCACAAAAGGGTTAACAAAATGTAGGTATTGGGGGAGGCTCATGTCCAACTCCTCTTGAGCCATGTATGCTTTCAAGACTTTTATCATCGTTAAAATCCTCACTGATAACAAAACCAGAGCTCCTTAACCTTCTTACGTCACCTCCCGTTGGAAGGTTGGGAGCCCAGCTTGCAATGGGGTTAGGAAGGACAAGCTACAAACATCATGGTTTGGCTCGGTCACTTTCACTTGATAAGTCCAAAACAGTCCACTTTGACAGGCCCTTTATATGCAAGCTTGAAAAATAACCTATTTAGCATTCCCCAGCCCCAGCACATGATTTCACTGGGAAACTATGCAAAAGATACTTTGGAAATAAATATGCACAAGAAATTACAACTCTGTCTGAATGACCCCCTACCTTGGAATGTCTAGAACTGTGAGAATTATAAGGTCAGGAAATATGTACAGGCCTAGTGCCTCGAAAAATTACTATTCCTTATTAGGAATCTGCGCAGACATGGAAGCAGGAGTTGTATAAACTAAAAGGAAGATTTTTTTCCTGTCGCTTACATGCCTAGTCCTTGACCTATCCCATTTATAGTTTCCTTTAAGATACTATGCATTGCAAGTTCATTTGTTTCCTAGTAGTTCTCCAGCAGTGAGATTCAGCTGCAGCCAATACTGCAGACAGAGCAGGGCTATGTAAGCAGAAGCTTGAGATTTATATGCCTGTAAAATCACAGGTATTCATTTATCACTGCTAACAATTTTGAGCTCTGACTCTACAATTTCCAGGTAAAAGGTATCCTTACTCTCTGTCTGAAAACCTTAAATGCAGACATATAGAACTGTTTAGTCTGCTTTACTATAAATAGGAGGTAATATGTTATTTCAAACAAAAAGCATACCATAAACTACACACTTAATTTTGACAGATTGTGCTTTCCTATATATGGTACAGTCCCGCTGTGCTTTCATGGATCAAGCTCCCATTGACTTCAGCTGTCTCTCCTAACAGTGCAATTCCAAATATTGCCTTTTGTTATATTTCACACCTTTGGGGTTTTTTCCTAATCCTTTTCTCTACATAGAAGCACTGTTTTCTGCAACATCCAATTGCAGGCTTGCACAGGCAGCACAAAAGCCTCTTAAGAACTGAAAAGTGCTCGCAAGAAGAAATTCTCTCCATTTCTTTTCGTCTTCCCCCACCACTCAAATAGTTAGACAAACCATTCTCCAAATTCAGGAGAATACCACTGCTGCAGATCACCCCTAAAATTTGCAAAAGGAAAGAACTGCTTTCATACTGCAGATAACCTTTCAGCCAACATTCCTCTCTCTATCCCCCCAGTTTGCAGTTAAATTGCACTGTGTGTTTATTCTTCTAGTGAACAGGCTCATTATATGACTTAAAAGTGTTAGTGTACACAGCACTGACATGTCCATTACATCCATACACACTGATAGGCAGATTACAGAGAAGTTCAGGTTACCCAATTAAGAATTTGAGCTGCATTTTGGAAACTGAGAAGCTGGAGGGAGCTCTGGCTGGAGTAGTTCAGTTTACATGCTGACAAAAACACTTTCTGTTTGCAGAATATTGGTCCACCGGGTCCAAACAGTGGCAACCAGAAGGAGAGTGGGACTGAAGGGGAAGACTCAAGCCCAAATATAAATAATTTTAAAAAAATGCTGGTTCCTAATTTAGCCTCTGAGAATAGAAAAAACAAGACTGAAGAGAGATGTGGCTTGTCCTCCTGTCAGTGTGGGAGTGCAGTCTGCAGGCTGGGTGCAGCCTTCCTTGTCCTTGCATTTCATGTCTGCTTTACATCCTGCATCCTTGCTCACACCAAGACTTGTGCTTTAGGCCAAACAGGCAACTAATAAAAATATAAAGTTAAAACTATAAAAAACCCAACAAAATAACCCAAACCCTGCTATACCAGGCATATGGCCCAACCAGCACCTACTTTCTCAGTGCTTCATAGCTGTGGGATTAGGGTACGAGAGCCTTTTTGATTTCAACCTGCCATTGGTTATCAGAGATTGTCGGCTTTAATTAAAATAAACTAAAAATAGTGTAAGAGGTGTGCTGAGCCTTTAGTTAAGCTGAAAACCTAAGCATTATAACTGCCAAAGATGTCCAGTGACTTAGACTCTAAGACTGAGAAAGAAAAGTCTCCTGAGGGGATTATGGCTTTTGTCTTTGACATGGCCCTTGCAAGGGGCTCAGGCCACAGTTACGAAAGCTGTAGCCTGGTAATATTGCTCCGCGTGGATATAAATGACTCACATGCTGTGGGACAGCACCACACCTCTCTCTGTGCTTTGAGACTTCTCCTTTTTTCCCTGGTAAGGTCCATACCATGAATCATTTCAGGTTATCAGGAGAGTCTTCACTGACTTCAGTGGGAACAGACTTGAATCCTAAGCAGTTGTCAGAGGAGGACACTGATAAAGGCAGCTTTAGCTGCTTCCATTTTATTTAAAGATGTTGTTACGTGCTTTGACAGTTCAACCCTGCACATTTAAACATTTGGTTACTGTAGCTTTAGTGAAAGTGATTCTCTCTAGCAATACAAATCTCTGGTTACCAAACATTTACTTTATGCTCTCAAAAAGATAATCTAACAACATCCAGAGTTTTCTGTTTCCAAACAAAACGAATTCACAATATTCCCTCATGTTATTGTTACAGACTGTACAGCTAAATTTAACTCCTTTATCTCATGCTGATCTTTCAAATAAAGTTCATTATTATATCAGGTATGTTCACGGTTAGCAATGATTGTTTAATATTAAACACCCTTTGCCAATAAAGCTCCATATATAATTGACTGTTACAATCTTGATTACAGCTGCTCCAATAATAAAAGCCATAATTAAAATCACATTCAGATTTCCAAGATAACTACTTTGGCTTCACTCACACAGAAAGTAGGACCTTGTAACTGTCCTAAAAACCAGAGCAAGACCATTTCTGCAGTGAGAATCTGCAGAACCTGTTCATCTGTTTTAGTTGCTGTCTCCTTTGGGAAGAAGTGGACTGGAATTTCAGTGGTTTCAGGTGTATTTCTAGCTGAGCCACTTCTTCATAAATCCAAATAAAATTCTGAATAGTGAAACATCTAAAAATTTACACTACTTTCTTTAACTTCCTGCAATGTTTTAAAACAATAATTTCCCTAATATTTTTCCTAGTATCAACAGTTACACTTCGTATATTTGAATTGAACTTTTAAGAGCATAATATATATACATATTTTCTGTTTGTATACAGGTTATCCAGGGAGGTTGTGAGTGTCCCAATCCTGGCAGTACTCAAAGCCAGGCTGGATAAGGTATTGAGCAACCGGGTCTAGTGGGAGGTGTCCCTGCCCATGGCAGACAGGGTTGGGACTAGATGATGATTAAGGTCTGTTCCAACCCCTTAACCTTTTATGATTATTTGATTCTATGAATTGTGAAACTTGCTCTATTCCTTCAGATGTTCTCTCCTTTTCTTCTTTCCCATCTATCCTCAACTTGAAAAACCTTTAGGGAAAATCTACTCATATGTGTTTGAGTTTGGAGAAGATGATGGTATTCTTTTCCTAAGATAAAAGTATTAGAATCTTCTTCGCTTGTGACTCTATAAAAATGCCAGCCAAAAATATCCCCTTGCTTGTACACAATGTGTCACAGTGAAGACTTAATATGCCATTACCAAGAATGTTGAGATTAATGTTAAAAATTGCAGTGGTTTAAAAAAGCACATCTGTGGATTTAGAAGTTTACTTTGTGGCATGCTTCTGTTTCACCACATAAGAAGCAAATGATAACCTAACCTGGAGACTGGCTACAGGCTAAAAGGATAATGCAGAAAGACATGTTTTCTTATCCACCAAAGCATAGGCAAAGCTGTGCATAGCATAGCTGTGACCAGAGGCAGGAAACCTGGCAAATTCAACTTAACCATAAACAGTATAAAGAAATTTCACATAGTGTTATGCTCCATTCTTCCATTTACATTCCCCCTCCAAATATTCATCTTTAAAGATACCAACAGGAACAGGCAGCACTCACAGTAGGAACTGAGGGGTTTTCCTGGTAATATGACTTTACAATAACCCTTCCAATTAAATTTGGCAGAATGAGATGTATGGATTAGACTCTTGTCTTGACTCAATCATCTTCCTGAAACACCATCTAATTTTCCTAATATTAACATTAAAAAGGACCAGCAGATGAACTCTTCTTTTTCTCTTTAAATAAGGCAAGTACATAGGGAAACTAAACACACTACATGCTGAAAGGGATTGAAATACGCATAATTAAATGAGAAAAGGAAATGAATAAACTTCCTACCACAAGACCAGTTCACCATCATCAGAACTTCAGCTACAGGCCAGTATTTCAGCCCAGGACACTGGGTATTATTCTAGGCTTTTCTACCACACTACTCTAGTTCACAGTCTCTGAAGAACTCAACACTTATACATGAGCCTGCAGTGATGGCAAGGCAGTCTTGACCACTGGAGGGTTTCTTAGCCATCAGGATGACAACTGAGTCATCCTAAAATTTTTCAGGATATACCTGTGGCACCTGAGATGTCTTCTTTTCTCCTCCTTATCCATTATTGGTCCCACTGTGACTGACTGAAGCTTTCCTCTTTGCTCTTCATTCACCTGTTGAGTCCCTGCTTTGTGGATTCAGCTGGGTAGGGTGTATCAGTGGTTCACAGCAGAAGAGACATGTTGTTAGTTTTTGAGCAGACCCCTTACTCATCTGAATTGCTGCACAGTGGGGGCAGTGATTTAGGAAAGCCCTGCTGATATGCAGAGCTATTTTGCAATTGTGCCCTTATGTTCATCTGCTCTGTTCAAGTGAGTGAACACCATTGTGAAAAACCTTGCTTCTGAGCTTCCTCACATTTTAAGTTTATATCCAAAGTCTTCACTGAGAAAGAAGTTTGGTGTTTCCATACAGATATAAAACCAATTGGTTTTTATGAGGGCTAAATAAAAATAGCATTATGTGGCACTTCAGAGTGAAAATTAACTTGGAGAAATTCAAAACAGTAACCTACAGAGTGCTGACATGCAGAGACCATAATCCTGCCCCTTGGCACACAAATTAGGTGGGACAGTGTTGGGTTTGGTAGCACCCATCTAATCGAGTCATTGCGGAGTGTTTTACAAAGCAGCTCTGCTGCCCTCTCAGGTTCAGCATTTTTTCATACGTTCTTTTCTCAAAAAGCACAAGGAAAGGTGTGCATGCTCGTGCATCCTGGATCACCAAAAGGGAACCAAATTTCACACCCAGTCGCTCAGATTTCCCTCATATGTCTGCAGTGAGAGTTTAACTTCATGTGGTGAGCCCTCAGAGCCTGACAAAGCGTCTTTATTCAGGCAGGTCTGAGCCTCTCACTTACCATAATAACTGACCTGCTTCTCCCCTCCCCATCTAAGAAGTGAACTCACATGATGTATGTTTTAATGTAATACAGGGCTCCCCTCATTGCATCTCCTTCATTCGACAGCTTCTCCTATCTGGCACCAAAGCCTGATTAAATATTAACATGGGGTGGGTCCTATTATTTCCTGACTTCCAAGAATCCATTGGTAAATTGAGATCTAGCTGCTAAAAATTTCTGACACAACATAATTTGTATTGAACCCCCTTTCCATGCCAGAGTGCCAGTGTTAATAAATCAGGCTGTTCACATTGAATAAATCTATTTAAATACTTATAAAATATTAAAGATGCATTTGGGAAAAGCCTCTAAGGTGATTGTTGCACCCATGCACCTCACAGTAACTAATTTATTAAAGAGTTTGCAAACCTGGGAAGGAAGGGAAAAGAAAAATGGTTTCATAAACCAAGAGCAGAAGCCAATTTTTCAGCTCAGATGATGAAAGGAAGCATGCATTTCTAATCAAAAAGACAGATACGCCTTTTCTCTCCCACCATTCCCTCAACAGCAAAGTGCCTTTTCATCATCAACAACACTCCATTCCTAATGTCTGCTGAGGCCTTTCTGCACCTTCTCCATACACTAGTAATGTACACACAGCATCCCTTTGAAACAAGAGCCCATTAGCCGTGGCAGACTACCTTTTCACATGAAGTCCTTCTGTTGGTAGTCATCAGCAGAGTGCTAAATCATCCCAACTGGGCATGCTCACGTCATGGCAGTCGGATAAACAGATATTTAGAGCTGCAGAACGAAAATTGCTTTTCTACCTTTCGTGAAGGTTGGTTTTTTTGTTTTGATTTTTTTTTTTTTTTGGTTTTTAGGAAAGGCCATAAACTGCACAGGGAACACTGAGCTCTC
Source organism: Campylorhamphus procurvoides (assembly GCA_013396655.1). Lineage (NCBI taxonomy): Eukaryota > Metazoa > Chordata > Aves > Passeriformes > Dendrocolaptidae > Campylorhamphus > Campylorhamphus procurvoides. The sequence goes on along the minus strand of WBMV01003267.1, from coordinate 2,048,182 downwards.
CACTCTCACCCCCTTCCCTCCTCTCTTAAATACAGATTTTTTAACAAATCCACTTCTGCTTACATGCAGGTCATCTGTAATTTCAGACCTTCAACCACCAGCCAGTCCCCTTTAAAGATTACATAGTAAATGTGACCATAAATTTGCCCCACAATAAGAAACGAGTTGGAGCATGCCCTGCAAGAGGGATTTATGTGATTGTTTTCCTTCCAGTGGGCGTGGTGAAGGGATATAGAAACTGTCAGTGAGAGCAGCAAGCATGGTGATACTTCACAATAGCTACCTGAGTAATGCAAGAGAGATTAAGCCTAAATTGAGGACTGCCATTTCAGAGGACAATTAATTTTCAGGCTGTCTTAAAAGCTCTGTTGACATTTCTCAGCCAAGATTTTGCTTCTCAGTGGGGGTTCAAACCGCTTTATTCAATAGAGGCAGTGATGCTGCTGCCATTCTTTGGGCTAGGTCTAGGGGCTTTCCCCCTAAAAAAGCTTATTTCTCTGGCATGTAAATAAGGTTATCTGTATTTTGTCAATGCTGACTTCTAGATCTTCACCTGAGGGCCCATCTCAGGCTCTCGACTGCTGCTTTTCCATGAGCGAATGTTTCAGTATCCTGATGCAGTTGGGCAGGCCAAAAATGAAGGAACTAAACTATAAACAGCTGCCTCTGACCAAATTTGGGCAAGGGTCTGCTTGTGAGACCCTCTTTTTTTTTAACCCCAGCAAGCACCGAGGAGTAGCATGGACTGTACCTAGGAATGGGAACTCTGTTGATCTCCAACTATACCATATGCAGGCAAAATGCTTTTCTACATGCTCAAGCCATCCTCCAAGGCAGTAATGAATTTTACCACAAACCATGATAGATGACAGTTCCAGGTCCATAAAGAGAAACCCTGGCTTCTGCTATCAATAATACCAGAGTTCTCTTTTGCTTTAATGACAACAGTATCCCATTCAAAATCTCTATGACAACAGATTATCATCCCCTAAAATTATTTGGCCAGCTTGGCCTGGGGCATTTTCTTCCAAGAAGGTGCCTAGAAGGAGCTGCCTAAGTGAGCCACTGGGAATCTTAGTCCAGAGACAAGAAAGAAGGGAACTAAACTTTGGAAAAAAATCTTCTGCTACAGTGAGGTCACTGGGAAACTCCAGTCATGGTACCTGGCAGTACACATCCCCACTGGAAGTGGTTGGCCTTGCCACTGGATCCAATTTATTACCAGTGACAAATTGCCTGTCAAGAGGCAGCTGTTTGGTAGGAATATACAATTGTTTATGTACAGAGTCCGAAGGACGAAAGGGTTAATTATCCAACAAACTCAGGCAGAAGGAGAAAAAAGTTTAAAGCCCAGGGAGGTTATCATTGCTTTTTGCACAGGCTGGTTTTAATCACTTTCTTGTACCTCTCCCTGACTTCATTTATCAAACCTTCACATAAAAGTTGCAAAGTGAGGTTATTCAGCGGATACCTCCATTCATCTCAGATGATTGACCAGGGTGGTTTGCAGTACAAGCCAACCTGGGTGATGGCATTCCTCTTGTTTTCGTTGCACAGCCTGCTTTCATTTTATGCTGTAATTGTGTTTTCACAAAACCATAACCAAGCAGGCTGCAGATCCCAGGTTTCAGATTATTTACAAACACCCCTGACCAGCCCCCTCTGCCTTCTCCTGTTATCTGTTTTATGCTGCTTTGGATCTTACCGCCAGGAGTCTGGGGTGGATTAGCACAAGATAGGAACTAGATTCAATCTATCCAAGGGATTCAGTCAACCGATGCTTCCACCCCCCTTCTACTCCTCTGCATAACTAAAAGTCCTGCTTCCACACAAACATTTTATAGGAAATGCTCTTTGATACTTTGTGACTTTGCAGGAGGTGGTGTTGGCCTCAGGTAGGTAACAGAAGTCCTGGCCTTGTTTGACAGAGGCAGGTAAACTGCTCCACCAGATAATTCAGGAGATGTCAGTGGAGAGGCCATGTCTCTTTCAAGGCTATTCAGGGACCTGAGGGTCACCATCTCTGCATCTCCACTGGATGGGCCATTAAGGTGAAGGAGGCATATTCTAGATACTCTGACTAATCCAGGTGAGTATATAAGGGTGAAGAACAAGAAGATAGCTAACCTCCCTGTATTAATGCAAATAAGACCTAGTTGGAATTTCACACACTGGTAAGGTTTCAAACCTGATCACAAAGCAAAATGTGATAAAACCATTTTTCCTGCCTTTTGTGGGAATAAAATCACTAGGAGCTGGATCCTGTCAATTACTAAACAGCTGATTCACATAGAGTATAAGTGGATTTTTTTTTTCTTGAGCCACTCAGAAACTTCAGCTGGGGTAAATCAGCATATTGATGGCACCAGTCAGTTCACACCTACCCATTTCAAAACTTGAAACAAATTTTTCGGCGTACTTCATTTGGGAAATGTACACTTAGTCAGAAAAACCCAACCAGTGATTATGAAGAGTTCCTGTCAGCACTGTTTATCTGCGGTCACTTTCTAGGCAAAAAGCCTTTTGGGTACAAGTAGGATTTCCATCCAAACAACCTGGACCAGTTTGGGTGGAAAAGAGGAAGGGCAACAATGCAGAATAGCTGACCAAGCCTTTGTTCTATTTAAAACATTCCAATAAGTTTTCAACCACAGAATACAGCAACATAACTGATCACAGGGGAAAATGCAATTAAAATACCTTCCTGCATTTTGCAGCCACAAAATCGTTGGCAAATCACTGTAATCTGGCTTTGCTGAAGTGGAGGGCATGAGTCAATGCATCAGGAAAGACTTTCAGCTAAGTATTTTTCAAGTTAATAACCTTGCTCAGGGACAGTTCCAGAGCCTTTTATACCTTCCCTCATAGAAACTGGGATCCACAAATGACTTTTCTTGCTGTTCTTTGCTTCCACTGCAGTGCTGAAACCTTGAAGACACTCAGTTCAGTGACTGTGTATGCCAGCTCAGGTGCAGCAGACAGAGAAAATGAAGATTCAGGTTGATAGAGATTCTGTTGCCTTCTCTTTACCTTTAGGTTTTGTTTCTTTCCCTTACTAGGAGACTGGGTTTGTAGATTACAAATTAACTTTGAGTGAGAACGTCAAGCAAATCCATCCAGCCTGAAGCAAGCAGAGCCTTCAGGCGAGTGTTTGTGGGCTTTCTTCAGAAGGGCTCCCCGGACATAAAAAGGATGTTCATTAGTGGTGGTTTGTATATCACTGCTGCTATCTTGTTGATAGCATGTTTGTCTTCTATCTTCTTTGTCTGAGTCCAATTCAAACTGGAATTCAGACAGAAATAATAAGCAGAGAGGGATTCTCATTCACTTTTTCATCTCCTTCCAAATTCCTTGCTTGCAAAGGTAGTTCTTAGATTGCACCTTTGACAAAAAAGGAGTCCTCCACTATTGCTTGTGCCTGGATTGAGATCAGTCTTCCTGAGAATATTTATTCTTTTGTGTGTGTGTCTGTGTGTTGAAGCTGAATATTAAGACTAAAAGGAGCTTTCGGTTCTTTCTCATCAAAGATCTGAACACTCTCTGACCCCTCAGTGAACTTTTAGGTGATGCTTTGGAGAGTCTAAAATCTTTGAACAGGCAAAGGTTCAAGACCATGAAAGTTATTACCATTAGATGCTGAGAAAGCCTTTAATTGTGTGGAGTGGAATTATTTGATCATAGTTTTAATACAACAGTGAATTGAAATAACTTTAGTAGGTAGATTTCTTTTTTTATGTGGCCCATAGCAGATATCAGGATTAATGGAGACAAATGCAAAGTTGTTTTTTTTTTCTTTTCTGTAAATATTTATAACACAGGCATATTTTATCATAAAGCTAATGAACAGGTTTTTAGCAGGAAGATTACTAAGGTTGCCATCCTGCTGACATGATCATACCTTGTTATTATAAATGTAAATTGAACTGTTACCTTCCTGAAGAGACAAAAAAAAGGCTTTGCTGCATAGAGTTTGAGACAATAAACTCTGGGACAGAACTGTAATGGAGAAGTGGATGTATCAAATTAAAACTTGTCAAGAAAGAAAGAAAAAAACAACTACCATTGGGGTTTTTCAACCTAAATTTTTGAAAGACACATTGCAAGGAAATGAATCATCAGAGAGTAAAATCGTCATTATCCTTGTATTGAATCTGAGGAATGAAGCAAGATCCATTCAGGGTTGTTTTATATTTGAGGATGGCAAAGATTAGCTGATTTATGTGAGAATTTTAAAAGATTTTTTTCCCCTAAGATTTCACAGATTCCCTTGTTTCAGGATAAAAATCAAGTTGTATGGGCTTTTTGTTTTGTTTCCTTTTCTTTTTCTATTAAGTGTTGTTATAAATCAAAACCTTTAGAAGATATTTCAAAAATTCAGACATCTTACTGTCAGTTCATCATTATAATCAGTGTAACCTTTCTGCTGCTCATTACAGTGTGTTAGCCCATTTTATATCTCCTGAAACCAAAAAGGAAAAAAAAGTCCTTGAACTTTACCCTGTGATGTAATATCTCTTTGTTTGTACTCCAAAATTTTATAGGCCTCCCTTCCTATTGTGTCTTATTGAAAACTCATGCCTTATTTGCTGTTCATTATTATCTTTTCAATATTTCTGCTTCTTAAGATTCCTCATCCTCTTCAACATTTGTTTCAAATGACTTGTTTTCTGCAAAGGTATGCACTTGCATTTTTGAAGGCAACTGACACAGTGCTATTATCTATCAATTTTTGTAGTTCTCTCGATCCCTCTCATGAGCTGTGTGTTGTCCAAGAGAGATGTTTGCAGAGGAAAAAGTCTGCAGATCACAAATGTCTGGCACGACTGGATGATGCAAACAGATTTAAAGACAGGGAAAGGTAGGCTTGAACTTTTATTTATTTGCAAGACAGTAAAAATTAATAAATGGATAAGGAAGACAATCCATTCTAAACACATATAATACTCTGCTGAAGTCAATCCTAAAACACAGTGCTGCTGTATTTTTAATGCACTTGCAAAATTTAATCTGCAAATTTCATTAATATACTCCTGTAGATCCAGGATGGCTTCTCCTCAGGAGTCTCTACTTTCTGGATCATAAAGTTGTCTTCACTATAATTTAGGAACCTCTGCAATGATGCATGTTCAGCTGTATTTGTTACTCAACAGATGTCTGGGTAGTTAAATTCCTCCATGAGCCTTTATCAGTACTTCTATTCTGGGATTCCCAACTGGTTCAAGATGTACCTCTCCTAGCCGGCAGCTGCACCACTGCTCAGAGATCAATACGTACAGCTCGGGTCAGGCTGGTTCAGCACAGAGTTGGAGTGGCTGGCTGCCCTGACCACCAGCAGTCTCATTGCCCAACTTGACTCCGTAGGCTCTGGAGTCAACACCTTGTTGGTTCCTGCTCATGAAGAACCAATTCACAGGGGCAGCTGGGAATAGGTCCCACATTCATAATTCTCAGGACCATCTGCTGCAGAAACTGGCACTGCTCCGCCTGAGGGGCTGTCGCCTGGGCTTGCTGCTCGCCCGTAAATTACAACAACACCTGCTGCTCTTGCTATTCCTTCACATATTATAACTGCAGCAGAAACTCAGAATGAGGCGCTGCTCACACTTCCTTCAAACAGCCACCTCTGTGACACGATGTGCCAATTTTGAAGCTGCCCCTTGGAGCAGTTTGGTTTCAATAAAATAGGCATGATAACGAGCCAACAACCCTGAAGGTGAGCATCTCTTCAGACCTACCCCAGGTTCTTCAGGTGTCCCAGATACTCTTTCCACTCCCTGGGTTGCCTCTTGTCGTTGAGAAACTCTTGTACTCACCTTGGCCACTGGTTTCAAGGACTAGGCAGGATGTGTTTAACCTTCTGCCAAAAGGATCGACATCCGAAAGCAGTGTGGGCAAGTTTTAGGCAAATGATGCCAGCCTGTTCTCTTCCCTTAGGCTACTTCTTTGCATTACGTACTAAGGAGCCTCCCCTAGAGCTGGTCAAAGAAGAAGATAACCTGATTTGCAACTAGAAGTGCTGAATCTGGATCACTATGATTCACAGAGTCATAACACTAGTTATTAATGAATATTCAGCCTACTGCTGGGTATTTGTGAAAATGCTCCCACACCCTCAGAGTTTAAGGAATTTTAGCCTGAATGATATTCACCCAGGAATTTGCATGTTGTCATTCTGCCATCTAGAAGTATTTGTCATTCAGAGGCCAGAAAAAATCCCAGCCACTTTTTGGTTTTCTGGGCAATCAGAAATGAATAAACACAGTAAAAATAAATAGTTTATCTTCAGTTAGCTGAAAAGCAGTTGTTCTCCTTCTACCTTGGCCACGTAAGTATTAAATTTACACGTGTCAGAACTGGTTTTCAAAATGTTACTTATTAAAATGAGGATTATATTTCCACCTCCCACCAAAGACATAGCTAAACTCTGCTATAATTTCAACTAATGTTCTGCACTGCAACAACTGGCAGAGTTGCTCATCTTGTATAGGAAGGTTTGACCCCATTCTAGGCACCTTTTACTTTGTCTGAAGCCAACGTGCTCCCTTCTCCTGCTAAAAATGGGCAAGAAAGGATGGAAGTGAGACAATATCATTTGAAATCAGTTTGGGGATTTTTGTTCCTCTGCTAACTTTTTTTCCCAGTCACTTAGATTATGCTGATAAAAGGCAGGATGGGTTGCAGGACACTACTTGCCATATAAAAAGAAAATAAAGTGCAACTAAAAAGCATTGCTTCTTCCTTTTCAACAACTAAATTGATCTCCTTTGCCTACACCCCTCACCAAGAATCTGACTTCTTCTGGCTAGCTAGCAAATATAAAGTAAAACACCTGTTTACCAGACACAGAGCTATGTGTCTGCCATTGCTGATCCATCTGTGGAACATAAACATAACTTTCACCAGCTGCTTCTTTTAGCATGGGCTGGTAATGGAAGCCATTATAGAGCATATCAACAACATACTTTCCTAATAATCATGGGCCAGAGCATCACAGGGTGTAAATTGGCAGAGCCTCACAGAAGGTGATACTGATTTACACCATCAGAGGACCTCACCCCACAGTGTTTGTTTTCCTCACGCTCTTCTCCTTTTAGCAGCCTTATTTTCCTAGTTTCTGGTTTGTTTCTGTGTTATTTCCATTATATTATACTAATGAGGCAACATGTCGTGAAACAATTCCTGGGCCAGGCTCAAGCAGTAATGGATAATTACCTTGGGTACATACAGCCTCAATATTAATGACTCTAAGAAAACCTCTGAAGATTCAGAGGTGTTATACTGCAAAAACTCCAATTGGATTTAGGCCAAATGCCCAATTCGTATAAACATGTTCAACTCTATCGACTTCAGGGGAATTATGCCTGCTTTTGTTTGTGCAGATGTGCTGTAGGTGATTCACAAAATCATGCCCAACCACATCCACAATCTTTAGATTTAAATGGAGCTTGAAATCTCACAGTGCAAAGAGCAGATTTCTTTTTGTCTTGCATGGGAGTGAGTGTGTTACAACTATGATTAAATTGCTGAGAGATCCTCTCAGGTCTCAGGCTACTCCAGGACGCAGTAATGAAGCTCTGCTCTTGACAAACATCAACGTACCTCTTTTCTTGTGTCACATCAGTTAGGCAGGGCAGGATCTGGATAGTGACCCAAGGCAACATTCGTCTCATGACCAGGTTGTTCGTTCTCCTTTCAGTGTAAATGGCAGAAAGGCCACAGGACTTTCTGGATCTTCATTTTCCAGTCAGAAGACAACCTGAAACTCAGAAATGAAATTCCATTAGTGCCTGAAGCTCTCAAATGGGAAAAACTTGTACAGCTTTTGAGATGTCAAATTTGGGGAAGGCCATCCTGTTGAGTTCAGCCCAGAAACAGTAGAAGACTCTGAGATTTATCCATTAGAATTTGCTTTCACACAGTAATTTTGTGACATACACTGAACAGTGCTTTCCAGGAATTGCAAAAATCAATGCTTGCCTCTAACATATTCCGACTTAAAATGTGCAACCTTGTTTAAAATGCACTGCTAAAGCATATATATTCATGTATCGTTATGTCTAAATGCATGATAACCAGGTTGAAAATCAAATTATCCGTGTTAAGGTGAATATTACAATGTGACTACTACCTGCTGTGCCGTGAATGAATCTTGTAAACACAATCAAATCTCTTTCCTTCTCTCCCTCTCACACACAGAGAGAGACACATGCACGCCCTTGCACAAGGAAAGAGATTCTTCACCTTCTGCCATCATATTGTCACAGCAGCTCATGTTTATTGTGAATGACATCTTCAGCTACAACTCAGCATGAGCTCTGGTATGCTGGAGCTGAACATCCTACCAGGAAAATCGGCAGTGACATTAAAGTTGTTTCATGAATAATGAAAAAATAAATATCACATTTTGCTGTAGGTACACAAAATGCTTTGTTTAACTAAAAGGGTTTGCAGAGAAATTCCAGGTCTCAGAGGGTAGATACTATTTTATTAACTGCAGATAGAGACCTTATTTAGGTGGAGTTGTTTTCATTATATTGTTAATTTTCTCAATTATACAAATGAGAGAACATGTGATCAGTACTATTAGTAGGATACAGACTCCTCTTCGGGAAACTCTAAACTCTCAGAAAATCGCAAAACAGCAAATCCTCAATGCTGGCAGCCAGTGAGTCTTTCATCCACTTGTGTTCTGTATAAGGAGCTTTGCACGTGTCTCCCAAGCCTCTCTGCAACAACAGCTTTAATCATTTATGGGGGCAAAAATTCTTCAGAGACAGTAATGTAATTATATAAGTGTATAATGCAAAAGAGAATTCAATTGTCTCAATGCCATACAAGGCAAGCTTATTCCTGGATCCCAGGAAAAGACACTCGAAACATGACTGCACCGTGTCCGGAGTTTTGCTGGCTGCCCCAGTGTGTGTTCCTGCCAGCCCTCAGAAGTTCATAATCACAAATTTCAGGGAGAAAGCCTGAAAGCCTACTTTGAATTATGGGGTTACGGCGACCAGAGTTTTATATAAAAGTTATTTGCAGTGGAAATGCTATATTTTGTCCTATTAAGGACCTAGCAAGCACACTTTTTACACAGCAATAATGTGTCAGGCAAAAGAGAAATATTTCAATGATTTCAGGCTTTGTGTTAGACTGAGACTTGTGATCCTAAAATGCAACAGCTTTTAATGAAACACAAATATACTTGCCTCCAGAAGGGGAAAACAGTCTCACTACCATCCCTTAGAAAAAAAAAGGGTTGCTATTCCCCATTCTTTGGAATGTTTATCCATATTCATAGCGAGAACCCTGAGAAATGTTCCCAAGTGCCAAAAAAGTATGAAAACTAATACCAAACACATTGTCAATATTTTACTAACTATTGCTTATGAACTTATCAGCATGGAAATACTTAGTAGAACTTTCTGAATGACAATATGGAAATCATAAATAATCATCTTCATAAATAGTGCAACTTTAAGTATGGGATTAAAATTAGTGATTTAAAAAAAAACATCTTCTCTCTCAAGGGGGGGTGAACAGAGCTGGGTTGTACCATTTACTGAAGCAGTGAAAGGTAAAAAGTGACAGGCACAAAAATGGTGTCTTTTCCATAAACCCAAGTCTTCCATTTTTCATATAGAATAGTATGATTTATGACTTCTTTCTTGTGAGTTGAAGTTGTCTGCATTTCCTATTCATAAAGAAATACTCATTTCCTGTTTAAAAACACACATGTATCTACTCTTAGTCGTTTAACGACATTCTAAATGGCAGTAACAAAAACCAGTAAACAGAAATAATCTACTTTATTAGTACCTCTACAAGAAGCCTCTACTCATTCTTATTCTTTGTCTTTAAGCAAGACAGAAGACTAAGAGCATTTATTTTTCTTTTTACCATGTGCCAATGCTTGCAGGAAAAAAAAATAAAATAAGGAGGTAAGTCTGAGGTATGTTACCTCTTTAGGCTCCCACTACTGACAGGTGGCTTTAGGCAGGTGGTTTAGAACTCCTCCTTACATTTAAATGTGACATGCAGGAAGAGGTGCATCAGGTATGCCCTGACATACAGATAAAAGAGTTCAAAACAAACAAATCTATGAGCAAGTAAACTCCATTTATTAATGGGGAATGTGTCATTCAATAGCAATGCAAACTGTATTTCTATCTATTATACAAGAAAGGTAAAAGTATTCTAGTAGGTCACTTAGTTACTTCAACCAGATGGAATCCAAAATGTTCAGAAAATTAAAAATCCATTTATTCCTCCAAAGTTGCATTCCATCTGTTTTCAGACATTTATGGAATCTTTTTGCATACAGGATATGGCAACCACTGGTGCCTTGGAAATATTTCTCCCTTGTGCATCTCACGGAAAGCCAGGCTGGATACAGACAGCCCTGAAGTAAGCCCCTTTATTCAGGTGCTCTTATTTCTCTTCAAAATCTAGGAAAACATAGTTTTGTTTTAAATAGAGGAATCATGAAATCCAGTGTATCATTGTCTGCAAAAATGCAATGGGAACTTTTAATCTTAAAAAAAATAAAATCCCAAACAAAACAAATAAGGCTGTTCTCTGCTCTATCCACCTTGAAAATTTTAACTTTCCTGCCAGTCTGTTTCTCATTTTCAGCTTGTGGAGACAATAAGAATGATTCAGATGCTATGAAGGAATGCAGCCTGGCATGTAGTGATCTCCACCCTGAAGATAAAAGTGACAAAATTACCCCAGGAGTTATGAGCTCTAGTCTTCATCAATCATTTTTCAAGATATATTTTATTTTGCTCAACTACATACTGTGCCTAGATCTAACTGGGGTATGGTCCCCTTCCTCCCATCCTTGTTCTCAGCATCTTCAGCTTCACCAGATGGAAGGATATCATCTGGCATGCAGGCCAGGCCAAATTTTCTGTATATGACACAAACATCCACATTTCCTCTGTTTCCTTAGGACCTTTCCTTCACAGTCAGTGCCTCATACAATAGTTGACCACCAACATACATTCGCCTGCTTGGTGTGGACAGTATTACATCCCCTAGTGAAGCTCACCCATAAGATAACTGTAGGCTGTCTGTGTTGTCAGGCAGTTTATTCCCACTTCTCTCCTGACTATCCACACTCACGTTAGATCACTCCCATCTTCTGTGTTGGAAGGAGCCAGCTGCACCCTCTGAGCTGAAAGACAATCAGCAAGTAACTCTGCCCCAAGACCGTTTCTTATAAGTCAAAAACACAGCAGTTTTGGCAATCTTAAAGAGCCCTCCTATGTTGCATCAGCAGACTTTTGCACCATAAACACCCTTCATGACCTTATGCCAAGGCCCAGAGTACTTCAGTCCATTGTGAATGAGGGGAGAATCATGTCTTCTCTTATCTACATCAGCATTTTGTTCACCTCCCCAAATCATGACTGGCAGGTGACTGTTACATGGAAAGACAAAGCACTCAAAAATCCCAAGGCAGCAAATCAAAGAACAGAACTGACTTTTAAGCATAAGACTGCATTAAAAAAAATCCTGGAAAAATAAATCACGAATAGTGGATTATTTGTTTCAGTCTTTGAGTTTCATTTTGAACATCAGGCCATGTCTCCACATTTTCTTCTGCAAACCAATGGTGGGGGGAAAAAAAAGTTAATATTCATACTTAGTCTCATGCTGTCCAAAGCTAACACTTAAAAAAAAAAGCAAACAAAAAAACCCCAAAAAAACCCCACCCCAAAACCCCCAGTCATACACAGTCAGTGAGAATATTGTAAGAGTCTCTGTCATTCTGGTATGAATGACATCAAGTTCTGATATAACAAGCCTGTACTTTTCATCACCCCAGATTTGAAATCCACCAGGTTTGACTTTGGAGTTGAGCACCACATGCTAGAAGACCGTATTCACTCAGAAGCAGAACCAGAGACTAGATTTCCTCCTTTTTTGGACAAATATTCTCCTTCAGTCACTGGGAAAACTCACAGTGAACAAGTGTGCTGCCCAAGATGGACAAAATGCAAGTGGGAAAACAAGAGAACCTGAGAAAAGCTAACTGGTGCACGAAGGGCTGCAAGAAAAGTCCTGAGAGTGCATCCAGCAACAAGGCATGCATAAATCTCCCCTGCGTCAGCTTCTGTCCATACAAACAAAATACCTCCCTCTCCCTCAAGTTTAAACTTATTAAAGGCTTCCTTTGATTACACAGAGGGACTTGGACCCTTATCAGCTAAAGCACCTGCCCTGCTTCTCTTTAGTTTCACCCATCCCCTGCTAAGCTTAGAAGAAAAGGCAACAGCTGTGGCTACTGACAGAGCAAGGTTGGCAGCTGCAAAACGGAGATGCCACATTTCAGTATATAATTTTCTTTCCACAGTGTCTCTCCCTAACTTTCCTCTTAAAGAGGCACTTAAAATCCATGTGTCTGACTCAATTATTGTTATTGTAGCTATGGAACAGAATGTGATGCTGATGAGGGCTTACCTGTCTAGTTAACTTCCCTTTCGGGATGCTTTCTTTCTTTGATTCATCATTGCTTGTGACACATGTATTGTCTAAACTATGTTCAAGAACAAGTCTGTAATACACTCAATGGAAGAAGGTGAAAAAATCAGAAAAAGGCGTATCAGTTGCAAGCATGAATTTATGTGCTAACCTTAAACATTCCGTTTCTGAGAATATCTTACATAGAAAGCATGGTTTCAATGCAAATTAAGTGTAACATTTGCAGTAAAATTAAGAATAAAATTTATTTTGCTCTCTTTGCTTAGGAGAGCACTAACACTGCAGAAATGCTTTGTCTTTATGAACTCATCTAGAGATTCTGCGTTCCTTCAGCATTCACTACATTATCAAATCGTAGCCAAAGCACTATGAATTCATGCCCCAGAGGGTAAGAACCCAAATTTAAAGTCATCATCATTCTGTGTATTTTCTGCTCAGTTGAAGGTTTTATGATACAGGCTGAATGTCTTTTCAGGACAATCCTAAAAATAAGCTAATGCAGTGGGGACTGGATTTATTGGATATGTACACTCACCATCAGTTGATGTTCTCCCTAGGTCAGTTCTCATGTGATTGGCAAGGGATCGTGACAGCTTGTATCTTCCTATGAGAAACCTGTGTAGACACTGGTAATTAGAACTGCCACTCAGTCCTCCCTGACAACAGCTACTGCAGTGGCTCTGGGCCTCTGAACTAGCTACTGCCTCTGGAAAATCCTGTTTCCCAGTGTTTTCTCGTCCATAGGCACACACCTAATTGCATGTAAACATTCTGTAATTTATTACACGACATAAAAACATTGGTACCTTCAAGCTCAAGATACAATGGTTGATAAATACTGGAAAAACTACAATTCTAAAGTGTCACTTACAATACAGGTCTCTGGCTACCTCCCCTGACTGGTTGCTGAACTAAGGATGCTTCCTCAGTAATGGAAAATCTGAGAAGGGTCTCAGTCTGTTTTTTTAAGGAGCCTAATTCTTAGTCAAGTTAGGAGTGTTGAAACTTCTAAGTCAGCACAGCCTTGGAAAAAAACCCCTCCATTTCAGTTTGAAAATACCAGTGCATTGCATTTTCCCTGTACTAATCTACCTCAATCAGCACAAGAATAAAAAGGCTGAATTATGTATTAGTATATATTTAGCCATAATTGATTTATTCACACACTGCTAATGAGTGCAACCAACAAAGAAAATAAAATTAAAAAAAAAAAAAAGAAAAAGTAATGCAACAGGAAAATGAACAAGAGACATTTCCAGTTCATGGTTGCATTTGCAAGAGACTATGGCTAAGGGAAGATGTTTGGAAATATTTGCAAATTAAAATGTGGCTGAAATATTTCTTTAGAGTAGGATATCTACGGAATGAAAGTTGGATTTTGTTCTCAGATTTGCTGCAATTTGGAGGTATGATTTCAGATACAGCTTCCTTACCTGTGAAATGGGGCTGACGAAAGAGCTGTAGTTTCCATGCACAGTACCCAGTTATTTAGACCTCGTCATGTTAAATAGCATCTTTTTATCCCACAGTAGGGGAAGCAAAAAGATCCAGATTAAGGCAGTCAGGAACTGCTGAGACCCAAGAGATGAAAAGACAGTGAAATCTAATCTCCAGACCATGGAAATCAGTGGAAATTGACTTCAAAACACTGTTGATTTCAGTGGTTTTGGGATCAAGGAGAAGAAACTTAGTGCACAAAGACAAGTCTGTTTTCCAGAGCAATGCTTGACTTCTTGATAGGAGCAGCCTGTCAGCAGCAGACTGTACCTTTGGGACAGACCTGTACTGAAGGGTTCTATATGGTTTTAGGGTATCCAGGAGCACCACAGGGAAGGAGTTCTGCTCTCCCTCCTAGCTTCTTCAAGACAACAAGAAGGATGTTCTGTCTTACTCCTGGGGCTGAGCAGAAAGCATTTGGCACCAGACTGGGTGTGCAGAGCCCCAAGGAGCATGGAAGTCAGTCTGTTTGGGATGGGTTAGGCAAAAGGACTTGCTTCTACCTCCTACCTCTTCCCACCCCATTAACATCCAGCCTTCCAGCTATGGGAATTTCAGATGTGCAGAATCAAATCCAGAGCACCAAATGTGCCAGACCTTGAAGGCGTTGCAACCACCACAATACTGAGTTCATTTTCCCAGCCCAAGGAGATAATGGCACAGTGTATTAAGCATCTTGATCAAGTTTTATGCAACCACCCCTTAAAAACCTACCCAGCAATGGCACTGCTGTATTTTTAGACAGATAACTACAAAGGCTACTCCCATGTATGTACTGCAAAGTGAATCCAGGACTGTAGCTGTGCAACAGGTCAGAAATTACTGAGTGAATAGTGCCATTTCCTTTTTAGATGGCATGGGAGAATAAGGTTAAGATGTAAGTAACAAAGTACGCACTGGTAATATGTGGAAAAATGCATTTTAGAAATGTAATAGAAAGCAATCTGAAATCCTAGGCAACACAGGCAGAAGATGAAATCTAAAGGAAATCACATTTTAAGCACTGAAGTACAGTTCTGGCAGCCAAGTAATTAGAACTCTGCTCTTTTAGGCAGCATGTAGTATCATTGTTCTTAAGAGCTCATGGTGTCCAAAGTATTTCAATTTTGAACCAAATAAGCTTTTTCTTGCTCCTCTCTGCCCCTACTCTTCACTAGTGTGCTTAGTTTTCCATGTGCTAGCAGAACAGGTACTTCTGAGAAAAGTATTCTGGATTATTAATGGTTGCAGGTTTGTTTGTTTGTTTCTTTTAATGTAACTCTTTCATTACTAACAAAGGCATGGAAAATTCCCTTTTAGAGAAATTGGTGAACTGCTCCTTATCAGAGCTGTTCCTCTCTGCCACTACTTCCAGGGACCACTCTGACCCACCTTTAGCCTTCCCTGCTCCCTGTTGACGTGGCAAAGGAACAGGAGTAAACGTGTACCCAAGAGGTACTAGTAGTTGATCCTGAGTTATATCTGAGCCCATTTCAATTCATGTTTGATTCTAGAAATCTCACTTTGAAAAGTACCTCCTTTCCACTGGTGCAATCATGAATATCAGCATCTCTTCTAGCAGGAGAAGGTCAAAACCATTCTTGAAGGTCTGTAAGACCCAAAGGATGATCCAGCTGGTACCCTGGGAACGTTCTTAGTTTACATAACATAGAAAGACAGCTAGAAAATGATTCTTGCTGAACCTGACTAAAAACACGTGTGAAACATCATTAAGGGATTCTATTTCCTCTAACTGAAAGGCAATTTAATAAATCATCCTTTGCCATAGTGCCACTAATTGCAATGGATTCTGAAAAAAAAATCCCAAATGATTTTTTTTAGAAAAGTAACACATCCTGAAGGTACACTGCTGGCAAGCCCTCGAGTGTTTATATTACAAGCCAAGCAATTTAAATAATCCCCAAGTTCATTATGTTCAGCTAGATGCTCAGGAACAGTCCTCTCTTCCATTGGTTTCCAAGAATAAACCGACACACAGAGCATCTTATTTTTCACAACTGATAGGTTTTGTGTGGCTAGGACTAAACTACAGTAGCAGGATTTTAACAACTGCAGAAAAGAGTATAAAACTTTCTGCCCCTTATTAACTACTGTGTGACTATTAGGTTTATGGGCAATGTTAACTTTGCAGCATAGGAACAAAAACATTGTAAATGGTCTCCAAAATGTTGGAAGCAATTTTCCCCAAGAGAGGCAGGGGGCCCTTCCAATCACAGTAAGGTATGGAAAGGGTCATGTGGCACACATGTAAAACTAGATTAGACTCTCTGTTGCTAAGTAATTAAACCTAATTGTAAACCTGGGCAAGTGCTGAATTTAAAACTGAGCTCCCTGTTCAGAGCTCCAAAATCTCTATTGAAAATCCATGGAAAATGAAAACTGCCTCTTTAAAAGAAATCAGCTTGCAGCTCCCCAGAACGGAGCCCCTGGGCAAGTGGTTCAAAATATGATTTTTATAAACAAATCTGACATAGCAAACTTAATGCAAAACCCTATGCATATAACATCACTTATGTGTGCAACTCATTTAAATTATAGCTGTAGAGAGAAGGAAATAAAACTGGCATATTAACCTTTGGCACAACAGTGCTCACATACTAGCGATGTTCAGCAGCAGATGATATTATTGTGACTCCCACTAGTATTGTCACAGTGAAGGGTCTGTCAGAATTCATGTTTGAAACCTCCACAGTCAGAGTTTATTAATTCAGCCATGAGCATCCGTTCCAGACCTATGCTGGCATGTACAGTCTTTAAGAGCAGAATTTTTTTCACTTCAACTTCCCTTTCCCCATCATCATGGTATTTAAAGTCAGTGAATGCAAAAATAAAATAAAATTGAACAGAAACTCATGAAATACACCATTTCCTCATCACCACAGTATTAAAAAAGACTGAATGCAAAAGCAAAATAAGAAAAATGCAAAAATAAAATTCATAAATTAATGAAATATAGTTTGCCACAGCTTATTGCCATAAACTCATTTGATGCCTTGCTTTCTAAATGTTCTTTTTGAAGAATAGTCTGCTAATTCTTCCTCAAGAGAGAACACTTTCCAGCATTTCAAAAGGACAAGCTAAATGCACAAACAATATAGACTTAAAAACAACTTAAAAATGAAATTTAAAACATTCTCAGATTTTTGTTTGAATGCTTCACATTATTGAATACATTCCTATATAGCTAACAAAAGCATCATACAAAATGAGCCTTCCTTGTTAAATCATGTCTTACTGTGAGTAGCTTTGGCAATAACACTCAGGCCTTGATGTAAGTTCTTGGCCTGTCTATATGCTCTAAAACATTTTGGTTGAAAGCTTCAGACACTGGACTTATTCAACATTGTGGGAGGTCCTTTGATTTGGTTTCTTCATGCATCTTGAAAATAAAAAAAGTTTTTTTACATATGAAGGTCATAAAGATTACCTGTGGGTAAGGCTGATCTCACCTGGAGAACAGTTATCCTTCAGAGTGGTGGTAAATGGGTACAAAATCCATCACAGGCCCAGGGGAGAATATTTTCTGGCTCCTCATTTCAGAGAGTGACTCATAAATGAAAAGCATAAATAATATAATAAAAGCCAAAAATATCAGCGGTAAATGAAGCTGACATTAAGTGAACCAATCCTGAGAGATAGTAAGTATGACAGCAAGACAAGTTTGGGGATCCCATTGCACTTCCCTTGCCCACACAATGAAACAAGTGCTGACCTGCTGAGCTGCAGGATGCAATGACGGAAATAATCATCTGTTTACTGCCAATACAATAGCTATTTTATCAAAACATCAGAGTACTACAGCAAGACACATTTGTATTGTATCTATTTAAATGGCATCTAGATAGATTATTTTAGCAATTCTCATCTTCTCTATTTTGTGGACAAATCCTGAGAGCCACCCCTATTTCCCTGACTTCCTTCTAACCAGCAGTCCTTTGAAACAAGCTGTGTCACGGGCAGTGCTGAGCCAAGGAATACATGATGCAGTTTTAGTATATTGTGGGATTAAGAATGTGTTGACTTTTCTATCCTTGCTTTCTTTGATAAAACTGGCACAAATCAGGGCTGCAGAAGTTGCTCTAAAAGCTGTACTATCACAAGGCCAAAGATCAATGCATGTGAAACCGAAGGAAAAAAAAAAGAGACAGATTCCAAATACCAAAAATAAACTGCGAAGAAACTTAATCCTCAAAAGGTCAGAGGTACATCTGAAAGGCCCAGGCCATGCCTTTGTATCAGAATGTTACAACATTAGCCCTAATGACTTAATAGTTTTGCCCTTGAATTGTGTCAACAGGAACCTATCTTATTACATGGTAAATTAGTTGCTTCCAGCCTGCTCCAGACTCTTAGGTGATGGGAAGACAGAGCTACTTCTGGCAAAGGCAGAACCTAGGTTAGAACCTGTTTAGCACCTAAACGGAGTTGCTGAGCAGTATTTGGCTGCACTTTAATTTTTGGACATGTGTTTGAGTGAAGGAAGGCTGGAAACTGAATAGGGAAGAAGTTTCTACGTCTGGCATCGAGGAGCCAGAATTAAAAGGAAGGCACCTCTTTTTCATACCATTGTGCAGTGTCATCAAAGGTCATCGTCTGCTGGAGATACCAGGGGATAATGAGCTAGGGTCAGGCCTAATGATGGCAGGCTCTAGGTAACAGAGGGTGCTTTCTTATGCTCCTTCCCTTCTCTCTGAGAAGTTTGCATCCTTTACAGGCTTTCTTCACAGCCATGCAAAAAATAAGTTCCAAGCCTAGCACAGCACGAAGCCACCAGGTGCCCAAGCTGCATAAGCTTCTAACCATTCAGAGAGTCCTTGCATAAAACAAAGCAAGCCAGTAGTTTCCAAGAGTTACTGTTACCAGACAATTGTCTCCTCCTATTTATATTGGAAAATTCCATATTTTTTGACTTATCTGGGAGTCTTTGTTTCACATCTGTCCTCAAAACCTTCCTCCTGTCAGCTAAACAAAGGCTTACTTTTCACAATAAATACACAAGAAGGGAGAGACATGCTTATACCATTCTGTAAGTCTTCTTTAAGGAGTTTTACAGGCAAGTAAGATGCAGCTCCAGACACCAGACTTTTAAATCATTTAAAGCTGACATAAGCTGATCCTAGGCATGGTTTATAATCATGTTTTAACTTTTCAGCTCTGACAATTACAAATTGTTTGTTTTAGCTCCACAAGTATTCCTATTCAGCAGTATTGTCAAAGCCCATTCATTGCAGTCTCAAAACAGCACACCAATCCTTTGCTTTGCCACCCTCCATCCATAACCTTCATCTAGCTGTTACCAACCACGCAGGGAAGGGCAGGAGAGATCTACAGCCTGCAAAGAAAAAACCCTCATCTGCAATCTGTGGTAGCTGAAGTTTCCTCATGTTTCAATGTGGTTTTCAGACCATCTCAGCTTGACAGGAAGAAGCCTGGCATCCTCGAAGTGTGTTGCACTTGTAACCTTTGAAGATGTTCAAAAGGAAAGAAAAGAAATAATAAATGAAAAGTCTTAACCATTTTGCATGAAGTTGCATGAAAAGTCTTGGGGCCTAACTTGACTGGAACTGTTTTAAGTACTCCTCTACTATAGCAGCGGTGTGTCATATGAAAGGCTTTGTTTGGCATCTATCCACAGTTATAAATAAAAAACATATTTATCTTTGGTCATGCATATAATCTAAAAGTCGCACAGAAGAAACCTTTTTTCTGCCTTTACATCTGCAGCAAGCCTAAGATAAATTCTTATAAATTATTTCTCTTAAAAGCAGGGAAAAAAAAACCCCAAAACAATAACAAAATATCTTGGCTATTTGGAAATCTGGAAAACAGATTATTTCTTTGGATGGAACAAAGTGTGTGTATGTGTCATCATGACTTTAAACAGTTCCATGGTTCCCTATGGAAATACTTAATTGAGCCTAATAAGATGTGGAGTTATCAGTGGTTTTCTGTGATAGATTTCATATGGTCTCTTCAAGATGTTTTACCTCCTTTAAAACATCCTGACCTAAGATTTTTTTTAACCAGTGATCTGAGCAGCAACCACTACTGATACTAAATTTGAGTGAACCTCTACTCAGAGAGGGGGCAGGAGTTTGGGCAAATCCCTTATAACTCCAATATCTATGCATCACAAACGCTTAAACTTCTCATTTATAGCATATGTGACAACATCCCATAGAAATCTTCAAATGATAGATCTGTCTGCCTCTTGACACTTTCAGAATGGGTCAGAAGTCCTTTCTTTCCAGCATCAAAAAAAAAAATTTGGAAATAAACTCTTGGCAGCAGGCTATGGATACAAACACAAATCTTCCCTCAATTCCCATATTTCATAAGGTGATCCTACAAGCTCATCCCTCTGACACCACAGGGGATCAGGCCCACCTTCTTCCATTAAGCAGATTAGCTGATCACAGGTACATGCTATGAAAATTTTTCACTAGTTAAAACAAGTGAAAATTTGTGCCTTTCTTACATCTCAGTTTAGAAAAGCAAATCCCTTCTGGACTTGAGATGGAGATACAGTGTCCATACAGATAAGCATTTACCTACACAGGTTAATGGAGAGCCAGTAAAGCTTTGTCTGAGTGCAGAAACAGGTTATTTGGCATCTGCAAAGTGCAGGTGCTTTATAAGCACCTGTAAATACCCATTTCTGATAACACCTCCAAAAAAATTTGGCTTCAGCCAATGTATCTGTGTCACTATACCTGATTAAACCATCCTGAGTTTTATGGAAGAGGGCAGGTTTCTCCTATATTGATAGCAGATGAGTTTATAAAACATTTTGAGTAGAGATAATTTGCATAAGTTTGGCACTCATTTCTCACCTACATCTTAGGTAATTAAGTAAATTGTCTTCCTAAAAGTGGCCAAAATTAAGTGGCTTATCATTATTTTCCTTCAAGAAGAGAGATTTGTGGACTTTTCTGGCATAACCACCTTTTGCCTTCAGCAATTATTATCTTTTTCCTGAAAACTTACTACCTGGGCTTGCAAACACATCCACTGCATAGGTTTCTTTTTAATGTTAATATTCCTTTTGGATATGCCATCTCCACTGATAAAGTCAGGCACTTGTCTGTGGGCTGTAGGGTCAAGTTCAGTGTATCACGTATCAGTAATTACGTCAGTCAGCAGCAAGCACAGTGAATTCATTGACCTATAAACAACCTTGCTATTTAACTTACACTGACCAATATTATGTTCAGTATTAAAGAAACTGTATGCAAATACCCTGATACAGTAAATGCCTGTATACAATAAACGCCATGGGATAACATTGCATCTGAACACGGTTGAAGTCAACATAGAAGGAATTTTGTGATGAAGCAACTACTTTGCAGATGCTTACCAACACTCAGAATTCATACAACACTCTTTACACACTGAACAAGATGATTTGGAGCCCTGTGTTCATTTTCCAGCCAGCAAAGTGTAAAAGTCACCTCCTGAAGGCAATTCCCACCTTAGGCATCCAAACTCTGTGATACCTCTTGACTCCTCATTGGCTATACAGGGAAACAAAGGCAATCGAGCTCCTAACTCGGGTGTCCTGTGCAGTTACAAGACAAGAATCCAGGCTGAATTTTTTGGCATATTTCTGTTAGCAGTTTTCCTGTAAGACAGCTCGTAACTTTATGTGTGTTCCTAAAATGCAAAAGTGCCTAAGATTTACAAGGTTAGCAATGCACACTGCTGTAAGCGGCACGCAAACTCAGATGCTGTGGGATTCTTTACCATGCAAGTTTTCATCCATCTCAGCATATGGATGAACTGAGCAGAGGAGAAGCAAGCCTGATTGTAATTACATTAAGCACTTTGGCAATAAGGAAAAGTTTGTACTTGTACACAGATGGCTTTATGTTACAATACTATAAATGTGCCAAGTTTCATGGCTTCACCACATGATGCAAAGAAGGGGCTTGATCCAAAGTCTGTGCAAACCTGCTGAAAAGCTCTGCCTGATTTCAGGCCATTTTTATCAGGTTTATGGTAAGTCCAGTGGATGTACCTGGATAAGGGAATAGCCTTTTGTACTAACATGCAATTATTTTTAGACCATTTTAAGCTGGTTTGCCTATTTTTGCTCAAGTCTTCATGCTTTGGTGACTGTTTTCTTTAAATGAGAAACAATGAAATCCAGTTCAGGTTGATTAAAATGAATTTGGCTGCCCAGTACCTCTCATCTTTGCAGACCTCATAGAAACTACCTGGGGGAAAAATACGTCACATTCTTATTCTATGAGGCCTCCTGAGTCCTGGTTGTTTTGATTCAAGTCCTCTTTTCTGTGACCCTCACAACTCTAACGCTTAGTGAAGGTAACAGATTTTAAAACTTACTTTAAAAGTCCTTAATTTAGAAAAATAAACAGAAATTCTGCCAACCCATTCCTCACTGTCTCACTGTAACTTATTTTAAGGTAATTAATCTTCACGCTGACAGCTCTCTGATGATGCCTTATGTTAATACATCATAATGACAATACTTGTGATATATGATGAATATATTTTCTGAAAGGGATATCACCTATACATTCCATCTTTCCAGCATGGCAGAAGGTAGTTTGGGAAAAGGGGGAGGAGGAGAGATAAGGAATACCCTTTACCCAGAAGGCAAAATCCCACAATTAAATGTAGAAATAAGTTGATATCCCTTGTTAAAATACTGAATAGAATAAGAAATAAAATCCCTTTTATGCACAAGCAACTTCTTGTGTAATCAGCAAGATTATCTGTTTGTTCCTCAAATACTGGTGTTCAGGTTGGATTATAAAAAGGAAATCTACTAACATACTTGTATCAGTCATTCTAATACAGAGTAACAAACTCTAGAAAATTATCATGATGACTTTGATAGGGTTGAAAGATTGTGATAGAGGTGTAATATTTAAAAAAGTAACCAAGGTGCTCTTCAAACAGAAATAACTGGCAGCTCAGTGAATGCTCTGGTGAGAGTTATGTATACTCCAGAGTCATCCATGACTGACATAAAGCAAAATCCCAAACCTGGACAAGGTGATGACAGGGGTTTTCAGCAAGAAATAGTTAATTTTTGATGTGGGTATCTGGCCTTCCACAACACCATTGCACATTTGAACCAGATCATAGGCTGGTGTTTGCTGTGCTGGGCTCTGCACAAACAGAACAAAGAAAATCTTGGTCTCAACCAATTTAAACTCAATTTCAAAGGTTTAGAATGCAAAATCAGCCCCTGCCTTAGTACAGCCTGTTGCCTGAGCAGAAGGTAGAAATAACTTTGCTCCAAAAGCTTGCACATGTGACTGTATGGGCTGATTTGATAATAAGTAGTTAAAGGTGGCCCTCTGGGTGCACTTGGGTTGCACACAGGTAACTGGCAACTATCTCAGTGCTCCTGGTCATGGCATACAGATCACAAGGGTGGTCAGAAACCATCCTGAGTCTACCAACAACCTTCCTTTTCCAGAAACATGATCTTTCCATTCACTACCAGGTTACTGAAATCATAATATACAGCCTAGGTGCAGAGAAAAATAAATAAAAAACCAACCAACCAAACAAAAGCCCCACAAAGCTAAAGAAACAGTGGAATGAATTTCTGGCTTTTTAGGAGTTCTGATACTGATTTGATGTTTTGGTGGAAAACTTGACTTTTGCAAAACCCTGACAGCAGACTCCCTTCAAGACCAAACTGCTCTGTCTACCAATACTCCACAAGTGTCTGAAACCCATTTTGACTACACTATTAAGATTCCTAAGCTCCTACACTCCTGGTGATCGGCAGAACTGTCTGAAGATAAACATTCTTCATCATCTCTCTTCTCTTACAGACTTACCCACAGGTACCCACTGTGCCATCAAAATGAAGTCTGTTGATAAATGTTCTGGTCTGACAAACACTCATATCTCTGCACAGGACTAATGAGAAGAAGAGTAAATGAAGTACTTTTTGTTTCTGCTTGTTCTTGCTGATGCTGCAGGGGAGAGGTGGATCTGATGCCTGTTTTATGAAACAACTCAGAGGCCTGAGGTATTCTTTTTAAGATGAAGAATTAGTAAAGAAAAAGAATTAGAGAAAAAGATGTTGTGACTAAAATTCACAGAAAATGATTAAAATATTACAGTAAGAGTGAAAATAGAAAAAAAAATGTATCTGAGCATGTATCAGTGTGCAATCATCTGAGCTGACAAGCAAATTGTATTTGAATGTAGTGGCACTAATATCAGCCTCAGTGTAAAGAGAAGCCTTGGATATTGCTCTTTTTACTTTTCTAGAAACACTTAAGAGAAGAATCCCAAATTTCTGACAGGGACTGGCAGATCTCACTCTGCCTCAGAAACACCGAAGATGGTAACAGCAAGAGTGCAAGCAAAATGACAGGAGCGTCAATGTTACTCTGTCAAACACATGAAAACAAGCAATGATGCCCAATCACCTCTGAATGTGAATGAAGTGTTTCTGAAAGGTGCTTATTGACCTCTGAATCTTCAATCTGCAGGAGAGATATGAGCTATAATGAATATAGGAAGCCACTAGGTGATAGCCACGGTGCCTTGCTAGCAAGCCTATCTCCCAAGGGATGATTACAGGCAAAAATAAAAAGGTTCTAATGGAAATCAGCTGATACAATCAACACTCCTAAATCCACTGTTACTTTTCTATGACCACTTACAAGAGCCTATTGTAATGTAATTTTGCATTGCAGGCATTTGTCCTTCACTTGAAGGGAAACAACCAGCTCGTGCTGTAGATGAGCCATCCTTCTGGATACTGCTGCTCTGAGTCAAGCAAACTGCATTACCAAGTCTCATCAGTGGTAGATGTCATGGGCATGCCAGATGTCCTCTCTTTTCCAGAAAAAAAGTAAAATAATAAAATTTGAGAAGTGTCACAACTGTATTGCCTTTCATGCATGAATGCAGTAACTTTCAGGTTCACCCTTAAACCCAGTGATACTAGTTTAAAAGAAACAATTAAAAATCTGAAATAGAGCATCTTTATTAATAAGGTCAGCTGATTCAAATAACTTAATTAGAATGTTCTTGGTGAGCTTTTTTTCTTGTTTGTTAGGTGAGAAGCACACATAGAAAGTCCTGTTAACTGCCATTCAATCCATAGATCCGTATTACTGTAAAAAATTGCTCAGTTAAAGTTCACACAAAACAAAAGTGAAATTACCCCAAAGGAATCTCTGTGTTTCAAGACAATTTTCTTGCTGAGTTTCAAATATTAAAACTCTCCCAGTTGTTAAATAAAGAGTGATGAGAAAATGCATGCAATTTTAATTTCCACTGGGATTATGCCTGGTGTGAGACAATCATGTTGTTAGATATTTTTCTAAAGACTAAAATAACATTATAGCATCTGTGAAGGATGTTATGAAGAACAAGGTACTGAAATAAAAAACATTTTTATCCCAGATTGGCTACTTGTTATGCTTTTTGCTGAAATTGCTTGAATTAGAATTTATGCAAAGCTTTATTATCTAAGACACTTCAGCTCAACTTGGTTTAACTGATGTATCTATTAGCTTATCTATCTTGTAGTTAGCAAAGGCTTGATATATCAACTAAGGCGAATCCATGCAAGTACAATGGATATGAATAAAAAATGACATAATGTTCCCTTGTTTCCTCCCCCTCCAGCAGCGCCAAAACAACAGCATATTTTGAAATCTAAACTGATGGTAATGCCTCCTGCAAACTCAAAAGTTGGAGGAATGGCCAGGTATTCACAACACCTTCACACCTGCCTTTGTTCTTCCTTTGGGGTCTGGTGGGATTTCAGGGGCTCTTAAATGATCTTTGTAGGGAGACCAAAAATGAGGAATGTCAAAGCGGAACTTAAAAAACCACAAATTACAGTCTTAAATGTAACTAGTTCATAATCCTTAGCTCATAATCAAGTGCTGAGAAACAAACATACAAGGTATGAAGTATCACATTTTAATGGTAAGAAGCAATTTGCTTGGGAGATTTGGCTCTGGCTGGTAAAGAACTTAAAGGAGTTTACTAAACAAATCCATTGCCAGAAAGTCAACAATGACTAGGAAAACACCCTGCTAGAAAAACAAACATTACCTTGTTTGATTTAGTTTATAGCTTTGTTTGCCAGATCTGTAACTTTTTCTAAAATATTTCATCCTGGAGGAAGGAAATAACACTAATGACCATACTACCTGAAAAATGTGTCAGTTTTGTAATTGAGGATAAATACAAAAATGTTGACAAAATACTGACAATGAAGTAAATAAAGACAATAATGTATGTTTCAGTTCCTGAACTTCTTTAAATGTTGGCAAATAAAAAAACAAACCAAAACAAAAACAAACATGGGACCTGCCTTCTTCAGACTTTTTCATGAACCTACAAAGTTCTTTTCTCCTTTTCTATTAGTCATGTTATTTAGCAATCTATTTAGGACAAGGATGTGACAGGAAGAATACTAATTTTCATCTTGATTTTCAGACATTTTTCACAAAGGAAATTCTCTCTAGTAAACACATTATTTGGCCAAAATTTAGACGAAAACAAATTTTTTTCAAATCCACTTGTATTTAATTGTCCTGATGCAGGTGTTTTCCAAGGGAGATGTTCTAGAGGAATTTTCTAGGCTAAAGGGCAACTTGTGTGCTTTGTGCCATCTCCTCTTAAACTGAAAACTTATTCATGGAATGGACAAAATCTAGGCAAGGAAATCATATTTATGGATCTTGGCTTAACACTTGTCTGAGTGTAAGGAATGGGTAATGGTAGGAATTTTACCATGTATTCCTTGACAGGCAGCTGCATAGCTGAGGAGAGCTATGAGAGTGACAGGGAGTTTATGTATCCTGGAGATATGGGGAAAAACAAAGGGAAATAGGACGAAGGGGGAGAAAATTAAGTGGCAAAACCAGCAATTACTATAGTGGAACTGTACTGCTGGTTCATTTTTTTTGGACTTGATTTAGAAAGAAAAATAAGAGGCACATTTTTCCGGATTTATTATGTTTGGATGTAGTACATTTAAGCAGAATAGACAGAGTGGATGATATGAGTGAGAATCTAATGATAATACTAATTAAGAGGAATTTCAAGGCCAACCAAAAGTGGAGGAGAAAAATTCTCTGCCCCCTGTGCTATTGACAAAATGGACCCTCTTCCATTTCTGGACATTTCCAAAGATAAACTGAGACTAAACATCATAAGTAAAGACAAAACAATGCCAGATTCAGAATCGAGACTACAGCTCCAGGGGAAGCTGTTCCAAAGCTAAGGCAACAGTGGCAGCAAATCCAAAAGCAGCAACATGGGCTCTGGGAGGCACTGTACCTTCCTCCTCTCTTCAGGCCTCTGCTCAGAGCCATCTGCAGGGTGTTAGTCCTCTTGGAGGCTGACATGGAAGATCCTTGTATTTACATTTACATTCACACCCACACAGCTTTGAAAAGATTTCTCCAGACTGGTTCTACATGATTCATATCCATGAAGTAGAGAAAATAACAAGCCATCCCTACAGCCTGTAACCTTGGTATTCTCCACGTGGGTTTCTACAGGGCTGGCCCGTGGGGTGGTAGGTGTATCCTCCAGTCCTAAAGTTTCCCCAAATGCAACACCAGCCCTTAACAGCTTTTTAAAGTGACACAAGAGTTTATATCTAGGGATGACTGAAAGCCTGTGCCAGTTCCAATAACAGAGCTCAGACCTATGTGGGGTCATTATCACACACCAGGGAACCCATTTTGCCACAAAGTTCCTATAACCTGGGCTATGGTTTGCTAAACAAGTAGCAGAGGAAGTCTACATCTGGCTCATTTGTCCTGTGTGGCCAGCAAGAGGTTTTAAAACCTGCAGGGTCGGAAGGTCTCTCTCTCCACTCTTCTTCAGAAACTCAATGTCACTTGAACTGGTTCTTGAACTACCTTTACTGTACTTGAAGCCCTCAAAACAACATTCTCTAAAAAAGGGGTAGGACAGTTTTACACATGCAAGGTCAGCAGTGAGTTACTTGGAAAAAATTAAGAGAAGATCACTGGGAACAGAACATTTCACTCTTTACTGTGGGACACTGCAGCTGTCAAAAACATAAACCATAGAAACAAAAGTTGAAACTAGAGATAAAAAGCAGGTATAAACGCCTTTGATGACCTCTGTGCAATAAGGGGAGTTTCAGAACTCATGCTAGTGCAAACAGGAAGGAAAAGAAAGTCAGTCCCTGAAACTGGGAATAGGACTCTGGAAAAGTCAAGTTCCTTCCCCTTTACTCCACAGACTACTTGTGTAAATGATGGGCGTATTTAAACTCAAATCTCAAACATAGAGGATGGGTGATTAATACTCTCTCCTTCTGTCCTGCCTAATGAGTTTGTAAGATCTCTCATTAATTGTTTGTCCCAGTCATAGCACAGCTGAGACCAGATCTCCTTTGGGGCCCCTCTACTTTATGGTGCAATTAATGCACATAACCCTGTGCCATTTATAGTTCTCAAACCCTAACGTGTCATGTGTGCTGGGATGACGGTGTTTTGGGACCAGCAGTGTCTCACTGGCAGCAGACCTCTTTTCTTTGCATCTCTACCTGTTCTCCTGTGTTACAACCCCTCTACTCTCCTGGGTGCTGGAGCTGATGACAAGTAAAAGCATCCTCCTAAAGGAAGCCAGAGCAAAGCAGATTTGGCCACATGCATCCAATGGATCAACCCTCCCTTACTTTACTTACAAAAGAAGGTTAAGCGTGGTAAAACTCTCACAGACCTCAACTGGGCCAGCATTTCTCACTCTAATATAAGTGATATTATTTGTCATTGAAAGAGGGGTTTTGCCCAGACTTTCTCATCTCACCTTTTCCAATTTCTATGTCTCCACTGCAGAGATTTCCAACCACCACTGCTTCATCATTAGTTATATTGCTTTTTTGTCCCAGAAGGATTTCATTCTATGCATTTACTTATTTAATTTGTGCACTCCCACAAACTAACATCTTCTTTGCATTTAACAGGCAGTAGAGGGGCATGCAAAATCAAAGCTCTATTCTGCTGAAGCTGCAAGATGAAACACAAGAACAGTACTAACTTCAGGGAGTTTTGTAGAGAGAAAATAGGAAGTGAAACAACTTTAAAAAATGCACACTCTTCTAATGCATTAAAGCCTTCATTGCTTTTGCCAAAACTTCACTTTTAAGAAGAACCAGCTGTGGATTTGATTTCTATGTTTCTCAGCCATAAGTCAATAGAGGATTCAATTCTAAAGCGCAAGACCTATAACATACAGTGTGAATCATCTCTTGTCTGCATATAAGATAGCACAGATACATAACACGCTTAGTGAAAGCTTTATCACCAAGGAAACACATTCATAAGCACTGAATGTAACACCTTAACATT
The DNA here is from genome assembly GCA_013396655.1 of Campylorhamphus procurvoides. NCBI lineage: Eukaryota > Metazoa > Chordata > Aves > Passeriformes > Dendrocolaptidae > Campylorhamphus > Campylorhamphus procurvoides. Next base: position 2,018,852 of record WBMV01003267.1, on the reverse strand, counting down.
TACAACTCACTTTAAAAAAAATGCCAGCTGTAAATAAGTCCATACTCATAACTCGAATAATGTGGTATCTATCACTCATACTATTTAAGAATTCCTCATCACCTAAGAGTGACAATGGGCAAAGCCAATCTGCAAAAGTTCAGAGCTTCTGGAGATTTGGACTCCGATCTACCCCAAGTTAATTGTTTCAGTGAGATAATAATTTTTTTTTAATTATGTTCAATCAATCCATAAGTAACCCCTCTCAGAATAGGTTTTATCTAGTGCCACTTGCTATTTCCTAAAGGTCATGGAGTCTCTTTTTCTCACCTCTAACAGCTCACCTTTCCAGGGTGCACTATGGGGAAGCATAATTCCAGCAGAGTGGAAATTCAGTCAGCAAATGAGGCATTGACATAAATATTCATGGGGGAAAAAAACTTTTGAAAAAATGTTGAGAAAAGAGAGTAGGTAAATCACAGCATCCTCAGGAGACCACTAAGATATGCACTGACAATTTACATAGATTTGCTTAAAATTTTGCCTGTAATTTAAGAAGTGTTTTCATACTTACTAAATTATCACCTTCTCACCAGTATTTGGGCATCTCTTGAGCACTGGACACTTGGATATGTGCAGAGCAGTTGCCCAGTTGCCATGTGGCACCCATTTGTCATATCATTGATTTACACTCTGGCAATTAGCAAGGGAAATTATTCTGGATTATTCAGGGAAACGTTTATACCCAAATCAATACACAACAATGCGAATCTGACTTCTTTTCTAGGATTCTTTCCCCATTTTTCAGACCAAGGGTTTTCAAAACAAGGGGAAACTACTTTTGGAAACCTTGAAAACCAAACCAAGGACCTGATGTGAAGGCAAGCCACGGGAGAAGCATGTGAACTCACAGGGACCCTCTGCATGCACAAAACCAAGTTTCTGTATAAGAACTAGAAGAGAAGTTCAGCACAACTTAATATGATAAAGATTCAGTTTCAAGACACAAAATTGCAAGATTTTTTTAAAAAAATGCTTGATTATGACTTGTTCTACTTGCAGTTGTGGTCACTGATAACACTTTTATTGACCTTGGTAGGAAGAGAGGAAAGCTGATGCCGTGTGCCCTTAGAAAGCTCTGAAAACAAAATATACTTAAAGTATTTGACTCCCTGCAGCTAACCCTACGAAGATACACATTCACAGGGACATTTGTTTAACTGGGAATCCTCTGAACTCAGTTCATGTCAGGCTCCTGTCTGGTTCCATGAGGCTAACTAGATGCAAATAAATGGAACTATTTGCCAGCTCATGACTCAAAATCACCAGCAGTCATCATAAAATCCATTGCCAATAAGAGTTTGAGCTGTAGAATACCAGACTCCAGCACCAAAATGTGGCCATTCAGTAAAGAATAGTATAAAAATAATTACTTCAAAGCCTCTAACCATGAAGGTTAAGAACTCTGGTTGGTGGGTAGTGATGAAATCTTGAACATTCACACCATATCTCAGTAAATATTACTGCACTATAATTGAGTTCATCAGGTTCCATGAGCACGCCCATGCTTTCTTCTCTGTTTCTGGATGATTTTCATTGGTATGATGCAAAGGACACTACTGTCTACTGGGAACTTGTCTGTGCTAACCTGAAGCACATTCTTCTCAATTTGCCATTTCACCCTTGTTTGTAGCTTTTCAGCTTTCAGATCCACCCTAATGGTGTCAGTGACCAGAGGGATACAGCGCGTGCACTTTTTACAAAAACAGAATGAGAGGCAATGTTAAGGTTTCCTCCTTTATTTTTCCTTTTTCTAAAGAAAACCTTTAATTTAACCCTGATGCCATAAGAGAAGGTGATGTCATAATTTATGATATTAAACTGGTTACTAAAATGTCATTACACAAGTGATGTTTTAATTGATGATGTTAAACTGGTTAGCAGAAAAGTGTCAAGTGTCACTTTAATGACATAAACTGCCAGTTATGATTATATAATATCAATTATTCTTTGGAAAACTGCATTAGATCAGTTAGTTCTGAACCAATGTAGTTGGGGTAGGTTCATATTTTTTTAAATGCTGTTCATCCAGTTCCCGTTATTAGGAGTAAAATATACTTCAGATGCAGTTCAGACTTTTATAACTCCCTCCTTGAAACATAATACCTACCTTTCTTATTTGCCCTTTCAGATTCCATCAAATCAACAGTTAGCTAAAACAAAAGCTGTGAGATAAATTTTATGGGCTTGACTGAGCTTGCCTTGTTCTGCAATCACACAGAAACCCAACTTCTGAGATGAAGGTAATGAAAAATAATAAACCATAATTTTAATAGTAGGTTAAATACAGACCATTAGGATTTTGTGACAGAATGTTGGTTACTGTGAGCCCTGTTTTGATTCTGGATCTCCTAGAGCTTTAGTGTCCAGCTGCTCTCCAAATTCCTCTAAATCTTACTCAGGCACAGAACCAAGAGAACATATTATTATCTGAAATGCATGTAGCCAGATCTTAAAAACCTAATTCCTTTTAGGGATAGTGATATGTAAAAGAAGCAAGTTCAGTTCATGTGTGCTCTCTGAGCCCAAAAGGAGTAGACTGATTCACTGCTTTTGCTGATCTGATCAAGGGAGTTGGTAAACCTGCATTTTGTTCCTTGCTGTCAGTGACACATCTCTGGCTAACTGGCCAAGCTATTCGGAGATGTCCTGATAACAAGTTAGATGCAACATAACAGGATGAAATTCTTATGGGAATTTCTGAGCTGAAATCTCATCTTTTTACAGAAGAATAGTACAATCCCATTGACAAGAGACTACCTCTTTCTTGGTCAAGACTGCTGGATTTGTCTGAGTTTAAATAAGAGGGTTGCTCCCATTGATTTTCCCTATTGTAAAATGGCAAAAAACGGCAATGGGAAAATAAATAATACACAGCCACACTGACCCTGAGAAACAGTGGGGACTCCAAAGCCAACAAAAGCTGACTGCTAAATAAGCCACACTTTTACTTTCCTGAACAGCTCTGTGCTTAGAGCAATTGTGCTTTATGAAAGCTGTATGTGGAGATGACTAAAAGGAGCACAGCTTCTGTCCACTCTGTAACCTGTATCAACTCTGATCAGATCACAAGCCACACTTCTTGGGAAAAATCTTGTAGGTTTGATCAAAAGAGTTGTGGTAGGTGTCAGGGAGAAGTAGCAAAGAGGTAAGAGAGAAGTGTGCTAAGAAATATATAGAAAAACACACCCATTATATTCATTGGGCTTAATGGAGTTGGTAAAATTTAATCTGCAGGACAAGACATTGGAAACTTATCTCATGATTTCATCCATGCAAAAAGAATCTCTTGTCTCCTTTTAAGTCTCTTATTCTCTACATGGTTTTACAAGTAATGGATTTGCATATTATCCCATTCCTCCCATCTTTCTGACAAGCTTAATGATGGTTCCTGACCTAAGCTCATAAAAAAATAAAAGAAATAAAAAAGAGCAGGAAAAATAAATATTAAGTATAATAATAACAAAATAATAAAATAAAAAATGTTAAGTATTGATTATCTAAAAGTATTGTGTGTTTTATTATCAACATATCTCTGGGTAGGCCCTTACCTGTCAGATTTTGGGCACATACAAATTCCATTAGATATCAGATTTTTAACGCAGATGGTAAAATAATGCCAGAATTTTGAAAGTCTACCCTCTTAACCTACTCTTACATCCTCTCTATCCCACAGACAATCTCATTGGAGTCCATGAATGTTTTTCTCTTTTTCCTGATTGGCTGTAAATATTTAAAATACACTTTCAAGACAGAGAGAGCTCTCATCAGGCATCAAGCCGTGCACCATATCACTCTAATTTACAAAACAAGTCAGATAAAATTTAAGCATCAAAGAATGCACACTTGTTGACACACAGAAAGTGGAAATCTTGTAAGCTAGACGCCTCTCATAAGAAAGAAGAGGATAAAAATTCTTTCAAAATCTTAGCCGGTTGAACCTGCCCATCCAGGCAGTTGCTGCACTGTGAAAACACTTTCATAGCCCATGGTGGTACTGATCAACCTGCAACAAGGGTCCAGCTTACAAAGGTGAAATTCCTCCTAACATCTCCCTGTAACTGAATGAAGGCATACAGACACTTGTGGGTTTTGTAAAGTTATGTCATAATTTCTAATTGGTTGCTAATTAATGTCAGATCACAGTGGAATTCCTATGGAATTACTGAGTGGAGCCTCTTTAATTACCAGTTTATAATTATAAATCTCATTGGAATGAAAAAACACAAGAACTGTAATAAATGATGATGATCTTAGAAGACTTCTCTGACTAATAAAATCTTCATGTATGTCTCTTAAGAAATTATAGAACAGTAGGCTTCATTTGGGACAGAAAACATTTTCCATGATAAAGGATTCCCCTTCTTGCATTATGCAAAAACCAAAGAGACAAAAATATTAAACATTATTTCACAACTAGAGCAATTACATCCTGTGAAATGAAAAAGACATCTCAGACCTCTTAGTACTACATCTTGCAATCTGTGTACCCCATGGGTCACTAAGATAGGACGTTCCCCACTGTTACACTGTGGTTTTATCATTCTCTACTGATTTGCCTTCAAAAAGCCATGGAACTAGCCCTGGCTGTGGCAGATTCTTAATGTAATTATACAGCAGAGGACTGCAGCTTTCTGTTCAAATTGTCATGATCTGTGCTGTACTTGCATACAACCAAGGAAGACATGATTAGTACAGTGCATGTTGATTGTTAATTAAGTGTACCCACAGCAGTTTGTCCTGTGTTCTGCTGCACACATTTGGACCTCCCCAAACACCCGTGGGTGGAAAATTACAACTCTGACAGCTTTACACCAGTCCCCTACAGACCAAAAGCTGATGAAGTATGAATGCTGTTATGAGTTCAACCATCATGTCCTCCATTCAGTTTGACTTTGGGCTACCTGAAATGAAAGAGAATTTGGGGTGTCTGCCAGGAGGAAGTAGCTCTATAAAGCAGAGTTCCCAGAACAGGAGATCATCTCTACAAGACATAAAAGAGGCAGGATGAGGAGGAGGAGGCAGCTGTCTCCCTGTCTCACCAGTGCCATCATAGCATGGGACCCCAGCATAGACCTATGCCCCCACATTCCCACAGCCACTTCAGTCAAAGTCATTGTCTCCAGAGCTTGCTTGAGCCAAGGAAGTATATACTGACTAGAACTCAGTAATTGTTTCTGTAATTGTCTTGATTTTGCTGGAGAGAAGCAGGTTCTGAGCTTGACCAGCTTGTTCATGTGTACCAACAAGTTCAGTCACTTTCTCTTATTCTCTGGACTGCTCATTACTGCTTTCAGTCATTCTCCTAAGGTGTATTTTTCCTCCAAAAGGACAGGAGTAACTCATATGTCCAGCTCCTCCTGCTCTGCTTCTAACATTGTTTTTCCCTGTTCCTTGCATTTTTCTGCAGTCCTCTCATAATTCTGTTTCTCCATGCCTGTGAGGCTGCAGCCCTGTGCTTCATTCTGGGTCCCACGTACAGCTGTGGGAATCTGTAAACCTGCCAATGTGCACTTTGTAAGAACTTGTTGCAGATCTGATGGGTTTCATTTTGCAAGCTAAGAAATGAAAGCTTGCAACATAATTGATACTAACAAATTGAGAGAGGAACTATGGCCCCTACCTAAAATAGTGAATTAAAGGTCATAATATAAAGAACCATGCAGAGAAACACTGGGAAGTAAGAACAAATGTAATACAGGCTACGGTGGAGTTAAACCAGAGATGAATTTGGCTAAATAAAACATAAGAAACCTATTTCCTGTACTAATTACTCCACTTCTTAGAGAAGTGCAATGTTGGCATCAGCCTTCATACTAAATTGCACCACAACCCCCCCAACACTTAAGAGTGTTTTAGCCTACACATTAGTCAGGCATTCACCAATTCTTATTTTCCTAGCTACTGTTTATTTATTAACAAATTTTCCTTATCCAGTGGATATCGGTTTTATCGAGTGGAGAGATGCTCTTTGAACAGCAGAACTGCTATTTGAGGTCTTTGAGAAGTAAGCACAACATATTATTTGATTACCCATTTGTTTTTCTTTCCACCTTGCAAAAGTATGCCTTTAGTAAATCCAGACGAGCAGCATCAATGGGGTGACTTCCCCACACAGACAGTGTTTCCCACAGAGCACATAGGTTGCAGTCAGCAACACAGGCAAAAGGACAGCTTGTTTCTTCTCATTCATTTTGTTGGCAGAACAAAGACAACGGCACATTAGCAACAGACTTTCATATGGACGCTGGGATTAATCAGACTCAAGTTTGCCTTCCTCTAAATCACAGGGTCATGTGAAGGTGGGGAGAAGAATTTGCAGTGGTAACTTTGTGGGACCGCATTCCTAATTCTGCCCTAAATAACAGAGCCCCAGCGCCTTGGATTGCTGATTATTAGAATCACCAACAGACACACATACATATTCAGGGAAAGTGTTCAAACTCTCACATTTGTATTCATTTTACTTTGACTCGACTGGAATCATAAAAGGAATGTGTAAAGGAGGAGAGCCTGTTGCTGAAATGAAGTTGAATTTTTTCCCCACAGAAACTTGGGTTCATGACAGCTTTTTGTTGGGCAGGACATTAGCCTTTTGTAATTTATTGCTTTTAGATTAAATCTGGGGAAACTCAATATTGCAGTTGAATGATTAGAGCAATACCCCTCGGAGTAATAAATTTTCTTTGGTGCTGTGCATCTCCCGATCATGTTTCCCTTCTAATTACATTTACATAAATGATATTCTGCAAAATTAAATTAACATTCAAACCGTTATGCTGGCAAGGAGAGACAAAAATTAGTTACAAACTTACATCCCTAAAAAACCGAAATGACACCTTCCTCTTTCGACAAACTGAATCACAGCTATCCCCCAAAGTGTCTCACACACAACTCATTATTCTAGTTGGTTAATCACCGACCTAGACGCTCTGCTCCCCCTCTTTCGGAAGTTTATAGTGTAAGGAACTGCTTTCCACAGGGTCTCATTAAATAGAAGCAATTGGTGACAATCCAAATTTGGTCAGCAAAGTGCTCTATTCAGACCTAGACTTGATTTCTACAGTTTTGGCCACAGACCTTCTTCAGGGCTTCCCTCTCTTGGCTCCTGTGCGCCATTCCTGCAGTGTGGAGCCAGACGGTGCCTGGCGGGGCTCCCTGTGAACTTACACTCAGTCCTGTGCTGACACCGTACTGACCAGGCTGAAGAAAGATGTTCTTGCTCCCCATATGTCCACACTGCTGTGCTGGCTGGTGAGCAGAGCTATAACTTCCTGGACCTCTCTCCAAGTGGTGCATGGATATAGGATTTCACAGAGCCAAGAGGAGGGGCCATTACCCTGACAAGGGGAAAAGAGTGCCAGCCTACTGCTAGCTCATGAAGCCAGTCTTCAGGCAGCTTTTCCAAGATGTGAAATTTAAAGGGATTGTGCTATGTGGTGTTGATTTGCCTAAGGTCACTAATGTGACTACTCAATCTATTTTCTCAGTGCCGTATGACGATCAGTAGCTTTCGCAGAGAAAAATGGTTTTCTAGGAGCTACTTGGAAAGGCATTATTTTTGTTGTCCTGTAGAGGATTTGGCTATTCAGATACCCACCCACTGTAAAGACAGGGTACATCCATCTCCTCTCTCCTCTCTTTTGTCTTTTGATGCCATTAACAAATCATCAAAATACTTAGGCAAGAGCACATGTCCTGTTCTATCAGCATGAGGCACCGCTTGGTTTTAATTGTTGCCCTTGTGTCCACTGCAGTGGAGATCGCAGCATTTTCATTCAGGAATTCCCAAACCTTGTCCTGCTCTCCCTTTTAATAAAGAGCATAAACCATCCCATCTCTAGTGGTATAAACTTTAATGCAAGTACACTCAAACAATTTTGAGACATTAATAATGAAAAAGTGGGGGGAAAAATCATTATTTATTATATAGCATATACATATATACAGGTATTGTGACACCTGGAACTAAGTCTGCCAGTTCTAGTGCAAGTGTGCCTTCCCTCACAATTGAGTGTGAGTACACTCTGTAAATTGGGCATATTTCAATGGGGGGAAATAGAGTATTTGGAGGAGAAGATTAAAGTAAAAATGTCAAAGCTGCTGATTAAATAAAAACTGTGTATATATGAGCCTACTTTTCAGTTTGAAACCTGGATGATTTCAACATTTTAGTTTTTGAAAGCAAAGTTTGATTCAGCGATTGAATTTCCTACTTGAAAGACATCAACATTTGCATTTTAGCATATTTCACTTTACTTGGCAAAGAGATTGCTGGGGGTTTTATTCCAAAAGAAAGAATGCTGGGCAGCCTGGCATTTGTTTGAAAACCTAATTTAATTTTCCCTAAACTTCACAGTTTCTGTATTTCTATAGGTCTTACAATAAATAAAGTTAATTAGTTGTAGACATAACATTTAGAGACCATATTTTCTCAAAGTGTTTGATTGCAGTGAGTCATCTGCATGACAGTTCTCTTTCCAGGACTGCATTTCATTCCTGTTCGCCTCACCCTGGTAAACATAACGTGCCAAACACTCTAGAATTTCTGTTAAATAAGCTCGCCTCACAGCGTTATGGCCCAGGCCCATTCAGAGCCATAATTGAATTCTTTGGCACACAAATCACTTGGAAAGACCGGGATGGTTTATATGTTTAGGACCATATGACAAACATCTGTTTCACTGCAAGGAATGTGAGGGCATAACCACAGGTACTGAACACACATCACGTAGGAAATCTTGGGGCAGGTTCATCAACTGTGACTCCTGGGAAGGACATGAGATCTGAATTTCCATTTCATGGAAGGGCCTGTGCAAGACTATGATGAAATTTCTGTGAAATCTGTGAAAATCCAGAGAAGTCAAGGCAATGGGAGACTTAGTAGTACCAGACCAGCAGGTACTTTTATGACAACAACTTTATGCAACAAAATTCCTTAAACCTTTCCTTCCTCAAGGACTTAAAACTATAACTCTAGAAGACACAACAATATAAATAAAATGTCATAACTAACTTCCACTGCTAACATTAAACTTTAATTTGCTTTATATTATCATTGCCATGGTATTTTTCACCTATATTTAAAAAAAAACTGTATAGCTTCAAGGCACATATCAGTGGAACACAACAAATGTAAGTCTGAGTGAGCACTCAGTGAATTATGGGAGAATCCCTGTGATCAGGAAAAGCAGCAAAGAGAAAACGTGAGGTTTCAGCAATGTTATCAAGAATTCCTGAGTACACAGGGGTGTCCTTCACATGGTTGAGGTTATCAGACTCCAGGCACATTGAACAGTGTCTGTGAACAAGCCAAGACCATCTGCCATCCACAAAGAGAAAAATATACATCTATCTAGAGCAGAGTTCTTCCCAACCTTTCTGAAAAAGTTCCAAGGTGGGGTCTCAACATTTTGAGATGTTGCCTAAAGCACAGATGCCTTATTCAGCTCCTCTTCCAGGAGACACCATAGCTCTGAGGAACTGGGAAGGGAGAAGAAATACCTATTTGTCAAGATGTGTCTCAGTGATAAACACAAAGAACACCTCAAGACATGGCTGCTACTTCCCGTTCTTCAGGACAATCGGAAAATTGTGATCACATTTTATTTCTCAGGAACACCACAAAGGGAGAGGACATTCAAAATTGCATTTGGATACTATCAGTAGCAACCAGAATAATTATGAGCTAATTTTACCATAAAAGACAGATGCATATCAGAGACTATTTAATAAAGACTCTTGACTACTTCAGTACCTCTCTCCTTTGCCACCCTTCTACCTCTGCACTATGCGAGAGCTAAAATGCCCAGGGGACGAGATGGGTGGGGAGTAGTTGCATTTTGGACCACTCTTCTTGGAAATTATTTTTCATTTTCCTCATACAACCCTCAGGGCAGGGGAGAGCACCACTGTGTGCACAAGGCATGGCAATTGAAACTGCTCTTAGAGTGCCCATGTTTCTCCACTTCTGCAGTTTTGACTGCCTGATTTTTGTTGTTGTTGATGGTGTTTGAAGATTAAATGTTATGTACAGCAACAGATGTTAGTGATCTCATTCAGAGCTGAATATCTTTTTACACATGGTTTGGTTGTGCACCAGGGGCCAAGAACTTTGGCTGCAGATAAGCAAAATCAAAATCTGTTTTAACTGGCACATTGAGTTCACTGTCTATAAACATTCACGTTAAGAGAATGAGATCAAATCTGCCAAGGGACATTATTATGCCGTGAAATATATTTGTCCAGCACAAAAGAATGACTGGAAAAGAGTGGGAAAGTGGTGATTACGGAGCTATGTATGAGTGGCCTAAAACTGTTCAAAATCTCCATTAATTGCGAGCACACATCATCTTGGGAAATAGGGAGTCAAAAATGTGTGTATAGAAAACATTCAAGAAAGAGGAGGCAGGGACATTCTTCAAGGAATAAAGCAAGGAAACACTAAAGCTTGGCAGCTCCTGCCCTGCTTTGATTGGATGGGTGGCAGCAATTAAAGGACAATGCCAAAAAGATCAGTGTTAGGCAGGATGGGATTTTCCCAGGAACATGAAAAACAGGCCAAGAGAGAGAAATGCTGTGGTACTGGTCTATTTTTTTTTCAAGCCATCACAGACTTTTGATGTAAATACTTGTAGATTACATAAGAAGGAAATCACCAGGAAGATGTCCCAGCAGCTGTTGTTGCAAGGAATGTATTTAAGGATGTGTATTACTATTGTTAGTAACATAGAAACTGTGTTTTCTTTAGAACAGTGAAGGAAGCAGCTTCAGAAGGATATGTAAGGTTTCAAGGCATGAAGATGTGACTTTTGCATTAAACTGCTTTTGATGGATTAAAAACTGGAATTAATTGATTGATTAAAAAAAAAAGCTGCAAGTATTTGACTTGTCTCAGGGGAAACCCTTGGGAATCTCACACACCTTTGCAAACTGCATTCAGATTGTAAGAAAAATATATTTCTCAAAGAAGCAAAGACAAGAAGTAAGAACCTACATGATATTAAACAGCATAATAGAAAGAACCATGGGTAAACCATACAGCAGCATTAGGCTTTCTGAATAACTCAGTGCACTCAAAGCATGTCTTACAGTGTGTTTCTCCCCTTCCATTGCTCCACTCACTTCTAGACAACACATGAGATCTGCAAGTGTGTAAAGAAAGAAGGGCATGAACATTATTATAACTATAATGACTTCAGTATCTTATTTATCTATCAGTAAGTCATCCTAGTGACCTAGAGAGTCCAACAGGTGTCTTTCGACTGAATGCAGAGAGCTAAAAAAAGCAATATCCAGAGCAAATCCATGTGTCTTCTAGTGGGACAAGAGAAAAATTACACTTTCTCCTCCCCAAAACCAAATTCAAACACCACCCAAGTCCCACATGCACATTTATATTCACTACAAGATGGAGATTTTCTTCTGAACCCCTGTACCAAAGGGGTAGGACCTCTGCTGTGTCCATGAGGTAGAGCAGAGACACCAGCACAAATGCCCCAGCTATCTGCCCAGCCTCAGATGTGCACCAATGTGAACAGACTGATGAGCAGGGACAAAGAACATGTTTTTCCCAGAGCTCCATTGACAAGAACCTAGGAGATATGAGTAGATATCATGGAGAGAGTCCTGTTGACTTCAAGGTTCACTAAGCACAATCAGCATTGTCAGAACTACACTCTTCTTCCAGAAGCAAAAGAGGGTTAATGGCACATTGCTGGAAAAACCCTTTTGTGTCTTGTTGGCATGAAGCACAGCACTATTCTCAGAATTAGAAACCTGCTCTTTGGTTAGAATAAAAACATTTGATTGTATTTTGCTGTGAAAACATTGTGATTTGCTGCACTGCCCATGATTAACGTTGGTCTTTCAAAAAGTTGTTTTCCTTTGTACTATGTAAACAAAGCTTCTTCCCAGTGTTGCTGAAATGCTGGCTTTCATTATGCATGGCAATGGAAAGGTTGATGATGCTTTATGATCTTTAGCAAGCACCACAGACATTTCTGGAACATGAAATCAAAAGTAAGAGCAAGTAGCATTAAAATGTTCTTTGAGCTGCTTTCTATAATCACAACATGAAAGTTCTTTTTAATTTAGCGTTTGTGAACAGTGTTCAAAGCAAAATAAAAATAATTCTGAAAATGAAACTGAGTCTTTTTTTCTGGAATGGATTCAGAGTGTTGGAGTAGAGTCAAAGTAAAACCTTCTTTTCATGACAACTGAATTTGAGTATTGTATTTCTTATTTGATGTGACATCTCATCACAAGATCCTCCAGGCACTGTGCATGGATCACCTTTAAAATATAAACATCCTAATATTATACTATTTCTATTTCTCTGTGGCAGTAATGCTTCACTCTCACATCAACTTCTTGGAAGGAAAATCAGAAGAGTCCACAACTTTTTATACCATGTACATCTCTTAAATAAAAACAATCATGAAGACTCTTTGCCTCCCATTGGGAACTACATCACTACAGTGCCAAAGACACTGCTACTGCCATTCACAGAAAGGGATTTTGAACAAAATCTGGAAAAAGGGGCAGTTTTTCAGGCAGAGTGAGGCTGCATGACTGCAGTGACTCCCGAGAGTCGTAAAATCAGCTGATGATACATTTCTAACTGGTGAATTTTTATGAATATGATTCAATGGCTGAATCAAAGCATGAAAACGTCTCAAGATCAGAGAAATCGCAGCAGACCCTCAGGTCAGTGTATCACAGTTTCGAAACTACTGATTTGATCTGTCTTCCATCCTGATTGTACCTCATCCCTAAGTGGCCCAGTGAAGTAGGTTTGGGCAATGTCAGAGTTGAGTAGTATCAAGATCTTACCATTTACAGAAAAGCAGTGTGATGAATATGATTTAGATGACATCAAAAAGTATCTAGTTTTCAGAGGAGGTAAAGGTACAGTGCCTTCCAGAATAGTAAAATGCTTGTATCAAAATGAAAGGCAGCACCCTCAAATTTGTTATTAGACTTGAAGAGTTGGATGAAACATGTAGATACTTCTGCAGTAATGTTTATTTTTAAGAGGAGTCTAAAGCTGAGATGCCAACACAGCCTTGGTTGCTGTAGAAATGTGATAACTTAGACATATACAAGTTATGCACATCCAGGCACCAAGAGACTGAAATTCAACCTATCATTCAACAAAGTTCTTCCTATTTTATACCAACACAAGTCAACCATATTCTCCCGAACATCCAGGACCTTCCCAGACCCAATTACTATGTCTCTGATCCTCTCTACATTGCACTGCTGTCCTCTCCAACACACAAGTACTGTTTCACAAACTATTCTCTCACATTTTGTTTCTTCTTTCCTACCAAGGAAAATATTTTCTGAACTGGTGTCCCAGGCATCTATGCTGTCATGTCTTCAAATCAGGAAGATTATTTTTTTTCAAGATTGCACATTCTTTGAAATGGAAATCATTTACAAACTCAGGTTAAAAAAAAGAAAAAACCAGAAGTCAGTGAACTGCCACAATAGACCTCAACTTTTTTGAAACTTGTCATGAAGAACATAACCTTTCCTGTTTCACATATCTTCCAGTTGTGAGTTGCTGATTAAGGCTGAGAACACAGGACTGTAACTAATCTGTTTAACCTACAGTCCCTATCCAGAACAAGTAACTGTTTCTGTGTCACTTGCGCATATTTGATGGAGTTAAAAACAGGTTATTAATGAAGAAAAACTCCATAAAAATGAACACACTCCAATCAGTCTTCTGGAACAACAACATCAGGAGGACATGCCAGTCAAACAGCTAATATTAAACCTGTAAATCTTTACCTATTTAGGATGCTTTAATCATTTCCTATGAATTAATACCATAAAATGTGATTTATAGCTGAAGGAGGAAGATCCTTATAAGCATTAATACACAAATTCAATCAACAGACATTTGCAAATTACAAATTCACCGGAGCTGTGTGTTGCTCAACAGAAAACCAGTCCTGGCTCCTTCTCTGCTGAGAAAGCAGGGCTTCAAATGATGGTAGAGGTGCAGTTTCATCAGTGTTGCATTCCAGGAAAGCCCCTTACACAGGCTTTTCTTCAACAGATGGTCTTCTTAATTTGGTACAAGATACATGATTTATAGACAACCCTCAGCAACAGGGGGAGTGCTTAAGGTGTCAGATGAAGCAATAAACAAAAGGGAGAGCAATGGTGTCTTAACAAACAAATTCTTTAACCTTTTGAAGAGTGCTATGACCCTGCTGGTCCCATTAATAAAGCTGAGAGAAAATACAAAGTTATTTGGGGTGGGTTTTTTACCATGGAAAAGTTATTTTATTTTTTTGTCTGCTTTTTCTGAGAATTATTAATAGTAGTCAATAAGATCATATAAGCATGAAATCCCAGATACGTTGAGGGTATCAGAAACAGAGGTTTGCATGTCTATCACAGCCTCCAGTACACCCAGAGATACTCTGGCTGTTTTCTCCTAAGCAGTCCTGCCTCTCAGTTTCTAACATTGTCTTGCCACCATCGTGTACTGAAAATGGCTAAAACCAGGGACATTTGTTCCATATTTCCTCCTCTCTGTCACAGCAGGTGACTCTCCCAAGTGCCCATCACTTGGTCTCATCTATAGCCAGCTACCACTAATTCTTTTTTTTTTTTGCTCCATACACACAACCTCCTTCATCTGCCAGTCCCTTCTCTGTGTCACCCATTCTGATGACCTTTTTTCTTCCTTCAGATTCATAAACACTTTAACCCTTAAGTATATACAAAGGACATATTTCACCCTTTCCATATTTAAGCATTTGCTTGAGGTGCCAAAAGTACAAAATGAGTTGTCATTTGCTTCCTTTATCATCAGCTAAGGGAGATGTTCTGTGTGGACAGGGTGAATCAGGTTTTACTTGGCAGAATCACTCACTGGAGGTGCCTTCTGGTTTCTACTGACAAGAGAAGGCTTAGGGTTACTGACTTTCTAACGCATCCCTAAAGTGCTTGGAGGGGATGAATCCAGGACAAAGTATAGACATTTTTTCCAGTCCTTGATTTGTGATCCTTCCTCTTTCAGCCTCTGTTCCCTTTTTTTTTTTTTTTTTAACATTCAACTTGCTTTGCCTTGTTTGGTTTACATGGATGATCTTATTTTACCTAAAAAGGAAGCTTGAGCCAACAGTTCAAGAAGAGTTTTTGTAACACAGCTCACTAGCGTGGAGACAAGGCAGGTGACATGCTCTTTATATATTATTGCAAAGTTTTCCAAACAACTTTTTAACCTTTGTCTGTTTCAAAAAACATACTACCCTACCAGAACAGACTGATATTTATACTTCTATGGAGAGAAGGGAAAAAAATGGAAATTGGAATGGTGAGTATTCATTCAGTACCTGAAAGCAAGAAGTTTTCAGAGAGCTAGAAAGCACTGCAGAGGACAGATAAGCTTTTGCCTCAGGGCACTTAAAACTTCCCTTTCTCCTGCTCCATCTTTTGCCTTCTTTCCTTATCCCTCCTCCAGCATATGTCTGCTAAAGATCTCAGCCTGAGGAGCAGAACTGGGAGGAAGCCAATCTCCAGTTCATCTTGGGAGTTTGATTTAATTTTCCATACAGCCTGACTGCTTCTTTAGCAATGATGTACATCCTGGCTAGCCTGACAAAAGCAGTGCTGGGTTTCCTGTAGAGCACCAGTGTGATGGAGTTTTGTAGACAACCTGATACTTTTGCTCCTGGTCCAAGTGAAGCAGCACTTAGGCAGCATCCGGCTTTGTCATAGACAGAGGAATTGCCAAAATGTCCATTAATTTCAGTGGTACCAGACTAGGCCCATGGAATGAAGATGGAAAGGGTAAAAGTCAGGGAATGTGATACAAGTGGGAAGACAAAGCATCAGCATGTTTTGAGAGAGGATGAATAAAAAGATACATAGTAAGGAGGACTGGTAGGTGCAGAAAAAGGACAATTATTGCAGGAAGAGCAACAGACACCATTTTGAAAGGAATGTGAGGAAATTTTATAGTTATTGTTCAGGGGTATCTTCTTCTCCTCACTAGAAAGGTTATGATTGATGATTCAGTTTTTAAAAATGAAACATTTAGGTCAGAGTGGTTTTGAAGGGTTTGAAAGGAAAGAACAGCTGTTTATGGCAGGAGGAGCTGGTTGGATGGATCAGACTTCAAGTTCAACTGCTTTTGTTACCAACACCTACAAAGCTTTTAAACAAGAACTCTTCTGACACAGAGAAATGCTAAGGAGGAGAAAAACGCATACAAAGAAATGGAAAAAAGGAAATACATAATAAGGGTTTTGGCTGTTCTCTTTATTTAATGTCATGGGACTATGAATTTTCCTCATTCTCCCTGAATGAAGTATCTAACTATGTGTCTTTGGCAGCTAATATAGCAGCAATAGCTCCGGTCTGATCACTGTGAACATTACATTGGCTGCACTTTCAAGCGATCTCAGCATCCAGTGCTACTGATTTTGCTGCCAAAGTAGGAGACACACACATGCTTTCCCATCTACATCCTAATAACAGACATTATACTGGAAAATATCATCAAAACAAGAATGATTTTACTTGGAAGAAACAAGATAAACCCTTGTTTGTTGAGCATATCTCCCCTTCAGTCTGAGTGGGTCCATCTACAATGAAGGGTCTGCAGCACACCCGAATGGGTCAGTCATTTAAATGCAGTACTGCAGTCGAAACACCTTTTAATTGGATATTATTATAATTTAGGAGTGCACAAGGACTTGAGACTGTTAGTAGGGCAGTGATTTCTAGAAAGAAAATAACTGGCAGTCAGGTAAATATTCACCTCAATCTAGGTTAAAACCAGCCGAACCTGCACTATGAACTCCATCTTCCACACTGCCAGCCTCAACATACACATTCATACACCTTTGTTCTGTACTCTTCAAAAGTGGACAAGCACAATTTACTGGAGGAAATTGAAAATGTAGGCCCTTGGCTAATGTCAGCAACACAAAACAAAACAAAAGAAGAGAAACCAATTTGCTTGCCCATCAAAAATACAGTATTGCATTTAATGGAGACCACATAGTTGCAGTGCGAAACACACTATACTCACTTAAGATCCAGTTCATTAAATATTCTCTATATTCTTGGTATAAGAAAGAACAGACAACATGTGTGTGGGAGCATAATTTCCTGGAGGCAACATTTTATCTTTGATTTCCATTAGGTCTTTTATGAACACACCACTCAATCCCCTCTGCCTAACTGCCCTGCTGTGCCAGTGATCACACAGTATGTAATGTCAAATCTGCCTTCATGGGGACTGGGATCAATTAAAAGGCCCAATATTCAAATTATGTGCTTGACTCCCAAAATGTTGCCACACTCATTCCCTGCAAATAACTGAAGTATGTCAAACTGTTCCATTGCACATGGGTTTTGAACCGCATTTTGCATCATGTTTTCACACGAACACAAGCCCAACTTGTATCCACTGCTTTGAACACCCAGAAGAGCTTCAGGCAGGCACACCACAGGTCTGGAATCACCTGATCTCACTGGTGGCATCTCAGGTAGGGGATGACTCACCCGGATTCCATCATTAAAAACGAATTTCAACCTCTTTAGGCGATGATTCATCCCATAGGTGGGCTGAAAAACTGCCTAAATATGATAGTTTCTCACTGGTAACTGTAAAAGATTGTCTTTATTGACTGGGCTATTAATTTAGTGAGGTGAGATTAGCCTGGGACACAATTACAGGTTGTGTAGGTAGAGGTATGTGGAATCAGCATGTGAAAATCCCATTGTGGGGGCGGCCATTGGTTCAGTGATTCCCCTAAAAGTGGGATCAGAAAAAAATAAATTATGAGGGGCACAAAGTTCACAAGCTGCTCCAGAAATCTCCAGCCTCAGGGAAGAAGACAGTAAAAGTTTGTGAATATAAACAGGGACTTTACAGGAACTTGACAAAACCCATACTTTTACAGTTATTTGCACATAATTGCCCGTCACATAATTCACTGCAGAAGAGAGATTCCCTTTGATTCCAGTCAGAACTGGCATGAGCCCAGGCATTTCTGCACAGGGGAGGAACCAAACCCAGAGCCGCTTTAATCTGGTCTGGGAAGCAAAGGGAAGTTCTATAACTCCATTGCACTATGAGTTGAATTTATCCAGCTCCTTGCAACCTGCTGTAGCTATGATTTGTAATGGAGACTCACTTTATTCCTGTTTGTTCTCTGCAACAAATAAGCTTTCACTTTATGTCCCTTCACTGGCTCCCTCTGACCTGAAACCAGTCTCCTGATTAATGAGATATGGAAGGTTTTAGGAATAAGGCCAAACTGGGAGGGGGGATTTCTCTTTTTGGCTCCTTTCAACTCGCATAGGGCTGTGTTAGGGAAAGTTGTCCTGCTAGTCAGAGCAAGAAAGCCTTGCAAACATTAGTGCAGAGTTTCATCGAAATGAAAAGACTGCAGAATTCTTTTGTAGTCTCAAAAATATGCATCAGTAATGCCAATTCATTCACCCTGAACAAAATAGCTACAAACATTTGTTTTAACAATATAGAGGCCTTAAGAAATGTGTAATTTCACAGCAGCGACTGAACATTTGTATTGTGAACATTAACCTAACTTCTAAGCTCATGTAGGAAACTCCAAAATTGTTTAGCAAGAAGGGCTTTCTAAGCTGAGGATCAAGCTGTGAGAAAGAATAAAAAAAAAAGAGCATTCATTTAAACATTTTCAGAAGCCCCTAAAAATGCCGTTTTCACACAGTAAATCCGCTGCACTTGAATGTCTGCTGGCTTTCTGAAAGGAATGCTCTTCACTCGGATGCAGCCTGCTGTGGTCAAGTATGATGGAAATAAAAGTGTTGCTAATGGTGATCGAGAAGGATTCCCACTGCTGCTGGCCAGTGTTGGTTTTAGATGGGCCAATTCTGTCGAACGGAGAGCAACAGGAGACAGTAAACTTTCTCTAAGGCTCTCTAAACTTTGAGTCACCTCTTCTACCCTTCCTTTTAAAACCAGACTGCCCTGTTCTTTCTCCACAGAGCTTTATGTTAGCTCAGTGTGGACCAAACTGTTGTTGGAAATGTAGAGATGTAGATTTCCACACAAACAGAGAAACATACACAGAAAAAAGAAATTAACCATGGGCTTGAGCATTAGCACAGAAACAAGACAACAAGCCCAAAATACTTCTACACTGTGTGTTAGACCAAGAAACAAAATTGTTACTCAAGGGTAAATATTCAGACATCCACTTTAATGGATGGGATGCTTCATATTGACGGCAACTTTGGAAGCAGGGTTGTGTCAGGCATCTTGACTTTCTAAGGAAATAGAGCCTTGCACAGGCACACAGAAACTTTGCTCAGATAGTACGTGGCAATGCTAAGGGCAGGCAGCAAGGCTGAGGCAGGGAATTTGGGAAATCGTAAATTTGCTTTCTGATGCCTGAATTCCCATTCAGTGCATTAAGGACAAGACACAGCTCTCCTGCTCAGCAGGACTGGACTTCTTTTAATGTTTTTTCTGCCTCACATGCTGCAGGATCAGCACAGCTCCACTGCAAATTTCCAGTAGTGGCTTAGAGTTTAACTGGGCTATATCTCTCCTTACAGCTTACTGACTGCATTGTCTTGAGACATCAAACGTATCCTGTACTTTGGGGCTCAGAGGGAACTTGGAAATCCAGGTCTTGGGCCACAGTGAAAGAAAACCAATTAATGGCATNAAACTTGTCTTTCCTGGACTTCAGATTCTTGAGCACTAGAAGAGCAGGCATTGCCTGGACTTTGCAAGAGTGATGATGCTGAGGGTGTGTATGGGTGTCTCCCCACAATGGGTCTCCCCTACCTGGCCCCAGTCAAGAACTTCAGCCAGCTGAAAACCAGCCTGACAAAACACAATAATGGGATACTTGGGCTGGGGTGATTGTTGCCTCAGCCAAGATGCTTGTCCAATAGCACAACTTTTGATGTTCAGATAAGTGCATCAGCCTAGATCCTCTGAGGTGGGAAGAGCAGGGTGTAGAGTGGTCAGCAGTGGCAGGCCATGTACCATCCCAGATGCTCAACATGCTTTGTTTGATCCAGGCTCTCTTGATTGATCTGACATAGCACAAATAATGAACCCCAACAACACCTATGCGGATTTCAGATCTGCTGTTCTACTTTTACTCACTCTGTATACCTCAAGAAGTGGCAAAAACGAGAAGATGAGCCAAAACTTAAATGTGCTTTTAAAGGATATTTTGATGGCTGGAAAATACTTTCAATTCAAAATAAACAATCCTAGAAATAAAGATGGCCCTTCTTAGGCTATTTTCAGTGTATTATGAGCATATACAGGTCTAGGAGACAGTCTCACACGACACAATGCAAGCAGTAATTGGTCCCTCATCACCACCTAGCTCAGTCTTTTTGAAAAGTTTAGCACTTCTTTTGACCAGTCTAGCTTAGTCTTCTTCACCAAATTGTCAAGTTGTGGATCAAAGACTCTAGAGACCGCTCACTTTCAGGCCTGAAAAGACACACATGTGCAGCCAGTCTCAAAGTTTGGTTGTTTTTTTGCCCCTGTATGCTCTCACGGGTATCTATTGCAATTGGTAATCATTTTGTGCAACCTTCTAACATACACTTATCATATCAATAACCAAAAAATACAACTCTTGTACCTCATGGATATTTATTCACCTAATCCCAAACTTTGGCAAACTCCATTATACAGCTGAGAGGGCATTTAGCTTTCAGTCATTCTGTGCTGAGCATGAGTGCACCTAGCCTGTTCTCCCTACCCGTGGATGCTGCCTGGACCACTGGAAGTTAAATGTGCAAACAACTGGTTCGCCCAAAAAGATACAAATGGCACAGAAGACAGAAGACTAGAAACTGTGGTGAAACTCTCATTTTGTATGCAGAAGTATGAGTGCACATAGGACTAATGGAAGTCTTTTGCTTCTGATCTAAAAGCATGGTACTACTTCAGTGGGTTCACAGTGTTCCCTTCCACCTCCAGTCATCAACACACTTCCCAGCTTGCTCATGGTTAATCCTGGCAGTAAGCAAAGCACCTCAGAAATCACTAAAACAAGGATGCACCAGACATTTATTCAGTGACTACAGATAGCATTCCTCAGCCTGGCTTCCAGGGAGGCTCCCAGGTTGGAGAGACAACAGGCCTGTGGGCACAGGCTGAGGTGTGGCTCCAACACACCCTCCAAAATCTGTTCAAATGCCAACCATGAGAGTTGCAGAAGATTATCATGGAAGGGCAAACGATGCAGTTCTCCTGGTCAGGGCACTGTCTGCCACACCTCTGCCCCCAGTGCTGCTGTCCTGCCTGGTCACAGCAGGGTGGGCAGGAGGACAGGGGATCTGCTGTTGCAAATGCACAAGGACCCAGGTGACCCTGATGAATGCTGGTTCTGAATGCCTTCAAACCATCAGCCAAGGTGTTTTTCTGGTTTTGCTCCTCTGTAAACCACAGGGTGAGAAAATGAAATGAAGAAGGACGAACAGCTGGGAAGAGCAATTAAGAAGCTGTGTCAACAAACCCAATGCATTTTCTGTATTGCCACGCTGTGTCCTGGCTTTTTAATACATTTATTACACTTACTAGAGTACAGCCTCATCTTTGTCCTGTAGATCTCACTGAGCAATGAGGATTTACCTCAAAATTACTCTAAAGAGAATTCTGTGCATCTCCTATTTATTCTACTCCTGTCTACATACAGTTACTCTGTTTTCTTCTCCCTCCGATTGCCTTTTCGGGGTTCATACTGCACTAATTTTAGACCCTTAAAACAGTGAATTATCTGGACACTAGTGCCAGCAACCATGCATAACTGTCTTGATAAGAAATTAAATATGCAAAAACCCCCTCCCATTATGACTTCTTTCTTGCACACAACAGAATTTTAGTAAAGACTTGGTTTTCTGGTGGACTAAAAATAAAAAATTATTTTAAAGTCAAGGCATAGACTAGAACTTGTCTTGGTGGCCATAACAACCTCCTTGGGCCTCCCTTTTCCCCAGTGAAAATAGGGTTGCTGAACTACTCAGAAAGAACTGCAAGTGAAAACATCTAGAGAAAGACACCTTTGTGTTCAGAAAGTTCTCAGTACATAACATAAATAACCTCATCATGCTTTTAAGACACTGAAGGGGACCAGCAGTTTCCTGTTGGAGGTACCAGCAAACATGAAGTCACACAGAAGAAATAACTAAAGATGAGATGCTACTGAGTAAGAGCAATGCTATCCCTTATCTGCTTTGGAGTAAAGGGCTTTCCAGAGTCCTGCTGTGAATTTGTCTCAGTGTTCTTTAAGGGCCCTTAAAAATGTCATTTGTCACAGAGTAAATCCTGGATGTCTGGTTACTTTCTGCGGGGAATGCTCTTTGCTGGGCTGCAGCTTGCCAGGGGTCAAATATGACAGAAATGAAGTGTTGCTAATAGTGATTGAAAAGGATTCCTACTGTTTGTGGCCGGTGTTGGTTATTAGAGAGGCCAAATTTGTGGGACAGAAAGCAGCAGGAGACAGTAAACTTTCCCTAAGACTTACTAAACTTTGAGTCACCTCTGCTACCAGTGCCATTCTGTCAGACCTATTTGGAGAAAACTGATATTATAATTACTAATCTCAGTGAGGGCCTAATGTGCAACCTGAGGCACTCCTCTGCCAGCCATATAATTATGGATGGGCTGGGGAGACCTGCAGGCACTGCCTCTGCCCCTCACCCCTAAAACACATGGGATTAGGTTACCACTCTGCCCAGGCTGCCGAGGACAGGTAAGTGAGCAGCAAAGTCGCTGGCCTGCCATGAGAGAAAATTATTATTGTCAAAACCGACTGCCCACTATTAAAGGTTTGAATGTCACCTCAAAAGAGCTCCTTTTCAGACCCTGAAGTGGTGGCGTCTAGAGGGCTGTTAGAAACAGGATTCACCCCCTTCTCAGGCAGCAAATATTGATGACTGGGAACATTTTTGTTTTGTTTTATTATTTCCCCCACCCCCTCCTCGCCTTACTTTTTCTGCACCTGCTGGATTAAACTGGCGCATAAAATCAGTTTGGGCTGGATATAGTCTAACTTCATCCTCTGTGGTCTCTTTTATGCGTTATAAACACATTTCTTCAAACCCTAGGCATGGTATAGTGTCAACAAGTTCTGTGCTGAGAATGTCCACAAAAAGGAGATAAACCACTGATTTGGAAAAAAAAATGGGGACTCATTCAAGCAGACAAGGAACAAGGAAGATGCACTTGAAAGCAGCAACATGAAGAGTGGGCACAGACTGAGGCCCCGATGCTGCAAATCCTGGTATACATGCTGACTTAGACAAGGGAGTGGTCCTCCTGCAAAAGGTGGTGGATCCCTGGCCAAAATTAAGTTTGGATAGGAACTCTGTGCAGGATCAGGCCTGGAGAACCACAACAGACTGATCACCTTTTCAGGGTGCTGAGCGGGCTGCTGCCCTACTGAGTTCTATAGCAATAAGACGGGGCTTAGCACCTCAGAGCATCAAATTTCCAAGCGTGGAAGAGACCTGGGTTCTGGAATGGATTAAAGTCACATGTGATGTATTTAGAAAGGCCTGAATTCAGTTTCAGCTCTCAGTAACAGCAACCACCATTTATTCTGGTTACTGCAATTCTTTTGGACAGTGTTTACAATATCATCCCCTTCCTCCATTATTAGACAAACAACTTTGATAGGTAGCCTTTTATTTTTTACAGCATTTCAGAGCAGAATAAACGCACAGCCCAGGTTATTTATGGAGTGAGCTTTCTGTATGAGGTGCCTTTGCCAAGGAAGTGTGAATTCACATAGTGCACACGCTGTGTATGTTCAACCAGACAACAGTGACCCAGCAGTCAGTGACGAAGGGGAGAAAGAAAAAACACATGCAAGACACCATCTTTTACATGTCATGTCATCAGAAAATCCTTCCCATAAACTTTAGGGAACTGTGTGCCAAATAGCATTTTACTGACTCAGAAAAGTGATCAGAACTGGTACATAGGGGCTTCTTCTGTTGGCCAGGGTAGCAAGAGAAAACATGAGACTTCATTTCCCTGTTTGTGCTTATTCCTTGGGGAATGCAATGCCAGTTCTTTGGGACAGTGTGGCTGGTATTTGGTGGCCACGAGTACTGCAGATAGTTACAGAAAAGCAGTCTCACTTGAAAGGGTTTTTTCTAAAACTAGAATGATTTTTTTTTTTTTAAATTGAATGAAAAGAGATTCAGAGAAAAGGAGAAAGATCAAAATAAGCAGGGTTTATTTCACATGATTTTGACATCTGCTAATGCATAAAATCTTTTCTGTAGGCAGGTTACCAGTGGACTTATTTCAAAACTAACTAATTGACAATTTCTGATGTCCTTCTATATCCAGCACTTACTGTTTGGGCCTTATCACTTTGATTTTTTTTCTTTCAATTTTTGATCCTTCATCCCACCAATAATGTGGGATTACGCAGCAAAGCTTCATTAGACATCACCGAAGGAGCATTGGGTCACAGACTCAGAAGCTCATGGAACAATTCAACAGTCACAGTTAACTGCATGCACATTTGTAAACATTATCCATGAATTTGCTGCGTGTTCTAGTTTTGAATAAAAGAACACCCAAAAATGATCAATCAGCTCTTACTGCCTCATCCACTAATGAGACTTCCAGGTGCAAATGGTGGGCCACAGCAGAAAAATCCACCTCAGCTCCCCTTTACTCCTCTATACATACACATGATGAATTAGCTCAGCACATCAGTAAATTAAAAGGCTAAACATCTCACCAGAAATGAATAAAACAAACAAACAAAAAATCAAATAAATAGGATTGATTGTAACTCAGATGTGTTTGCCTTTTGGAATGAGTTCAGTTCAAGTGTTTACTGCATGTTCAACATGGGAAGTTGATTTGAGGTCAGAAAAGTGAAGCAAAACCTCAGAGGCTGCTCTGTGGCAAAAGCTGCAAGAACAATATTATTGTCCTGCTCTGGGGACAGGTTTCTCAGTATGACTAGGAAGTTTTGAAAAACCTTCTTCTGGTTTACCTAAAAATATTGTGTTCCTAAACCCAGATGAACCAAAAACTATACTCTCAACTATTAAAGAGCAGCCAGCCCTCCCATTTCTTGCAAAGCACTTTTGGAAACCCTTCCCTTCATCTAGACAAGATCAAAAATGATGTTTCTTCTTGCTGTAATGTAAAGTTAAACCATAATGCTAATTTCACATGTCATGTTACAGGAATGATTGATATAAATAAATCTGCAGTTGCTTGATAAGAAATATACAAACACGTCCCTTCTCTTTTAGAAAAGTTCATACGAGCCAAAGCCAAGCCTCTCATGTTTTTATCAGATCATTCCTCATTTTGAATATTTTCCCACGACTTAGTGCATTTTTTAATAAAAAGATAAAGTCTTTTTATAGGAGGGACTTCTCCTTGCAGCGTTAATACTGAAGAAATCTCAGGTCTTCTTTCAAAATATTTGAAACCAGACTTGATGCATTAACAAATATGAAACAGAGCAACAGTAGAAGATTAACTTATGTCACCCATAAATGTCTCTGCTCTTAAATTGTTCTCATTTATAGCACAGCAGCACCTAAGAGCCTTCCACACGACCCCTTGTGCTAGACTCTCCCTACATAGCTCTGTAGGAAGGCGCTGTCTGGAAAATTTCAGACTCAGAAACTCTGAGTGACCTGTACGCTAAGATCCTGTGTCTCCAGATCTACAAGGAAGAGGATCTTTCAGCTCAAAGATCTGGCAGGAATCACTTACTGTTCATCAGGGTATCAAAACTTCCTGAAGTAGCAACACTTGGTGCTAAGCAATGTTTTGTTCAGCATGTGATGCCTGGTGTTTTAGGCTATAATGCCATCCTCACCTCTACATGGTTAGAGTAAGACTAACCTCCAAACAGTGGCAATTATCCCGCAGTAGTATGATCTTCCTTCTGAGCCAGATACAGCCAAATTCAGCGAGACAAATCAGCACAGAGAACCCTCTTAAAACTTGTCACCTTTAGTGAATACAGATAATTTTCAAATTTAGTCCCTCAAAACTGAGACACAGTACTTTTCCTCAAGGATTTCTCTTTGAAACTGACTCTCCTTGCAGCTGACATGGTTAACAGTGTGCTGTTCTTCATCTGTGTTCTTACACAAAATAGAAGCTGTACAAGACATGCAAAGGCACACGCAGTTACTCATGAACATATCTGCCCCAGGAGTCTAGTTTTACAGATTTCTCAACTGGCCATGGCATTCCCAGCTGTGCTGGAGTCTGAAATCACAAAGAGGAGGTGTGCTTTCTTAAAATAAACATCAGCCTCGACTCCAGAGGAGACTCTTTGGTGTTATTCATTGCAGCTGTAGCTCAATATGTGAGTATTCTCTCCAGGGAGGGGAGTAAGTCTCAGAGGGGATAAAGCTACCTTGGCCAAACTCATAACAGACCTGGTTTAAAGGGCTTCTTAGGGGGTGGACGTCATAGAGGAGGGACTGTGACCAAAATAAGAGCATACATGAGGAATTTGCAAGTGTTGTCTCCAGGGAGACAGTTATTGTCCTTGTGTAGCAGAAAACCTAAAAATTATTTTGAGCTGCCTGCCAGATTTTCACAACCACATCATGAACCAACACTTTAAGAGAGGATATAGTTCAAAACCCACCTTCCACATTTCATTTGTGCATCTAAAGTCCTTGTGACCTGGGCAGCTGTGTCTTCTAACCTGACATGGAAGGGGAGGGACTTGTTTACAGAGGGAATTATTTCCTTCTTTACTGAGATGAGTTGCTTGGTGCTGACTTGTTTTATTACTTTTAAATTACAATCAACTACACTATAATTTGTCCAAGCTTGACATCTGCTTTCACTAGCTCTCAATATTTGCAAAAGCTCTTGAAGAAATGCAAGGGAACTACTTTGGAAAAGGGAAGGTTTCACACCTCAGCATACATAATTAGAACACAAACTCTTTTTTTTAGGTTTTTCTCCCTGTTCAACTCTCACTGCAGCTTTCTTAACATCTGTATAGCACTAAGATAGGTCTGTGAAGCAATGCGTCTGTCTTGCATCATACAAAGGTACATTTAATGCTGTGCCAGTCTAGACCACGATCCCAAAAACACCACCATAGCCCAGTCTGACATGTCAGACAAAATCTGTAGCCTTTAGAACATCATTCTGGGGAAAAGACCACAATATAGATGGGAGAACACCACCTTCCATCTTCAAATGCAAAACTGTTGTCCACATCTGTTTTCTGTATGTAGGTGCCATTTTCCATTGCTTTCCTAATTTAGTAAGAGGCTATTCCTCTAAAAGAAGGAAAAAGAAGCACCTAGTGTGCCTTTTCCCCAGTCCTAGAAGAGAGGTTAACCATTAACCCAACTGTCACACCTCCAGCAAAGCAACCCAGTGGGATCCAGCAGATACACTGATTTATACCTGGCAGAGTGAGGTCGTTTACCCCTTGCTGTGCTGAGGGTTCTGAAGGACTGTATTTTCCTTTGGTTGGTTTTTTTGTGTGTGTGCCAACACACAAACACTCTGCTATGTGTTCATGGAAAAATTAGTGCTCTAGCAACGTTGTCCTTTCTGAATGTACAATCCGAAGCACAGTGCAAGAAATTCATGGAATACAGTCCTTGGAGAATTTTCAAATCAATAGTCCCTTTATTTATATTGTAGCTGCATTCCGATTTATCACTTACAAATATCCTTCATAATAAATAAAGGAAGGAAATGGAGATATTACAATGGAGTTGTAATAATTCAGTGCTAACTCTGTACATAATAAAGTTGCAGAGGGAATCTGTGCTTTTTTTGGTTGCCACTAAGCATCAGCAACAACTGATGGTCTTAAGTTAACAAGCTAATATTTCATCCATGGATACCAGAGTGATAATGGCTAAATATGCCAGTCGAGGGAATGAGCACATGTGCAGCTATTTGCCTGACACAACTTCTGCTGTCATGGCCTATTAAAACCAGTTTACATGTGCATGTCGAATTTGATGAATATGTATGTGACCTCTTTCATAGCTATCACTCATTGGACTGTAGCCCTCATGGCAGAAAAAAACAGCACCTCTCATTAAACACAGCTTGAGTTGCAGGCATGTTATGTTAATATTCCTTCAGAACTTTAGGGGGTTTTCTTCTCCTTTTAATAAATCTTTAGAATAAAATAATTCAAGAGTATAATTTTAAAACCCCCCAACACTCGCCTATTTCTCTCCACAGTCACTTGGTGAATATGTTCTCAAATTATCCTTCGCTAGCAGAAGAGATGGTAAATGAGTTTGCAGATGACACGTTCAACTGCAAGTAGCCAAATGCAGATTCCATTATATAGGGTTTTGAACAGCATTAGGTATTTTAAAAACAAAAGAAAACAAAAAAACCCTACAGAAACCAGATGAGAATTTTTAAGGAAGAGGGGACTGCCTGTCTTGAATATCATATTTGACCCCAATATAAAAGGTATTATCTATTAGGGTCTGAACATATGCAGTGAATGTCCATGTCACCTTCCAGTTATCTCACTTTTTCTGTGCCTAGATGGAAGGAGAACTGCAATTGTGAACTACAATACTACAGAAAGTGCTTTCACCAAATTTCATACAGAAATTGTAAGGCCTCAAGAGGCAGAGGAAAGCGTCCAAGCTTTTGGTGTTTATGAGAATCCAAATGAATCTTTGAATCTTTTGAGGTTTCTTCATTGCTGCTTAAAAAGCATAAATTATGGAGTAAAAGCAAGGATGCAGCCAGATTGTGCAGTGCATATATGGCAAATATTTACTCACACGAGCATTTCCACTCCATCTGCTCTGCAGATAGAGTAAATATTTCACAAACTGACACTTAATTTGGTAATACCAAACCAGAAAAGGCACATCCACTTAGGCATTGATACTTTGTACCATCCACAAGAAAAACCACAATCTTGTCCAAGTTATGTGGATTTGATACACTAGCAATTGGAAGTCACAGGAATGTTTGCACTGCTATACACCCAACACAGAAATTAATGCACTGATTTTTGCAGGGAACATTGCTGGATCCTAGACCAACAAACATAGAATGCAATGCACTGATTTTTGCTGGGAACATTGCTGGATCCTAGCCCGCTCCTGCCTCACTGAGTGGTTCATTTGACTGAATCCCAGCTCAGCACCAGAACCAGAAGTTCACGGAACCAGGGGGGGTCACTTCTCTTGCATTTGCAATGAGACATCATTTATTGTGACTCAGATGGGTCCCTCACATCCATATAGTTTGGGATTCTTGATTTAGACACTGAATAAATGGCTAAAATCTGTTTGCTTGACTGTTAATACCCAACCCTTGAGCTCAACAGGGGCATATGGTGAGCAAGGTGAGAAAAATTCAGTAAGTGACTGAAGATAGCACTAAATTGACATGTTGGTGTTAGATACTTTCTGAAGTAGTGCATGAAAGAAAAACAGATTTACATTCCATATAAAAAAAAAAGAAAAAAAAAAGTCCACCATGGTAATTTCCACAGCATTTTAAAATTTTCTAAAACAAAATCTCATACATAGATTCTAACTCCTGTTTATGCAACTTCTGTCTAAATATTGATTTTGCCAATAACAAAACCTTCTCATTAAGGTAAAAATATTTCACTTTATCAGGGGTTTTGTTACATTTATCTTAACTTTGATTTTTTATTTGATTTATTTCATTGTTATTAATAATTATACTTTTTATTTCACAACACTGAAAGGAAAATGAAATTTTTCAATATTTCTGTATCAGTTGCTATGGGTTTTTTTTTGTAATTTGCACTCTGGAGCATATTTTGAAATGATTGCCCTTCTCTTTATGCCAGTCTGAAAACAAACTTGGAATTCTTAGAAGTTTCATTATGTATTTATGCAGAGAAACATTTTCTGCAAGGGAAAAGTTCCCAAGACAGCAGATTTGAAAGAAAATAAAATTGACAAGAAAAAGAAAGAGGAAAAAATTGAAGTCGCTTCAATATTCAAGTGAGATGAGATAGCAAGACCTAATCTGACCCACGAGGGACAATTATATCAGCTGAAATTCCTGCCCAGAAACTTTAAATGAGGAAGAGGAACCCAATCACCTCAGTTACATTTAGCAAACCTGATAATGGAAAGAGGTAAAATTTCTCACGAGGGTGGTACAGTCTGAAGACATGGATACAACATCACTTATAAAACTTGATTTTTCTTTTTCTCCTAACAGGTGTATTTTTCTATAAGAAAGAGCTATGAACTCTAGCAATAGAGTCACATTAATTTTCATCTTCTTTTCATTAGTGCAACAGAATTGTAGGCGCTGGCAGAGGGACCATGGGTCTGAACAAACTCTTGTCACCTAGATAAGAAACATGCTGAAATAGGGAAGCACTGCTGACTTTGTCCCCTGCCACGGATGAGGAAGATCTTCCACTGGAGACACCCATGGGCATGGGTCAGAAAATATGGTATAGAGCATCTATGCTATAGATGCTTGTCTTGCTCTCATATTCTCCCATCCCTGCTCTTGGACAGCAGGATTTCACTGATCAGCCTGACGCGTGTGGCTTGAGGATTGCAGAGCATCCTCCTAACTGAGCATAAGGAGGGTACAGATGAAACTTGATCTACCTGTTTTATTCATTTGGTTCTGTTTTCTTTTAAATAAAGAAAAATGTGGTACTCCTACACCTCATTTGTGCAACACACAGTTCCCACTGCATCTTTACTGTCCTTTCCAGGCTTTTCTGACACATTTCTCCCTGGCATATCTGAATTACAACTCCTTACAACATGAGCATAAAAGCTAAAACCAAACAAAAAAACCAGAATAGTAAACCCAGATATTTTACCCCATATAATCACATGATTTTCAATTTTCTTAAGGTTTTGGCAAATACCCCTCTTGCCTTGAGTGGCAGAGAACTTCAGACAAGGTTTGTGGGAAAGATCCTCCCTAAACCACTTGCCCTGAAACGCTGGATTTCATTCACACCCCATTTCTGAAGGAAAGGCATGAATAATGCAAAAGCAGGACAAGACAGCTGGTTGTGCTTTCCCACCCTACCAAAATAGCCTTGACAGCAGCATGTCCAAAACAGTCCTTAAAATGTTTGTCCATACATAGTGCCACAACACCTACTCTGACTTGCACATCCCCTTTTGGAGCATATCTAAGGTGAGGTTGCTTACACACCCCAAGTTCAATTAGTGAACGCCAGGGATGTAGGTACTGTGTATGCAAAGTGAGCTCATAAATTCCAATTTTTGCAGGTGCTAAGCATGCAAAAATGCCACATAAATTCTTCTAGAAATACAAATGTCGGGAGTTGAAGTGACACTGTAAACCAGGTAATTACAAAAAAACCCACAACCTTGACTGATTCAAAGAAAGAACAGAAATAGATATGACACAACTTATGGACTTGATAAGAAAAAATACTGCCAGGACACCAGAAATAGGTGACAAACTCAAAAAGTATCCACTGTAGCTCAGCACAGGATCTGGTATACATAGAGAGCTTTCCACAGTCTGTTTCAAAGGTTAGAAAATGTCCATATCAAATTACAGGGCACTACACACTTTCTGTGTCAGCTCTTACTTAATTAAGGTAATATTGAAATAAAATGTTCCTGTAATATTCCCCTGTGGCCAAAGAGGGGTGTCTATTAGGAGTGTCTATTCTGAGTCTGTGAAATGAGATACACATTTTCCTTTTAACGGACACTTTCTGGGTACATATCAAGATAATTTAAATAAAACTAAATTTAATTCAATAAAAATCTTATCAGTCTCATGTGGAATAAAACAAAGAAGCATTTAAAAGATCCCCAGGGTAATCTTTTGGTACCCACACTTATAGCCAAACATGCAATCTCTGCTAATAACTCTTATTTACATATATATTAAACACGTATACCATTAGGAGATAAGTACATATTGATAGAGCCATGAAGTTTAGTGGTTTCTTTGAACACATATTTCTAAAGTAAGTACCTTACTTACAGTTTAATAGAAATTCTGCTTAATTTAGAGATTATGAACTAGATATATATTTCTAGGAGTTCCTGGGAAGTTAAATCTTCGAAAAAACCAGAAAGTTGTTGGAAAGGGTATGGAAGGGTATGGGAAAAAAGGAAATTCAGCGTTTCAAGGCGTAGACAAAAATTGGTGTATCAAAGCAGAAATGTACTCAGTCAATCCATGAAATTTCCAAATATACCTTTTCTACCTCCCAAGAAAAAAATGGAAAAATCTTTCTCTGGCTTCAGCCACATCCCCACCATTTGATATAAAGCATGAAGAATCATTGAACTGATTTTCAAAAAACTATACTTTTATCTGAAAGTGCAAATTAACACTGAAAGGAGAAGCAAAATTAGAATTTTAGGATTAAATATGGTCTAAGCTAAGATTTGAGTGCGGCAAGTCTGGTTACATTTACTGAAAGAGACAAAGTGAAGTCTTCTTGATCCAAGAAAATAGTTCTACAGGGAAGTGGCTAAACATCAAGTATTTTTCAAAAAACCTTGGAACTTAAGAACTGCCGATTTCGAAAGTTGCTGCATTCTACAGGGCTTACTAAGTACTTTCAGAAATGCAGCCTTAAACAGAGACATTTGGAATTCAGAAACACTTCTCTCTCAACCAAAGTACTTGCTGGAGCCACCAAATGCTCTCTAAAAAGGTTTGTAATGTATGGTCTGATGTGTGGGCAAAGGTCATGAGTCACTCTTTGAGAAACCAGGAGCACCTGGAGCCTGGCCACTCTCCTGGGACAGTGACATTCTCCAGGGCTCCTGCATCCGCCACCCACCCGAGCTGCCTGCACCCCAGCACTGCTGCGTGATCAGGCACCATTCCTGGGATAATCCAAGCTGACCAGCATGTGCTGAGCAGTGGTACTGGAATCAGAGAACCATTAAAGTTGGAAATGACCCTTAAGATCACAAAGTCCAACTGTCAGCCCAGCACCACTACCGTGTTCACCATTAAATCATGTCCTCAAGTGCTATATCCACATGTTTTTTAAACACTTCCAGGGATGATGACTCCACCACTTCCCTGTGCAGACTATTCCAATGCTTTATAACCCTTCCTGTGGAAAAAGCCCCACATCAAAATATCCAATCTAAACCATCCCTTGATGCAACTTGAGGCCATTTCCTCTCATCCTGTCACTTGTCACCTGGGAGAAGAGACCAACACCCACCTGGCTACAACCTTCTTTCAGGTACTTACAGGGAGCAATAAGGTCTCCTCCGAGCCTCCTTTTCTCCAGGCTAAATGCCCTCAACTCCCTCAGCTGCTTCTCACCAGACTCATGCTCCAGACCCTTCACCTGCTTCATTACCCTTCTTTGGACTTGCTCCAGCAACTCAATGACTTTGGTGTAGCGAGAGGCACAAAAATGAACCCCCATGGCTCTCTGTTGTCTCGCATGGCCACGTCTCGATGCTGGTGGCTCCCAGAGACTCATTTTTTGATGGAAGTAAATTGCTACTTTCAGCCTTAAGGAACGGTGGCCAACTTGCCACGTTGAAGAGCTTGGCGTTGCCAGCCCTGCCTTCTCCTGCATGTTAATCCAGAACGCGGTCCCCGGACCGCCCAAATCGTCTGCAGAATTGCTAGGCAACCTTCTGTGCACGCTTTGCCAGCATATATATTTGTGCTCTTACTTTTTAATTTTATTTTCTGGGACACAGGGCTCTTCCCTTCAGCCCATGTTTCTCCCTGCACCACTTCAAATGAGATTAAGTTTAGGCAAAGAGGGGAGTCCGTGCTTGTGGCAGGACCATTGTGCATTAAGCGAGCTTATTTTGGTAGCGTTGTGTTCTGTCTCTAGTCACTGTCTTTTTACACATAATCAAAACATGAAGATTTATTATAGGGAGCACTAAAAATATGGCTTGAAAAGAACAAAAATAAAACCACAAACTTGCTTTACAGCTGTGGCCTTAGGAATGCAACTGGATTCAGTCTGCAATGGGGAGTGGCAGTGCTGTCAGGTTTCAAACATGACTTATCTGCTCAGTCTCTCAGCAGAAAGCTCTCTGGCTCCCTACATAGCCTGTAGAAAGAGAAGAGACTCACAGGATGTTTCACAGCAGTGTGATACACAGGCCACCACATCTACACGTTGGTCCCTAGCAGTAGGTCAGCAGTCATCATCTCTGCCGCCAGAATTTTCATTATAGAACTCGAGGTTCCACATGTATTTCTTGAAAATCCAGCATCTAGAATCAAGAAACTGCAGAAGAAAGAAAACCCAAAACCCCCTAAGGCTCCATTTTTGTTTCATTTCAAATACATTATAGCCCTGATGTTTGGGGAAAAAGAACCTGCATGTTGAAAAAGAATAGGCCCCAGCCAGAACACACATGAAAAGACAAACAGGAAAAAATGCTATTGAATTATTCTTGTAAACTAACAAATTACTGCCTTCAAAACCCATTTGGTGATATTTTGAACAACTGAAACTGGACAGCATAACTAAGGCCCATCATCACTACACCTGGTATCACAGCCAATAAATCCCCCTTAAGTAAATCTCCTATAGTAGCAGTTCTTACTTTCTGTGGTGGATAGCTAGAGATTTGATATTCAAAGGGCTGAAGAAGAATTTGCAAAAACAACTCAGTCAAAGACAAGTAGCTGTCTGTCATTCACACAACCTACACACAATGATCCTGGAAAAGCATTTCTCCATACAGTAATGTGGTGTGTGATGAGCACTCCAGGCTGACAGTGAGGGCATCCTCTGCTTTCCAGACCCAGAGACAACATGCAACCCAGAGATGCATCCCTCATTGTTTGCCCTATTCCTGGCATACCTGAGCCACTTGCTGATCCAAATAAGTCATCTGGGTGCCACCCTAGCCCAACCTAGACATTACAGTAAGCCAATCTTAAGGAAGAGAGAAGCACACACGATCTTTAGTGGCCAGCAATTGAACTGTATGTCTATATTACACAGCAGAAATCACTGCAACTCTCTTGCCACCTCACAGTTAATCAGCATAAGCCGCACATCTAATTAATTTATCCTTAACTTCTAGCAACAGGAAGATCTGAATAAAGCTTGCTGTGACTTTCAGCACGTAGTCAGTGATATGTGCTGGGCTGCTGTTCTCCTGCTTGAATGGTTTTCCTAGATGAGCCCCTCCTTATTAGTTTGACAGCTTTAAACAGCAATGATGAAAAATCAAAAAGAGAAAGCTGACACTCCTAAACACATTTCAGGTACAATCATCTGACCATTTAGAAGGAGGCAGATTTTCTCACCGGCTGCAATTTGGAGATTTGTGGATCTTGAATAAAAGAGAACAGGCTATTCTGGAACTTTTAATTCTATGAATGACAACAGAAAACAACTTCCAGAATTTAATTCATTGTCTCTATATATTGTAGCAATCCTTTCACCTAATGCATGTTCATTAAGCCAGTACAGCAGAAGATGATGTGGATAAAGCAGGAATACAAGAGTCTTGGTCAGCATTGCATAATAAATCAGGATTTATCTTCTATTTCTTTGTCTTGTGCTCTGCAACTGTGCCAAACCATTACACTCTAAAAAAAATTCCATTAAGATAGAAGTTGAAACCAAAGGGAAGCAAAGCAAGGTTGAGAGGTATTTGGAGCTTTTATTCACAGATGTGATAGCCTTATGTTGCAATGCATTTGTTCCCTTTGATAGAACATATGTGCTCAAAGAGGCAGTTTTCAGATACATACAGCATACATTTCCATATTTTAATAACTATTTCGTAACTTTCAGAAAATGTTGGTCTGGCTTTTTATGGATTCTTCCCAAAGAAGATAGTAAAACATTCATCAATTTGGCAGGCGGAATTCCGAGTGTCCACACATTCTGCTCTACATATGTAATACCAACATCATCTTCACTATCTCTAAACTCTGGAGGGAGATGTAAGCTCCACAAAACACTGGAGAAAATCCTGACTGGTTTGTATTTAAGTTTCAGTCTTAACTTGCTCCTTTGTTTCATTATAGTGTGCACAAATATATGCAACTCATTATAAAAGCTGGCCTTTAGCACCTCGACAGCACAACTGACTTCTTTCAGGAGTTATTTAAACTTACACAAAAGTTATTTGGAAAGTGTTCATTCCTTCAGGCTCAGATGGGTGTAGTCTTAAACCAGGAAGGGAAGTAGTGCCTGTTTCCTGTGGGCACATGTGCATGGAGAGATGGCTGAAGGCTTCCTCACTGACCTTTTCACAGGATGGCTGGGCTGTTCAGCCTATGAGCATGCAAAAACACCATTTATTGCAATTTCTTTCTCCCCATCACCAAACACATTACAGCGGTCCCAGTGCAGTCCCACACTTTTGAAAGCCTACAATTGGCACAGACTGTATAAGAAAACCACAAGGATCTCTCTCTCCTTGTGGAAAGGACCCAAACCAACTTGATTGGGTAAGAAATCCTTTAAAATATGGAGGCCTGGGGTTTGTACACAGTGATAACATATTAATGCCTACTTTTTATGTAAGGAGCTAACATCCATGGAAGACCCAATATATCTCCATGTAACCCTTCTTCACAGAGAATGAAAGGGGGTGTAAGCAAGGTCCTGGGCATCCAGCCTAAAAGATGCACAGTAAATATGTCACCAGTTTTATGCTCCACTTGAGACTGCTGAGTTGCCCTAACTATAGGACAAACAATGGGAACTGCCTTCTCATGATTTTTGTTTTCTTTGTTCATAATAAAAAAGAGAGCTTTGCCTAAAGAGTGAGCTAATCCGTCTAATGAATTTCCATTGAATCTCATCGTTACTGAGGTGAAGAATTGGTTAACATTAACATAAGGCAAGTCTGAAGACAGTGTAGTCTACCACAGCTGCTCAAAGCAGAATCAGGAATAGCAGAATGCTAAGGACCACATGTAGTCATGTTTTGAAAAGTTTCAAGGGTGGAGATGCTACCACTTCGGGGGGAAATAATAAAGCACTTTTCCTAAACCTTAAGCAAAACTTTCTGTCCTTCAATTTGTGCCTATTACCTCTTGTCCCATCATGAGGCACCACTGAAAAGATCCTGACTCAGCTTATTTTACTTCCCCCATGAGGTGCTGAGGTAGGTAACGTCCTCCTTGAGCCTTCTCTAGGATGAACAGTCTCATCTCTCTCAACCTCTCCTCATATGAGAGATGCTCCAGTTCCCTCAATTATCTTTGTGGCCCTTCTTTGGTCTTGCTCCAGTATACCCATGTATTTCTCATACAGTGGAGGCCAAAACTAGTGCACTATGATGGTGATACTGAGCTGATGTCCTATCGCCCCTAAAGACAAGCTTTCAAGCCTTATGGGATACACATGCATTAAATATTTTTTAAAGAGACTAAAAAGAACAGAAGACATATTTGGAGAAGCAGAAAATCCCTGGCACTTGCTAAGGTATCTCCTTGTTCTTCCAATCCACTCCTGAAATACATGATTCTTTTTGGCCAGTTTTATTAAAATAAATCACTCTTGGCTCTTTTCTGATTTATTTATTCTTTATATTTTTTTTTAAATAATAAGGTTCTACTACATTCCTTTTACCCTCCAAGTGTGTTGCCCTGGAGGTTGTTGCTATAGAAGATTGTGGTTTTTTTAATTTAAATGTACATTTCCGCCAGCATATATTGGTGCAGTGGTTTTTCCCTCAGCTGCTACAGAACCATAGTTCAGGCATTATAAAACCAAATTCAATGGCAATAATGAATCTTGGCTTTATTACTGAATAAATCTTTGCTATTTTGGCAGTACTGTTTTGAATTAATTTTTCTCTTTAATGCTTAAGTTTCTTGAGTATTTTTAATGTTCTTGTCTTTCATGGTTATTTGAACTACAAACATTTCTGATGAAACTGAAGAGGTGAGCTTGTGGAGTTGACATGCTAGAGCTTTCTCTGTTGCTGTGGTTTAACCCAGCAGGCAGTGAAACACCACACAGCCTCTCGGTTACTTGCTCCTCTGCAATGGGATGGGGGAGAGAATCAGATCGAAGGTAAGACTTTTAGGCTGAGATAAAGACAGTTTAATATGATATAAAAAGAAAGGAAATTAATAGTAAATAACACCATTAAAATAACAATGATAAAAGTATACACAAAAAAAGTGATGCTCAGCACAATTGCTCACCACCCTCTGGTGGACGCCCAGCCTCTTCCTGAGCAGCAGCCACCTACCCCCAGCCAACTCCTCCCAGATTATTTGTTCAGGATGGCATCATGTGGTATGGAATAACCTTTTGGCCAGCTTGGGTCAGATGTCCTTGCTGTGTACCCTCCCAGCCTCTTGTGCACTCCACCCCCCTCACTGGCCAGGCACTATGAGGAACTGGAAAGGCCTTGATTTAGTGTAAGATCTGCTCAGTAACAACTAAAACATCAGGGTATTATCAACATTCTTATCCTAAATCCAAAACAATAAAGGGAAAAAAGTAACTATCACAGACAAAACCAAGACATCAAGGAAAAACTAGAAACTCTCCACTGTAACCTCACAAAATTCTGTGCTTAAGTACCTTGCTTGATGAAATCTTGACTTCATTCGTAATTAAAACAAAAAAAAAATCAATGGAGCTTTTCTGCTGCAAAGGAAATAAAGACAGAACCAGAGAAAAAAGTGTGTTTTGCTTCCTACCCTCCATATTTCTTTTAAATCTAGTTTGAACATTTTTGCAACAGATTTGTGGATAATTTTCCAGTACAATAGTGAGACATTCGATTTCTAGAGTTTGAGGTTCATGCAAGGAAAAAAGAATTTCACACAAACTGTATTTGAAGTATTCTGCTATCAGAAGAGTATTATTTCTGTACCTCTGAAGGACTGTATTGCAGATCTAGGTTCCTCACAACACTAATTCTACTTTTCCCCTCCCATCAATACTTCAACTAAGTAGCTAGAGGGTGGAATCCACAATATTAATGAGATCATTAAAATAAGTAAAATAAAACTCATTGCCTTTTCCCTCCTAACAAGACCAGTGTTCCATGAAGCAGAAACCAAATACCTTGTCAGTCATAAGATTCTTAGAAACAGCAAATATGGAATTCAGAGTTTGTGTATTTGGTAATCTCTCTGCCTTGCTGAGCCCACAGTACACATTTCAAACTGATCAAATATCAGGTCATATAGCCAGAAACAAAACTGAATTGACCGAAATTACTCTGTCCTCGTAATTGGTACTTAGAAGTCACTGAGAATAATCATTGCGGGAGACTTTACTGGAAAAATCTGAGAGTTAATGTGATCTGTTGCTAAACAAATATGAATTTCAGAGAGGTATTGAGGAAAGAAATGTAACTGCATCCTTGATTATGGTGCGGGACATATTGCACGTATGCATTTGGTGTTTATTCTTTGGAAAGATGTTGAAAAATTGGAGAGAATTCAGAGCCATGTGAATGAATAAAAAAATGGAAAATATGCCTGGAAGTGAGAGACTCCTGGTGCTCAATCTATTAGCTTAATGAAGAAAAGGTTAAAGGATAATTTATTAGTCTATAAGTGTCTATTATCAAAGGGAATGAAAATTGATAATTGATGACTCTTCAATCTAGCTGACAAAAGCTTAACAAGATTCAATGGCTTGAAGTTCAAATTAGACAAATTAAGGTCCAGAATATGGAACACTTCTCCTTTTTTTTTTTGACTTTTTTTTCCACCCCTCTTTAAAAGGAAGACAACTGATTAAAGGTTGCAACTGATGTTCTATCACCTGAAATTTATAAATCAAAGTCATGTCAACAAAGTAATAAAAGGTGCCTTAAAGTAACTTGCAACTGTTGGACTTCAAGAAAGCTTCTGGGGAAATGGTTTGAGTGATGTTACACAGGCCATTAGCTCGCAAAGGTCCCTTCTATTTGTAAAATCCTAGTGATTGTTCTACCTCATCACAGTAAGGTAGACCATACTTTTTTCTTCTCTGAATATATAATGCTGTATCAGAGTGCAATAAATGTTTCAAGATCTCTTTCACCATCAGCCAAAAGAACAGTGGAGAAAAATAGACAAGGAACTGTATTCCCAACAGTGTTAACACACTAGTGAAAGATTGTGATACAAATCACCAGAATTGTTAAATATTTTTATTGAATAGTTACAAAGCAGAATAAATTACAAAACAGAGTTTAGGATCTTCTTAGAATAAGTAGCTGGTATAACCCTTCTGATGCTGGATTACAGTTTCTGCTTTGGCTTAAGAGTTAAATAGTAATTACATTTCCCTACAGCCTACCTTTGCAAGGAAAACACATTCTCTGTGCACTGCAGTCTTTGACAATAGGATTAAGTATTACTGGCAGACAATACCACTTAAAACGTTAGCTGCATCAACCTCTATGATGACTGAAAGAGCTATTAGTCTGCAATGCCTCTTATAACAGGAGGCCAGAAAAAAAAAGCCTTTATGCTCCCTGATAGGGAAAAAAAAATACCTAGAAGGCAATATACCTCATCTAGATAGAAAATGTACATGAAAAATGGTTACAACAAGATTATTTACATTCTTTGGTCATTAGGGATAAAGTGGATGCTTACTGACCCATCTTTCTAAACAACAAATTGAAAATCCTCCGTGATAAAACCACTCTGCATTGTGATTTCCAGTTCTGTCAGATACTCCAGAAAAATGGTGCTCACTTAGCATATCTATCTACTCAGTAACTGATTTGTGGTCTTTGCAATTTAGATACTCAGCCTCTCTTTCAACTCCACACGTCTGTTACATTTGCTACAAATCGTATTAAGTGAGCATGTGCTCAGGAAGAGCGGAACTGCAGCCCAGAGAGATGGGTAGTCCAGGGAAATTGTGTTTCCCCACCCAAATGGTTCAAAAGAAGGCTGGCCTAGCTGAATATGGACCTCCTCAGACTGGGGTTTGCTGCTGTAAGAGGCTCTGAAGTCAAGCTGCCTCTTTTACTCAATACTTTGGGGTTTCAGGAGAGGTGGAGAGGTTACTCCATGGACTCAGGTTGTGAATTGTACAGTATATGCACATCTTAGGCTCACGCCTTAGGCTCACAGGGTGCTATTCTGCTGCAGCACTTCAGGAAAAAGGATATAAAATGCCTCTATTTTGATACAGAGGACAAGAACAGGAAAGACTTGGGCACCTGCACAGAGACAACCTATGAACTTGACTGAATGCTAGACTGAACCTATCTTACACTGTTTGCCCTGAGTGCCACAGAAAACACATCCTCTGTGATGTGCCATATTCTGCTAGGGTCTCGGCCTGAAAAATTCCTGCCCTTTGTTTTCCCTTTACCAACACAAACATGCTTGCTTCTCAGAGTAAACAGCCTAGGAAGGCAAAGCCTTAAATTAAATCTGTACATTGAGGAAGTACAGTTCTGACCAATGCTTATGTTATTATGCTATCCTACCCAGCAACAACCTAATTGTAGATAATGTGAAGCAGATCAACTTCTGCAATCTTCTCTAAGGGGAAAAAAAAGAAAGAAGAAGAAAGAAAGGAAGAGGTTACTATACTCTGAATTTATCCTGAAAAATTTAGCAATTTGTAACATAGAGGAGCAAAATCAGTTTATATGCTGCCAACATTTATGCAGAATCAGAGGTCACTTAAGATATGTAATGGTTAAAATACATCAGCTGACCAACCTATGGGAATGAACACTGTGAAAAATATCAATGCAAAGGAGGGGGCAGAAGAGGGTCATTAGTGCAAGATGCTTAAAACATCAAGATGCAATGAGCAGGACAGAGCTGCTGATGAGAACACTCAGGGGATGCAGTATGAAGATCTCTGGACTGAGCGAAGTGTCGTGGTCAGGGAAGGATAATAAAAAGACTGGAACATACACCATCTGGTATAACAGAAGGGAGGATGGGAAACATCAACAGGGAGTTATATTTGCTAGGGAAAGCCAGACGGTGAAAGCATTGATTAAGATTATTTTGTCGATTAGGTGGTACTCTTTGATTTATGTGCTGGGGAAAGAGGAGCATTTACTATGCAAAGGCTGTGCTGCCTAGGCAGCTAAAGTGGGATTGGGCTCAGAGTGAGGACTTTAGACATTCCCCAGTGGAGCTGAAGGGGAGGGTCATGTGGAAGCAGGGCTCAC
Source organism: Campylorhamphus procurvoides (assembly GCA_013396655.1). Taxonomy (NCBI): domain Eukaryota; kingdom Metazoa; phylum Chordata; class Aves; order Passeriformes; family Dendrocolaptidae; genus Campylorhamphus; species Campylorhamphus procurvoides. The sequence goes on along the minus strand of WBMV01003267.1, from coordinate 1,976,720 downwards.
TTGTGGATTTGGGAGGGTGCACATTCCAGCGTGAAGAAAAGGAAACAGGAGTGTTTTTCGTAGTGGTATGATTCACCTCTTCCCCAAGTAGGGAAGTGGCATATAGAGGGAGTTGAAGGCACTGGGGAAAAGAGCTGCAACAAGAGAAAATAAATTGGAAAAATAACTCTTTGAGCAAAATACGTATATATTTCTCTCTCCATATGTATATTCATACCCACTCAGAGACAAATCAACAAGCAATGTAAAAATGTTAAGCTACATTGCAACTAAATGACAAAATTTTGTTTGCTCAGAGAACTGGGCAGTTCCTGGGACAGAAAGGGTTAGAAATGGAAGCATGGATATAGATCAGTGACTCAGATTAAAGTCACTCCCAGCTTCAGAAGTCCTCAATGACAAAGCACAGCAGGGGCAGTGCAAAGGATATGCAATAATATAGCTTATTGGATAAATTTAGTACCCACCTCACTGAAAGGTGGCACCCTGTGTGGATAGGAAGCCAAGAAATAAGCCAACGATTTAAGGGAGAGGGCTAGCACAGCACTGCATTATCGGTATCAGTCAATCAGTGGGTAAGATGGGAACAATGTGACATCAGCAGCAACGTAGAGCCAGTGAATCAGCAGAGGGAACAGGGCAGCAGGTGAGCAGCACCAGAGAAAAACAGTCAGGTTGCCTGGAATAAGTCCCTGAAAATGTTTTCGTAACACTGACTCAAGAGGGATGAGCGGTACAGCAGGTTTTGCAAAACCCCAATGGCACAGCACTGCTCATTTCCCTCACACTGAAACTGCAGAAAAAAGAAAAAAACATGGAACGTCTGAACGCCAGTAAACCCTGGAGAAAAAGCAAACAAGCATTTACTTGTTGTTTAAGTAAAAAGGAGGAAAAAAAACCCCACAACACTTTTCATGCTGAGCTCAGAGGGTTTTCTCCCCCCCTCAGGATATAGAAAGTGTTTTATACTACACCAAAAACACCATTCAAGGAAAATCCTGTTTTCCTGCAGGTGAAGTGTCTCAAAGTGAAAAATGGCAAATTCACACAGATTTATCCATGAATAAACACACACACATTCCTTCACAGCTTGCAAATCTCATCAGCAAATGTTGACCAACCCCTAGTTACTCTAGATAAACTGCATACAGGTTAAGTCAGACACAGGTAGGTTAAGCAGAGTGCAAGAGGGAGGCAGATCCACTAATGCAGCAGCATGGACAGGTATAAATTTGCTTCCTGTTCTCTTTGAACCATCTGAATGGGAACAGCCCTAAATATTACAAGTATTACATTTCACTATTCAATAAAGTTGTGCTGAATAGAATTATCACCTTGAAATTATAGGGTAAAACTCCCTATACAAAAACAGATTAAAGACAAATTAGACTGTGGGCCAGGTCACTATGATTGTTAATTAGTGATAATGGAAATACAATTAGCATAATGAGTTCCAATTACTGTATATGGAGAAATATGAGCATACTGCTTTCATAAATCTTGGTTCCAGGAAAAATAAAATGCATCTGGTTTAACAAAGCATGCCCTTCTTCTTTGCAAAAAGCTTCCTGGTAAATATCTTTTTATGAAGCTAAACCTTTCTTTTGATGGGTTGTGATTTGGAAAAAGAAAAAAAAAGAAAGCGACAGAATGGATTTACTCTGTCTGATAGTTGAACAGTTTTGTATTAGCTTGGCTTCTGTTTTAAGCGTCCTAGAAAATCTTACCATCTGTTTCTTCAATCCTGGGTTAAACAACAAAAGACAAAAATCATAGACCATTACATCAAATGCACTTATTGTCTTTGAAATATCTAGGGTTTTCCCCCCTTCTCTTTTACTCCTTCTGATAAGCTGTGAAATTGGAAAGCCAATTATATTCTGATATTTACACAATTAGGAATGGCTTTTCAAAACCTTGTTGAAAAAATCAGTTGATGAAAGACAACAGCTTTACCAAAGGCAACAGCAGCATGTCCAATGGTTACTTCATGAAGAATCCTTTTATTTATTTCTATAGCAGTTTGACACCTTTGCAAGAGTAGGCAAAATCAGGCTGGATTTAGTTTATCACTCATTGGTAAGTTAGAAAAGCAGGGATTAAAATTATGAATTTACAGATGCTGTGGACTGAAGTGTTAATGGAAATAAAGGCTTAGTAAAGCCCTACAGACATGCAAGCTTGACTCCGTGCCTCTATTTAAACAAGGTGGTGTTAACTATACTGTTAGATAGCCAATTATGAAGCTACTCACTGTTTCCATGTGTTAAAGTGGATTCTGGGGTAATACTGGCAAGGATTCAAGAACAGGAAAAATTCCAGCTGCGTACAAGGACTAGATGTTAGCAATATTAGGTCCTTCCCTTTGAAAAGATCCTTCGACCTTCTTAGTAGAGGGAAAACAGGCAAAAAAAGGGTGTATAAGACCCAAAAGTCGTGGACAGATAAAGCTGAGGGGGCATGAGCTGCCCAGATTGTCTCTCTGAACCTGTAAGGTATTGGGGAGTGTTCATCAAGGAAAACTATAAAACCAGAGTTATTGGAATGGAGAGTGGAAGGAGAAAGGGAACTGCCTAACAACAGGTCTGCTTTACACCTGCTAAGCTGCAGATAGAACAGACTGCTTACATTTTCAAATATGTCAATGACATGATAATTACCTGTAGGTGTGGAGGAACTCCCTTCTCTCACAACTGCCATGATACTTTGCAGTTATATGGGAGAACCAAAGCAAAACAACTCATCCATACCGACAAGCTCATGTTAAAGCACCCCAGTATCACCAACTTCAGTGTAGTCTCTGCCCCTCAAAAGTTAATGAAACATGTATTTTTGCACAACACGCGAGGCAGCAGAGAAAGCAGGTAAGAACTTTTCCTGGACACTTACTGAGATTGCCTCAGTGCTGCAGAGCATGAAGATTTGTCCTAGTGATGGGAGCACTGTCTGAGGAGAACCCATTTGCTTCACAGGTTGAGTATGCTCTGTACAGACAGTCCCAAGTAGCATTCAGCTTTTCTGATTTTAGCCCTCTAAAAATAAAGCCCAAACACTTCAGAATGCTGTGCAGTCTGGCCCCGAGCTTCCCAAGGATACTGATAGCTCATATGAATGTTGTCATCATAGCATTTCAGGGTGCTGTTTAAAAGACCTAGAGAAGTACAGGAGAAAGTGAGTTAAAAGAACGGGCTGACAGCTCAGGGAAGTGGCCTGTGGAAGAAATAATGAGTGAACACATCACTAAAGATTGTATCTTGACACATATGCACAAGAAGGCTGAATTCAATGTGTACAGGCAATCGTGAATCTCACATTACCTCACTTTGCAACCTTAGCAAAGGCCTTTAAGGGTTGTTGTGTGCTTGGTTATTTTCATCTGTGAAATGAAGATATCTCAAACAAGATCATTCCGATAGGCACAGTATCTAAGCACAATAAAAGGCATTCTCAGTGATAACAAAGCTTCCAAGATAAGTGGATGAGTCAGACCAAGGGAGAAAGACAGAGTGCGGCAGAGGCACCAAAACAAAAAAACCCACCTTTTCTTTGAGCATACACAGGTGTTGGCACATTACCTGACTGCAGGCCTTGCTCACTGACATGCAACACCACTAAGTCAATAAAAAAAGCTTTCTTGAGTGCATATAAACACAGTCTTGCTGATAGGAGAAGACACTATTCTGCACCTTTTCCTGATAATGATAACCCTTTGGTGGAAGAAAAAGGTGTAGAGGGACAACTGACCCTGTGCCAGCTGGAGCTGTCAGGCGGACACCAGCAGAGCCCACTCACGCCGGTGTAAACCCAACTCATTTCCATGTTATTTTGAATTTACAGCATCATCCCTCAGAGCGCAGGCAAGTGTTTCCACAAATGAATGATCTCAATCAGAAAACCAGTCCTGTGGCAAGGGATACATATGGCCATCACTCCCAAGAACAGCTGTCAAGCACTAGCCCTGCCCACTTCCCACTGTGTAACGTCCGTGGTTGCTCAGTCAAGCGAATGACCTTATAAGCCCACACAGGTCCAATCTGAACTGAAAATTATTAGCAAAAACTTGTTTTCCTTAAGACTTCGCAGTCTAACAGGGAGAAATTATACACTTGGATGGCAAGTGGGTCTAAACGACTTTTGTTACAGTTCTTTTGAGTATAAAATCTCTCTGCATGGAAATAAAAAAACTCATTGGAAAGATGAGTGCTAGACCCCCACTCTCTCTATCCAAAGCATGCTGTTCAATTTAGCATGTGCTTCACTGAATAAATAACACTCCCAGCCATGATGCTCTCCCTCCAATATGCTTAAGTATTGATAGATTGCACCGCTCTATACTAAGTCTGTCTGGAACTTGTGACATTTGCGCAGTGAATTGGTAAATGAACTTGGAATATTTGACCCATGCAGCTGAGATTATGCCTTATTTAGACTGAATGGACAAGAGCCTTTGCTGTACCCAAAAAACCTGACAGATACATCTAACCTTTTCAACCAGCTCTTTTGGGTATTTAGCTAAGAGGAAAGTGACACTCCATGATGATTACTGAATCTCAAATCCCTTCTGCATATACATGTGTAACTATGTACTCTGTGGGAATCTGTGATAGAGGCAAGTTGGCAACTGAAGGACCTTTTCCCAGACTGCTTTCTGATTTATGTAGACCTGTCACAGAGTGACTGATACAAGTGAAATAAATCTGTTTAGGACTTAAAAGACGTGAAACTTGACAGACATTCAAAGTAAGTCAGATTCAGCTTTTTCATGTTTTATCTTTTCCTGTGCTATGTGCTTAAAACGAGATTATCTAACATGGTCAGGGGGCAGTGTGAGGGATAAGTGGGCTCAAGATTTGGACGTCATCTCTTAGGAGGGGTCTCCTACCCCTCACCTCTGATTCTCTTCTCCAGCAAAACATTTTTCACTATGCTTCGATCTTGGCTGACATTTCAAACTTAGTAGCATTCTCCAAGACAATCTCCAGGCTGTAAAATTACATTACTCAGAGCAAGAAATACCTCTTAGCAACTGTCCCGCTTTGTGCTTTTGAGATTTCTGTATCTCAACAGGACAACTGTGATGTTGTTTGTCAAGCTTAAATGGAAGCCAAGACACTGACGACTTGGCCCATCTTAGCTAGTACCTGAATGTAGAACGTTTTCTGGAAAAATATTAAAAATATACTCACAAAACTTTTGTGGGACCTTCTACATTGATGGGGAATACCCAGTCAGTATGAGGGAGACAGCTGCAGAAAATTTCTCGATCAAGTCTTCAGGACTTTCACAATTTTCCAGCAACTTTCCCCCCCCCCCCTCACAATTATACATGCATCATCACCCCAAACCTAACTTGAGCCAAGCAAAAAGTCAGAAATCACACATTCTGTGACTCAGAGTATGAATAGACAGTTTTTGCTTTCTTCCATTGAGAAGTTTGTTGCAGCTATTTTTTTTCCTAGTAAAAATTATAGTTAAAGGCTGTGAATTAGTAATCCCTCTTGCATGATCAACTATTCTGCAAGAAAATTACCATCTCCTTGAGTTTTGAAATGGCATGTACCAGGCAAATACTGATCCTTCCCTGCCTATATTATCCACACGGGCTGGTGGAGGTGAAGAGGCAGCCAGAAGAGCAGTGTGACACCTCCAGCAGTACAATACAGCTAGTGAGTGTCAACATTTCTATCACATCATTAACTTGGGTATAGAGATCATCAGCAATATCTTCCATTTGTAATAATCCATCTGGGCCATAAATGACCCATAATGCGGTTGAATTAGCACCGCATTCAGAAACCAACTTCCTGTCTTTAGTACGTTATATTTCAACATTAATACTCTCCTCTGACTTCATGGAGTTTCTGTATTTCACAGATCTTGTTGGTACCAGGAACCATTAAAGTGCTACAGATATTAGTTAGCATTCCCAATAAGTTCATTGATGTATTGAAACATCACAGTTGAAGCCCAAGTGGACTTACACATCCTGTAGCTAGACGGGAGATGATGTCAAAGGAAAAGTTATTCTCCTATTTTACTAGTTTACTCTTTTCTTGGTCTCCATTAATCAGAAATCCACTGAGAGGAAGAATATCTCCAAAAATAAATTAGGGAGTATGACTAATTCATCTTCTTATTCTTTTAAATACAATTTCATGAAAACCTCAAAAACTCATCACAGTGGTTTGTTCAGCGTTTTGTTTTTTTTTTTTGAGACCGATATAAGGTTATACTGATGCAGCATCAATGTGCATATCTCTGTGTAGACTTGATACATGCTGCAATGAAGTTGCCTTACAAATTGTCTGCCAACAAAAAGAATAGAAGAGAAGATAATATTGAGAATTAGTGCTTGAGAATGTAGCCCCACAAAACTGGTCAGTTATTACACGACCAAATTTGCGAATGCAAAGTAATCTCTTATGAAGTCTTAACTACAAAACCAGGCTTCCCCTTCTCCTATTTCTCTGCCCTTTTCTCAAGATTTGTTCTCCCTCTTCTTTCCTCAGACGGGGAAAGAAACTGTAGGGAAAATCAGAAACAGCAGCAAGAGTAACAACCTATCTCCTTTCTACCCAGACCAATCTCCCCTTGAGGTGAGGCTGTCCCTGCTTTTCATAGGGAAGCGTAATTCTCTCCTCCAGACATCAAAATCTTACCCTGTAACTCCTAGGTTTGGCTGCAACTTTTTTTTTTTTTTCAATAATAGAGCATATTTTTTATATCACATGCATTGTTTACGTCTCTATAACAGCCTCCTTATATTTTGTTTTTCTGATGCTGTGGATGTACATCAAACATGATAATGAAAGAAGCCATCCATGAGGTGCACTGCACCATAGATAGGTTATGTATATATTTTTAACTATCTACCAAGCAAATAACCGATTTAAGAGAAATATAATTATCTTTAAATCCTATGTTTTGTAAATGTTTGCTTTTAATCCTTTATGTAACCTTATTAAAAATTTCAAGATGGTTACATTCTCCCACTCAATCTGACAAACATCTGGTTTACAATAGAGTCATGTGATGAAATTCCATCCAGAATCACATTTGCTCTTCAGTATGTTTTCTCCCACTATCATTCATAACACAGAACTTCTGTGTTTTGTCTGGGATATAAGACAGTACAACGATATGTTTTTATTAGGAATAATGCACAGTCGTCTCTCTCACAGAATTTAAATCTGCTATCTATGTGTAGGTATAGTCAAATATATTGATAGTCTCCCTAGTGGGTTCTGCTGACACTTGGGTTTAATTGTGGTGAACTTTGAATTCCTATCTTAAGGTCAGTTATTAACTATTGATGGATACCCCTTTTCTCCATTTAATGCTAAAGTATTCATACTAACCAAGACAGATGGGAACACTGAAGAAATTTTTCAACACCATGGCTGAGCAAGATACCCTTATGCTCTTCCTCTGTGGCAAGCAGAGAGCCCTTTTCTAAAGGTGGTGATCACTCATGTTCAGCTTAAAAAGAAAAACACAACACAACGCTATGCTGCTGACCCCTCGCCACTTTTTGTTCTCCTGGTACTATCTTCCCAGAAATAAAAGTCCTATATGCTGCTGTTAGGAGCAAAGAAAATAAAATTTCCTCAGGCACAACCTTGGATACCAACCTTGAAACCAAATGGGGTCAGAATGCAAAGGAGCAACCACGGCACTGCTCACCACCCAGCTGGGCTGACAAACAACTCTGCTCCTTTGGGCTTCCCAGAAGGAAAAAGAGTGCCCCACAGAGATTTATAAACACATACATAATAAATGGGAGGCTGAAGTTTAAACTGTTATGAAGCATTCTCTACTCCGCTTCCGAAGTCCTCTGTGATTTAAGGAGCTGACATTTACTGTGTGCAGGCCTATTATTCAGAATGACTGTTTGTGTATAGACAATATTTTAAACTGGCTTGCTATAGATGAAAAATTCTTATTAAGTCAGAAAAACAGTTTAAGTAGGTAACACTCTCCCAGTTTAGACTGCTATAAGTCTGGCTGACCCACTGCAGGGAAGGCACAGGGGCAGGTGAGCCTGTCAACACCGTCTGCCACGTTAGTGTGTGGGGACAGGGGGACCAGCCCTGTGGGTGACACCAGCTGAGGCTGTAGTCACTCGTCTGTCTCCTGCCAAGCAGACAACACAGAGAGCTTCAGTGCCATTGTTATACATTTAAACCTTCCTCCATCACATAAGCTTTGACAAGTACTGGGGCTATGAAATGTCCACCTGCCCTGGAGCCAGTGGCACAGGTCGCTCCGATGTCCTCTGTGGTCCTTAGAAGTGTTCAGACAACCAACACTTGGCACCAGACAGGCAACAAAAGTCCTGAGACACCAGCCTGGCCCCACCCTTTTTTTTCACCTTGTTGGAAGGTTCTCCACACTCAGCCTTCCCCAATCTGTTGCCTTGTGCCACAGTCAGGTGGCAATAGAGCAGGACATATTTCTGAAGCATCCTCCCTGCACTGACCCTACTGCTTCAAGGACCAGAAATCTCCCAGGAGCCACTAGACATTCCTCTAGAAAAACAAAATTACTAAGCAGAACTAAAGCATGCACACAAGATTTTGATTTTTCATTGTAATAATTCAAAATACTCCTAGCAGACTTAGTACCCTGTCTTTGTACAACATGCCTGCCAGTGGATCTCAACATACTATTCAAAGCACATTGATGAAGTTGCTCTTTACTTCAATCAGGTCACCACTTGCACCACCCCAGTCTGAAAGTACAACATTTTTGTATAGACATTTTGCAGGTAATTTTAGAACAGAGAAATTCACACATGAATGGGGAACAAAACCAGTGATATCTGTCAATACCACTACTTACAAGACTGGCTGAATCTCTCCAGTGTGTAGATTACTCTGCACATTATTTTACGGTCTTTGTATATGATAATAATGACCAATTCACAGAGTATTTCTTCTGTAATACACAGATTTTTCAGTATTGAATACATTATCTGAGGGAAAATCATCCTTCTTAAAGTTTGTGCACTGAAATATATGCTTTAATCTTGTTGCTTTCCATAAGAGTGTCGATTTAGATAGAGGGTTTTAAACAGGGGGCATTAACTTTTTGTTCAGACCTCTGTGACAAGATTTTTAGAGGCAGCAAGTACTGCCATTTTCCGCTGACATCAACTGGAAGAAAGAGCTACCATTCATTTGAAAAATCAGTGCATGAGGGTACCAAATGGACACAGTGGACACAGAAGGAGAAAAATTCATTAGTGAACTATCCTTTGCCAGTAAGTGTGATAAAAGCATGCAGTCAGCACAGAGACACTTGTGTGCTTTCTTGCTTGATCATCGACCCTTGCATGTTTTGGCTCAATGTATCCACCATTCTCTTGGGTAACTTCCTGGCAAGGACCAAGTATTTTCAGAGATCAAAGACCTTTCTCAACAGGCAACATCCATGTAACCATCTTAGTCCTGAAGGCAAAAGTGTATAATAACATGCAAGTGAGCAGGGTTGTGACCAAGAGCCTTACTGTCACAGAAGAGCCCCTGACATTTTTAATTTCCAAATACAAAGGTATACATAAATATTTATTTTGCTGAAGAGGTTGGTATGCCTTGGACACAACAGGAAGACCTATGGGAAAAGCAACATTTATAATAAATGGGTTTCTGGCAACCACTTTAATCCTCTTTTCTTGAATTTCTGGAACTGCAGAACAAAAGTCCAAGAGAAAACCCCAAGGTACCATTTTATAAAGCAAACACAGAAAAAATTCTTAACAATTCAAGCAGGGAAAAAATGACATCCCAACTGTGACTCCTAATATATTTATCAGTGAAAGAGTTGAAATGGCTAATCAGCAGCAGCTGATCAAGAAGCCATTTAATCTTAGCTAATGCCTGTACAAAATCAGAAAAGACAAAAAGATTTATCCTTTTATACAAGTATTTCAAATTAGAAATGGAAAAATATTTGCTTTCTCCCCTTTATAAATGATACATTTTGATATGCACCATTTTTAAATACTGTCTGTGAAATATTAGTACTTCAAAACAGATTTAGTAGGTTTTAGCAGTTTCTACCAAATAGATAATTTATGAGAACTTTTGGCTTCTTTGGCTTTATTAAAAGTGTGGAATATAATACTATTTGTGCATCAAGAAACAGTGGATTACCCAAGTGTTGGCAGTCATTCCTATAAAACACATACCTCTTAATCGTCTGTTTCAGGCATTTTTCCTATTTGCAAAGTCTGCATCTGACTTCATTATTTTTTTAACATAGTTAAGCCAGTTTTATTTAAAGCCTTATACTGCACATGTAATTTGGACTTTCTTCCTGATCTCTTTGAAGGTTCGTTGTTTTTTTTTTTTTGGAAAAGAACAAAAAATGCACATAAACCATGGTCCTTCAAGCAAAGATCCTCTGTAAAACACAGATCAAAAAGACCCCAAACTAATATTCTCTTAGCTTTTTCTCTAGGATCGAGGGTGTGTTTAAAAGTCCAGTGAAACCAGTGGAAATAGAGTTTGTCAATCCATGGAAATCAGGATCAGGCCTCAGCTTTTTTTGCAGCAGTGAAGTGAATAGCAAAGCTCCTAATGACTTCATCAGGACTTGGATTTAGTCCTGGCAGGAAACGCAGCCATAAAATCATAAATTCAGTAGATGAAATTCCAAGTGAGTATATTTGGTCGCAGGAGGTGAGGACTGGAAATGTGCAGAGAGAAAAAAGTCCAAACCCAACTGTCTACAGCTGCTAAAAAATGAGCTGGTGTCATGTTGGTAACCCTTTAAAATAATGGTCTAATCATTATTAATTACTTCGATATTTAATGTAATAACATTAATCATGATGAACTCATTTGGTATTAATGTGAATGTCAGACGTAGCTCTCCCCATACATGCACATCATTTTGGGATCAGATCTCTGCTATATAATTCTTTTTGTATCCTTCAGAAAGTGCTGAGGATAGTTGTTTTGTGACTTTTTTCACAGCTGAGCACAAGCACTACTTATAAATAACTATGCCTTGTGTTTCCACACGTGTCTGAGAGCACCTCTAAGCACGTGGTCTTCTGGGGTGAGCAATTCCAGCACCTGGGGGTGGGAGGCAGATTGTGGAAGAGAAGTCATTGGCATAGGTTGTATGAAACCTCAGGCTGGTTTTGCTCTTCACTGCCATTTGCTAAATGCTACAAGTGGTGAGGACTGTTTGGAGCTAGACCCTCTGTAGATGTGAGCTGACACTTTAGTAATGAAGCTGACTAACAGTAAATGAGAATCTGGAGGATCTGGACCACTAACAGGTTTTTGTGGTCAAGAGACACCACCGCCACTGCGGCTTGGTGGTTTGTAATCATGAGAAAAAGTCTGAAGGCATCACCCAGATGATGCTTCCAGAGAAGGTGGTTTCTGGGCTGGCTGCTGGCACTGCCCATGATCTACAAAACCCATTAGATTTCTAATTACTTTTCCAGCCGACGCAGAGAAAGATAATGATTACAAATAACAGGGTATGGAAGAGATGGCTATCCTATGGAAGATAACCATAGCAAAAGAGGTTGCATCCAAAATCCCCATAATCCAGAAAATGTCATCAAACCTTCATTATTTCTAATTAACATGTATTTTCCATTGTATTGAAATTTCTAGTGTTTTATGTCAGCATAATTCACACAAACATCTCATTACAGCTTTCCCAACCACTCATAATAAATATGCCCATTTACTGTCTTTCGCTCGTTTCTGAATAGCTTGGCATGCTGTTAGTTAAAATTCATTTTTTTAAAGTACAATATCCATTTAGCTTCTATTCTCTGAACTTTATTCATTCATTATTAACACTGAAAGCCAAAGTGCATGAGAGAAGTTCAGTCCTATCGGCATTTGGGATGAAAGTGATGTCTCGGTGTATTAGCAGTACACAGCACTATCATACATAAAATGCTGCCCAGTCCTTCAACAAAGCAGCCGTATCCCAGTGCCTAATAGGATCACTTACTTCAAATGTGACACCACCTTCTTTGAAATATTTGTTTAGATTTCATAAACATATGAAGGTTCTCAAACTCAAACAAAACCTCCAGCCTCCAGCCCAGGCTCTGCTTCTAAAGAGCTTTCTTTTCAATAAATCAGAGCCTGAATCCAGGACTTTTTTTTTTCCTCCGGCTTGGCTTTTTTTATTTTTGGGATAAAAATAAATGTCATCTGGTTTTGACTGCAGATAATGAATCATATTAAGAATTTTAAAAGCACTATTCTCTTTTTTTGAGACCTAATTTCAGACCTATTAACACTTTAATATGAAACAGAAGCCCATCATTTCATTAGGAAAAGAATACGGCCCCTCTTGTACCATATGTTTCTTCCTTTATAAAAAATCCTTTTGAAATCCTAGATTGGGCAGCATCAGAGCAGAATCTGGCACAAAGACAATGTATAGGTGAGCAGACCCTGCATCAGAGAGATTAACTATTTCGAGCAAAATTACATGTTTCTGGCAAACCCTCCTTCTAATTCCTCGCAATAATAAATGATCCAACTTAAAAAATGAACAGTTGCAACACAAAAAAAAATCCTGGTGGGGGCGACCCAAAACATGTGAAACGCTGGCATGTCACCTCCACAAACTTGCCTATGATTACACCAAGGACAAGCAGCTGCTTTTTACAGGTGCATTTTGGCACGTTAGATATTTATTAAAAAAGGGGAAAGAAAATTATAGCTGTCCCTTTTCAATATTTACATTTAAAAAATGAAAATATCTTTAAAACACACAGAACATGAATGCAAGAGCTGGTGTGATAGCAGAGAACCTTATTGCACATAATTAACAGACACATAATGTCTGGTTACTAGTAATTTCCTTCTAGCTGAGTAAGGAAATAATTTAATCATGTTGATCAAATGAATCCCATGAGCCCAGCGCAACATTATGCTTTTTTTTCCCCCTCTCTAAATCTGCATTAACTGATAAGAGTCTACTTGGTGAAATCACGGATCCCAACCTTGTTTAGGTATCCATAATAATACCTAAAATATTGGCATGATCTTAGTCATTGGGTTAATCAAGCCTTGCAGTAAAACCTTTCCTAATTCCTGGTGCTGACCTCAAAGGAAAAACAGCAGGAGGAAGGAAGAAAGGAAGAACTTAAAGCATTCTTCACTTGGAATAGAAGCAAAATATTTTTAAAAACTGTTTATTCTCCCTGTTCTGTTGCAACAAGGAAGGTATTTCTCTGAAGACATGCAAAAAAACCCAACAAGTAAGCCCCTTAAATATTTGAGTGTTAAACAGCTAAGTGTAAATTACTATTATTCTCTTCCCCTCACTCCCAAAATATCTCCAGGTGCAACTCAGAAATAGGCAGGTAGAATTTTCTTTTTTTCCCCCCTCTCTAAACTATCATTTTATTTGATAATACATCATTTGCCTTGTCATTCCAGGGTTTCATAGTAAAATCTTTTGTAGTATTCGGCTATTGTTCTCTTTGAACTACTTAGAAAAAGCACTGAACTACCTTCTGTGCTATCTCAGGTAGTTTCCTGTAATGAGGTGATATAATTTAACACTTACCATAATACATTTTATCCATCTATTGTTTGCTAAATAATTCCTGCAATAACAGTTTTATTCTTTCCATAATTCTTTAGGGTAATGCTGCAGGAATAATATTTTTACTGCAGTGATTGATGTCGGATTCTCCAGCATGAATAGACCCCACGAACACAGGTTATTGATAAGCATAAAAAAAAGCCGTATGAAAAGAATATCAGGGATCAAAGGGTTAATACCATTTTATGAGGTTGTAAAAATCTACCTCAAGAATCTTGTGTTAGCAATATTCTTTGTGTAAGATGTATGTTATTAAAACAAGTAGCAGCATCTGAATTAAAGTGACAGTATGATGGATGACTAGTGAAGTGGAATCAGAGTCGTTTGCAGCATTTTGGGCTAGATGTGGGAATTCTGCCTCAGAGGTAGGACGCTTGGCAGACGCATTGATTCCAGGCTGACGCATGTTCATAAATATGCCCCTAGAGAGGTGTGGCCTAGCAGAATTTACAAAATTATGTTCATGAATTATTTAACATTTATTTATGGATGCTATATTTAAACAGCATTTGCAAAGGCGAATGGACCATAGCATACATAGTGAGCTTTAGATAATGCAAATGCTGCACAAGACAGAGACAGTTTGCATCCTTCATGGGGAGGCTAAGTCTAGCAGAACTAGGTAAGTGATATGTCAGTACTGCGGCTTCGTACACCACAGTCTGCTGCACCCCAGAGAGACTGACAATTCCAGGAAATACCTGACAAGTTGGCAGTTACGACCTCTGCAAAAGAGATCTCTTCAGAGAGAAATACCACAGCGCTGATGGAGACTTCTCCTTTAAGAAACAGGCTCCAAACTCGCTTCTGCAACCACCTCGCCGGCGAGCCTGCTCACAGATCAGGCAGAGAACAAGCTGTCGTGGCCCCACTGATCTTGGTATCGGGCTGCTTGATATTATCCTCAACACTGGAGGTGCAGACTTAAGCACTTGTAACCTTCAAATGCAAAAAGTTAGGCTGCACAGGAAAATCCCAGCCTCTTTCCTCGTGCATGTATATATCTCACAACCATTTATTATGTGATCAAGTTCTGTCTCTCAGTTAATGCCACAGCTTTGGGGTTTGTTTTATTTCTCTGCTCAACACACTTGGAAAGCACAAAATGAATCCATGCTGCATGCAGTGGAACAAAGCTGCAGCAGAAATTGAAGATGAAATGTCATGAAATAAAACGGAATCTCAAGGTAAAGCAATATGTCTCACCCTGAAAGGGAATACCCTTGAAGGAAGGGAAATCTCTCATTCAGCGCTGCAAGTTTACAGTTTACCCTCTATTTACACTCTATTACATTCTTCCATTGTGTAGTTTCTTAGAGTTCAAAATACATGATTTTACATTTAATTTTCACTGTATATGAACAACATTTTCATGTGGAAACACGTTTTGTTTTATTTTGCTTTCTTTCTTTCTTTCTAATCTGAGTTGGTTTTTAATGCTAGATCCTTGCAGAAAGCAAGGAGAGGTACCCATGGTGTCCCTGAAGCAGCTGGGGATGTACTAGGCTATAAAAAATCCCTCTAAGAGGTCTGGTAATGGGATTATTTCTTTGGAAAACTTACTTCACTGGCATTTTCCTGAAATAAATACCCTAAGAATACAGTTTTTCACTATTTAACCTCAAACTTAAGGTCTTGTGATGGTCATCTTGTCAATGGAGTACTCTGAAGAGAGATCATCTCAATACAGAGATTCAGTAGCACTTCTCGGAGCCTGCAGTCCCTCAACCTCCTGAATCCATAAAGTCCATACTGTCAGGACATGCTCCCAAGACAATTTTGAATTCTTGTCCTGTCCAACAATTTGCCTGAAGATCCTCTCAGCTTGGTGTCACCTGCAAATTTAATAAGTTTAATATCTATTTTATTATCCAAATCATTACTGAAAATGTGGAAAGGGTCTTAGAGAGAATTTATTCGGTACACCCTCCCAGTTTCAGCATGAGCCACTGGAAGCTAGCCTGAGTGGTTATTTTTCTAGCTGACTTTGCACCCACATGAAAGCAGTCTCCCTAAACTAGATTGTTTATGGGAGCAGTTCACAATAATGTTGTTTTAAATCTGTCTCTTAAAATTCAGGACGAAGGTCGAATGAAAATTCAATTGGCTGAGCTAATGAGTATCCAACCCATCTTTTCTCAGAAGAAATGAGAGTAAGAGAAAATAAAAAGAAAACCTGCATCACATGCAGCACAATTATACCTTCTAGCCTTTGTTTCACATCCAGTCTAGATGAATGGGAAACATGTGCTTCAGATTTACGGTTCTAAGTTAAGGCAGAGAAACACTGCCCTTTGGAACTCAAAAACCTCCAGGTTTCTTTGTGGAAAGAGATTCCTTTCGTTCTCATCATACCTAGTGTTGCCTTTTGCTCATCCCCAGCTGAAGCAAAGAAAAGAAGCACGGCTCATGACAACAATTCAGGTGTCCTTCTCAAACACTGAGTCCCCTCCAAAGACACAGCTGAAACACGATCATGTGCTGCCTCCATGGATGTGGGTCTCAAATGAACATCAAAAAGACCACCATGGGAAGGCTGTAACACATCCTCTGTCTGCCTATAAGCAGTTGTTTTCCATCGGGAGGACCTGACCTCACCTGTTTTGACTCCCAACAGGGAAAATGTTTTGATGAATTGTCCATCCAAAAACTTTGCAAACTTCTTATGAATACAGGTAAATGTCTCCCCTTAAAGGAACACATCAGACAGCACTGTTTTTTCTTCTGCAAAAGAAATACGTGTTTCTACTGAGGATTACACCACAATTTTTTTTAATTAGCTATGAGAACAATTTTCCCACCAGAGATCTTGGAAACTACAGTTTTTTTATTCTGTCCATAAGGGTTTATTTTAATACTGTATAACTTTACAGATGCCAAAGGTGGTGTTAAAACAAACAAAAATCCCCCAAACCATGAAGCAAACACTATTCTGCACTTAACTTTCATGTGTCAACATGAAGGACTCATCAGCTATAATCTTGCTACTTGTGCTAATGTTGCACTATCAAATGGCACTGCTGGCAGCAAGCATGAACTTCAAATTTGGGTTTGGGCTTTAGGTTTTCAAATTTGGGTTAAAGTGTATTAATTTATGACTTAAATAATTTAAACAAGACAAACTTCTGGCTCTCTTTTCGACATCAATTTCTTTAATTAAGTACAATATTCTCTGTTGATTCTGTTCTAGCAGACAGCTCCAAATCTCAACTTTCCTGAAGTTTAAGACTGTCTCAATGTGGCTGACCCAAGCTTGGAAGTTATTAGAGGCAATCTATTTTGATTTTCCAGCATTTTTTTTCCACTGCTGCATCCCCTTTTCATCTGGAAGTAACTCATGTCTCTTTTCTAATTGATGAGGTGAACTGGTATGAGTGAGCTTATGATTTCTGCTCTTTGCTTGAGTGGCAGAGAAGTAAATGGAAAAATTGTCTCAAAAGTTTAAATGAAAGAATTGGCTTTTGCAATAGTGGAATTACTAGCGCTCAGTGGATTTCTCTTAAATGCTGCATGCCAAAGAAATAAACTATGAATGATTAGGGTAGTAGGATTTTTGTTATCAGATAAATCATCACTTACTCAGGTTCTCTGACTTTCCTTCCTTTGCAGCCTTTGGATTTTGGTTTTTTTTTCTTTCCATTTATAGTTTACAGTCAACAAGAAATGTCTCCAAGCTGGAAAACCCTGACCTGACTTGAAAGCAGCATTTCAAATACTTTTCTTTCTCTCTTTAAAACCTTAGACTTTCTGCATGGGTTGTAGCACTTCCTTCAGTTTTCAAGTACTTAACCCAAAAAGTATGGGCTCTTTCATAGATAGAAACACTTCTCAAGGAATTCTGAGAAATTATCTTACTTTTTAAACACTGCGTGCTTTAGGAGTAAATATTAAAACATGAAACTCTAATTTTTAATGTTTTTTACCAGTTGCTACTATGTTCCTGTTCAGTCAATGTTTGTACTTTTAAAAGAAGGTCAACAATTTCCAGCAAAATAAAATCAGCAGAATGAGACCAGGAATCTACTCAGCTTAGTTGCTACAAGGAAATAAAAAATAAAATAAGAAAACCCTTTTACATTTGTTAAACTGTGAAGTACTAGGATCTCAAGAATACCAAAATATTAATAATTAATATAATCCCTGACATCTCAACCCAGAAGGTATTGAAGTGCCTTGTAAACTATCAGACATCTGTGTTTCCTATGAATGTCTCTTGCTCCTTTGCAGTCAGAAGAGTGAAATCATTTCATGTGTCCCTCGTGCAGCTTTGCCCCTACGTAACTTTTGCACTTTCCTAATGTAAGTCCGGGCTTTTGAAAGTAAAGACACAAAGCCAATTTGCTTCCTTTATTGGAAGCCTGGGGAAAATGTAAAGTGTCTTGCAAAACAAACTGGGCTCCACCTTTAGGACACCCTGATTCTGTACTCTGATTCAGTACTGACAAGAACTTCTGTTGAGGACACTGAAGACTGCAGGCACACACGTGCACCAAAACATCCTCATTCCTTTTTCACATGAAATTCGTAATAAAATGTTTGGGGCCAGCTTCATTTGTATTACAGAAGAGCTCAATAAACACAAAAGAAATTGGGTCACACAGAAACTGGGTTACAAAGATAACTGCATTTGAGGCTCTGAAGCCTCTGGGGGAAAACAAGAAGATGAAGGAAAGCCATCCTACCCTGTAATTCCACTTTTCCCACACCCCCCCTGCCCCACCCAGAAAGACTGGGCTACTACATGTTGCATCAAGGGCTCTTGGGAGCTACAGCGTGCATTAGAGCTACAAAATAAAGTTCATTATAAGTGACACAGGAGCACTACAGGTAATAGAAACATCCTGCTTAAATGCCAGGGTTTTTGAACCAGGTGTTAAGAAAGAAATCCCATCCCCAGTGCAGTCAGTAGCAAAACACCTTTTGACATCATAAAAACCATGAACTCACCCAATATGTGCTATTTTTTCATTTTTCCGTCTTTCTGCCTGCTTCATTTATCACTTTATTTATTCTATTGGATTTATTGTCCTCTGACCCTTTGCTTTACCTGGAGTCACAGTTTCTCCCAAACAGAATCCAAACTCAATAATGGTCAAGACTGAGGTGAACTTTTGAACTCACAAGGGTCGAACAGGTTCAAAATTAAACAGGAACAAGAAAACAGTTCAGTTCAAGTTATTATCTTCCTACATTCACCACTTCAGATTTTATTCTCTAGGCAATTACATGTGCAGAATTAACCATGTGCAAAAACATTTACCAGGATGGGATTGGAGCCATAATCTGTAAACATATATGTAATTGTCATTGACATCAAGTTTGCACTGAAAGGTCTTTCAACAAGTTTGATGGAAAAAAAAAAAACAACCCACCAAACTTCACTATTTGGACCTTTGGCAACAAAACCCAGGCTGCTACTGTAGAGCCACAAAATACTTCCTGCAGTAAAACAAGTACAGCTCCAGCTGAGAGAGAGGTGAATCTGACACTATGGCATGTTTTTGGATTTCATCACTGTTCATGAACATTTTGGATATCATTAAAAGAAAATTATGTTTCTGGTCTTCTTACTACAGAGAAAAGAAGGCAAACAGAGTGCCAACATTTTCTGAAAGCATTCAGTTCTGCAGCTGGACTCCTGGCCATCTTCTCTCCCTGGGGTTTGGTCGGAGACAGTAGAGCTCACTGGTGCTGGAGCAGGGAAAAGACCAGCATAGGGACTCAGAAAAGGGGAATTCATAATGTGAGTTTTATTCTGTCTCCTATGTCCTCACTATCCCAGCACTGCGATGTATTTGGGGACAGAAAGCTGTGCAGTATTTCCAACTTTAATATTCTATTCTTAATCAGGCATGTATTAAGAAAAACTGTCTGCTTTAGCTTTCTTTTAAGCAAGCTGGAAAAGAAGGTCAGTTGTGGAAACAGAACAAGAGGATCCTTGGGGAAAAGAGAAGAAGTTCCATGTTTGTAAAGTCTTTCTCCACTCTGAGGACAGAAATGTTGGTCAAACAGTCTGCTGTTGGGGATGAGTCTGAACTTCTGATGCACAGCTTCTGCTGAGGATTTTAGGTGCCCCATTGGTTAGTAATGCTGATTCAAGTCCAGTTAAAATTAATATCACTCGCTCTGCTTGTGAGTTTCCTAACTTGCACTATACATGGAAGCTGAGCTTTACTCATTGCCGGAGAAAGGCAGCACTTTCCCTCTTTGGAAGAAATGGAGTCTTCATCCTCAAAAGCCTGACAACATTTTACATTAGGGATATCAGCAATACCCTTCTATTATCCACCAGCACCTCAGACCTTTGTCAATCTTGATTTACTATTTCTCTCATGCCTCTGACATTTACAGTGATGAATCCAGCCCCACTTCTCTGGAATCCTCTTAATGAACATCAACTTTTAAGCTCACCTTTTTGGCTGACAGTGACAATAATATTACTCCAAATTTTTCTCTCTCACTTCATCAGTTAAAATGTACAGTGTGCGTGTATTACTTTTGCTTAGAAACATAAAAAAGAATTTCAGTCATCCTTCCAGATTAGACAGACAGGCATCATCAGTAAGGCTGGTAGGATGAGTTCAGCAAAGGCAAAAAAGCAGAATGGCTGTTATAGGCAAACAGGGGCACTGAAACTGTACATCTGAAGCCTCCTGTGTCCTTTCCCAAAGTGCAAACTTTGCTGTCACCTATAAATCAAGCAGTTTATGAGGCTGCAATATTTACACTCTAATTAAAAAATCATAAAGCCAGACCCCTTCAGTTTGTAAAAGGAAGAACTCGGGATCTGATATTGAAACGTGGTGTTAATCAGTAACTCCTAATGATCTGCTCCACAGCCTTAGAGGTTACATGCTTATTCAGCTACACATAACAAACAAGATAATGAGAGAAAGTGGGAGAAGTGAAGTGAATATGTTACAGCAAGCGCAGGGCTTTGCTACCACCAGGACCTATTCCTGACCCTTCCAATCCTCATGTCACATTTTATATTCTCATTTCCAAAAGGCAACAGATTTATATAGTAAAGCTTTGATAACACATTACACACAGAGTGATCCCGAGATGTTTTCCGTGTGTGTAACCCCTGAAGAAGCCAAATATAGCCCCAGAGAAACACCTGCTTTTACCTTTATATGGTCAGAACTCCAGTCCCCTTCACGTTAATGAAAAATGAGCCTTAAGAGTCAGTGTTTCCATGTGAATTTCTCTGAATTCACTGGGGAAACAGCTGATTTCTGAATCTGCCATTTGCTGCTTATGTAGTCAGAAAAGAGCTCTCTGGCAAAGGCTGGAGAAATCCAAGCACTGTGCAATGTTAAAAATAAAAATTACAAAACTATGTCAGC
Source organism: Campylorhamphus procurvoides (assembly GCA_013396655.1). Lineage (NCBI taxonomy): Eukaryota > Metazoa > Chordata > Aves > Passeriformes > Dendrocolaptidae > Campylorhamphus > Campylorhamphus procurvoides. The sequence goes on along the minus strand of WBMV01003267.1, from coordinate 1,955,772 downwards.
TGTAATTAGTGCCCCTAATTCTACACTTAAAATAGCATTTGTCATTCAAAGCTCCTCATGATAACAATCAGACAGGGCTGGCCATTGCTCCTTCACTAAGTGCCAGTCCCTCTCCCTGATATGTACAAAGCTGCATGTTGAGTCTCACAAAGTTTTGCTCTTTTCCCAAACTGAACCATCAGGAGATACCAGCTGGGACAGGAAGCCTGAGAACACATATTCTTTCAGGGCACTTTCCCGACCTGGCCAGTCCACACCAAGACAACACCCAAACTTCACATCTCGCATCCAGTTTTGTAGCTCTCAATATTTATGGGAGAAAAAGACAGAAGGCAGAGATTTCACTCCCTGGTACAGGCTGGGAAAGAAAGCAACATCTGCAATCTATCGGTCACACCAAGATTTTAATTCTTTTCTTTCATTCTTTTCCTTTTTTTTTTTTTCTTTCCCCTTTAAGTTGACCATGGGTCTAAAAATGCAGGTGAAAAATTACAGACTTTATTTTTCAAATCTCTCCTTCTTATTCTTCTCTTCTAGTCTTTTGACCGTCTACAAAGAATCAAGGAATTGTTGTTCTAGGTGAATATGAGTTGGCTTATTTCTGTCACCAGTTATATGATGCTATCCAGAATGTATCATTAAAAAGACTTCAACTAAATTACAGTTTTGACTCAGGTATTCCCAGCTCATATATTTTTGTCAGTATTTCAGACCGATAAGAATTAATGAGAGTCACAAGTACATATTTATGTGGCCACAGACACTTAAAAACAGTAATGATTTATCTTGGTTAATAGTGCAAATTAACAAGAAAAAATAGAACAATTTAAGATTTATTTTTTTTTCCTTTTCAAGCAGCTTCTGTGAGGGAATATGCTGCTGTAACAAGAAAAGAATAGCATATAGGGGGCAGGCCTAATTCCAACAGATTGGTCTTTAAAAGTGGAGAACAAAAGTATTTTACCAAGAACCTCAGACATACAGTGGATCACAGCAATGCCTACAAAAAAATGGGATTGAAAAGGAGAAGAGAAGGGTGAAAGTAACCACATTGATATCAGGTGTGGGTTTATTTTATAGATCCTTCATGTGCCTAGAGAAGGCAACAACTTTCTGCCCTGGCTACTAGAAATCTGCACTGCTACCCTGTCCCCATATTGGAGCAAGGATTCCTTGGGGTGAGTTAGGCAGCTCAGTCTCTCCCCACTATCTCTGCCAGGGCAGCAGCCACCCTGGCAAAATCCACTCCAAATAATATCAAAGGCAAGATTGATTTGTTTTGGCAAGCACAGAAATATCACTTGAGAAGCCTGCAAAAGCTCCATTAGCAAATCTATCCCCCTTTCAATTAATGTTCCCTCCTAAGAAGCTTCCCACCTACAAAAGAAAAAAATAAAAGAGGGGTGGGAGGGTAGCACAAGATACTCAGCTGCAGTGCATGGAGATAAATTCACTTTTTGAGATAACAATATACCAACACAGAGATGACACTTCCTAGACATGCATCATTATGCTTTGCTGATTTCTTCCACTCATGCACTTCCCAATCACTATCCTTTCTGGATTTTACAAAGTAAGCATGAAAGCTATTGTTCCAAGCCATTTCCAAAGAAAGCAGTTGAATGACATACCATAAAACATATGGGTCTCATTAACTTAAAATATTGCCTGTTTTAAACAGCCTCTTAGCAAATAACCATACTTAAAAATTTAATTCCATTTCGCGACTCATGCTTTTACCGATTGGGCTACAGTTTATCTTAATGATTATATTACCATCACTTGTACTTTGTTTTGATGGCCAGGCTGCTGGTGCCAAATCCCTGCGACCTCCTGAAGGAGACTTCCACCTCCAGATTCAGCGTGGCTCAGAAGAGCATCACTGCAAATAACTTACAAAGTTGTAAGTTATCTTTTTAGTCTTTTTTTTTTTCCCTTTCCCCTTAAATAGGTCCATTTTCATTCAGGGCCAAACACAGCTCCTTGGCAACAAAATGTAATCAAAGCAACTTGCTTCAAAGTTTAGGCATTTTCTGTCATGGCACTGTCTAATGGGCTTCAAATACTGCTTTTTTTTTTAAAAAAAAAAAAGAGAAAGAAAAGAAAACCACACACACAAAACCCTACACATAACACAAGTCTGTGTAAGTTTCTGCTGGAGTTTCTCAAAGCCCAGGCAGTCCTTTCTTGCTTTTAATGAAATTCCTTTCTATTTCTTCAGGTATGACTCCCCTTGGACATGGAGGGCATATTTTCTCCTTGAGTTAGGACAGCTTATGACAAATAATGATGAGGAATCAATAGACAGGAGGGAAATATTGGGTGAGAGGCTGAATGAATCTCAGAGATAAATTATTGACCACGGGCATGGCCCTCTCTCCTTTCTCTTATATGTTCGTATTCCATCTCACTAACAACCTGAAAGAAAATCAAATATTTTGTTTGGGGGCTTCACTAATATCAGCAACTTTTACTATCTTAATGGCATTTTTATTGATCTCAGCTTTAATGGGAGCTGTATATATTTGATGTTGGTCATTTAAAGTAGATGTGAGTAATAGACTTTCCCAGTGAGGATCATAAAGCAGCCCCTTGTCTGGCAAGCACAGGAAGCAAATAGAAGACAGCATTTAATCTACTGTTCTGCTGCAGTTATCGGGGCTGAGAGGGGGAAAAAAAATAAAATGTAAAGATTGGCTGTGTCCCCCCCTCCTCAGCCTCCCTGCATGCCGACTCTCGGGCACAGTGGTCATCAGCAAACTAACAACAAAAGGCCATTGGCGCAATGACCTTGGCTGTGGCATCACGCACTGGAGGAAAGAAATGAAGCCATTAGACTGAGGCGGGAGAACAGGTTATAAATCAAGCCATTTCCAATAAGCTGCTGTAATGGTCATCCATCATTGCCAACCACGGCGCACAGCAGACCATGGAGACATTGGAGCTGCTAAAGCTGAGACATAAACAATAATAATCCGGGCTTGATGTTTCAGCCCTTCAGGAAATTTAGGAACATTTGCTTTTCTTTTGTTTGTCAGAGGTGATATTTAAAGCGTAAGATGTAATAAATAGAGGACAGTTGACACATCAGTACAGTTTACAAGCACTGCATTCTGGGTGTGATTAAAGACGGGGAGGGGGGTGGGAGAAGTTGAATGCCAAAAATATCCAGAGCTTCTGTGATATGCGGTTCTCTTCCCAGCATGATAAATTTAACCTTTTGGGTGCGTTACACATTATTTCTTTTCTTTTCTTTGAAAGCAAAGGTGAATTTCTTCAGACATTTTCAATACGTTCACATTGCCAAGCAGGTTTTTGGGGGTGGAGGGAAAGCGATTAAAATCTGTAATTAGGTAACATGTGGGTACGCGGAATTAGATATGCATGGACTGTACATTTTAATAACGTTTTATTGATCATTTCTAGTGGCAGAACATTACAGCAGCTGAACTATTTATGGTGAACCTTTCAGGGATAAAAAAATTATATCTGTTTGCAAACAATTTTTTTAAAAAAACAAACATGCTTCTAAATTTACACCAGGACAAATAATACAGCATAAAACTTATATATATGATGCTAAATCTTTCACTACAACAGAAGAAGCAGTTTTTGAGCCTCAGCACACGCAATAAATATCAAGTTTATTCTACTAGGAATTTTCACAATTTACTCTTATGCTACAGAATAAGGCAACTTTGCATTATATACTTTGCACATCCCTTTACTTGTTTGCCATGAAAATGGCTGCAGTTTCATTAGACTGAAATGTATTTATCAACAATAACTTATGTCCCACTTCAGGATCAGGAAACACTCCGTGCTGATGGTTGATGGAATTGGAAGGAAGAAGCAGAACTACAGAGCTGTTCAGAGGTCAACAATAGCCACAGCAGCCCTTTCATAGCAGTCTATTCCCTTCCAAAACATAGGGAGACCCTCTTGTGGGAGCAGGGACAACATCTGGCATGTTTAATTACTCTGGGAATCCTGCAATTTAGTGAATGCTATAGGCCCATAATAGTGACCAGTGATCCATGTGCACTTGCAGTTTCCACACAGGCATAGGCTTGAATTTGTGGTTCACAACACTTATGTAGATTTCTAGTTCCCTGTTCACTTCAGTGAGGACAGATACCCACCACAGACTCTCCAACAAGCAGCTAATATGACCTTGTAAGGAGGCCTCTGATACGAAATAGCATTATAGGAGATAGGAATACATTCCTTTCTAAGATAAAGGAGACAGAATTCCAGGCAGGGTTTCCCATTGAATCACTGAAGGTGCTACTCCACATTTTCTCCAAAAAGCCACTGGACTTGGCAGGGAAACATTGGGTTCATCCCAGTCACCAATACTGGTTGAGAGGTTTTCAAATCATCACCAATGGAACAAGGCACACACCTCCAGAGAGAAACACACCCTGCCTTATGCACTTGGGTGCATCGTGTGGCAATATGGCAAAAGACAGGGTGCAGCCAGTGTGATGCTTCTGTCCCAAAATCAAATTTCAGCAAAAGATATAGCTCTTCAGTGTGGGCAAACACCACCTAAAATGCTCCCTGGCGACTGACAAATTTCTCCTGACTCACTGGAAAAACAGCCCAGTAAGCACCACACCGCCTGTCTTGCCCAGTCCATGCCCAGGTAGGGTGGGAAATGCACTTTCCTCTGCCCTCTTCTTCCCTCAGTGCACCGTACGAGGCAGGCCAGAATTTTATCCTTCCGCTGTAAACTATAATACCTGGTTTAAAATTATATTATAAGACATTAATACAAACGGAAGGTTTGGGAGGGTTTTATAACCCACAAGAGATGACACTCATAGGTTATGATGTCATTCAAACCACTTGGTAATATACTGTACTAGCTTGCAATATTCCAAAAGCAGCTATTAAACTAAATATAGATGAGGAACATGTTGCTGCAACAACACAGAATATCATGAACAATATGCAGAAATATATGGCTGCAAATCTCCTTTCTATTTATTTGTTTAGTCACCCTTTTTTTCACGTGGGGTCAAAACAACTGCTTTGGTCCTCTGAAGGTCCTTGCACTGTGGATTGAATTTAAAATCCCCCCAGCTGAAAAAAAAAATAAAATAAAGTGCCAGTCAAATACTGAGGTAATCCTAGAAAAAAAATTGATGTATGTAAACTACAACATTTTTAGACAGAAATAAATCAGTCATGGCCATTTAAGGAAATTCAGTTGCATTACCTTTCTTTTTGTATGAAACTTAAAAGCAATAAAAAGAGAAAATGTAAATACTAGTTCCTACACTTTTGTAAGTCACTATTATCAAAACAGAGTGCTTTAATTATATTTCAAGACTAGAGTATGGGCTGGGTGACAAGATTTACTGGAGGTCAATGTGAGTAATAACCATTTTTCTTCCCAATGAAAAATAATACCATCAATGGGAGTTGTTAAGAACTATTAAAATTGCTGAATTTAAATGCTTCTGTAGGATACTTAATCAGAGATGTTTGGTCAGTCTGGTTTGAGGTAAAGACATAAAACAGCTCCCAGAGTTATGATGATGATTTTAATTATTTTAGATTATTATTTATTTTTAAAAATTGCCCCTTTTTTCAGCCCTGTATTAGAAAGAAGTAATTAGTCAAATACATCCTTCTCCTACAGGGTGCCGTGTTCCAGGTGAAACAGTCCAAGAAAGCTGTGTCTCCATGATTTCCTAGAAAGACTTTGCAGAAAAGGGGAACAAAAACACTTCAAGCAATGTATCACAAGGAAGAATTCCTACCAACCAGAAGATTACTGCAGTGCAGGCAGACCTCTGGTTTACTGGGTCAGCAAAATGGGGCTTCCTTTGGAGCTCAATATAAACCCATGGTCTGAGTCAGGAGGATGAATTCAGGAGTGAGCTTTCCAGCAGGCACAAAACCTCATCTTTCAAATCCTTAGCCATGAGTCGCACAGGGGATTTCAAGGGCAGTCTTGAACAAGACTATGGCCCAAGAAGACAGGAACATGAAGTATTTAGCTGTTCCCTAAATCACCACTTTGGTTTCTTGCATTTAGTGTGGAAAGCATCAAAATCTGTCTTTTCAGTTGAACATGGCAGCCTGACATGAACTGGCCAAAGCAGAGCACTGCAATGTGTTTCTTAACGGTTCAGCTGAATTTTTTCTCTCATAATTAAACTTTTGAACATGTTTTAATACAAATGTAATAGATTTCTTTTTTTTTCATGAGCTGCCATTTAAAACCTTGTTTATAATAAATATTTATAAGTGTTTGTAAATAAAATATGAATTGCTTCAAATGACATTTTAATGTGGTGCTGCATGTCCAAGGGATATTGGGCTACATGATGTGATCTCAGTTTGGGATTCATGAACTCAGAGGCAGTAAATGCAAGCAGTGAGACCACTATGAATAGCCCCTGTGTCAGGAACCTTCAATATGAGTTGAGTAAAAGCAGTAGTAAGAGGCTACACCAAGAGAAAGTATTCCCCTCTCAGTAAAGCTATAGAAATGAGTAATGACAGTGATCTAGATGGAGAATGGTACTTAGAGATTCGTGGCTTTATGGGTTTGCAGTTGGTACAATTACAAGTTGGGGTTCTAGTGGCAATGAGAGTAGAAAGAAAACATTTAAACCAAGGAATCAGCTAACAGCCTTTGTTTTCTCTTCTGGATGGTGTGTCGACATCTTTTGGGAGAAATAGAACAGTTCCAGAAGAAGAGTCTGAATACAAGAGGCCCACCAACTTACTACTGACCTCCTATCAAAAGTAACTTGTATTTTGTCATGCCAAGGAGGAACAGGCATGTCCCAACCTCAAAGCAGCAGCACTGTTTGAGTGGGGACTGAGTGAAACACCTGATGCACACTTTGAGAGGAAAAGGAAACTCCAAACATTATTATTATTTTGCTTAAATGTGCATATGGTCAGCAGTGTTCTTCAAAAGCACTCGCTGTTTGGCTAAATCTTCTTTCCATGTCACAAGAGCAGACAGTTGGGTTTTCAAATGTAGTTATTAACTGAACCCCTGTCTAGGTAAAAGCTTCACGTGCAGACAAGCACATCATATCTCAATACTTCTAGTTTTCATCAACAAAACGTTCTAGAGGACCTCACCTTTCTATTTCACCTCTGGGTTGCTCAAAAGAATTAATTCTCTGTACTCTGTCTGCCAAAAAGAAACCAAAACCACATTTTCATGTCTTTTGTTCCACCCCAGTTCAGCACAGGCTATGTGCTGGACCTGAAAGAATTATGGTCACACAATACCTGTGACAGCTGGAGGAAAGCACTGTGTTTAGATACAAATGACAAGTGTGGTAAGGTCCACAACACACCTTCAAAGGGTGCCAGTGCCAATTACCTCTGAACCTCTCCAACAGCTTCTGACAGGACACTGAGAATGTACCATATTTAATCTACTTAGAATGGACAAAGCACTAGAGAATATACTGTACAGGGGAAAGATCTGTGTCAGCAAGAGCAGCGATGAGATGATCTAACACGGAAGAATTTTTCTGTCTCTAATTTTTATGACTACGTGATAGAGAATATGTACAAATAACAGGTCTGAGGAACAATTGTGAACACTTCTTTGGATTTGTGATGAAGTTCATTGCATAGGAGGGGTACCAACAAACTGAAACCAAGACAAAGCAATTAAAAGAAATAATTTTACTACTCCTATTTGAGAGTTGGAGGGTGGCAGTTCTGGAAAAGTTTTTCCTCTTGAACAATGCCTTCACATATGACATTCTTGGTGGAGTAAAATAGGAAAGAACCACACAGAGATCCCAATATTTGGGGTCATTACTTGGGGTCACACTTTCCAAGCAGGCAGCAAAAACACCATCTATCATCATGACCCATTTGCCTTTAATAAACACCTGAAACTGCAGACAAGCCTTCTCAACCGCCTGTTGGAGGGAAAGGGCCAGCCCAGGGGGCAGTTTAGGGGATGCTGGTGAAGGATGTTAGTCACCATGTTGAAGGCAATGCAATGACTCATGTCTTTCTAAGCTGGTCATAGATCTAAATAGCTTGTTGAACCAATGGCCATGTGGGGAGGCATGGGATTTGTCAAAGTAAATGCCAAAGTTCATGAGAAGGTTTTGAGAATTTGACCTTTCAGTCTACTTTGCTTTTCACTGTAAGCCAGCCATTGACTTCAGTGGTCCTCACACCTGACCTGAATGTGGCCTGACAGCAGCTGAAATTTTTGCTCAGCGTTTCTTGAAGTCTGCTGTGTTGCTGGAAGGTGTGGTGACGTATACAAGCTAGTAATTAGCTTTTGGGGTAACTAGGCCTGTTAAATGCCACTTACTGAGTAATAATATTTTGCACCACATATTGCTGCTTCACATAGTTATTACTAGTGACAAGAAACCACATCATTACATGTGGTCATCTGCAAACCTCAAGGAAGATCTCTGGGAGAAGGAAGTTGCTGCTTAAAGAAGTATCAATGAGCACATGTGAATAATATCATTTGTTTTATGTACATCAATGCCTGCTTTCTGTGGTCAAGAATTCTCTTATTTCTTTACAGTATGCAAAAAAGACCTTGGTTAGTGGCTTGTGTTTGTTGAAGAGATGTGATTAGCATACAAATAGTTGATGTTTAGAGGCATTCACATGTGATTGAAAAACCCACCATCTTTTCCTCAGTGTCACCATGAATGTAAGTGAAGTAGAAAGAACGAACCGCTATAACCAAAACTTGATAGAGTGGAAATACATTGTGAAACTAAGACAAAAATTTAAAAGCCTATTAAGGAACTTTTCCCAATTACTTTGTGAAATAAGAAAGTACTGGGATTGCCAGAATCACTGGTGAAAATGTTTCCAAATCAAAACAGTAATTGACACAAAGACAAAGGAAACTTAAATTTTTTGTCCTTCCTGATTCTTCATTTTCTTTGACATGTATGAAATTTATCTTAAAGGTGATTCAACATATACAGAAAACATTTTTTAATAATTTTTTTTAAATTCACTACTTCTAATCCTTTATTACCTGATTTGATACAATGTTATTTTAATGTCATGATAACTTTGTCAAGTTTTAGAGAATACAGTTCAAGAACCAACCTGTTAGATTTCTAACAGAATTTTCCTTTGCTATGTCCACTTGATATAAATTGTCTTTGTGATACTTCCCCTGAAACCCTGACTAGCTAAAGCAAACTCACTCTGACAGAAGGATTTTTGAAGCTGTTATTTTAATCTTAAGGTTTACATACCTGTCAGAGGCATAGCACGTTCGTAGTCTTTACTATTGTTCACAGATTCTTTTTTCCAAAGCCTAAGCATAGGTCTCAAGGGTTCTTGCTCCTCAAGGCAAATTACCTCTGAGTGTTTAGGTTCACCTCCAGCTCCGTATTTTTTACTTTTCATATGCCTCTTTCTTTGTGGTTTTCTTTCTCTCTTTTCCTTATTTTCAACTCCTGACCAGGACCCTTAAAGGAAAGAAGAAAGACACTTAGATACTGTTGTGATGGGTGACCTTATAAAAACACAGATAAAGAGACAAGGGGGATTGTTATGTTTCCTTCACACTGTTTGACTGTGCTACAGTTGGATGAAAACATTTGTTCTACAAATAAAAGAAAACCTTTCAAACATTACTTTGGCCTCAGTCTTGTTCCCAGTCATGCAGTTGAGGATAGGACCTGTGTCGTCATGGACCCTTCACCTAGTCCAGAACTGAGGGCAAACTAGTTAATAGAGAGGTGTCAATACAGTTGATTGACGGATTCTTCAATACAATAGGTGATGTGGTGCAAAGATTAGGAGTTTCAGTTCAGACAAATTATTTGGAGGTTTCGAAACTATAACTCCACTCTTTACTCTCTCGTGACCTTGCACATAACCATTTCTTATTGTCATTACAGTACATTTCAATGTATTCTTAGTGCTTTAGTTGGAAATGTTTTGTGACAGCAAAAGGAAGAGTTTTCAGAAAACAGTGGAAAAACAGCAAGAATTTGCTTAAAAGACAAACCCCTACATTTAAGCTTAATGTTATGCTTAAACTGTTTAAATGTTTATCAGTTTAAACTATGTTAAGCCAAGACATTTAAGTGGAACACCAGTTGCAATGACACAAGTATCTTCTTATTTGAGACTCTAATATAGCACAAGGACCTCAGAGATTATTTAACAACCTATGTGTCATTTCTCTCAATTCTGCCAAGAAGCCTTTAAAAAAAAAAAGAGAAAGAATAACTTCTGTACATGCAAAAGAAGATGATTTTTAGCAGGTAATCCTCCTCTTTCTTATTTCAGAGACCCCTTTCAAATCAGCAGATCTGTACAAATCATTGTTCTTCTGAGGCCCAAAGCAGGATACTGCGGCTCTTGGGCTTTGGAAAATAATTCATTGGCACTGCCTCCTTGGAGCCCTGGAGAGAAAGGCAACGGAGCAACCATGACAAGGCATCAAGTGGCACAATTTGTGACAGCCTAGAGAGGCAAAAAGGAGGAAGAAGAAAAAGGGCTAAAAAAGAACAAGACAGAGAAGAAGCAGAAGCTGAAGGAAAAGGCTAAGCCTATGCTCTTGGAGAAAAATTCAGTCAGTCCAATGCAGAGGGAATGCTGCAGGGCTATTCCGAAATGTATGGAGGTAAGGGATGAGCCAAGTAACAGCCTTGTGAAACACCACTAGAAATTCAGCCAGAGACAGCATTGATTTTTTTTTTCTCCTCCCTCTATCCCCTGGCACAGAAGAAGATATATGTGTTTAGATCAACTCATGCCCTTATTGAGTCTCTAGCAGAGAAGGGTCTGACTCAAGCACTTTCTGTGCAGTCCACAGGATTCCTGCGTGCACACTGGGCAGATTACTGGGATAAATTAAGACCCAGCCTCTGCCCTTAACCTATAAGACAATTCACCCCCATTGTACTAGGTGCTTTAAAAAAAAAATTAAAAAATGATCCCACAGACTCGCAACAAATCTTCCTAACTGCTAGGCTAACACTGCGTGTGATGTTTGTATGACAGATCATGATGGGAGGTGACAGACTTTCAGGCCTTGGCTGGGAAGTAAAATCAGCTGGAGGTAGATGATTTCTGTCAATAGGTGAGCTTCACACAGCCAAAAGAGTGATGACCTGAAGCTACAAAGGGATTTTTATTTTCTTCTGTTATATCTCTGTGTGTACATGTTCGGGCATATTTTTTTAGTCCGCTGAGTATCAGCGGTGTTTAAAAATGTGAATTACAAATGCCTCAGATTTGCTGGAGGAGATGGAAAAAACCAATTATTTGGAACTTGGACAGTGGAAAAGACAACTGCCCAAGATACAATGTTCTTCCTGACCTAGCCCTGTCCTCATCTTTCATCTCATACACACTACATCGACCCCTGCCTCTGCTCCACACACAGTGCCAGTCTCCACAGCCCATTTGTCAAACCTTCCAGTGAGCACCACCTGTGTCACGCCAGCCCCTGGGCACTGGATGAGTTCCCTGCAAAAATCCACAAGGTCAGTGGCTAGATCATCCTGCTTTACACCCCTCCTTGAGATCAACCCATTATGTGACCCTTGGGCAGTGTGGGACACTGGCAAAGCAGCTGGTGTGCTGGGGTGGCTGCTGAGGACACTGGCTGAGCTATGCTGTCATCCCTCAGGGCTTCCCCACTTCTTCAGTGTTGACCAATGCTCACTTTTGGGCATCTGCATCGCTTTATAGACAGCCCAGATTGGGTGTTTCTCAGCTTTGGGGATGTTTCCCAACTACGGGTTTCCTTTTGTCATAACAGGGTGATTCCTGATTTACACACAGGTAGAATAAAAGATAATCAGGGCTGTTACACCACTCCACTGGCACCCTTGCTACCATCCTGTGATGTTTTTTTTCATCTGGAGTTGGTTTCTTCTCTTCTTTAAGGCTCTCACAACCCTGCTTGTCCCACAGCACCTTCTCAGTTCAACAAAGGCCGTTCCAATTCAATGAGCAGGGTACAGAAGGAGAGAGGCCTATGGATAATGTTCACGATATGCAAAAATTAGCTTTCCCCCACAAATGCAGCAGATAGCAAATGACTCATCTGGAAGGCTTGGGCTCAACTGATGATACATAAAGACTAAACTATATTAAGGTTAATGAACTTCAGGATGATGATTTATACTTAGAACATAACACTTTATGGCAGCTGAGACAACATTCACTCCTTTTCATTTCTTTCTTGAGGACAACCTGCATTAAAAGAAAAAAAAATCTGACACAAAGAGCTGTTGACAAGCATACCAAATGGAACATAAATACTACCTACTATCCATAGCTACACCCAGGAGACCCTCGCAGAGTGTTTGAATATCCCCTGCTCTTTATTCACTGTAATAAGTGAAACGTGCTCTGTTATACCAAAAGTGCAACTGAACTTGCGGGAAGACAGCCTTTGTGTACCTGCTGCTGAAGTCAGAATGCCAGTCTTCCACATGTTAAACATGCTTCTTTGAGCTGTTCAGAAATACTGCTGAAACTTAAAAAAACAAAGTGACGGTTTAAAATTCTCTCTATAGATGCAACATGTTCCAAGAGCTAATTAATTGCTACTGCTACTTACTGAAGGAAAGAGCCAAGAGCCATGTGTTTGCGCTATTCATGTCTCTGATAAACATCTGATCTTGCTGTTGTTGATGAGAAAATGCTTAGGAAAGGGCATCAGAGCACTTTTCAGCATGGCTGACAATATGGCCCCCTGTTTGTTTGCTCTTTTACCTGCTACCTGCTGAAACCCAGAGCATACGTTCTGTATGGAGCCACACAAGCCCAGCCTGCCTCTACAACAAACACCCTTTTTAAGAAATGATATTTTGACTGTTTCTTCTCACACTCTTTTGTGTGTGTTTGAGAAGAGCAATAAAACAAAGATATTTTCTGTGGGGAGTATTTCTGCTATTACTGGATCAAAGACTGCCCAGAAAAACCCCAAGCCACACAGATTTTACATGTGCAAGAAATAAACATCCCAAAACTCAATGCCAACACACTTTCCTGTCACACATACCTCAGGTGCAGCCCTCAAACACCAGCTCCAATTTGCTGCCACTCTCTTCCAACATTACAACAACCATCTATTTCTTGGTTATTTTTCAAGAACTGCAGCACTAATGCCTCCTGGTTGCAGAGCCAATGACTGTACTGGAACTAGTCCATGGAATGAAGGAATCCCATCTATTTTATTTTTTTTTTAAGGCATCAAAATCTTAACTTTCATCTTTCAAAATATCAGCCTGGATTTCCAGAAGATGAATAGCTATCTTCAGGCAGTGTTGGTCCACCAGAGTCTGTCTGACCTTTGGACTCACTTCCCTCACAACAGGGACAACCAAAGGCAAACACTAAGGGCCTCAGCCAATGATTCAGGATGTCCTCTAGCAGTGATCTTGCACTCTGTAAACAAATGACATTATTAACATGCCCAGTAGAGGCTTGGGTTTGGCTCGTTCTCTCTTTTATTTGAATTAATTTCCAAATAAGACCATTTATGACCTTTATCTGAAACAGCATTATGCAAGCCAATACTTGTGCTGGCCAGTGTCTGTATTCCAGGGTAGAAGACACCAAGAGCTAAAAGAAATAAAATAGGTTTCTGCTCCAAAACAAAAGGAAACCAGGAAATGCCTTTAGACAAATAAATCATAATTTCAAGTCAGCTGCAGTGAGGGAATGGTGGAGTTTCCATGGCAAGGAAGAGGTCCTCTATGAAGCCAGAAAAATGCTAGATCTGGCTTACCCAGAGCAAGTTTCTGCCACAGCTTTTTCCGGTGACACCGAGATGCAAACGAAACAACAGCTGTAACACAGATCAGAAAGCCTGGGAAGAGCTTGTTCCAAACAGCCAGCGACTGCCACAAAAGTGACAATCAGCTTGAGCAAGACTTAAATCTCTTTTGGCTTGTTTGGACTACAGTGATTTCTATTTCCTCTGTACAACAGTGAGCCAGGACATAGGGATACTGGGAAAGACATTCTGCACAGGGCATCTAACATCCTGGTTATCCCAAACTTTTAAAAAAACATTGAATGACAAAATCAAAGAAAATGCAATATTAGATAAGGGTAACAGTCCATTCAAGCTTAGCCTCATGTGGCCAGAACCAGGCTTCAAAGTGCAGCTCTGCTACCTGCAGTTATTGGCTACTTGTCCCTCTCAACCCCCAAGTACCCCGTGACTGAAGGCTGCATGCAGTGCATTTCTAATGACCTTGACGTTGCTCTTCCTGCTGTAGCATGGACTACTGCTATAAATTTGGTTATCTCTCTCTAAAATTTGATTTGTTCTCCATTGAACAGAAGCACAGAATTTCCCAGCTGAGTTACACATTACAGGAAAAACTGTTCCCTTTTGGGTTTTTCAGCCTGCCATATTTCAGTTTGCTTGACTCTCCACTTCTTGTTTTGTGCTGCCTTCGCATCCCTCCTTGCTTGCTCCATTCCGAGGAAAAAACATTTCATCCTTTTCCATTGGCCATTAATTATTCTCCCTACTCTAACCAGAAACTACTGTAACTCTCCAGTATCCTTGCAGAGCTGTAGGGTTCTCTGTTACCAATAGCAATGCAATCTGTGGGTCTGTGAAGCTCTGATTTATGTATTTCTGTGTCACTTATTTCTTCCCTGCTGAACAGACTCAGTCATACTCAGCGTTACACAGTTTCTTTTCGCATTGCAATATTTAGATTCTTAACCAGATTCTAATTGAAAAGGCATGATTTTCACTTTTTGCAAGGCCTCAGTGACAGGTATTACTCAGACACCCTGCTGACCAGCCATCCTTATACAAAAATATTGCAATATTTCGAAAACGCTAATGGATATCTGAGCTTCCAAATGCTGTTGAGCATGTCCATATGTGTTTTATTTGAACAGACACAGGAACTAGCAGGATCAAGCCCTGAATGGACAGAAAAGAAATAAAAGTCCACAGAAGGAATAATGGAATAATTATAAGACTTCTAATGAACTTTCTTTCTCTAAGAACCATTTTATTCTTAAATATGAAAAAATGATGTTATAAAAACCTGACACCTAGTAAGAAAACAACCTAGAGAAAAGTTAATTTTTCCCCACTTCATACTGGCATTATTTGATTCTTTGCCAATAGAGAGTTTTGCTCCACAGAAGAACCAAGAAACACCTAAAAAAAATTACCAGCAGTACACTGAGGCAGTAAAAGAAAATACTTAAATTACAGCCTATGTGGCATATTTTCCGTGCAAATGCATCACAGATAAAAAAAATTAACAGGACTCAACAAAAGACACTTACACACAACGAGTAGTAGGCAGAATAAAATAAATCCCTTTGAGGTAGAACACAGACCATGGGAGGTATGATTGAAAGTTGAGCAGATCTGTCCCAATAACCAAGGACAGGGGGAACAGAGCTCTGAAAGCCTCTGTTTGTGGTGTTTGGTCCATGCTATGCTCTGGGTTTTCCTCAGAGCACCTGCAGAAGTTGTTGGTTCGGCATGTAGGTACTCAGAATTTCCTGAAGGCAGGCCAGAGGAGTTCTGTGTGAACCGTGAATCAGTGAATCAGCTTTTGTAATGTTATTTTAACCAAAAGAAGACGCAAGGGTGAGGTATGTGCTTGTGGGAGGGAAGGGGGAGTTGGGGGGAGGAGAGAGAAAGGAAAAAAATAACCTTTTTAACTAGAAGCTCTGTCTGTACCTTTTCACTTACTGACTTAAATACACAGATGACTATAGCTGAGGGATATTAAACGTGAATCCTGCACAGTACCTTTTTAGGAGATATAAAAATCCAGCATACTGTAAAATTTATAGCTTCCTCTCCCTGCCCCCCCCCAAAAAAAAAAAAAATCTATTGGTAGAGCATATAAATTTTGCTGAGGCTCTAAAATGTGTCATAAAACCTCTCTGCCAGAGATATAGTTGGCATTACAGTAGGTATTTCTATAACGAAGATTTGTAATAATTTGGGGTTTGTACATTGGGTGGCAATACTGCAGTGCTTTAGGCAATATGACTATAATGTCCAACACAACAGAATGCCTGTTGGGTCTCATTTCATATATATAAATTATATATAATCTGAACAAACACGAATGGTGGGACTCATATATAAACAGACTTAATATTTCAACACCTACATTTCTTTATGAACCTGGGTGGTTAGAAAGGTGGTTGCAAATGATTATTTCTTTACCAAGTTCACATGGAGTAGTTTGTTCAGTTTAATAATAGTCTATCTTGTTCAGGCTGAACAAACTGGTCCCTGTGGGGGAAAAAAAGCTGGGGGGGCAGTAATAAATCAATACCCCAGATGTAATCTTAGGTGTCTAGAATGCAGAGAGGGATTTTGGAGCATAATGGCACTGGTTGTCTATTGTCATTCAGACACGAGCTGCATCAGAAAAGGGCTTGTGGGAACCTGATAAGAGTTGGTCAAAAGTGGGCCATAAATCAAACGCAGGCAGTATTCTGCAGATTTCACAAACACACTCACTGGGAAAAAAAAAGAAAAAAGGAAAAAAAAATGAAGAAAAAAAAGATAGAAAAGAGAAGGTGATAGATCTGCAATTTACTGCTTATCACATCTGCTAGAAGTTTCATAATACAAAAGCCTGACCTTCAGTGAATAAACACCCTAGTTGACTACCTGTTTCTTCCAGAAAATGCGGCACTTGAGTCTTCAAGAGCTCAGAAATGCAGCTATGAAAATGATGTGACATCTTCAGGTTTAAAAAGCTTCTTTTTGTTGCTTGCAGTTGAGCAGCTGTCACTTTAGTTATCAGTAGCCACTTTAACTTCAGATGCACAGTGTTTATTGAAAGGAACGAGATACTTATTCAAAGACATTAATAGCCTATGGGGAAAAACCAGTTCATAGCACAAGGATTATGGAAAGAGCAATGTACATGGCTCTTTTACTTACACTTACTTCCCACTTCTGCCTAAAGATAAAATAAGAAATAGTAGTAATAATACATTGATTAGAGAGGTCTGTCCATGCTGCAATACAGGTACCTCTGCTGGGATTGCAGCCACATCATTAATTACAGGTGGCTGGAGCTACTCATTTCTTAAACCCTTTGTAAGGGTGTTTTGTCAATTTTAAGGTTGATTCTGACTCACATTCAAAGCTCTGGCAATAGCTATTTCTTTCAATGTTGCATATTCATTATTTAAAGATCAAACAGTTTAAACTTTTTTTCCAATTTTCGCATAGATTGACAGATTAAGTCAGTTTTTATCTGATATTTAATCTGATTCCAGTTATATCTTAGTGAGAACTTACTGCAGATAATACCTATGGCTCAAGTTAAGCTCCCGTATTCTGAACAAATTGGGAGGGACTGAATTGCTGCATTACAGGAAAGATTCTAATAATACAAGTTGGCAAGTTATCCCTTAGCAACTCCACAAGCCTCACAAATAGTAGCCTGCAGAAGTCAAATCCACTCTCCACCCGAGTATCACACAATGGGAAGAAGAGTACAAGATCAAAACTATGCCCCAAAATGAACAGAAGCGTTTAGCAAGGTGCTCACACCTCCTCTTGCCTGCACTGGTCCATTAGATTCCTAGTCCATTGGAGTAAAGGCTGTCATGGCATTAGACAAGGATTAACCACTGCTTGAGAAAATGAACTGAACATAAAAGATGATGAAAAGTGGTTTGAGATGTATAATATCTGGATTTTTTTTATGGCAGCTTTACGGTTCCATGGAAGAAATCTGGCCTTGTAGGTTCAGGGCCCAACTAGACAGTGCACAGGAAAACACAGAAAGAGGAGAAATACCAGGTCATCTAGTAGATCACTCAAGTGGGGATCCTTTGCAAGTTAAACTCATATTATATAACCAGTACAGCGTGTGCACAAATGGTCCTAGCAGAGCAATTTTCCCCTCAGCAGAAGGGACTTTACTGCCCCCAGATACCCCACAGAAGGAAGCTTTACTTTTGCCTTGCTCAGCTGCAGTGACTTTGGTATATTATCATGTCCAACAGCAGCTGTTAGCAAGAAAACAAGAAGGGTACCAGCCTATTTAGAAGCCATTCTTCACAACCTGGAAGGAGGAAAAAAAATGAAAACATCTTGATTTGGATCCTGGTACAAGTTCCCTGCATGCTTGCTGGTCTACTTGCCACTGCTGTGCAGCCCTCGCTGTCGGAGAGGACACCAGTTATCAATCACGTCAGAGCACTTTAACAAGGCAAGCAAGCTACAAACACCTCGCAGAATTTATGTCACTGGGGAAGAGTCATTAATTTGGATTTCCAGCTTCCTGCTCAGGCAAAATTAAAAAACAAAATATTGAATATAGAGTAGTTTGATTTAACACACACAAATAGGTAATTGAGTGTATATCTGCTGACCTTCCCTAAGAGGAAGGGCATAAATATTCCAGCTTGGTTTTACAAACCAAACAAACTCTTATAATAAGAAAAAGGCAATTTAATTATTTTATATATGTATTTGTTCACCTTGGTTTGAGGGGAGAGAGATTGATTCCTTTGTTAAAAATTATGTTTGGAAGGGGAAAGGACTTTAATTTGTATAAAGTGCATTCCGGGAATTAACATTCTCCCTGCTTGAAGGAGAAAAACTATGCCATTAGATTTCATTGATACTAAAAGAAAAAGGTTTTGATTCTGGTTTGGGTTTGTCTTGAGGTGGGGGGGAGAGAGGGTGTTAATCAAGGTTTCTGGGGGGAGTTGGATTCTGCAACACTACCATGCACGTGTACACCCTTTTTTGTCTATTTGTTCTCTGGATGCACATGAATAGGGCTACAGCTTTACTCTGATAGCCCAGAGGCAGCAGTAGCAAGGCTTTGCTAGTGTCACTCTAACACTCCTAATTGCACATTAAAATTAGCAAATAAAGTCATTCTGTTCCATGCACAGGCTGTAAATTCCTACCCTTCCCAAATACAAAGTGTCTGCTTCCAAACCTCTTAACCTCAATGTTACAAACACAGATCTTCCCCAGCAGCTTCCTCTCCTGTCTCCTGATGTCCTCACTCCTCCCTCCTATCAAGGTGTAGTACCTCAGCCAAACGATCGACCTCAGGCCTGTTGCTTTGTCCTTCTGAACCAGCTTTAGCAAGGCTTGGTCCAGCTTTCTTCTTCTTCACACCCTGCCTTCAGAAATTCACCCAGAAGAAAACAAAGGACCTCCTGTACCGGACTACTCAACAACTTAACCCATTTGCAATCCCTAGTAGTCACATGGACTGACGGAAAAATTCCTTTCCCAAAACTACCAGGGTATGCTAATCTTGGCAATTCCCCGGCAACTTCAGCTGGGGTCCGTTTCTCGCTAGAACAAGACCTTGACTACATTTTACTATTCAGCAGCTTGCACTGAATTAAAAGAAAATAAAGATCTCCAAACCATATGGAGGAAACACAGATTATTCGGTGTAGGAAGCTCACGTTATACGTGCGTGCTTATTAGGGAAAAGGCTGAATTAGAAACACTACTTAGCAGAAACAGCTGACTCATGTTGCTACAGATTGAATCGAGTCAAAAGTACTTTGAGGCTGATGGAAATATGTCATTCTCCCAGTCCTAAGCTGAGAAATATTTATGTATTACCACAAACCTGTGTCCAGCATAAAACCTCAGCTGAAAGTTAATTTCCCTGAATCTCTCCAGGGCTTTATGTCGGTCTGGGAATCCTACCTTATAGGAATTCAACAGACATCCCTATATGGAGCTGTCTGGGTTTGTGCTATGCTCCTACATCCTAGAGTCCACTGTGAGGCAAAATAAGGAGAAGGAGTGATCAAGAGGTGGAATGATTGTGAAATGCAGAGCAGCTCACAAAAGGGAGCTTAAAGAGAGCTCTTCCCAGGAGGAAGGAAAGGATAATTAGAGTTTAGTGAGAGTCACTCTCTTCCCTTTCAACGCAACTCATAAGGGATATGTGTTGATTACCAAATGAAAGAGGATAATGCATTGCTGAGAGACTGTACTGTGCAAATATTCATTTGAAAGTGTTTACACTACAAATTTAGCTCATTTCCTGCATATCTATGCACAGATGGTAATTTCCTCAGATTCAAAACTGGTTGAGAAGAGGGGGAAATGCTCACAGGAGTGCTAGAAAATTCGAAGGGATCTCTACCTAGCAGCAGCCCAAACATTTTGTTTTCCTCCTTTTCCTCCAGCTTTCATTCTGTACAATGTGAATCTCCTTTGCACACTTCAAGGTTTTTAATGGCTAAGCAAAACTACAAGCAATTGCAAAATATTTTCCAGTGAAATATTCTACAGCAAATTCAACACATTAAGAAGTTATGAAAAATTGAGCACTTTTGTCTTAATGCTAAAAATTAAAATCTGCCTCTAATTACACACTCTTTCAATTAGTTACAAATTCCACTCAAAGCCATCCAGCAGTCTCAGTTACACCTAGTATTTTTCCCCTATCTCATTTTAAGCTCTAAGTCAGTTCTGAGATGTGCATGGGAAATATAAACTGTTGGATCCTTTTCCTGGCAAAGTCAGACACATACTGTAAACAGATTATTCTTACCCAATTACTAATTTAGGACTAATTTGTTTATGTTTTAATTCTTCCGTAATTTGTTCTTCCTGTAGAACAAATTAGATCCGATCTTGTAGTTAACAGCTATAGCCTAAAACGCACCCAAAAATGACAGAGAGGTCACACTTATTCCACTAACCCCAAACACTACTCCCTCTCCTCCATCCAAGTTACTAGATTAAGAAAAATAAAAGAAATTATTCTAACATTTAGTGTAAACAATAGGGCTATTTTATGCCTGGAGAGCTGCTTCCTGAAAGTGCAGGTGCAGAACATACTTTCAAGCTCTTCTTCATGACAATAAAACTTTTGCAGAGGGTATTGAAGGTTATGGTTACACAGAAGAGGCATGGGTCCAGAGGATAAGAATTCAGAGTGAACATCAGGGGACTTGTCATCAACATTGACAGTAAAGCCTAGTTCTGGTGTATTTTAACTTCTATCATTCCAATTTCTTTTGTGCCCTTTATTAAAAAGTCAAGAGCACTGCAGAGAGCAGAGCAAGAATGAGTATCAGTGTGGTAGACAAGGGATAGTCACAGTCAGAAAAGGACCTTGTCCCAGCATAACAAACTAGAGTTTCCACTCTGCACTCCTTAAGTATTCCATGCTCATTTCAGGTCCTCCAGTGAAAGCACATGGAAGTGAAAAGTGTTATTGCCAAGTTAGGACAAACGGCCTTATCAGCAGGCCAGTGTGCTTTGGAGGTCCATACCGTAATGCTTTGAAAGTCCTTTTGAAGACTTCAAGGAATCAAATCTGTGCAGGAAGACTTTTCTTGAGCAGCAGCCCTCATTTCCACCATGTAAAACATTTCACAGCTTGTCTCATTACAGCGTTTGTAAAAACACTGTCTGAGAGCAGTGGTGCATAAATGAATTATTTAAGTTTTGCAGCAAATCACCCTGATCTTGTGTGCAGCTTCTTAATGCACTCTAAGTGAGCCCTAGGAGGCAAATCACAGCAGACAAGGGGTGTAATGTAAACCAAGTTTTATTAGCCACAAAAAGCTACACTACAACATTTATTAAGTATCAAAGACAGTGCATTTAAATACATTTGATTTGTTAAATAATAGCCAACGTTGTGTCTATCTTCCCTAGTGCCAAAGGTTGTTGATTTAAAAAAAAAAAGAAAAAAACAACAAATATAAACCAAACAACATCAAAACAAAAAATAGCTGCTTATTTTCTTGTCAGTTCTGCTAATATAACAGGTCCTCTCTATTTTGCAAATAGTGATTTTCAACAAATTGCCATGTGTCACAAACAGTCTGCGACTCTCTAGCCTTAATACTTTGCCAAAAAGAAAAATGCATTAGTATGTTATCATCCACTCGTTATCAGCACAAGCTCCGTGGTCCCTGCTGCCCTCAGCAGCCTGGGAAACACACACCACCCACAGCTCCCTGCCTTGCTCTCACTAAACAGCCCCCACACATCCTCCTAATATTTTCCTATTTTAGGCAGCTGCCTATTGCACTGCTAACACAGAGCAGACCTTCAAAACCAAAACTATTTCTGTCAGAGCTCCATTTTCAATATGGTATGAAATTTAAAAGGCAGCTTAGCTTCCATACCTCTGCCCTTTCCTTACCTCGTTAATTGAATCTCAAGGAAAACCTAAGCACTGCCTCACATGCCATACGTTTATGACACAAATCATCTTTTATCTTTGGCCAAGGAGATAAGTCCAAGTCCAGACAGACAATAACAATAAAAAGAAATTAAATATACCAAAGTCCTCAATGGGCAGACACTCACTGATAAATATTTAATGCTCTGATAGCACAATTTGTGTATTTGTAAAATGCGGCTGGTTTTCCTTTGTGTGAGTATCTCCCTTGCTTCCCTGTTTTGATCCACTACAAAAAAAAATAAATATCTGGCAACTTCTCCATGTGCCCTGAATGCTGAGGGAAGAAGTGCTGCTTAAAACTATCCATCCAAAGCCACATAACCTTGTAGCAATGAAATCCAAGTCCCCCATTCTTCCAGTCACAGGAGGGAGCATAATTACTGTGTTGGAAATGTATCGGGACAGTGTGTGGGATGTAATGGTGTTAGGAAACAAAATAACGCAAAGATTTTGTCTGAAAAGATATATTAGCTTCCTAATATACTATCTCAAATCTACTGGATCCTTTTCTCAGAATTCCCTTGTTTTCTTTTATTTTCTTCTACAACACTGAGAAAGAAGCAGAACTGAAGCTCCGGTGCCTAAAGAGTAAAGGAAAAATGAGCAGAAAAATTAGCCTTGAGTCATGTGATGACTCCCACTGGATCTTCTAGATGGTGGGACACAGAGCCTCCTCTAGGTGTGCAGAAATGTGTTCACGGAGAGGAGGCTTTTCCCTCTCGTTGGTTTAGTTGAGCACCTCTTATTCAGTAAGCCCTGACTAATATTTGCCATCCCAGCTCTTTCTGCCCTTACCGGAGTTTAGCAGTAGAAACTTCCATAAGCCCGGAATTCTGTAATTTATTCTTTTGTTTGTTGGTTGTTTTGTTTGTTTGTGGGTTTTTTTGTTTGTTTCATTTTCCTTCCTCATTACTTCTCTTACTTTAGTAATTTAGTAATTACATTACTTTCCCCTTTTTAATATATATATATACTTTTCAAAGGCCTTCCTATGAGCAGCTGCATAAACAGGATAACCAGATTGATACCTTTAAACTGAGAAAAGCAACACACCTTTTTTCTAACTGGAAACTTCCTACCATTTTTCTCCACAGGTATTTACATTTTCCAAAGCAAAAGGGAAAACTCTTTATGATTTTTCATGCCTTTTTTTAATCTGGCCTTTTTTTTTTTTTTTTTACAAAACTAAACAAACACACACACACAAACCCCTCAAAAAAACAAACAAACAAAAATCCAAAATAAAAACCCAAACAAACAAGAGGAAACAAAAACCAAAATGCCAAACCCCCCCTGAAAAAAAAGAACCAAAAACCTAGTTGTAAAATAAAGCAACTCTTTCTGCAGAAATGTAAATATCGACTTCTTCTGCATGATTTTGAATTGATTGTATCTGGAACAGGGGCCACTAGACAGAGATTTAATACAATTATGGAGTGCACAGCAAAAGTAACAGATAAGTAGGCCTTTGCTGCAGCAGGACACAACAGATGTTTCAGAGCAATGAGCAAGTTTCACTTACAGTCCAGATGTGTAATATATACACAGGACAGCAATGGGAACCCAAAGGAAAAATGATGCCACTTATAGCCATCCATGAAGAGATTATTTTCCTATAGAACGGAGCAATCAAGCAGTTGTCCAACTACTTAAAACAAGAGATGTTCATCTTTCAGGCATCCACATTTCAAGAGGTGCTGCTGAAAATGGCCTGGGAATCCAACAGCTTTACAGGCCACATTGGACAGAACACAATTTGCTTTCCACTATAAAACAAACTATTGCTTTACATACCTCATCACCACCAGAAAAACTAAACTGACACAACCACACCACTGCTGATGCTTGGCACAACATATAATTACTAAAAATTCCATTTTCCCATCTGGGTTTTCTATTCATCTGCAGTTGTAGTCTTACTCCCTATATGAAGAACTACTCCTACCAAATACAAGGGGTGCAATATTTAGTGCTCAAATATTAAATATTTCAAATTTCAGAAGGAAAGTTCATTACCAAAAGAAAGTATAAACAAGGAGATGATAAAACAGTCATCATAAAATATGGTAATAATCCCTTCAATGGCATATCTTGCTGTTGTAATTAACTAGTAATACATTCCTCCCATGTTTCATAGGGAGTTTTACTGCCTTAATATATAGCTGGAGCTCTTTAGCAGAATCAGCATAACTCAATCATCTTTTCCCTTTTCCATCTAGTAAGACCAAGATTCATACCTAGATAGACATATTTTTAGTTCCTATTTTAGGAATCCATCATGCTTTGATCAGTTATCAAGAGAATATCCAAATTACATTACACCACCGCGTTCAAGACTTAACTGCTGTGTCATTGATTGTGCGTGTTTCCTGATAGACAGCCTTGATAGTCCAGTTTGGTAGTTAAGTCTGTGTTATATCTTCTAAGCAACTCTTGGGCTGCACCAGAGCTGTGGTTTATTCTACAAACCTCTCCCTTTCTCCACTTTTGCTGTTTGTAGAAAATCTGATAAGTGGTATTGATTGACAGTTTTTTAAAGTGAGCGTGAGTAATCGCGTCAGATTGAGTTCCACTTTCTAAATGTTCCTAAAAATATTCCATTTTCCTGATTATTGATCAAGGGGACGTGCTTGTTTTATAAATTTAAGTTACTCTAACACAGGCTGTTTCAGGAAGGCCCATCAGCAACATCATAGGCCCTGGTCAAGGACACCTTGAATATTCATGTTTTGGGGTTTTTTTTCCCTGAAAGAAAATACACACTACTTAACACTTTAGGCAAATTTTATTTCTTTAAGTGCAAATCAGTTCCCAGTGAAATTCTTCTCAGGGAGAAAGGAAAGTCAGGCCTGGAATGCTAAACTGCTCCAAGTCATGTTCCCAGTCATTTTAGCAGTCTTGATTTTCCAGTGCTTAGTTGAAAAACATCTCAGAAGGTCAGCAAGCAGTCCCTCCAGAAAGCTTTTGAAAAACAGCTCCTTTTAAATGTTTACAACTAGACTTCTAAATCTCAAAAAAGCAGAATTAAGTAGTCACAAGTGAAAATTACAGGGGAACATCCCACAAAGTTGCCTAATTTCACCACAAATTGTGCTGGGTTTTAGTAAGGTCTGGACTTTGACTCAAAATGGGCTTCATTTTATAAATACCTAAGCTTCAAAATACACAACTATTGGGATGTTGACCTTGCAAGGGACTTGCCAGGGAGGGACTTCACCTATTCGAGTTATCCCACATGAAATCAGTTTGACCCTGTACAAATACAGTGATCCTTTTCGATCCAGTCTTACACACACACCAAAGTCAGAATTTTAGCTGCCTGCTGTTTCTGCAAGCACAGGAAACAGCCACAGCACCTATCAAATGGATCAGCTGACATCTCCCATTTTAAAACACTGCTTTCAAAAAAATACAGCCACTTGGAAGGAAATTCTTCAAATTGGCAGTTTTGTTTTGTGTTTAGATTTTGGGGGAGCTGGTGTTTTGGTTTGGGGGTTTGCTGATTTTATTTATATTCAGAAAAATACAGAGGCAGAAGCTGGGATGTATCATGTGAACTGGCTAGATCACCACACCAAGTAAAAATTCATGAGAACTGGGACTACAGACATCTCAAAATAAATGCACAGCTCTTCACATTACTTTGCTTTTCTCATGCTTAAAAATATTCTTCCAGCCACTTAACTGTTTCATGCTTTGAAATAAAAGCTTGAAATTTGTCAGCAGCTGCTCTGGCTTTGGATAAATGCTTTTTGGTACTTCATAAAAAGTTACCTAAAGTGGGTCACCTTATAAGCCTGTAGGGAAAAATAATAAAATCAGTTCACACTTAATCAGAAAATATTTCTTTGACTTTAACAGCTAAATTCTCTCCTGCCTGCACCTCCAGTGGGTCGACTTCTGTCTGAAGCTGCAGAGACAAAGCAGGGCTTTCGTTAAAATTTCTTCTTCAGGTGCCAGGCAGGGAAGTAAGGTACAGGAAAGCTTCTCCTGCAGTCTCGAGGGTCTCCTCCTCACCATTCCCATCATACCAGCTACACACACTTCAACTTCTTCGCCAGTGAACAAGAGCCCCATAAATAGCAGTCACTTTCTCTACATAATCCTGATTTATTCCCAGACAGTCTATGTTGTACCCTGAATCCAGCTACTGGGGAAGAAATATTATGACTCTAAGAGGGGATCACAGAGCAGACATGCTAGAAAGGCTAAATTAACTTTACCATATTGACAAAAGTACTACATTTGATATAATTTTTGGCATGTAGCTATAGAAGTGCTTTCTGTAAGTGTAAAATGGCCATGTAACTGTGTAATTGCACATCTTTAAGAATATTCATTAAACTTTGTTAGAACACACAGTCCTCTCCCCCTCCCACAAAAAACAAAAACAAAACCCCAAATCACTGCACTGTTTTCAACTCCCATTTCAAAAGTTCTCACTAGCTAAATTCTGCTCTTATTTCAGCACCTAAAATTTCCACTGACTTTGGGGAAAGAGGACTTATGTCAATGATGCATATTCTGAAAATCCCACTGGCAATACAATGAAGGGCTGCAGTGCTAGATGTATTACAAATGGAATATTTTACTAACGCTGGCAGTGCCAATACAATCTACTTCAACTTATATTGTCATGCCATAAATATATTGTGGGGTAATGAAAACTGCGTGGTACAGGAAAATGCTATTAAACAGTCTATTTTTGTCACTCACTTTGCCCAAAGTAAACAAGGGGATGCTCAGCCCAGCTTAGTGTTTCATAAATCGCTGAGCTAATTTAAAAAAAAAAATCAATAAAAACCTGGTGCTACAAATATTTCTGAGTGTCCAAGTTCTCAGTTTTTTAAAAATAATTTTGATAGTCATTAAAATAATTTATTTAAATTAAAATAAATTTTATATGAAATACTAGAATGTTAACATTTTTTTGTATTTCATTTAGAAGTGGTAATTATTAACACAGAGATACACTCTAAAAAATCCAGAGGTAGACTAATAAGGCCATGTATCTCCATCTATCAATATCTGAGAAACTGTACAGATGAAAATTATTCTTAATAGATGCAACATAATTTATCCAGCATTAGTTATGTGGATTAACACAGAGCAGAAAGTGTTAAGGTATAAATGCCTGCAGGCTTATTCATGCTCTTAAAAACTTGAGACAAGTCTCTAGTTCTTCTAAAAAACAAAAAAAAAAGAAAAAAGTAAAAAGTATTTATTTAACTAACTAAATCTTGTCAATGAGTTCACCACATTTCAGAACAAAATCTCAGCTAATGATTCCAAGTCCTTGTACAGAAAGAGTATTTGGAGGTATTAACAAGTACTTTGGGAAAGAATTTCATGAATGGCCTCCATAAAAATGAAAGAGAACAACACACTTCCCCAATTATACGACTCTTACTGTTCTCAGTCTCTGTCCTTTCTTTAAGTGGTGAGAGGTTTTTTCTCACTTTTATTTTTTTTTAATAAAGGCAATATTTCAAAGAATAATTGGAATAAGTGTTGGGTTCTTTTATTTCCTACCTTTAGAATACTGCACCATGACTTACCTACATGTGTAGTCACCTGCAGGTTTAGTCTTACTGGAAAGCCAGTTCAATGTGTAAAACTTGCTGCCCCCGTTCCCTCCCCTGTGTGTTCCCTCATCTTTTTGAGCCACACTGGGAATATGAAAAGGACTGACTATTCCTAAGGATTTGAGATTCTTTTAAGCCTCCAAGGAGAAGATGTACTGAAAGGTTGAAGTTAATTTTTTTGAGTTTGGTTTGCTTTATTACACTTCTGTGAGGCTTAGATAATTCATACATTTCTTTCTATGAACGTTCTTCAAGTTCCTTGTTCGGAGTGTTGTCTGTGGAAACAGAGAGAAGGAGAGAAGATCTAAAGTGAAAATGTTCAAGAACTAATGCAGAAAATTATTGTCAAGTAGACTTGAAAAAATATTCTCTGCAAATTTCATTAAGGTTTCAATGTAACTTTCTATATATACAGATATTTCTCTTACAAAAGTAAAAGAGAAAGGGTATTTTCTTTTATGCCCATTTTTCCTAGTAATACATTATTAGGCAATAATAATTAAACCTTTCTGTAGCTGCTCAAAGTATTTTGATGCCACATGTGAATTATGACTGAAGTACAGGTGCAAGAAAAAAAATTATGAATCACATTTTTTTGGTGTGGCTTCACCTGGACTGAAGACAAAGCTGTCTTTGGACCAAGAAGCAAGTGTGACCTCATGATTTCCTGGTGTTGGGAACTGCCAGCCAGCTTCCACTCTCAGCCACACCTATGACAACTCATGCAATTCAAATTAAGCGAATGGAGTTATTCCAGATTTAACTTACTATAACTAAAAGGAGAAGACGGACTTTCAATGGCTTTTGCAGGCTTCATTGGAATGTGGGTTTGTCATGTTTACAGGAATCTGATGTTTACATAGCTAAGGAATTGGAATAATAAGGAACAAAAAGGTATATTTGGGTATACCACAGTTGCATTTATACTTCCAGTATGTGGACATGTTTCTTTTTTTTTTTTTTTTTTTTAATCCTTGCCTTTATATTACCTAAAGAAGTAAAACAATGCAAACCTCATTATACTCATGATATTCAAGTTCTAGGCCAGCAGGAATAGGAGAAAGAGTCAAAATATGCCTTGAAAAAAACCTATAAAGTTCTTCAAGATGTGAAACCCACCATTTTCATTAGTTAGATTGCAAGAAGATCAAGGCTGATAACTCATTCTCTCCTTAAAGAAACTTCAAGTGTCTTCAAGATTGAACTTCAGATTTTAACATTCACTGGAAAGCAGATTTCTAAACGTATGAGGGACACATCAAGTGATTTAGAGTCACAGACTACAAGTTTAACTCCTATGACTTTAAAAGAAGAGGAACAAGAACAATTTTTCCCAAGAGTGATAGCTCCCAAAATTATACATCTGTTAGATAAACCCAGGCAAGAATTGACTTGCAAAAGTGACAAAGCAAAAACAAAAACACTCACACACAGAGTCTTTTAGAAGAATTTTCCCTGTAGAACAAATTCAACACTGGGAGAAGTTTCAGCCTGTGTCTTAACCAATAGAATTTTCAACTTTCCTTTGCCTTGTTTGCCATTTGGGAGCGCAAAATATATTGTTACAATAAAAAGCAGGCTATGAGAGAGGTCATGCTTACATTTAGCTTGCTAAGAATGTTGGCTTGTTGAGAAGATCCACACAATATACTGTTTAAGTCCTTTGGCTGGACCTAAGCAAGTTTATTCCCTGTATTGAGTACTGGAGCCATATTAAATACAATGATATTCCCTGTAACTCAGTGGAACTCATTATAACCAGGTATCACTGAAGCCAAGGCCTTGGCTGGAATCAAAGAGGAATGTGGGATTTGTAGGGTTACAAAGACTATCTACAGTTACTTTGGACAGGATTAAAACCCCCTCCCCCACATTTTAAAGAACATAAATCTCCAGGTTTTAAGGTGTATGCCAACTTGTCTCTGAAAAGTTGTGAGGAAACTTTCCTTCTAAGTAGATTATTCCACAATGGTGCTGGGGAGAAGCATCACCTCTAACCACAGAAGAGTTACTATCTTAGTTTGAAGTTGAATCTAGACAAATTCAAAACAAAACAAGGCATTAATTGTAAATGAGCAGGATAAATAAAAAAACTTCTGAAAGGTGTATCAGGTCCTCAAAAGTTCTACTCCCATTGCTACTAGCTGCTGTTCTTACAACTGAAATCTCAACTTGATGCAAGATTTTGGGCATGTCAAATAAATTATTGACTGAGGCTCATACCCTGTGAGTGCAATCTTCAAGTTAACAGTTCTCCATATCCTTGAAGAGGTCAAAATTCTCAATTGGTATCCCTACTTCTTGCTCCATCTTACACAGCATCACCCCAGAAGGATATGAGTATGATCAGAAGGCGCGGCAAAACGGAGAGGAGAAAGAGCGTAAGAAAAGGGGGCTCCATAACCAGCTGACTTTTTGTTATGCTGTGCAATGGATAGATGCAAACTCAGAGAGAACTGTGAGAATGCTGAAAGGAAAGAGAGAGAGACTCCATGGGGTCTCTTGGGTAAATCCATGCCTGAGTTTCCCCACAGCAACTGTAGGGAGAACATGGCCTAATTCTTTCCACAGTCAATATGTGAGCAGGTGTGCTAAAGCGAGAGATTTCTGCTGCACGACACCAGTGACACAATCAAAAAGGGGGAAAAAAAAAAGCAGAGAGGAAAAATCAATAATAGCTGGACATTCATTTAAACAAATGCATCATCCCATAAACAGTGCAGCAGCTTTCAAATGTAAACAAGAAAAGGTGAACTTTGTTCACATTATGTCTCCAGCTGTTTTGTGTTTCAAGACTGTGCACCACAGCTGGGCTGATGAGCTCTGAATCCTGGGAAAAGGGGAAATATTTAACCTAACTTAAACAGAAAGAAGCAAGCCTCAATGGTGAGAGATAACAGGTGGGAGTTGTGCTCTGCTGCTGTGCCTGGAGGGTAAAATCTGGCATGCAGAGGTAGCTTCAGAACAAAAGTCGTCACAGCTGCTGTTTGCTGTTCTCCTGAAGTCCTTCCCTATTTATTCAGCATCACTGACAGCACCCTAGCAACATTAGTTTAAGTCATCGTCAATTGTTATAAAATTAGCTCATGGTCCCGAAGCCAGGGCAAGAAGTGGGTGACATTATCTGCATGTCTGTGCTTCTCAATGTCTGTGCAGAGAATACATGGTTGAAATGTGAATGCAAGCCTCCCTACCCTACTAAAATATTGGTATCATGGCAATGAAACATGGTTTTTCCAGTCCCCAAACCTAAAAATCATTCTCAGAATGAAAAAAAAAAATAAAATCTCAGGAGCAATTCTCATCCATATTTGCAGGACAATAGTGTTAACAATGACTCATCTTCATTTATCTTAGCCAAGGGGAAAGTCTGATGTATCCCTCCTGACTCCTAGTTCTCTTGCTGTTTTCTTCCTCTCTAACCAGCTTTAATGTCAGGCTTTTAAGACTGCAGTGGTCCTCTGGGTCTTGAGCCTCTTTCTTAAGCACTAAAGGCAACTCCAGCATCAGCAGACTTACAGTGTATGTCAAAATTGGGTGTTTGGTCCCTCCTTCACACAGATACAGCAGACCCCACCTCCTGTATCATTAGCACACTACACATAACATGCCAAGCCTTAAGCTAAAAAGACTACAAGGTGTTTGCTGGTATGGATTTGCAGCTACCAAATGGAATATGGCAACTACTTGAAAAGGAAAAATATATTTAAACCAGCACAGCTTCAAACTGGCACTGATGCGTGCCCTTCCTTTTCTAATTTTCAACATCGCTAAAAAACCCTCATAAATTTCAGACACAGTCTCTTGACTGGGAAAGAAACCACAGTAGTCCAAATTCAGCCTCCTTCCAGGCCACTGGCAAAAATCCAAGAGGTATTTAAAAAAAAAAAATTAAAAAGGATGGGCAGCAATGTTTGGGCTCTTTTTAATACACAACTTTCAGCAGGATTTAGCTCTCTTCCTGGGACCCTCTTAAGACCACCAAAATGGATGCAGATGCCAGTTATTTAGCAACAAAGAGATATGAACAGGTAAAAACAAATAGTAAGATGACAGCTTGAGTGGCATATTAGAATTGCCCGGTATGTTGTTTCCATTGCATACCAGATTCAAAGACTCACATCAATGCACCTCCAAATCACATTATTAGGAGAGGCCTTTCAAAAGCACATCTGCTTCTGTACCCTGGCACTATGAGAGGCTGCATAAGGGAATGAAGCTACAGCCTGGACCAGAACTTAGCACAAAATCCCTCTGGTGATGACCCCTACAGGGGCCACAACTGACAGCCAGCTACACAGGTACTGTCCAGCAGAAGCGATCAGATTTTTAAGAATAAAAGCACTAAGAGAGCAAGGCACAAAAACACTTTCAAAAACTTGTCTCAGTGCCTTATGATCAACACCTTCAGTCATTGAAGAGGGAGGTAAATATATAGCCCAAGTGACTCCCAAATGTTCCCAAGCATAAATAGTGGGAATCTGACTGCTTCTTTTTCTGGGCATGCAGGAGAGCAGCCAGGATCTTGCACACAGCCATTACTCCTCCAGTCATATGGGAAAAGAGCAGTGCCTGCTGAACGTGGACACTCCTTAATCTCCTTCATAAAGGTCTTCCCCTCAGAAATGTTGCTCAAGCTGCTGCTGAAAACCCCAGCTGGGATATGAGCTTTACTGGACAAGATATTCATTGTTCAATTTATGGCTTGACTGTACTTGCAGAAATGTATTTCACTTCAGCATCAGATGAGCTGGATGAAGGGAAGCAAGGGAGGAGTTCATCAGAGGGTTTCTTTCTTTATTTGATTTGTTGTCTGAATCACTGAAATGAAGCTGTTTGTCTAGCTCAGGGATGGGTAAACATCTTTACTTTTCCCTGCATGTAATTTTCTCACCGGTAGGATTTACAAATTCTAACAGTTGCATTTCTGAAGGAGATACAGCAGCACACACAGACACAGAAAAAAGAAAAAGGGAGAAAAGTTTTTTATCTGCCAAAAGGAGCCAAAAGCAGAGTCACACTCATGTAAGTCTGCAGTAACCCTAACATCATCAATTGGGGCATGCTAGTGAAAACAAACACAGAATTCAATTTCATTCAGAGAAATAAATAAAACAAATAAAAAGAATCTATAACCTGAAATTCCGGGAGCAGAAGAAAACCTACGGTTACATTCACCGTAACAGATCTCAGTGATGGAGGAGAGACATATTGCAAGCACCAGCTCATAATGTAGTTTGATCAGTGTGTGTTTTATTTCACTGCTGAGTACCAGGACTGTCACAAAACCAGAA
Organism: Campylorhamphus procurvoides; assembly: GCA_013396655.1. Lineage (NCBI taxonomy): Eukaryota > Metazoa > Chordata > Aves > Passeriformes > Dendrocolaptidae > Campylorhamphus > Campylorhamphus procurvoides. The sequence goes on along the minus strand of WBMV01003267.1, from coordinate 1,922,721 downwards.
GAGGGAGGCTGTCCCTGGATGATGGACATCTCTAATGAGGCTTGGTCACTCTGTGTGAAACAGTCAACCTTGTCAACCTACAACATGCTGCCAGTGCACAATCTCATGTGTTATCATTCAGCTTATAATGCAGCTACACTTACATACATGTGCCTGAGAGCATATTTTAAAAGCAGAGCAGGATTTACTACGGAGATGTAAAGAACTTACCATAAAGGAGTTACTTTTAAGACTTTCTAAAGTGTGTCCAAAGTGTCCAGACCCCTATATAATGTGAAATCAAAGAGCAAAAACCTGCCAGAAAGGATATTAGGACTCTCTTGATTGCAAAGGATCATAAAATAAATGTGTTGGTTGTTATGGATTAAAGTGTGTACCAAAAAGATGAAGGAACACACAGCATCTGGAGTCTATATCGTAGTCTCTAAAATTCCTAATAGATCTGTGTCAAAAAAAAGATATACTGAGATTAATAGGCTAAAATGAAAACATATCCCTTCAAGATGAACAGAAAAACGTTTAGCCAGAAGTAACACAATCCCCAGGATTTATGCTCTTCCAAAACTCACAAGGCTGTCGTTTCTCTATGCATTTCATCAGTTGCTGGCCTTAAGATTTATCTAACGATGAACAATACTATGACTTCCACTTCATTGCAAATTGTGGATTATGGGAAATTAACAAAAATCAATGTGCTGTTTGCTTTCCTTGCCACTCGTGACCTCTGCAAGAACTGGCTGTGTCATTGTTTAAATGCAAAATCTCTATGCTTTCCCTAGATAATTTAGAAGAGGCCAGTATTAGTAGGTCAGTAGGTGAATCTCTCCAAATTGATCTAAAATTTCCTTAAAGGTTTCATGATACCTTTTAAAAGCACCAAAGTATTAGCAGAAATTAGCTGCTGTGACAAAACTTGCAAATGTCTTCCCATATTCCTACTGCTTTTGAAGGAGAATAAGATATTTGTGTCTCATGATTGACAACATCACCAAACACAGTTTCATAGTTGTCCATCTCCAGTTAATAAATTTTCTGTGTATCCAGTTAATTTATCAGTACTGGGGGTCTGATTGTCTTTTGCACTTCTGCATGTTCATACAACTCTGATAGGATAACAGGATCCGTAAGGGAGGCATAAAAACATCTGTACTTACCTTGAACCACATCTGTGCAAAAGGGCCTTTTTAATATAAGCCAGAATCAGTATCTCCCTATTCCTTTTGCATGGATCTTACCATATAAATACACAGCAATGATGGTTGCTCTCCAAATATTTAAGTTGCTAGTCAAAAATTTCTACTGAAGAAGATTGCCAGATTTGGTCATTGTTCTTCCAAATTTCTACAGAGGGGCTCAGGAAATGTTCACTGCCTTCTCCCTGCTGCTCACTAGAAGTAGGAGGATCTGACCCCATGCTTGGTGCTACCCAGCAGCAGAACAAATAAAGCCCTCCCAACCCAGAAGTAAACCTGTCCTGGCCAGAAAAACACCTACCAAAGGCTAGGACAGAGACCTCCCAGAAGGATACTGGGAGGCAAACACCTTCCCTGTAATACACGGAGGCACCAGGAAACAGATGACCAAAATTTAAGCATCTCCTGAGGAAGGCAAGGGGCATCAGATGAGGGAAAACACGTGGGTGCAGAGAACTGTGATAGATACACAGCTCCTTCTATTAACATCTTCGGGCTTCAGCTAACCAGGGAGTTCATTAGAAGAGGAACCACACCTGCCTCCTGGTGAATTCTAAATGCAGCTCCACTTTTTATAGATTGCTGCTTCTTTTCAAGCAAGTTTTGCTTGTTACAGCTAAGGGTTTTTTACTTTTGCTCCTTGCCGCGAATTTTTTAAGACCAGGAAGGATCAAGTTCTGGATAAGAGTTGTGGTACAGCAAACTTTGTTTTTATTTTTGATAACTATATATTGTATTTAATTACCAGATTGTAATTTTCTTTTCATTAGGTTTCTCATCAAAATTCATTAGCAATCATGAAGTATGACAGTATTTCTGTCTTTCCAGCTACTATAAAGGCAATATCTGCCAGAAACTGTACATAATGACTGTAGTGCTGTTTAAACCATTTACAAAATTAGTTCTTCCTACTTTCAAAATAGCTTAAAGGCAACTATGAGTGCAATTAATTGGTCCCCTATGATACCGGTGCACACAGATTGATAAACTCCACAAGGATAATTTCAGCAGGAATGAGTGAATGGTTCAGAATTTCAAGTACTTAACATCTCTTTATGTTTTCTCACAAAGAACTCTTACTTTTGAAAATTGTATTGCTTCTCTTTCACTCAGATGCTGTTTCTTTCCCTGTTCTCTCTTTCTGTGATACAACTTCTGTAAAATAACTTCTTGGTGACAAAGGTGGGTTTACTCACTCTACAAAATGCTAGAAATTTGCTCCTATTTCTTTTCAAGTCCATCCCAAACATGCCAATATGACACAGAAGACACAGACACGGTATGTCTGGAGGATGTGTTGCAAAGTCAATCCTGTATCTGTGTAGATTGTCCATTCAACCCCACCTTGCAACTTCACTACAGTTATTTTCAAAGTGAGGGGAGAAAGCTGGACTGATAATTTGGCATCATAAATATCTCTTCTGCTGCATTGGCACAGTAAAGTATCTGCAATAGTGAGGTGGGTCTGAAATTTCCTTAGCTAGAAGAGCAACTAAATTTAGAGCAAGAGGCTGCCCTCCATGTACACCTTGTGGGGGAGTTACAGTTTCAAGTACACAAGTACTGTTAAAATTCTTTTCGCATTGGATGTGTCTTCCAAATGGTCTTTGTGTCTTTTGCTTAGTTCATCCCCTTCTCACCAGGCACCTTGTTCCTAGGGAATGGCCTATGTCGGAGGGTGTATAATTCATTAGACTTCGAGACCCCAGACTCTCAAGGGATAAGAAATTTGATAAAATATTCAAACCCCTCTTTTGTTAGTAAAAGATACAGCCAACTCTCTCATTGTTAAAAAAAGACAAAAATAAATACACTTAAAAAGTAGCCCAGCAACCAAAAAGTCAGGGGCACTCCAAAATAAGCATTTTGGAAAGCCCAAACAAATTCTACATTTTTCCCTTTTTGAGAACAGCTCAGCATGTCTGCAGATCCTGAAGATCAGAGGATGGACTTACACATCTAACCAACTCACCTACACGACTCTTAACCCAGTAACTGCTCCCTTGAAATTTCTGAAATAAGGTGACATATCATATCGAGCTTTAAGATGATAATGAAAACAAGACTGCCATTTTGTATTTGGACTGATCAAGAAGGGGCCTGCATTATACATACAGCTGCTTATACCCGCTATAAAGGATAATTTTGCTGTATTAACTCCATAAATTTGATAGAGCCAGCAAGGCTTCCACTGCATAATAGCTTAATTTTTCATTCTAATAATAACTGGCTGCCAGTTGAAATGAATGGGAGCAAAAACAAACATTTCTGTTCCATGACATGATCCATGACAGATGTACAGTTTAGGAGGCCCTAGGGCAGGGTATTCCAAGCCTCTCTTCCCTTTGCCCAACAGCGGTAAAAGCATTAACACCAAGAAAAAAGGCTGAACTGTAAAGGAACTCCTAGGAAAATGACCCAGCTATCCTCTACTTAATCCACAATTGGCAACATGCCTGATTTAAGACTATGCTAAGCATCCAGGATTTTCTAAAGTGCTTGCAGACGGTGTGTACAGTATAACATACGCCTGTAAACTACAGAGTATGAAACATCCCTCTCTCAATCACACACAAAGGTTTAGTGGAGTTTTTGCTTTGAATTCCACTTGCTCTATTTATGTTGAGAAAAACCCCTTCCCTTGGAATATACAGAGAAGATTAATAACTTGATTATTACTGTTTATTATTGGTCTCAATTTCATGTAATACAACATGAAAACATGTACCCCCTTTTAAAGAAATAAAAAAGCCTGCATGCTTGAAGCTTGACAGATTTCAGTGAAAATGGGGATGCATAGTTTAGTGCCAACAAGTTACTCAGGCTTTATGTGAGTATTGATTTATCTGCTAAATGAAAATGAATAGCCACCATATCTACTGCATTGTTTTGCTGCCTCTGCAAGATGGAGCACCTTCTTAAAGAAACCCTAAGTAGTTTTAAAAGGTGAGTTGACAACGATATTTTTGCTATCTTTGACTGAAAAATTGAGGGCCAGATATTTGAATTATTTTTGAACAAATGCCTTCAGGGACAGGACTGGGATTTGTGAACAGTTAGGGCAGAATTTTAGAGTGAGGTTTTGGTTTGTTGAAGTGAAAATGTGAATAAACTTTCTGAGAAAAGTGTTAAAACAAGAATTTATGCATAAGGCAGGAAAGTATCATGTTGCTCTGTGTGTTAGAATGAGCTTTATGAGGGCTGTGGATTCCCGTCACTAAATGTTCAGCATTTGCACCGTGTCAGTGGATCATTCCTTTGTATTTTGTTGGACTGGAAAATTCCCTAACGACTTCAAATAAAGTAGTGATTATAAGTCAATAATTGTAGGGCCTGAGAGGCTACCTAATTTGATAAACATGACAAAAACATATCATGAAAACTCTGGGAACTCAACAAGAGATGGAAAAAGAACTAGAAATCACCCTAAGAAAGACACGCTCAGGATGAAAACCTACATCTGATGAAGGAAAACAGAGCATTAAATAGCAGCATGACCTTCTTAAACTGTTGTTTGCCAAACAAGTTATTGCAACACAGACCAGAAAGAGCAATCCATGGATGACTAAAGCTAATCTCGTCATCTAGGAGCATCTAGTTCTACCAAGGGATATGAAGTCTCCACATGCCAGCCCTCTGTACCAGGTTTCCTGCTTGTGTCCAAACCCAAACAGAATCAGAAAAGTTAACTACTTCCTGAACATCAGACATCTCTTCCTCAGTGGGCACAGACAAGCTCAACGTAGCACACACAGGCAGGTCTTCAACCTACAAACCTCCTCCTCTTACTTAAAGCCTTGTATTCTTCTTTGTCACAAGCACTGTGAGGAGCAACTTCTTTCCTGACCAGGAGTACTGATGTATACTGAACAGAGTTAAAGGTTGGCGGACGCTGTTAGGATATGATCAACCTGTAAAAGCATAGAAGTTCATGGAAATTCACAAAGTAAGGAACAAAAAGACAGATGGTCAGAAATCTGAGATTGCTGGTACTCTGTAAAACTAGGGGATGCTTCAGTCCTTTCTGGAAGATGTTTATATAATTGGAAGTAAAAGGGTTATTATCAGCACGGTTGTTGAAAAAGCATGGAGATAGTTAATATGATAAAGGATTGGGCCCCTGATTTCCATGACAAGAATGCAAAATATCTTGTTGATGGGAATATTTTATATGAAGAAGGCCTTCTCTTTCTGTGGTTACAAACACTCAGCAGTCAAGTGGTTTACCACTTAAAGTAAGGTCAATTTAGATCAGACCTTAAAGGAGCTGAGTAAGGTAACAGAATCAAAACATGGCTTTGCAAGGAAAAAGCATCTTTAACATCTTCTCAGCTGGCCATTTTTAAATGTATGGTTGGAAGAAGCTGACCCCAGCCTACAGCCATGAAGTTAAAAGGTCCACAATGACTGTTAAGTCAATTTCAGTAGCCAGGCAGTTCACCCCAAAGTATGGGACTCTATGGGAAGGGGTAGTATCTTTCTAGTGAAGGCTGACATTAGGCATTTATACCAACTAGAAGGCACAGCAAAACCTGCTATGAAAACATGGAGATAAATGCTATGATTTGTATTGTTGAAGTTGGGTTTTGATTAGTGGATCTTACTAACATCCACAGTGAAATTTCCCAAATGTGGACAAAAAGACTGAATAGAGAAAAAGGAGGAACTCTCATCTTTAGGTTTCTATTGGACTTTTGAGCACAATATCTCAGCTCATTTTTTTTTTATTTTACTGTGACTAGAAGCAGAGAGTCCTGCAGACCATGCCAAATTTGGATTAAAATGGAACCCCCAAAACAAAATACTGCTGAAAGGGTGATTTAGTGTTCAAAGGAAAGAGATGAGTTTCAACATCTCTCTCTCAACACTTCTGTTTGATTCCTCTAAAATGGGCAAACGTGTTTGTTTCTGCATGAAGAGTCAAGTAAAAACTCCTGGCCTTTTCAGAAAGTCAGGTTTTTTTGTTGTTGGTTTGCTGTGTTTGTTTTGTTTTGTTTTAATCCCCCTCTACCTGCATTCTTTATGTGAATACTTTAGTTTTTCCAGTATTCAAAAAACCCCCAACTATGACAGTAATACCACACATTCCCACTGGATATGTTATGCAGGACCAGAGTGACTTATTAATGGGGAAATTCCACTAACATCAGAATGGTCACAAAGTCACTGTCTTGCAAAACAGAAGTATTTTCTTATTTTAATTTTATGCATGTGTGCATGAATGCTGAAGTAATATTCACATGCTGGCAGGCACTTCCATATGCCAGCTTTTTGCTTTCTGCATATACCAGTCTCAGGTAACAAATGCCATGCAGCCAAATTGCACATTGCCTACATTGGCATACATGTATGCACATGTGTGTGTGTTTTTCCCCAAGCCAGACAGTCCTCCATGTTTGGCATCTGTATCTGCAGGAAGAAAACCCAAATGCACAGTCACGCAAATCTCTTTGAAAACAATAGTCATAATAAATTTAACATTATCACAGAGCTTTGCCCAGATCCCACCAGCCCTGGTGATCCTTTATCTCACTACCACACTAATACTAAAAAGCTGACTCCTTGATCATGTTGGTAACTCCTTCAGTGCTTTATCATCTTACTCCTACCCGTGCAGTGGCAGTAAATGGGGGGTGTTCTCTGGGTTCCTACTAGGAACCTCATTACTCCTCCTTTCTCTCTTTCTTGAATTAAAAATGTTTAAATTAGTTCAATATGTCTTGAACCTCCTCAGTGCGCTGCTGTCCGTCTGACTCACTTCCAAATTGAAGTGCATATATAAAAAAAAATTGAATCAGCTCAATGATTTTAAATCACTCTTCAATGTGCAAAGTAATTTAAAATTACTGGAGTGCTTCCAATTTTTATTAGTCCTTGAATTTGGAAATGATCGAGGTTCTTCTGGGCATGTGGAGTACACTGTGACTTAAAATTATTACGTCCATACTTACTTATTTTTGAAAAACCCTCAGTTTTTACTGAACTGAAGAAACCACTAAGGAGTACCACGGACCAATTTTAAAAAACAAAATAGGATATGCATCATTCCAGCAGGCATCAATCTAGAAAAACTCTCACAGTTTTTAAGGAAACCAAGAAACACCATAAAATGCTTGAACTGTTCTATATGCAGCATGGACTCCCATTTTAATTGCTACAGCACTTTTGCATTTAATTACTTTCAATGTATCTAATTGCTCTAAATTTAGCAGTTTTCCCAAAATCAATATGAGGACAGAATCAAAAAGGGCTGACTTTCTCCTTAAATCTTTTGAATGCCTAGCGACGTGATTAATCTTTATGCACAAGACCAGTCTTACTGAAGTTAATGTGCCTCCTCACCTGTTTGAGTAGGCTCAGTAAATGAATGCTACTCCCTTACTCACATGAGTAGATTTACTGGAGTCCTAGAGAAGATAAAAGGAGTGCTTACAGAATAAGTATTAACAGTGCCAGGTACTTGAAAAAACTAACCACACTACTGCTTCTCAATAGTCCATTCTAATATACCTGTTTGATGACCTCAGTCTCTGTTTCTTGGAGATATAACAGTTGAAGTAACCCTTTGAGCTGAAGGTCTTCCAATAAATAAATAAAAAATAATAAATAAAACAAAAAAACCCCACAAACACACAAGGAGTCTTTATGACCCCTATATACCAAGTAAATTTATTTGACTGCCTTGAAAGCACTCTCTTAAGACTGGGTATTTTCATACATCTGGGAAAACCTTCTGGATTCCTCATCTTCACAGAAGCTAAATCAGGGATGTGTGAAATAGGACCTCCACTTCCTTTTCCATAATGTTCACAAAAAAACCCAACCAATCCTTCATACATTCCTCATAAATATCATGGAGCATAAAATGGAACCCAAGTTCATGGGGAAGAGAATTGGATCTGTGGGGAAGGGGAGTGCAATTCCAAATAGGCCTGTATGCTACAAAACTTGTGTGCAGAGATGGAGAGGCTAAAGATCAATTACCTGAGAGCAGGTGCTGAGCAGATGGGAAAATGATGCATCTGGAATGCACTTTCACCATGCACATCTCACCTGACTCTCTATGTCTCATGACAGCTGCTGCACTGTACATAAAAACCAACCACTGATGGATTTGGTGTCTTGGTCTCCTGTGTTGCTCCATTGCCCCACTGCCACTATGGAGGGAAGAGAAGCTGCCTCTCAGTCCCTCCATTTCCCTCGCTGAAACTATGCACTTCGAAAAAACCCAATTCAGTGTCAGGAGCAGGACTTCAGCCTTGCTAAGGCACTTCTTGGCTGTGAGTGCATGTTGAAACATGCTTCCCAGTGGCTGCAGGCATCCAGCTTTGGGAGGGAAAAGAAGGCCACACCATGACCTTATTTCTCATTGGGCTCCTGGGATCCCTCTCTCCCAACTAAACATCTGCCTAAGAGCTGGCCAGAAGGTAGCTCAGAAGCTGCTTTTAAGAATAAACAACTCACTGTCAAAGCTCTTAGCATCAGTACTCTGTGAAGGAAACAGAGGATTTACTGTGTCATAGGAATTTAATATTTGATACATCCATCCACATATACCTGTCTATATCCTGCCCTTGTAATGGGGATGGACTCAATGATCTAATAGATCTTTTCCATTTCTAGCTACTATTATCCTATTATTAAAAGTAATGAGCCTCTAATCTAACAACTGAAATAATCAATAAGAAACTGAGTTTGTTTTTCAAAATTACTTTAATTTTAGAAATACAGTATCTCCATTCCCGGCTTCCTGCTTTTGACTGTGATAATAAAACTTTCAGAATGGCTAATGTAGTTTAGCTAAACAAATTAGCCAACTGCCCCATTTAGGGGGAAGAGAAACTTTCCATTAGCCATTCAGATGTTCTTTGCCTGGTCAGCTAGCAATTTTTGCAAACCAGACATCAGAAGATATACGATTTTAAACTCACTGTAATGCTGGGATACAATGGTTTGCTATAAACCCGCAAATAGGGTAAACGTGACAGAAAATTTGCTTTGAAAATGTGATAGAAAATAAGCTTATCAGTGTCTCTTGGTCCAGGCACTGGAATGATTTTCAAAGTACTGAAGTTCAAATGTTAGTTCTACCTTATACTTTCTGTTTCATTTTAGACAAATCTCTTTAGCTGTCTCCCAGGAAGCAAGGCTAAAAAACCTCCCTTCATGCTATTCACTTTATTGCACTAAGGTAGATTGTAAGCTCTTTCAAGTAGCTCTTGCCAAAATTGCTACATGTCTTTACAGTGCCAAGCCCAGCAGTTTCATGACATTAGTAGGGATTGCTAGGGATATTACAGTATTAAAAGAAATAGAATTTGATATAGTAGTATGATATACTGCTGATTCATAATAATATAATTAAAATAATTACTAAGTGCCACAGAAAATACGCCAGTCTGGACAATCATTTTAGATTAGATGCCTCGACTCTATATTAGCAAGAAGTTTGGTGTGAGAAGAATAGATCAAAGGATTACTGCAGTTGGTGCTGAAGACTCTGCATGTATAGAATATGCACTTCTTGGGGGTTGCTTCAATGAGATTTTATCTGATTCCGTGGACAAAATATCCCTACCACGTATGTATTTTGTGACTGAAGAACAGTTATTATTTTGGACCCTTCCTTCCTTATAGGAGGCTGGTATGTGGTGGTGAGTACCCAAAGCTCAGCTGCTGGTTCATTTTCCTTCAGAAGGAATGCAGTTTATCCTTACATGAAAATGACCATGAACTGAATCAATGTGACATAAGCAAAGAAAATTAGATTATTTGCTTCTGCTCTAGATCAAAACTCCAATTCAAAGAGAGCCTCAGATGGGAAAGTACAGGGAAATCAATCTGAACCTTTGATAGCTATTTGTGTCTTTGTTATCATGATACCAGTAATTCTCCCAGCTTCAAAGACTGGGAACAGGTTGCTTGGCATGCCACTTTGAGTCACAGTCACTGAAAAGTCCTCTGAAGGCAAAAAGGAAGACATAATTAGTAAGACCTTCTAGAGCAAGACGCTCTAGATGTTTCAATCGCTGCCTCTGGATTTATTGGCTTCCCCACCCCTGAATTATCAATAGTAATGAAGTGCCTTCTCAAAGCAATGGATGATGGCCACAGTAGCAGTATTGACTTTCCCAAAGCTTTCAGTCTGGCTGATTTTACTACATTGCACTATGATTTCATCATGGTAGTGCAGTGTAATAACTTCAGACAATTGCAAATTATTGCTCCCTTTTTCTTTAATGGCCTTCCCAGTAATATCTCACTGTTCTCATTAAAGACTTCTGAACATGCATCTTTATTTTGATGTTGTAAGACCTGAGAACTCCTCTGCCTATGATATTTGTTGATGTCAAGATTTGTATTTCCTCTCCACCAAATGTAACTGCAGCACAATGACTGCAAGAAGAACGTATCAGAGCTTGACATATAACCAATTCAAACTAAAGTAATACTGCTGGGAAAACCCATTAAGAAACCAGCCAAACCAGCAATCTCTGTGGCATGGCAGACACTCAGCATCCTGGAAAGTCTTAAAGCCTGGATGAAGCCTCCACTAACCACGGCCAGCTAGGTAACAGAAGACAGACAACATGTACAAAATACATTAATCTTGCTAGATTTTTTTTTAATTATTATTATTAAGGGCTTGAGGAAATTATTAATTCATGACCCCTGTTACACACAGTGAAACTGAAACCCTTTTCTTTATACATATAAAACTTTCCAGTTTTAGATGACATTTCAAAAAAATATAATAGTTTCCAGGACTTTGCATTCTTACCTACCTAGGCTATTCTGGAAATTAGGTCTATACTAATTTCTAAACAATTGTGAACAAATGCATTGCTGGAAAAAATTATGGAAAGGGAGGCAACTTCACACTGCTCTTCTCATAACATTCTTTGAGTAGTTTAGGATCATATAAGCTCTTGTACAATCAATTAATATTTAAGACTGCTGAAATATAAATACAGTGCTTCAATACACATAGTCAGAGGCAATTTAACTACTTGTCCCTGCTCCTTTCATAAATGTAAGACTCCTAACGTTATTGGATAAAGACCTGAAAGGAACTAGAGACCACCAAAACAATGCAGACAGATGCTATGATTTGCTTCTTCACTCCCTGGTTTGCAAACCCAAAGTGAAATGTAAAAATGTTGACAGCTACAGAACTTCCAGGAATACTCTTAATTAAGACATAGGGTACTGAGAAGGGTTAATAATGTTTGAAAGTAAAAGCTCTCATTCTAATAACAAGACCTCTCTCTGTGCACTGCTGGGTCAGCACGGTAATTAAGAAAATTGCCTTTAGTGCAGTTGTTTGGTAATGCTATTATCATCTTTTTTCATCTTTTAACAAGAGTAAACTACTTGAAGATGTCCCCATTTACTCTTCTTGCTTCTAGTAACCCATGAACCCATCAAGTCCATACCATGCTAGCATTTAATGGCCTAAATGAGTTACTTTATCATCTGGTTCACCCTGAAGTCTTTTACATATTTTTCTTGACCTTTAACCTTCTGACTATTATTTTGACAGCTATCATTAACGCTGTGTCCTGGGCAACCACACATTGACTAAGATGGATGGCAAAATGAGGAAGGAGTTGAAAGTAACACACACCTACTTTCATCTTCCTCTCGATTAAATCAAAACCAGACAAAGCCAAATCATACGATGGGTCCCATGGAAGCAGTAGAGAATATGAGCCATAGTTTTAGTAAGTAAAACTGAACAGAGAGAGTAAGAGGCGCAGAAAAGTGGCCTTATTGTAAAACAAACAAGCTATATAAATTGGACACCCGGAACTCTATAAATCTTCCAAGTTATGACTATTCAGCTATGAACTTAGATGAATCAATAGGTGTTTAGAATGAAAATATTTTATGCTAGTCAGTTAAAACATAGATTTGGCAGTAAATTTCACTCAAAAAAACCCCTCAATCTACAACACAAATCCCCCCATGTTTATGTGGTAAGGACAGAGTTAATTAGAAAGAAAGTTTGATACAACTTACTCCTTTTTTAATAAGCTACCCCACTTCAAAGGCAAGCATGGCCCCTTCTGATCACTTGCATGGAACACCACGGACTGTGGTCCTGCACAATTGTAAGGTCACTACAAATCATGCACCTTGAACAATTAAACTATTCCCCTCGGAAAAGCTGGATGATTTCATTTAAGAAAATGGAATCTAGATAAAAGGGGCAAAAGGAACTTCAAATAGTTCCATGTCCTTAAAATGAGATTAAAAAATGGAAGGAGATGTTAGTGTCAGATAAGATCGTATGCAAAGAGTCATTCTAACTGCATTTCAGACAGTTGGTGTAATCAGGCAGTAGGTTAATGGAAAGGAAGCCACTATATTGCCAAGGAGCAGGAGAAAAGAGTGATTTAAGAGTCCGTTAAAGTATTATCCAGAGACTAGCTTCAAAAAAACCCAGCTAAACTAGCAGAAAAGAGCAAGGAACAACACGAGAAGGAAAGACAACCAGAGCAATGTCACAAAGAAAATTCTCAGCCTCTTTGTCTTGTTAAATGAATGACCCTCCCTGATGGAAAACTGAAATACTACAGCTCACTGATGGACCTGACACTTGACCCCTCTTTCTAATTAGGGATGGAATCTGGAAACTACAGTACTTATTTGCTTTAAGCAGCATTCTTTAGGGCCATAACAATTTTTTGTGATTGCTTTATGAGCAGAATTTTTACTATGCAGGGACCAGATGAAAACAAGGCTAACAAAATGTCTACAGGCAGCTCTTGGGTAGAGGAAAGCTAAACTTCAGATGACCTTGGTCTTACACTGTTTTGCACATGCCTGGTGTTTTCAAAACAGATGTTCTCCAAAAGCATGTTCCCTGGGAAGAGTTCCAGATCTGATCCTCAAAAGTTGTGCATGCCCCACAAGGCCCTAAACAGGCCTGTGAAAGGGGAGTGGGTAGATCAGCCCTTGAGAATGGAGGACAGGCTCCTGATCTCAAACTGATTCTATGATCAGGACAATCAAACTGCCATATCTGGGCCTCTCTACTCTCAATAAAACTATCCTTTCATAGAATTAAAAAATGGCCCACTACACATAATTCATCTATGTTTTATGTCTGGTATTTTTAGTTGCAAATATTTCCAATTAAAACAATGCTTCTGGGGGTGTGAGTGCAATTCAAGACACCAAATCAGCTTTCACATTACGATAAAGCAATAATAATAAAACATTTCCAGAACAAATACTAACTCAGCGTCACACTGGCAAAAGCCTTTTAGAAGACCATAATGATGCATTAATTAGTCCTGAATGATGATATTACTAATATGCAATGGCTTGCTAACTGAGAAACTCACATTAACAAAGCACATGTGCTCCGTGCTTGCTTCACACATCACACAGCACGGTCAAGCTCGCAGTCATTTGCATTATTTCTCTCTCTCTCATCTCAGGTAAGCCAGCAGGTCAAAAGATAATCAAAACAAGAAGTCTCATACTGCACATATTTATTCATGCAAGCAAACACAAACTTTCTTAGCTGTAACTGCGTGTGCAACGCAATAAAACAGCTTGTGAGCTTGGTAACTTGCAGGAGTAGCTTTAAAGAATAATTGATTTCAGGGAGATGATTGTAAATTAAGACCATTCTCCAGCTCTAGAATGCCACCTAGACCTTAACGACTTCCCTTTAAAACAAGTTCTGCCCTTCCAAATTCGGGCGAGATCACAGCAAGTCTACCTCAGTACTTGAAAGCACAGCCCATGCACTGCACCATGCAGGTGTCAAACAGGTGTTCACAGGGCCGTTTTATTGCAGGCTCCAATGATCAGAAAAATCTACAGGGGAAATGGGGACGTGTTGCCCCAGGAATTACATATAGTCTTTTTCATGACAGGAATGTGATGTATGGACTAGATTCAAAGAAAGAAAAAAAAATTACTTTATATTTAACAATAGCCCTGCATTCAAAAATAAATCAGCTGAGCTATAAAGACTAGCTGATTTTTTACTGGTGACAAACACCCTTCTCTTACAGCACATTTACAAAAGCCAAACACAACCAAAAGACATGCTGGTGTGTTTCTGTATATTGCTGTGGATTGAAATAGGCAATTTCTAATTACTTTACAATATATCCAAGTTACACTGCACCATAACAAAAAAAAATAAATTTGGTTGTTCACTTTTTACTCCCTCAGTTTTTGGGTTTTTTTTAAACATTTCTTTCCTTTGCTTATGCCTGTCTAACAATAGTGCAGGTATATATAAAAAATGAGAACTTTAAGCCCATCAGTTATAGTCATCCATTTCTACTAGAAACTCTGATCATTCTGCTAATACTATTCATGATATTGAATAACTGTAAAAGCTTTATTACAGCTTGCATATCATCTCAAGAGTGAAGACCTAATGCAGTCATGTTTCAGGAGAAGTTGCTGTGTGCATTAATCAATGTGCTGCTGTATCCTTATCTATGATTCTTCATTAAAATCGTTGTCTTATCTGATAAGCGTCTGTTGTTTGCTAAAAGATAATGGTTTTTACAGCTACCATATCTTTATTTGCCTTTGCTACCCAAATTAATTGGTACTTCTACTTCATGGTATAGGATTTTCTTTATATTTTTGCATTGTCTTGGTAAAAATAAAGCACCAAGCCCATCCTTCAGCACCCCAACTCCCAGTTTACTACAGGTGATAAACCAGGCATATTCCTTTTGAATTCCTAGTGCCCAAGTGGCAGTGCAGTAGTAAGGAAAGACTAGTATTGCCGGCAACTGGTGGTGGGCAGTAGGTTTAATAAAAAGGCAAAAACTGCAGGAATGAGTTCACTCATACTGTTAAATGAAATACGCCCAGGGAGTGTAAACCCACCACAGCTATGAGCTGATGCTTCCCAGGTGAACAAAATAAAAAGGTCACACATGCTATGACTTGGTGGGTCTCAGTCTTTTTCACTTTAATTTTTGAAGGGCATTTTTGCCCCAGGGGATGAACATCCCGAGTGCTGATCACATTGCTGTGATTTACACTCAAACGTTATTCCACCTTTTTCTTTCTTGTCTCCATCTCCTTTGGATGGAGCCTTCCAGGGCCAACCTCAGAAAGGCTCACTGCTTTCCCCAGGCCCTCACCAAGTGCTCTACTGGCAGCTGACATTTTGACCACAGATCAGAGTTGAAGAATTTCAGAAATAAACACCTATGGAAAACTGCATGTTTATAACTAATTTCTTGGACATGTTTCAGCTGCACAACACAAACACAAGAAGAAATGTTCCTCAAAACAATCTCTTTTTTGTTTTTCCATTAAAAAAAGTATTTTTTGTAATCACTCAGATTTCACTGGTGTTAAAATAAATGGATTTTTTCAGTAGTTATATAAGAGTGTTTAATTTAATGTATACTCAAATATATATCTAAGCAGGTATGTGAATTGTCTTAGCTTATGTTATAAGGGTGTTTCCCTGGTCATATGCTTACTGAGAAGTGAGAATATCTGAGAGGTTCAGCTCAATGTTAATTAAGTCAAAACTGTCACTGGTTCCCCCACTCACCTGAGCACTGTACACCTACAGCCTGTCTGTGGGGCTGCACCAACACTCACTGACCTCAACCAAAGCACCAAATTGGTTGTTTTACTGGTTTCTGCACATACATCAAACCCGTCAGATTTTGACCAGCTGGAAGTGCCAAATGGCCTGGTTTGTACTGAATTTGCCTTATTGTGCATAATGATGAAGTGGTCGTGGGCATTTTACTTGTTAACAGTGGGACATTGCAACTAATAAGAGCAGTACGATCAATATGGACATTTTTGCAGTATCATTGTACATAATATTCAGTTAATGGGGTTTGGGAACTTAGGAAAGGATTCAGTTAAAATTTATAAATGATTGTGTTCAAAGCGGAAGGATGCTGAACTGTGATATATTTTCTTTTAAATCAAGAATAACAGTAATACCTATTGCAGAAGCACCTGCCCCTCCTGATCAAATAATACTCAAACAAAAAGCTGGCTATAATCAACCACTGACAAATAGCAGCTCTCTTAATTTATTAATCTAATTAATGCACTCCCTGTATTTATTAAACTAATTGCATTGGTTCCTCAAGGGGAATTACGTTCCCTCCAGTTCTCCTTAGCCTGTATCCTAGGCAGAATCTTTAATATTTTATTGCCATAATTGAAAAAATATTTTTGGTATATTCTTACTCTATAATAAACTGTCATCATAAACAAGGTGTTGTGATTTCTAAGTCATAAAAACACAGCAGGTGAATAGAAGGGGGATGTGACAACTCAGACAATAAAGTTTGCACTGCTGCCCCAAAAGCCCAGAGTATTGGCAGCTCCTGCCAGACTTCATAAGAAAATTTCCTACTGGATCAGCACATCATGAAATGCTTTATAAGAAGAGAAAGTAGAATGCCTAATGTAGGCAAGACTTTAAGAAAACATTTTGAAAATAAAGGAGGCCTCAAACACAAATATAATTCAGTAAATAAAACATCAATGTCAATGACACAATAACTGGCCAAATTGAACACACTCGGTTTGCTCTAACCAGCAAGAAATGCATAGTGGTGGAGAGAGAGTGGAAGAGAGAAAGGAAAATGCATAACATTTTTTGGTATGGGATTTCTAAAATGATTTGATTCAACCGTCTGTTAAAAAGCAGCTAAACAGACCACTTACAGTCATCAGAGTGTTATGGATCTGATTTTATCTGTACTTCCACTGTAAATGTGAAGTGATTCACAGTAAATCAGAGAACATAACATAGGATTTCTGGTGAATGTTCAGCCTTGTGTCAATCTGCTACACATAAGTAAATTTCACATTCAAAGAACCTATGATTTCAGTAATTCTTTGTTTTAAAGGGCCAAGGTTTTAAGTCTTCAAATTCAGAAGTGATGTCACAGCAAGAAGTGAAGATAGACGGAGGAAAAAAATGTGAGCAGATGACTGCTAAGCTAAACTAAAATGCAAACAGTTGTAAAGGGATGAAAATAAGCAGGGAAAACAGAGGGTGAAGAAGCGTCCTAACAGGGAAATATATTAGAACAGGAGATTTGTAAGCAAGACAGATGATGATATTCTCTTTGACTGCTTGATTTGCAGCTGAACAAAGCACTATGAAAGCTATCAGAAGGGACAGACAGAAGGACCTATTTTGCTATTAGAGAGTTTATCTGTCTGAATTCAGGTGAATCACATAATGAAAAGATATATCCAGTCTATTGGTTACCTGTTATATTGATTCTGTTTTCAGAGGAATATAGTGCTCTGCAGGTAATAATATACTGAATATTGCAATATTTTAAAATATATTTATCTGTATGAGCTTTTTCACCAAATACAAAATAAGGGGAAAAAACCCCTAAAAAATACCTTAAAAGTTGATAATTTATTGTCATTCTTTAGATAGCAGCCTCCTGCCAGGCCTGTAGTGAGATTTCTGGCTGATGACAACACTTTCTCTATGTCAGGTGCACAACTTTTGAAAATAAAGTGCCAACAGTTGCACATTGTCATTTGTTAATTATAATAATTTTTCTCAAAAGACTAAAGGTTGCAAATAATGCTGCCAACACAAACATCTGAAATGTAGGAAGTTTTTAGCAACTACCTGCACGATGGATAATTTTGAATATCTGCAATTACACCAAGAAGTTGAGCACACGGTTATAGTGTATCTGATTTATCAGACCTTCACCACAGAAGATTCCCTTCAGTGTAGAAATCACTGCAATAAAAGATCACCTTTCCATCCCCCAGTACCAGATCTTCCTCCCAGCTCACTCAGAATCTATTCTTCCCCAAGGACTGAAGCAGCTCCCCAGTTTATGGCTGCATATCCACAATTCCATCACACAATGCACAGCTGTGGCCTGGCTTGGCCAGTGCTGATCAGCAGTGGTAGCACCTCCTTCCAGACAACCCATCTAACCTCTCATTTACCCTGGTGCAAACGTGTGGAGAATCAGGGAGGTGTTTTTCCCCTCTCTGCTGCAATGGCAAGTACTTAGCAGACTCTGTGGAGTTCTTCCATGCCTCATAAGCTCTTTACTCCCAGTGTTACCCATACAAATAAGCTGGAACATCATCCGTGGAAGACATATGAGATAAACTAGGAGGAACATTAATCTTGAACTGTGCTGGAGGCATCCCTTTCAATTACTCTTCTTTCTCATCTCCTTACTCATTATCTAGATCTTCTTTGTTAACAACACCTCTTCCAGTTGGAAATCCTTCTCTGGTCACAATGCCTCCTTATGAAAAAGGAAAGAGAGCTGCTGCTGCTCTAAGTGTTTTTGTACAGGGCCATTGAGCACTGCTTTCCTCTTCTTGACTAATACTCATATAAGAGTATTATATGAGTAAGAAATACCCAGGCAAACACGGCTGTGGTCAACAAAGAAGAAGAAAAAAACCCTATCACTGTGCTGATGGATGCTTCCTCCACAAGATGCCAGCTGGAACTTCCATGTTTCGAACTGCACTCGCCTCCTTTAGTTTTGGTAGTACTTTGACAATCCTGAATTTTGCTTTAACGTTGGTTATTTTTGCCTGTTTTTCTCTGCCTGTCACTAGGGAACTGTTGGTATTTTACTTTTTGCATCAGCTGTTTCTTGGTGATGCAAAGTGGTATCACCAGGCTTCACATGTACTGCTCTTTCCTTTCTTCATCATGCTTTATCAGCAGCTTCTTCTTCACCTGTTTGTCACCACAGACCCCAGCCTCTTCCTTCCAGGAGACAAATTATTTCTTCCATCCCTCCCCAGAGTAAATAATAAGATCCATCCCCTGACCTTTCCTCTCATTCTTCCTTTTCCATCCCACTGCCCTCAGAGTCTCTCCTGTCAAGCCAGCAGGCCTCCTGGACAAGGAAAAAACTTGGAGACCTCTTCTAGATGCGGAATTGCTGAAGTGAATGTGAGTAAAAGAAAGGGTCTACATTCACTCCTAAGGATGAAACCAGCTTTTCTCACAGCAACAAGGGATTAACAGTAAAGTGGTTTAGACAGGACTTTCTACCCTGGAGTACATGGAATTAACACAAACAACATGGCTGATCAGTATTTTACATGCTAGATGCATTATCCTCCCTTACACTTTCCTTTATGGGGGCTTTGAGTTAGAAGAAAACAAAATTTTACTGTCAAAAATCTTTAGGTAAAATATGTGAGCCACTATGAAAGAGGACTTCATGAGATTGTTTAACATCATTCTTCAGCTCCTTCTGAATGACAACATTCAGCTGTGAAAAATAATAGTGCAAATAATTCCACATGCAAAAACAGTACACTCAGATTTCCTGGCATTTCATGTGCATTACAATTGCTCAGATGCTTCTGTAATTGAGATGATAAGCCTGTGAAGAGGCAGGCACATAAAGAGGTAACTTTCTGAAAAGAGATCGACTGAAAAGCACCTATATCAGTGAGTAATTCTGTTTCCACAGTGTGAGTACAGTGTGTGTGAGGGAAACAGACTGTTCTCTTCATGCATGGAAAGTTAGGTGAATCTCTTGAAGACTGCACAAAACTTCATTTAAATTTAAGATCAGAAAACCACCACTACTTTTGGAGTGACTACAGCTTCATCTGAGTCCAGCTGGAGTTTTAAGAACTTTTGAAGAGTTAGATAGTCTTGGTTTAGCGAAAAATGTTTGCCTCTCTACATTTAAAAATGTTGACAAAAATTTCTTGTCTTTTTTACAAGTACATATTTTCTGTTTATTTCTACCAAAACCAGTCTATCATAAATTATTTTATGTATCTCACAGATGAGTAAACTGATCACTACAAAGTGGGTAACTTGTTAAAGTCAGACATGAGTTAGCTTACCTGAAAATAGATATCTCTTGCTTCAATCACTAGACTAGTCTATTCTCATTTTTTGCCCTCTCCATGTTCTCTTTCTTAAAATTCCATGTTTAAAATGTCAACTGGAAAGGGAGTTGAAAGATGAAGGACTCCAAAGGCAAGTAATTTGTTTTAGAAAACAATCCTGAAAAGGCTGGCCAAACGTTCTCATGCTTTATTTAGATATCAGAATGGGTTGCATCCATTTTCCATCTACTAAACCTAGATAAAGAACAAAAAAATAACTGAGAAAGTAAAAAATAAGTGGTTGGCAACAAAACTGCTGAGCTGACAGCCTGGTAAGTCATCTTAATCAAGTGTTATCATGGCAACAAAGTAGACCTCTGATTTTTGACTCATGTCACAAATTGCATTCTGACAGTTCTGTTGAGAACTCCTTTTTCCACTGACAAGCTCTTGTTTTCACATCTGGAAGAAAGGGGTGACCAGAAGTTCAAAATTCAATGGTCTAAAAATGCATGACTGAAAATGCTTAAAGGGCAGCAGTGAAGAATGTTCAGAAATTAAAAGCCAGGTTCCTCCAGCCTTGATGATTCCCCATTTCTCATTCCCTCTGTTTAAACTTGCCCGTGCATACTTCTTTCAGCTGTTACACCCTCTTGCCTTGAATTTAGATATGGGGCACAAGTGGACAACAATATTAAGACCTTTCCAAGACAGGGGGAAAAATTCTTCCAAAGTCCTGTGATTTTACCTATCTGAATGGTCCATGTGCATTTGGTTGATGTAATACCATCAGGCAAAAAAAATGTCCTACTGCTATTACATTTCCTAATCCACTTCCATTCAGAAAATATTGAAGATTGTAGAGGGAAGAAATGTAGTTTCCACAAAGTAATCATGATTCTTCCACCCAACTCCTTATTCACTCATGATAGGTGTAGAGACATCCTACAGTGATTACATTCAAAAGAAAAGGGTAGCATTTAAACAGAAGTCTGGACTTAACTACTGTTCACTGTAAAGTAAGAGTTAAGTGCCTAAAGACATAGTTGAGATGAAATACAGCTACTCTACTACATGTATTAACCTAAATATCAAGCTTCCTTGATTACTCTTTCAGCACTTGTGTATTGGTATGGAATATATTGTCTGCCTGTAAACAAAGTATGAATTACAGTAAACAACATGGGATACCCAGTACAGAGTAGTATGGTAGCTAAACTATTCTTTTGATTAAAGCCTGTTCTTGAAATGGGAAACTGTTGAGATACCACTGTCCTTGATGAACACCCAGATTTCAGTGACACAGAAGAGTCATAAACGCACAGTAATGTCTGGCACAACATAACGAAAAGAAAGAACTTACATTATTCTTCCCACAGCCTGTGCACATGCACTCGCAGATCCTCTGTGCTCTACCATGAATAAGCTTCCTCCTGTGCAGTATGTCTGTTCCTAAGGAGGAAATCTTCACTACTCATCAGCTGCACACAATAAACAAGGCGATGTGTATTTTGCAGGTTGTGAAATATATATGCTTTTTCCCCTCTTTATATATAAAGCATTCTACGTAGCACGGGTGACCTGTGCAAAGGGATGTTCTAGGTTGCCTTAAACTGTGCTCTCACTTTCCATGTAACACTTAAAACAAACAAAAAGATACTGCTACTTGAACAAGGTCACAGAGGTCTTCAGATGGCCTATTTCCCCAGCGTGCCTCTGGCTCCACATTGCTTTGCAAATCAGATGCTAGATATATTTTGATTAGTTTGTACTTTAATGGATCAAGTACAAAGAGCCCACCCTTCACATCATAGTCATTAATTTTTTCTGGAGTCTGATGGGAAAAGCAGGTAGAGGGTTTGTGTGTGTGTGTGTGTGTGTGTGTGCACACCAGCGTATGCGTGTGTGCTGATTGAAAAGTGATGGATTATTTTCATGTGGTAAGAAACACAATGTTTTCTTTAGCACAGCAGGATATTCTGTTTGCAAGGTCTAACAGTGAAATATTATGCATATCTGCAGCTGGCCCACTGCCAAAAACCAAACAGCAGAAATCAGAAGAGATTTTGAATCTGAATCTTAAAAAAACAGTGCAGCCCTACAAAGCAACTAATGAGACATTCAAAACAGAAAAGCATTTGTACTAATGTATGATTTCTGTCATATATGTCAGGATTTAACAAAGCAGTAAATAATTATTCACCTAAATGTTACCTTGAAATTCGATTTAAAATATAAATATATTTTCAATGTCTTCCACCTCTCTGCTGAGACGGGTTTATTTGTCATGACCTAAAGCAAATTAAGTGAAATATTTCCCAAGCTCAAAGAAGCAATCACTTAAGAAGCAGGTACCATTAAAAGAACCCCAAAACAAATAGCATAACCTCAAAGCACCAAATGTATGAGAACTATAGCACACCAAACCAGAATTTAGTAGCCCAGAAAGCTGAACATCAAAATGTTTTAATGTGATTCATTCAACTCTTGGGAAAGAGGATGGGGCTGTGAGCATCATTCAGCCAAAGGGAGCTGGCCTGGGATCCAGTATGGCCCCTCTGGATCTTTCTGGAGTTTTGCCATTCACTTCACTGATGGACAAGCCAAGTATTCCCCTTTAAAAATCACTCTGAGGCCTTTTTGCAGTGTTAAGGTCCACTTAAATAGGATGAGACTGAAATACCAGAGTACAGTCAACACTCTTATCCTTACATATATAATTCCTATGAAAAGGCAAAAAATATTAATGTGAGGATGGTGCACTGGGATCCCACAGTACACACAATTATAGCTGGCTGGGGTCTTGCAGCTTGCACCATAAACTTGCAAAAATCTGTGTAATTCCAGGGGACACAGCTTTCAGCAAAAAAGCCCAACAATTCCAGGCTCTTCAGGACAGTCTTGCTCAGTTGTAAGACAGAAGACTTATCAGATACTTCAGTTTGTCATAGGGTGGAGGATTGATTATCATTATTTTGATGGCCACTGTAAGCAAAAACAATGTAAGCCTTCTTACACTGGTGTGCACTCCTTCATTGATTAATTTATTGCACTGACTAATTACTAGATAGCACAGGATTGAGTGTGTAAAGGAACATACATATCTGTGTTTGTGTGAGACCAAGGGATGATGTTATTTACCATTAACATGCCCTCTGGAAACCCTCACTCAAGCTCACATGGCGCATCTTTATTTCCACTGCATCCCTTTTAACACCAGATCTTCACATTGGGGTTCAGAAAATGTTTCCAGTACTGAGGAGTTTATTAAAAACAGTCTAGTGTTAGTTAATACCAGTTATAGCACTAGTTAATACTCGAAGAACAAAGGATTTAGTGTTGGGACACAATCAATACATGAGTTAGTAATATGGAGACTGTGGCATTTTGCAAAAGAAAAATGTGGGAATTCAGGAATATATTTAGTAAACTTCCAAAGCAAATAATGTCTATTTTTATAATTTGATTTTTTAAAGAAGAAAAACTACTAGAAATTTGGAAACCATGCTGGTAAGACACAGATATTTTTGAATATTTTGAATATAGAGCTTTTCACTTGCCCTGTTGCATTTCTTTTGACACATTACCTCAGGACCCTTATTTTGAAGTCATCAGAAACTGGTTTGAAGTAACAACCACTCTTGCCCAAAACAAAGGTTCCACCAAATGAAGAATTTCCATTTTCATCTGGCAGGATATATTACTATTAGGAATTTTCTGCCAAAGTTTTCACTAAGGATTTTCATTGTTATATTTTGATGCACAGAAGTTGATTGGCACATCTTTTTAAAACCTTTCTTGTTTTTTTCCAAACATAACTAGCATATAAAAAGAATCATAATATGTATTATGGGAAAGCAGAACAGTGATATAAAAGACTTCCATACTAAGAACAGACGGAAAATGGTAGTTATTATTAATTTAGAAAAAACAAAAGAGCTACCCAGCATTTCAGTAATGTGGCAAGTTGTGTGCTATTGAGGGAAAGAGGATTTTATAATTGGATTTTAGAGTAATTTAGGAGACGAGATAAGCTGTAATGGTTGCATATTAGAGGTTAAAACTACAGCAGAAACTCATAACGTAAGGGTTCATTGCACTGAGGAAAACAGAACAAAGGAAACAACACAGGAGCAGCCTGGCATAGGTAAGTATGGGCTACAGGAAACTGAGAGGGTTTTATATCAACATTCACTTAAATGGGCATCAAACAGAATTTCTTCCCCTTCAAAACTGGCTTCTTAAAAAAAATATAATATATATATTTTATACTATATACATGTATAGAAGAGTAGGGACATTACCTCCTAAACTGCGCAGACAATAACATCTTGATTTTAGGAGAGGAACAACAATAAGCATTCGCATCTTCCTCAATAATTATGGCAAAAGAATATGTCATATTGCCACCCAGCATGGACATAGCATTTTGAAACTTTTGCCCGAGGAGCCAATGACATTTCAGTGCACAGCATCTCTGGAGAGTGGGGGTACCTTTCCCTACTACTTCTCCCCTGGGCAAATGGAGATGTGGCAGGAGACAAGAGCCCTCTCCCTGTGGGTCTAATGCTCCTGCCAGCTCTGCTGCTGCTCCCTCCACCTTCTCTGAAGGCTGAAACTCTTCTCCCCCTCCTCCATCTATCAAGTCAAAACTTGAACCAACCCACTCTCCAGAGCCTCTGCAGCCCTGGCCGTCACTGGAGCAGACAAGTCATGCAGGCAGCACTTTGCCAGGGTAGAGGAGGGAGACAAGGAGCAGAGGCCAGAAACAAAGGCTGGGCCATCAAAGCCATGCAGAGCAGAGCCCGAGACAAGCATCTAAGCGATCCCTAATAATCCTTTTCTGGGACTACTGTCTGCCTCCATACCGTCTGTGAGAAGCCTGGTTGACACAGTGCCTACCAAGGCAGACTCTTGATCTAAGCCGGCATGCCTGGGTGCAGTGCAAGGAAAGGGCAGTCGTTTTTTTAGATATAAGCAGCTACATCCCTGCAATCTGCAGTCTGTCAGCTCAGCAGCCAAGTCCCATTATTTTGGTGGGGGTGGGAGTGAAAGGGAGAAATATTCTCCTGCGTTTTTCCAGGCTGATAGCAGAATACACGCTTGCAGTTTCCATCCGTGGACAGATTCAGCTGCAGAATGGAGCAGTGTGACCAAGTTCTCAGTTGTGAAAAGTGAGCGTAGGCTCAAGATCCGTTGCTTTGCATTAAATGAAGACTCAGCCTTTGCATTTTTCAAAACCAGGTGTCTAATTTTTTTGTGCGACTTTGCCAACATTGAGATATTTTATGTTTGCCAGCTGCCAGTCTCTGTTTGGAAAGCATAGCTTCCTCACTTAGCGATGCAACTCCATAGGCATAGCAAATTATGTACACGTTTGGCAAGCAGCTTTGGAAAAAAAAAAAAGAAAGGAAAAAAATATATGTATACTATGCCAAGAAATGCGAATACTTCCAAAAATACAGTAGTTTATCAGGAGAAAACAGTTTCCCCTCCTGTTTGCCTTCCAAGGATTTAGCTGGGGAATGTTCACCTGAGCAATCTAAAATCTCAACATTCCAAAGGGAAGGGGAGGGGGAAAGAAAGCAAGCACATTATTCTGCACGGCGAATTCCCGCGCTGTGGCTTCTCCCAGCAAACAGAGCCCCATCGCTCTCCAGCAGGGTAAATAACCCAAGCCTTCAGGAAGCAAAATCTGTTTAGAGAGTGCGTGCTCGCTATCGCTGCCCTTAGAATGAAGGATATTCCAAAGTTGGAGGCCTCCTTCGTTACCAGTGCTTGGCTACCCCCTGCTGGGCTCCCACGGCTCAGACCCTTCTGTGCCATCAGGCAGCGACAGCAAAGCGCCCCAAACACAGCGAGTTCATAACTGAGATAAGCTTCCTAAACTAAACTGGGCTCTGAGCCTTTACTCCTGCTCAGTATTGAAAAATGACACAGACCGATCAGCTGGGATTAAAGGGATGGCTGGTTGTCGTGACACAAGTCTCTGGGGTTTTTTTTATATTATGGGTGGATTTCTCACATATTTTCCCCAAATTCTAATTCAGCACAAATCTGAGGAAACAGTGATACACTGAGATGCCAATAGCTACACTCAAGAAGAAAATGACCCCCTGACATGTGACCATCCAGAAAGCCAAATTTTCTTAGTAAGTGTAAAACTCCGAGGTAGCAAATATCCTTTCTAATTCTATATAAATTGGAGGAGCACATCTTAAGCACTTTGTTCAGCCTGCTTTGAAAGCATTCCTCAAATACAATCCACAACAGAAATTCCCAGTATGAAACCCTTATTTATGTATTCTGTGGATAAACTAAAACAGGAAAATGTGCTGCAAGATGTGTTCAAACAACTAATAGTTCCTGTAAACCAAAAATATATTAAAAAAAGAAAAGTGAAAAGAAAAAGATTAGTTGTTTTAAGCTATAACACAGCTGCATGCAACTAAAGCCAGAAACATGTGAAATTAAATTGGATTTTGGGGTGGGGGGTGTAGTGTGCAATGGGGTTAAGTTTACTTGTAATTCAAATCCTTTTGTGAAATTGCAAAATGTTGTTACTGACACTCTTTTTTTTTCCATTCTGTTTATTTTTGTAGACAAGGCAGAAAAGAAATTGCTATTTGAACCATATAAACAGAGGCTCCATGTTCTGGCTTAGGGCTCTTACTTAGTGAGTTACTGCTCCTATGTAGCACAAGGGTAAAAAAATAAGTCAAATAGCCCTTCAAACATTTATTAATGTGAAATAAACAGCAAAACTCTATTTAACAACAGGTTAATAAAAGGCTCAATTAGTCTCTAACCTTCTTGATTCCTAAATGCTGGTACCCCTTATTCCTTTATCTAAATAAAGAATGCATAGCAAACAAATAATTCCCTTGTGTCACCACAGGAAAAGGGAAGAAGTTTTTATGAAATAGAGTTGTAAAGGGATCATATTACTGGACTAGAGTCACATCTCTCCTCTCAAGTTTTGTCCTTTATGCTGGCTGTCCTCTGCCAGAAGAGAAATGGCAGCAGCAGACTTTGGGGAGGGAGGGGGAAGACAGGATACTGTGCCTGTCTGTTAGTCAGCAGGAGCCGTCAGCTAAAGGGGATGGGTTATAATCCGTGGTTCTCAAAACCTAGACAACTAATCTATTTTTTTTTCTCCTATATTTAGATTCTCATTCACTCTCAAGACGCATAACCTTTTCAAAGTTTCACTCCTGAAAGGACTGAAGTGCAAAAAAAATAGCGTTTCGGAGCTACAGGCCAACAAGGAATAGAGGGATCCGATCCTTCAGCTGCCACTATTGACAGAAGGCCTTTGCTTTACTCCAAATGGCTTTGTCTCTGCTGTGGATCTGCTCACAATTTATTTGAAAGCAGGAGGCACTTATTTAAAAACAGAGCCAGAATCTATCACTAATCTGACAAGTTTTCCACACAGCCCCAGCCCAAGCTTTCTGTCTGTTGTTTAGCACTGCCCATACACTGCCGAAAAATGAACAGGGCCTGGGAATCTTTCAGGAAGGTATCTGGTGGGAAAATGAATGGAAGGGTATGACTCTTTCCCTCAGGCTGAGGACCAGGGAAGGGAGGGATGAGCATCCCCACTCCATGCTGTCCTGCAGTCCTGGCTTTTGAGTCAGCAGACCTGGAGGGAACTTCCTGTGTGCCCAGGGATGCCACCCACAGCTCACCTCTGGGCTTTTTCTGAGAATTCCTGCGTCTCATCCCAACAGAAAGCCAGGAGCAGACTGGGGTGCATATCCAGACTCAAAGCTAAGTAACACCATTCCCACCGTTTATCTGATGTATTCTTTAAGACTGATTCCAGCCTTAGGTTTCACTGCATGCCCTGGTCTTCTTCATAACAGCTCACCTTCACCTCTGCATTCCTTTCCCAACCCTCCCAAATGCCACCTTTCCTGCACTAACCTTCTTCCCTGATGGCTTTTCCCAGCTTTCTCTTGTGACTTTTAACAGCCTAGTCCTGCATTTCCAAGACTCCACACATGGCTATCATTTTCCTATGGGCTCCAATTGCACAGTTCTCTCCTGGAGCTACACAGATTCTAACTGACGTAATCTCTAACCTTAGTTACCCCTCTGCTAGTCTGCTAGTAGCATTTCTCCTCAGCTTCTGTCCTAGCTCTCTTGCAGACATCTTTTTCTGGAAGGTGCTAAAATCTTCTCCGATCTGTCAGGCATTGCCTATCCACCCCACTCACATCCATGGCTACCTAGATTCTCTGAGGAAATCTCAGCTCTGCCTGTGTGAAAACCTGCGAGATGCCTTTTCCTGCAGCCCTCCTTGTGATAAGAATGCAATGCATTGGCAATATGGGAGAAACAGGAGTGTTCCAGATATTCCTCCTGCATCAGCTATAGATAGGAGCAGAGGAAGAATATGAAAGACATGTGGAATATATGGGATATGAGGAAAAACAGAGAGGAGCTGACATAAAACCTGTCCACTTTGGATAAATCAGTAGCCTCAATTATTTTAGATCCAAAAGATTTCAGTTCAAATGCTGTGAATGATTCAGGTTGCTGTAATCAATAAATTAAGAACTGCAGAACAGATCTGTAAGCATAAGAAATATGCTCTGAGGGACCTATTCCTCTGCTCTCACTAACGTGTCCCACTGTGAGTCGCGATAGGTATCACCACAGTTCCCAGCAAAACCAATGACTTGTGGTGACATGATTCATTTCTGGCCGTAACATCTGGCTGGAATTTTACGCATACAAAGCCTGTGATTTGTACAAACAATTACTTTAGAGAAACAAAAATCTTTGCAATTCACCATGTCATAACCAAACCATCTGTCCAGCAGGCCACTACAGGATCATGCGGATGGAACAGAAGGTGGCCCATTTCGTCCGGTATGTTTAGTTCAAAATATCTGCTTTGGTCTTGCATCATCAGTAACAGGAGTCTATGCATATTACCTTGTAAATTCACTAGAGACCGAAGTTTTTCTCCTGCCAATGATTTATGTCCATACCTTAACTGTCAAAATTGTAAGCAAAACAGCCTAGCTACTGCAGCTCTGTCTACCCTACAAAACAAAGAAAATCAAGACAGCTGAACACAAGAATTAGTATTTTACGTGTAAACCTGCATGCTGCATGCGCAAGTGTTACCAATAACATTCCTTCATTTTTCAAAAAACTGGAAGCATTGGAGATATGAAATTGCTACTTTTCTTTTTAGCCCCAGAGAAGGCAAATCCAAGAATACGCATGTTCAATTCAAATCGAAAGTATTTAGATCCTATCACAAGTTCAGTTCCTTATATGAATGTGAGTAACTCAGTGTACATATGGCACTCTTGCCAGAACAAATTAATGTTGAAAGCTGAGACATGAGAGACAGCTTCCTTAGCCAAGTTGTGACTACCCTTGCCTAGAGCACGCAGTATGTGGCATTTAAAAGGGTCTGCCCCACGGAATGAGCTTTGCTGGGTTGTGTCATGTTCCTGGGGAAAACAAGAAGATGAATGGGCAGCAATACAAACAGAACCCTTGCAGGGAAGAAGGCATTTTAGATAATATGCACTATGACATTCTGCTAGCCCTCACTTGGCAAAACACAGGCTTAAAACATATTATGTTAAGATAAGAGTTTGTCCTCAGACAGTTTCAGCATAAATCAAATAAGCACAGAAAACAGGGTGACCTTAATTAAAAGGTCATTTATATTGTACCTTCTGCCCTCAGTGCAGGATGAGCTGCACTGTGTTGTTTCTGACAGATATTTGTAGAGGCTGCCCTTCAAAAACTTCAGTATAGATTCAGCAATTTGCAGAGACAATTTGTTACACCGTGTAGTGGCGCCTGCACTCCTCGGAGCACCTCATGTTGGCTATGGAAAGATTCCTCAAGGATAGTATAACAGGAAGAGCAGGAAAGGTCAAGTAAAGACTGTGTCCTAGTTGGGCAAAATGAAAGAGTATTCGTTATTTAATAATTATGTTATGAAAGCAAGCAAAGCCCCTGGGGTGAGCTCTGCACCGTGTTGCACAAAGCTCTGCCCAGTGACAGCATTCCAGGTAATCAGCACACTCAAGTGAAGAGATGTTTATCCAAGGTAATACAAAAGCAGCCTCTATCATCGCCCCACAGACTCTTCAACACTCACAGTGAAGTGTATGAGCACTATATATAATATATATACACTCTATATAATAATAACCTACATCTGTGGTTCAGTGACCAGCTGCCCATGTCCTGCTCAGGGAGCTGAGGTTGCTGCACACCACGGCCAGACCAGACCACAGCTTGTGCTGCCTGGCTTTTTAGCCCGGACAGCACTAAAACTCAGGGCAACCTCCACAAATGTAACAGAACTCACTAAGAAATGAAATCTAGAGAAGACTTCTGGTTTCAACATCATACAGATTTGCAAATTTAAGACATCTTTTAATAGGCCATGTAGTTTTACCTTTTTGTCACAAACCAACAGATTTAGAAAGTGTAAAATCTCAAGGATTTTTCTTTAGAGATGATGGCAATTGTGAGCCAGAAAGAGGTGCTTTATTTTTACTGCCATGGTGACACCATGCTTAGCAGAGAAACAACTTAAGTCACACGTAAAAATCAGGAATTCCTCTTTTTTTTCCCTGTTTCCTACTAGCACAGTGGCTGGCATACAAGCAAACCCGCCAAGAGCAATGTGTTGTCCAATGCAATTTTCATCTCCCAAAATGACTTAGTCCGACTTTTCATGCCACTCACAATTTATTTCATGATGTGCACAAAGGTTTCCATCAGCAGCACCCCTCTCTCAGGCATGGCAGCTCATGCTAAAAAAGGCTTTGTCTCACCCAAGTATGGAGGCCTGGCTGTGGACCACAAGCAACCATGTGGTGAGATGGTATTTCCAAAGGGCTGTCCTTCAGGAAGCAGAGAGATGTTGTGTTTGCAATAACACCAGCAAGCAGAGCAGGCAAGATTACTAACTGGATAGCATGTCTTTTATACCCCTGTGCACAGCCTGAAAAAAATATTTTCTTTTTCTTTTTTTCCCCTCCTTCTTTAAACTTACACCCCTGCAATCCCTAATGAAAGCTTTGCTATTGACATAGTAACAGAGGAGTACACTTTAGCTTGCTCTTTTTCCATGAAGCAGATGTCTTTTCTTGTGAGAATTGGCATATTTTTACCCTTAGAATGATCTCTGCTTTTATATGCCTAATTAAATTTTAGCGGTCCCTTGCTTAAATAAAGATTTATTAGCTGTTAAAATTGTAGCATAATTCTTCTGCCACCTACACTCTATCCTTTAACATATTTACAAGCAGACTGGCTTATCCACTATAAAAAAAAAAAAGGTGGATGATTTAATGTTGTTATGTTATCGGTGTCAATTACTAAACTTCACAAAAGAGCTTTCTGAAGATACTACCCCTTAACCCTGGAACTGTCAAAACCCTCAAGAAAAGAGAAGCTGTGAGTCTTAGAGATCAAGTACTCAAAAAAGTTCAGCTAACAGAGGCAATCAGCAGATTTCAGCTTCATCTTCAGACTCTTCCATAGCCGTGATATGAACTGACAATCAGAGAAGGAATCCAGGGAATTATTTTAAGGACCTGAAATTTGCATTGTCAGAAGCACCTACTTATGCACTGCTTCTTAGTGAATGAGAAAGGCAAAGCCTTTGCACACATAAATATATATATACTGACAGGAAGACAACAGTAACACAGTAAAGTTGCCAAACTATTGGAAGAAAAATTCTTTATAGTTCTGGGGTTTGGGTTTTGGCTTTTTTTTAAAAGCTAAATTATTTATTTACCAGGATTAGAAGATTAGTGGTTTGTTGCTTTTTCATTAGTTTTACTTTATTACAGTTCTGATTGCTAAAATATTTACATCACAGGGAATATCCTTTTCACCAAGCTGTAAACCTTCACCTCTCTACCCTGTACACTGACATCTTTGCACCTTGTAAACACCACTACTACAAGCAATTGTGTTCCATGTGTTTGTCAGATTGCATCAAGAGCACTGAATTTCATCTTCCTGCTACAGTTTTAATATCAGTCAGCGTAAACTAAAGCTTTTAGCAATTTCAAATATATTTTAAGTGCAAGAGATGACTCACTCATTTAATTTCACCCTTCTGGGGCAGGTTCTCTTTCAAAAGTCACAAAAAGCAGGTCACTCAAAAATATGCAATATATTAATGTCATACAGTTGGCCTCACAAATAAATCAGCATACAAAATCCCCTCTTACTGAAATTTGTCACAGTAAACATCAGAAGCTGTAAAGTGAAACTAATAGGGAACTGCCTTGTTGTGTAATTTGCATGCATGTGTGCACAAGCACACACGTGCACACCCCCTCACTCTCATCTTTAGCTTTGTACTTCTCCATAGATTTGCTGCACGTTCAAAAAGCAACTTCTTACAGCCAAGATGCCATCACAATCTGGAACAGGCATGAGTGGAAAAGCCTGGAAAACTTCAGTTTTATATTAACAGGGTTTTAATATCAGTACATATTGTTCCTTTACCTTACACTTTTAACTCTTGGCTGCTGAGAGTACCTCTGTTTTTCATGCATGTATGTCAAGGTCTATATAATATATTAAATGCATATATAGGATACTACACTATACACAAGTCAAGACATGTGAAGCCCTCTGCAGTCAACAGCAATGTTGGGAGGGCAGGACAGGAGCAGCTGTGGTCCAGGCTGGGCTGGAGGGACATACCCTTTGCATTCAGCCTGCTCTGAAGAGAGCCTCTGAAGTGCCTGGATGCAGGAAGCCCTGACTGATTAAGACAGCCCAAAGCCACATTCAAGACCAGGATTTATCTTTGGCAGCCAAGCTGGACGCATCTACCTGGATCTGAATTGATGTGACACCATTTCTGGACTCTCTCTGGCACTAACTCCAAGAGAAGGACTTCAGGGGCAGGGAAATCTAGTCAACACTGTTACAGACAGTCCTTAACAAGTTGCTGTTTGGCTTGTTTGGAGAATGCAAAAGCCTCAGTCAAGGATGTGTGTTGTCAGTTTGAAGATATTTAGGTATTAAAGTGCTAAGACTTTCAGAGAACCTTACTCAGAAAACATCTAATAAAGGAACTCTTGGAAACCAGTCAGATGAGGAGGGATAAGTGTCTAATTCTGTCTCAGTTTTCTTTCTCTCTTTTTGAGGTTCAGGTAACAGTATCTATTCAAGACGTATATGAATGTAGCACTTAGAAACCTGTCTTCTTATGTCATTGTCTAAAAACCCACAATGGAATGTTTATACAAAAGAGTAATGTGAAATAATTGTTTCTGCAAAGAATTATTCTTCTATATGATCATGGCTGTCAGGCAGGACAATATTCATGTATTTCCAAGCATACGCAAAAATGTAATGCTATCTCCCTAACAACAGTTTCATCTTTTAATATCTCTGTATGTATATTTCATCACTTAGGAATTGATGTTTTAGATGCTAAGATCACGGGAAATGCAACAGTATGAAGCAAACCAGCCAATATTTGTATAATTTATCCCTGAAAAACATCACTCTAATGAAAGACCTCTGCTGCTCAATGACCAGACTGGAGTCATCCAGTTTCTAAGAAATCTCATAGGAACTATATCTGAAGTACTTTCAATTGGTTTATTTTGTGTGCATGTGTGTGTGTTGTTTTGTTTTTGTTTGTTTGGTTGGTTTTTTTTGTTTTAATTTTTCTTTGTTTGTTTTTGGAGGTTTTTTAAATCCCAAGCAGCCTCTTCAGTAAGGGGAAGGTCACAATTTCTAATTGCAGCTCCCAGATTTTCAATGCTTCCATGCCTCTAGCATCCCACTAATACAACACCTACAGCATTCATGACTGCTGCACACCTTGTCACACGTACGTGTCAGCTGGAGGTGTCCTCTCATGTCAGACTGCACATATTCCACTTCAGCTTGGTAGATGCACCACTGCTGCTTGCAGTGGTCATGGAAGCTACAGAGCATCACAAGGAAAAACTAAACAAACAAAGGACACCCCCACCCTACACCCTCCATACAACCCTACAAAAAACCCAAGTCCAACAGCTCTTGAAAAGTTGAGTCAAGTGTAAAGTGAAGGAGCCACATCTGCAGCTGGCCTGGCTGGGTATCCCCAAGAAGCATGAGGTCCCTCCTCCAGCTGATCTGAGCAGAGAGTAACCTTCAAGTGGAACACCATCACAACATGTTGACATCGAACAGAGCACCTTAGCAGATAAAAGGAGAGCTGCCTATTCATGAAACTCACACAGCACTGGGGGGAATGACACAGGGAAGGACTAAAAATAGGTAGAAGGGAAGAAAAGGAAGAACAGAAAGCAACAGAGGGGACTGGAAGACACAAATCAGGGTGATCCTTAACCATTACACTTAGTGCCGCTCCAGATTCATGGAACTATGGTACTAACACACAAGCATAACAGAGAAAGGTGAGGGTAAACACACAGAGTCCACATTTCAACTCAGGGGGAAAACCAAAATATTTTTTCCCAACATTGTCCCGATAGTCATTCTAAGGAATTAGGGAGCTCTTGAACAGCTTTGCCAATTGACCATAACTAAAAATGGACTTCTGCTTCTGCTGAAGTAAGTCAGATCACAGAGGATTCATTTAAAGGCCTCAAAAAGATGGACTGCAGGATATACCCCCTTTCCACCCACCCGTAATAGCCCACTGCATATACCCTCTCTGCCTGTTTTATGAATCTAACAACAGAAATAATGATTTTGTTATTCTGATTCTCTCTAGAGGAATAAAATCCCCAATATTTAACAACATCACGTTGAAAAAACTCCTTCATTTGTGGTGCAGTGTCTTTTGCAATGCACCACAGAATGAGTCTAAAGCCAATCCTCCCAGTGCAGTAAATGTCTCATGCAGCATCCCAGGGACCCTCCCATTAGCTTGTAAAATTACATTAAATTACTTTTTGAAGAAGTGAAGAAGAAGAAGGAGCTGCTGCTGAGACATTTAGTCTATCAAAACACAAATAATTAATGGTTGAAAATATGTTTTGTTTAATAATTGCAGTTCTTCATTAGTGTGAACCAAGGACACAGACTATCTGAGACAATAACATCTGCACCCCATATTTCATTATCACCAAACTTCACATTTCACACAAAAGCATAGCTAGCAAAGCCTTACAGCTTTAATTAGTTTCTGCCATAGCTGTGAAGGTCAGCCAATTATTGTGTGTGAAATTTCAATATGAAGCGGCTGAATTGAAGACAGCATTGCAACATTGTGAAACTCTGCAGTGCTGTAAATCTAGCATGATGGAACATTTCTTTAAAAAAAAAAGCCACTCACAAAAATAACATAAATTAATCATCAGGTATGCAGAGCTTCAAGGCTTATTGGCTAATTTAACATGTGTTAGAGGAGGGAAAAAAGAAGGTAATTTCTGATAGTATATTATGCTTTGCGAGTTTTTTCTTATCAGTGTCACCAACCATGACAAAACACTTAGTTGGGTCCTCATTTCTATGAGGAAAAAACAGGGTTTTTTGTGGGATTTAGAGTCCTTCTGTCAAAAGAAAACAATAGCACTGAGGAGATGAACTTCAGCCATCTAGAATGAGCATCATGAGATGTACATTATGCCCTGAAAAACCAGGCCTTTCAAAAGTTGATTCAGTTGGGCTCCAACCTCATGGCTAGCTTTTGAAAATCTTGAGCCAAGGGCCTTATGCGTACACATGTGTTTGAGCATAAAAATGTATATATATAAAAGAATTTTGATTCAAATTATATCCAAATAATCAATGCCCCAGCTGGCACTGAGGAAGTAGTAAAGGATGCAAAACAATGCACATGCCTCCTATCTAAGACACAGCCTCTTTGCACATCCTGTTCTTTCTAAACAGAAATAATTGATGCAGAGTGCTGTGCACTGGGATCACAGATGTGCAGAAGGTATAACCTGAACCTTCAATTCACTCAAGGCCAGTCTTACCCTCAAGTCTAGCCAGTGTTTGGTCATTAAACAGAAATATCTATTGCCTGTTTCTGGGAGGTTTTGTAATGGATGAAAACTCTGAGTAAATTTTATCACTTTATGTAGCAAGACCTTCAAAGATGCGCTTCAAGCTCATCCTTTTATTTGGGTACCACAAGATGACACATGGAAGTCAAATAATAATGATACAGTGGTTCTATACCTCTAGCTCCAGTGAGCTAACAAGACCTGTCCTTGATTATAAATTTACAGGTGAGATTCACTGGGTTTCAGTGGGAGAAACAAAAGAGGGAATGAACCTAGAGACTGGTTTTATTTTGTGTACTGTTCCTATGTTCAAGCCCTATTTTTCCAAATGAAATGATCCTGACAGAAAATATATGCAAACTCATTTTTAATCTAGCCTGGGATAGTGCATACAGCTCTAGGAAGCAGCATGGTTTCATCCATGTGGAAATACTTGCATGTTCATATGTATATATGCACATCACCACCAATTCCCCCTTCCTGTGCCCCATTTTTAACCTGCCACTGGGAGGACCAGGTAAGTGCTTATGCAGAGCCCCTGCAGACAAAGCAGAACCAGCAAGGCTGTTTCACCGCTCAGATTCTCTCCTGGCTTCCTTCTTTGCTGGCACAAAAAAACATTTGCAGATATAATGTGACTCACAGCAGCTTTTGCCAAAGATTTTTTATACTTCCTTTTTTTAAAAAAAATAAAATGCATAGCAAGCACCAGAAGCTCAGGAACATTTGCGGACTGCAGCATCAATGTCTATATTTCTGGAGTTACCAAAATCCCCAGATTCTGATTACTAGCCAGCCCTGTCCTGGGCTGCACCAAAAGCAGTGTGGGCAGCAGGTCGAGGGAGGTGATTCTGTCCCTCTATTCTGCTCTCATGAGACCCCAGCTGCAGTGCTGCTTCCAGATCTAGGGCCTCTCCAAAATAAGAAGGATGTGGAGCTGCTGAAGGGAGTCCAGAGGA
Organism: Campylorhamphus procurvoides; assembly: GCA_013396655.1. Taxonomy (NCBI): domain Eukaryota; kingdom Metazoa; phylum Chordata; class Aves; order Passeriformes; family Dendrocolaptidae; genus Campylorhamphus; species Campylorhamphus procurvoides. The sequence goes on along the minus strand of WBMV01003267.1, from coordinate 1,885,740 downwards.
AGGTCACAATGTTGATTAGAGGGATGGAGCACCTCTGTTATGAAGACAGGATGAGAGAGCTGGAGTTGTTCAATCTGGAGAAGAGAAGGCTCCAAAGAGACCTCACTGTGGGCCTCCAGTACCTAAACAGGCTCCAAGAGAGCCTTGTCCCCGGAGAGGGATTTTTGACAAGGGCATGTAGTGACAGGAGAAGTGTGGGATGGCTTTAAACTGAAAGAGTAGATTTAGATTAGATATTCAGAAGAAATTCTTTACCATGAGGGTAGTGAGAACTGACAGTTTGCACAGAAAGGTTGTGGCTGCCCCATCCCTGGAAGTGTTCAAGGCCAGGTTGGATGGGGCTTTGAGAAACCTGTTTTAGTTGAAGGTGTCCCTGCTCATGGTAGGGGGATCAGAACTAGATGATCTTGGTCTTTTCCAACCCAAACCATTCTATGATTCTGTGATCATAGATTATTTAGAATTAAAACCACCACCATGCTAAAGATAAATTTTTCCTGCCTCTTGGATAGTCCCTTAACTAAACCCAACTGAAAGAGAGATTGTGAAATAGTTGCCAATTTGTTTCCTGCTGCACTTTTTTCAACACCGCCAGATAAATCCATGCATGGAGAAAAAAAAATGAAAAAAAAATTAATTCTGTTTAGTTTGCATTGACAGAACAAGACTGATGCCTTTCAAAGGCTGAGTTGGCTAAAACAGGCATCGAGAGTAAATTAAAAACTAAATTAAACAGAATGGGGATCTAGGGCAACTCTATGTGAGTCAAAAAAAAAGTGAGTGCAGACTTACAGTTAAGAGCCAGATCTTCAGTGTGGTACCCTGAAATACTCTGTTCCAATTTAAGAATTTCAGCAGTGCTTCAAGAAGGTGACTGGGAGTTTTAACCCCACTTCAGCTGTGGCTTGGAGCTCTCTGACAAGAGAGTCTTAAGCTGACTTACCCTCCAGGACCCTGTACAGGTACACCAGTGTCTCTATGTCAGCACCGCTAAATAAAAGCCTAAAATTAGCTGTGAATATGTATCTTCATGTTCCTTGGTTTCCCTTTCTATCCAATTAGGAGAATATTAACTTCTTTCTGTGTAGATAACTTGCAGCCCATACCAGAAGGTATTTTCTTTTCCTATTCATAGGTAGAGTGGCTAGCAGCATGAAATATAAGTTTGAATTTCTAGATACTGCTTTTGTACTTAAAGATGGCAAAAGGAGTTGTCTGTGCTTGAAGTAAAATAATTTGTAAGTCCCAGACATGTAGAATCCACAATAATAACATTCACTGAAAGCTAAAAAGGGGGGAAAATGGAGGCGGGAAGTGAAAGAATTAACAATGACACCAAAAATGCTAAAGAAAATGTGCATGTGTATTTTTTTTGTATGTGTATAACCTATGTTAGCTAATATTGTGCATAAGATATATCCTTTCTCCTAAAAGAAATAAGAGAAAGGAAATAATTGAAATATATTGTTACTGATGAGTAACTCAGTGCAGAATAGAACAGGACCACCTGAGTAAAAATCAAAAATCAACTTCAGAACAGAAGGGAAAAAGAAAAAAAAATCCAGCCATGCTTTCACACACAGGAAAAACAAATTATTATTAGTGAAACAGACTGAAACCTGTCTTAGGCAGTCCACCCAAGGGAGCAGCAAAGATCAGTAGCCTGACTGAGGGCTCTTTTACTAAAGGTCAGACAAAACTCCAGGAGAAACCTAAGGGATCTCTTAAAGTGGTTTCCTAAGACAGGGGATGCCTAATGGAGGTGGAGAGTTGTGCAGATTTCATTGTGTTTATTAAACACACACTAAAATATTAAACACGATAGCAGTGGTGAAACTAAATCAAACATATTCTGACTGCGATACAAATCATTGTTAGACAATGTAAACAAACACTCCACGTGCACAAAGCCACACAAAGCCCTCACTGCAACCCCAGCAATTAGATCCATCCCCAGGGATGTGACACCAGCACCGGGAGCCCCTGGTCCCCAGCCGTGGAGCCCTCCTTGGTTAAGGACACTGGAGACGGGCAGGCTCTTTGTCAGCTCATCACAGGAGCCAAGGGAAGCCGTTCCTGCTAAGAGAGTCTCCCGTGCTCGCTCACTCCACTCTGGCCCTGCTCCAGCAGCAGCACTTCCCTGCAACAGGGTCTCCACTCAGCCCAGACCACCAGGGACAAGATCTCTTCCAGTCAGGCTTGCCAGCGGCAGATGCTCCCAACCAAAGAGTCTCTCTCTGGAGGAAACACTCTCTCAAAGCCAGCCATGATGCAAGAACAGTGGCTCCTAACGTAAACAGTCTCCTTTCAAGAGGAAACACAGGAAACGTCCTCACAGCCAGTCTCTTTCCAATGGGAGCAGCTCACACGTTAATCCAATGAATAATTCCAGGCTGGAAGATAAAATATTTAAAGCGAAAAAAAGGCAAAAGACCTTCAGAGTTCACAGTTTTCAAGCCAGCCTTCAAAGCTCACAAGCTCACTACCATTTGCCAAGAAGGATCAACATGAAGAGTGTGCTTATAGGAAACATGAACAACTGCACCACCAAATCAACAGGGACTTCAAAATTTAGCAAGTATAGGAGCCAGTGGAGCTGCTGGAATGCCAAGTGCAGTAACTGAAAGCAGAACTCCATCATGGTGCCATGATCTAATGTATGATTCGACTGATAGTCATTTTATCACACTAGGAGAAAACACAGGAATTGTCATATAGTCTCCTCTAGCAGGGAGCCAATAGAAAAACCTACAGTGGTTAAGCAAAGGAAATCCTCCAGTGAGCAAATAAGGCCTAGCCACTATCCTTGAGAAGTTTCCTCCTTGCCCTATTATTCAGAGCACAGTTTATGTTCCAAAGCCTGAAGGTCTGTTTGCCCTCAGGGTTGTTTTTATCTCCATCTAATGTGAATGTGCAAGCCTTCATTTTACACAGAGATGTCTAAACCTGACCTAGAAATGAAGCCTATGAGGATTCATACAACCAATTTCCACCAGGTTACTTACCCATTGCCTACCAAGTATTTCTCTTAACCCATTTCCACTGTCTCTCCTTTACTTCTCAGAAATAACTTTTGATTCCCATTTTTGCAGAACAGTAAACAGGACTGCTTAACTCATCTTTTTTTATACCATTCTACAAAAACAAGCACAGCCTCACTGTTTCTGTGAAAGGGGATAGAGCCAATTCAAAGTTCCTCACTGTTGCTGCAGGCTAAGGGCAGGTACAGAAGCAATTGCTGTTGGATCAGCTGATGTTCAATAACTTGTTAACACTCACACCACTGAGCTTCTCACTTTCAGGAAAGCTCATTAGAAAGCCTGAAGTAAAGCTTCTTGCTGGTCAAAGATTGTTCTGAAGTACAAATAACTTTGCAAGTGGATCTTTCCTAACCATATTAAACCTGCAGAAACTATGCCAGCTAGAGTTAACATTGTGACCATCTACATTTTTTATAACATGGCCTTAAATGTTAGCTTGACCAATTTCTCAGGTACCAAAACAATGTTTACTATCAGGAAACTCCCTGAATCTCTACTGAAGCCTATTTAAATTATAGATAAACCTGTGCTACTCTTTGTCTTCTGGTATAATAGATCACTTCAGCAAAGACTGCACTTTCTCCCCAGTGGTTCAGCCTCTATTTTAAGATCCTTCACAACTCTTACGTGTATATTTTCAGGTGATTTATCATCTGGTTGTAACATTTCTTTTATTGGCATGTCAATCAATGAATGGCTCATCTTTACTAGCTGAAAAGTAGTATTTGCTCAAGATACTTGAAGACAAAAGCAGCAAAATCATTTGCCTTCTCTGCAATATCCTTAACATAATGGTCTGGCAGGTTTTCTACTTCACAGATACACTTGAATTCATTTCTCTTTGTGTTCCTCTGATCAGATTTCTCAACATTTCTTTCCTGCAGTACAGTCTGGGTTTTATAGGACCAGTTCCATTTACTGAAGGGGGGTTGTTTGCTGCGAGTCACTTCTTCAGCTTTAATTTTTAAGTAGGCATGCAAGATTTCATACAGCATGCTTTCAAATAGCTCAAGTTTGACTAAGCTTTCCAAACTTTTCCTTCCCAAGCTGTCATTTAGAGCAGCTTTATCAAATGTTGAAAGTATCACTGTGCCTTGCTGGCCTCTTCTACCCTTCACCTCCTGCTCACCCCCATAAGCTTAGAGCTGGGGGCAAAGCTACAGGCACGGTCTGGGCAGAAAAGGCTTATGTGTATGGCTAGAGCTCCTCACCTTACATCATTCCTATTGAACAAAAAAAAATGGGGGTGGGGAAAGAAGAAGAAAAGGAAATTCTGTTTCTGATCCCTGTTTTTGTGAAGATACAATCAGAAATATGATCCAAGAGTGCTGAGTGAATGCTGTCTGCTCATGCCTTGAAATGTCTGGCAGAATGAGTTGTCACATGATTTTTACTCATTTTTACAGCAAGTCTTTCTCCTTTGATCTAGTAACAATAGACACTGGGATGCATCAAGTGTGTTTCAAGTTCATTCCAGGCCCTCAATCATAATGCAACAAGGATTTTGATTTTTAATTCTTTTTAACAACTTACTACTTCTTCTGTAGCATATTGTTGACACCCTGTCCATCTAATCTGGATCTTTTTGGATGGCTGGACTGGAAACATGGGAAGGCATTTTTTCCTACCCTGCTACCAGTCTCTAGCAGTGCCATTGTGTTTCACCCGGGCCACACTCCTTGAGCTAAACTCCAGCCTAAAATCCCTGGGCAACTATGCTGTGCACGCTTCAGCATTTTGCTGAACATCCGTGCTCCATAAAGCGGAGCACCAACATGTCAGTGGCAGTTTTACAGAAGTCCACAAGGAAAGCTGTGTCTGAGAAGAGAATAGCCCTAATGGAATGACCTTTACTGGGACTTGACACCTGCTACCTTGTAAGCTTCTTACACACACAGCTTAATCCACCTGGAGGCTTTTTTGCTTGATGGAAGGTGATAAAAAAGCTGTTAGACTGTAAGCTCTGTCTTAGATTCAAAGCATGTAGGCTCCTTGATATTCTGAAGCTTAGGGCACACAGAGGGGAAAAATATTTCTTAGTTCAGGTGTAATTCTCAAGTTGCTTATTAGGGATGAACCCTGCTCTAAGAATCACTTTATTGGTATAAAAGTAAAGAAAAGGCTTCCTGATAGGAAGAAGGGTCCCAGTTCCGCAGTACTCCAGACAAGATAATGTAATAGGGATCATAAAGCTTTCCTCAACAGACAAAGAGAAAAAAGAAGCCCAACTCTAGGAATTTACAATCCACAGAGGATCAAGCAGATTGTATTCTGGATACCTTAAAGGTGAATGCTCTAAAACATGCATCAATCTATAGTGATGAAAACCTGGTCCCCTCTGATTATAAATAATTCCCTCTTTCTTTGAGACAACAGAGGTCTAAATCAAAAAGTTCCATCAGTGTGATTTTTAGCATGGTGGAAAAGAGGAAAAAGCACTAAAAGACAGACCTCACAGCAGCACTGCCTTGGCACAAATGTCAGGAGAAGCAAGTACAAAGATGCTGAAACAGCCTTAGAATTAGAACAGAGGAGGAATTGGCATTATTTGGCAGTTAGCTTTTAAAGCTTAAAGGGTAAAAGAAAACAGAAAACAAACAAAACAACAAAACCCAACAAACAATTCGCCCAACGAACCAACCTTCTAAACAGCTGATCTCCCTGAATAGAAATGACCTGTCACTAGCTGCTCAAACTGTAGAGGCAGCACAAGTGAGAACAGCACACCAAAAATGCAGTGGTGGCTGGGAGCTGAACTCATGCTCTTCAGGTCACTACTCCTTGCTCTCTTATCTCACCGTGCCAAGCAGCATCTCCCTCAGGGAAGTCAATCCCTGGAGCTCACATTCCCTCCTGTCTGGGCTGAGGTGCATCAAAGCCACGAGCTCTTGCCTTGTAGGACCTGGAAAAGAAAATTGTGCAAACCCTTTATTCCACATCACGAGAGGGAACTCAAATAAGCTCTCTCCATTTGAAAGCCTTTCCTAGCAGAATTTCCCATTTCATATTCCCCTGGGCATTATTTCCAGGATTTTTTTTTCCTCTGCAGCCTAATGACAATCTCCCATCACCCTGGAGTCTTCAAACCCTTTCTCCCCTGCAGCTGGCCCAGGTGACTAACTTACTGTTTTAAAGGCTTGGACACAAGAAGTTCAGTGTGAAAAAATTTATGTGGACATCACTGTGTAAGAAATACTGTGAAAGAGAAGGAAGGTTTTTTTAAAAAAATTATTTATTTTAAGGTGGCTGACACTTGCATTGATGGCTTTAGTCACTTAGATCTACGGTCACTTGCAAGCATTGGTGAGATCAGGGTTTGTGTTTGGTACACCCCACCCATGTCATATATGCTACGCTCTAAATGTAGCAGTATCTAACCTTTATCTGCTGACTCTTATAATATAGGCCATTTATATGAAGTGAGTGAAACATTGATCCTCCTGTTCAAGTTTCCTGAGATTATTCAGTATTAGTACTGCTGAGATTAGTCACACCATGGCTGCTGTTCCTGTAGATTGTTTGATACAGTATATTTCCCACTATACACAAAGCAGCACTGTAAGAAAACCCAATTCAATCAATTTGAGCAGCCCTTCTTGTGCTACATTGATATATTATGTATTGGACAGATAAAGTTGTGATTCTATCTAATATATTCTTTGGCTGGTTTGACTGATGTCCTGAATGAATGGAGATATCTAATGCCATCCCATCCTGCTGCCGAAAGATAATAGCATCATTATTTGAAAACAGACCAAAAAGGGGAGCAGGGGAAGGGAAGGGTTTAACCACTGCTTCCCACATCGGTAGCAAACATGGACAGTGCAGTGGGGGAAGGAAGAAAATCAGGCAGAGGTGACTTCTGATGGCAAGTTAAGAAAAGTGGGAAGTGAGAACAAGGAGGAGCTCTAAATACTGATGCGATGCCAGCAGCTGCAGAAATTGGAGTGTCCCAGACTCATTTTCAAGAAGCGCCCTGCAAACTGCAAAACACTTTTAGATAAGCAAACTACCTGGGCCCCAGGCTGTTGTATTCTGCCCCCAGTTTTTATAATTATTGGTTGGGATGGCAGAAACACCTAATCTCTGAGAGGGCTACCATATCCCTGCAGCTGTATGCATCAGCTGGCACAGGTGAGCACTTGCAGCTTCCCTTGTGCTGCTCTCTAGTGACAGGGCTCCACAAATCCAGGCCTGCCAGGTTTTAAAAATAATAAAGAAAAGGATAACAGGGATTTTAAAAAAAAAAAAATCCAGCCAGTTGATCTGCTGATCCAAAGCCTTAAGCAGGTAGTTAATGTTGCCAGGTTTTAGGCTAATTTCCTAACACCAAGGGTGCATGGAATGTTTAAAGGCACATCAGCTTTTACCTAAAATACCTTGGAGCCAGTCCAGGAAGGGAGCCAAGAAATTCTCTCCTATGCTGTATTATAAAAAAGAAATGCAACAAGTAACTCATAAGAATTATTATAAAAAAGATGGGGCAGACATGGCAGGTAATGAAGTGCAGCATCACCAGACAACAATTAATGTAAGATGCAATATATATTGTGTCACAAATGGAAAAGTCTGAGACATGGAAGACAATGTCCTAAGACCAGAGAATAATGGTGTCATCAGGTGATATGTGTTGTTAAATTTTGTGTGTAAAGTCCCTTGATTTCTTTCAGTCTCTCAGTACCCTTGTGTTTGTTGTTATGACAGCATTAGATTTACTGATGACATACCTCAGTCTGGAAGCAGCACCATTTATAGCACCTCAACTACCTGCATTGTACAGTTTTACTCAATTTATTATTTTCAATATATATCTGGACGGCTTTGCTAATAATCTGCTGTAGTCACTTGGGGACTGTTTCGGTCTAGTTTTAGTGTTCTACAGCACTAGTTTAAAAATCACTAATTGCTTAGTTTCCTATACTACAGCACTCATATTCAGTGAAAGGAAATGCATGAGGAGTGCATGTGCATAAAAGGAACTGATACATTGTGTTTGAACAAATTTTTGCTCATTTGCATAAGAGTAGAATCCCAAAGACTTCAGATTAACCAGATCTTGCTGCAACTGGGACTGCAGAAAGGCAGCAAAGGTGGCTAAGTTCTTTCCCAGCTTATTTAGTTACTTTTTAATGACCCTCCCCAAGGCCTTTTACATAGATATTTTTCTCAGTTTTAAATACAAAGTTTTTTAATCGACATTTTTCTGAAAATTTAATTAGAATTACTTTCCCCTTGTGTTTACATTTATTTTTACACTTTTTCTCTGTGCTAATTTTGATCTGTTTAATTAGTTTAACTATGTCCCACACTGCTCACCTTCAGAAGTACATCAACTGTTACATCAACTCAGCTGTTTTTCTTATATAAATTATCTGAATGTAGAAAACTTTAAGTAAAACCACTTGGTTTTATTTCTTAATCACACCATGATGCTCTTTATCAAGTTCTATGAATAAGCACCATAGTCACAACGAATTTAATGGGATTTTGACTTTTTTAGTTTTGTTTCTCCTGCCCCCAATCTGTACAAGGATCAAACCATTAGCAAGATAGTGACTAAAAGCCAGGTTGTGCACTGAGAGCCATCAGCAGCTGTTGCCTGTAAGGATCTCCAGATGACCTCCAGAGTTGCTTTATGAACTATTCTACATGTCTAGTGACCTGATGAAAAATCTCACTTGAGCTTGTTGAATCAGAGCATTCTTCTGTCAGCCACCTTTGTTTTGCCAACAGGGACACCAAGTGAGGGAGTTTTAAGCCTGGAGATCCATATCACTGAGCTTCAGACATTTAATGGAGTTGGCTAGATTAAGAACCTAGTTCTACATGTCGTTCCCAGCACAAAAAGACAGAATGACACCGTGACTCATGTGCACCCCACACCTATTCATAGGGAGCCAGGGATAATTATCATAGAAATCAGCTCAGTTCTTTAAGCAGGCAGGATGGTCTTGGAATCCAGTAGCTCACCATGAAGAGCCTATAAGGAAGAATTACTAGCATTTTCTCGATTTCTGCCACTACAGTCTTCTTACTTCTTTAGACATACTGAAACCATTCTTTTCCATGTTCATCATCGACATTAATGCCTCTAGAATTAGAGTGCCAATGATGTTTGAAGTGATTTCTGTAATATTACAGACTGAGTTAGTACATTTCCACGTTATTTGATGTCCATAAACTCAGAGGAATATTTTAAACAGCACAGGTTTTTGGGTTTTTTTTATATCCTTGTGGAAAACTGCAATCTGCTAGACTAATATTGTATATCTGATGCTGACTATTTCTCAGGTGTCAAATCCTTCAACAGATGAACTTGCAGTTTAAATTTCAGGGGAGAATACAAAATAATATGAAATTTGCTCTTACCCACACAAACTGAGAAAAATATTATCATCACCATTTCCTTTTAAGCTGATTCTCAAAATTAATCTGAAAAAAAAATCAGTAAATCATTTCCACTCTTTGCAATAAATGAAGGTGTCTGGATTGTGGCTTCCACCTCCTTTCTGGAAAATATACCAGGAGGGTGTAAACTGAATATTGTACCCAGGCAGTAACACAGGTTGTAAGAGTTTTTACCTTGATACTGGGCAAATTTTTCCGAACTGATTTGTATAAATCACTTGATGCATTGCCATAAAAGAGCATCAATAGACCCTGCACCTTCCCACTATGGGCTTTGTTTAAGGAGGAAGAGGAGCATGTGCTAAAAAACTGATGCCTGCTTTCAGCTGGACTGACCACTGCTGCCCTGTGGGGAGGTCCCTTTCCACAGCAGGCATGAACTCAAACTCAGCTCCCAGGAGGCTTTTAACAGCCAACTCTGGACAATTTTCTAAGAAATTTGTGCAAAACCAAACCTCCAGGCTAAGATGAATTTAACTTGCAAGAATTTCTTTCTATGCTAGGCACCTTCCTTTTTTGAAGAGCTTTTAAAGCCCAAAGACAGTCCCTGTGAAAACTGAAAGGAAACCACAGGGCTCTGAACGTCCACAGTCACACCTCAACACACTTTTTATGGCAAATTCAGAGATTTTCCACTTATTCTCTGTGAGGAACAAGTCACTGTTGACCTCTGTAATAGGACAGACATCCAGAATAACTTCCCAGACATGGTAGAGGAGCTCTTTAGCTAAATTTCATAAATGTACTAATAACTGTGTTATGCTTGCCACAGATTTTTCCATCCATGTATTTGATTTGATTCCCCCACTGTGTGTAAGAAAGCTAATGAATGGAAAGCATTTTAAAAAGCATAAATAGGATGATTAAGATAATGCTAAGATGAGCAGCCTGACATCGGCCTTATGAAAAGTCATGAAAAGGCTGATATTGGATGAGATATGAATAAAAATAAGAAAGACAATAATTAATGCTAATTAATACTAATTACTTCATTAGTTTATGATGGGGGAAAAAGACAGGTTTTATCAACCAAACAATCAGTAATAAAATTACTTTTCGGTTAAAGGCAATAGCATTAACTGACATACTTCTATAAGGTGTCTGAGTTACCCAGAAGAAGGTTAGAAATTTGATTGTTATATCACCTGATGAAGACTTTTCCCCTTCTGAATATGAAAGAAAGATGTCTATGCATTAATCTCTAAATCAGCAGGAAATATGTGCAACATGATGAAATATGTTCACAAAGACAATACTAATAACTTACAAAGGAAACACTTTAAGCAAAGGCAAAAGTGGTGTATTCTTCACAATTTGAAATCTTCTAGAAAGAAGCCTTAGTGTAAGCATCTGGTACGCTTACATAATAAACATTAGCAGCTTAATGCAAAATTAAAAGATAGGGCGCTCTGGTTTGTGTTACAAAAGCGATAATCATAATGGCCTTTTCAGGCCCTAAAATGGATCTATTAGCATGGCTCCAATGTGCAGCACATGGATCCCCAGCATGATCTCAAGCTCTCTGCCTTTGATGAAGCTCTCTCGGACACCCTCAGAATTGTTAATCCCAATGTGGTGGGGTCTGTCTCTTGCTATTTCTACCTGTAATGCCAGTTTTGTTCCTTCTGCAGCAAAACTGCTGGAGCTTTACTGTTTAGCAGAGTTTTAGCTTTCCTAGAGGGTTCCACGGTTCATCACCTCACTGTGCCCCTGTGCCATTAGGCCAGTCTCCACAAGGATCAACCAACGGTCTATATTACCAACCCGGTTTAAGTTATTTATTCTAACTCTTTCCTTATTATTCTAATTCTTTCAAATTCTGGTAACATCTGCATCTTGCTGAAGTGATGCTGTAGCATTATACCTTAAAGCATACACCTTATTTTGTGCCATAACACCCTGAAACTGCATCTACCTGCAGTGGCCCCATGCTATGCCCATGTTTGGGGTTAAGTGTCCACCCCTCCATTGGTTCTCTTACAGCCAGAACAGGTCCCCATCACACTACAGGTGCCACAATTTAGGTTCTAATCTGATACAACTTGAACTCCCTGCCTGTCAGGGGAAATGTCACTTCTAAAGCATAATCACCACCCCAGGTTGGGCCAGCCTCTGGAAATACCTCTCTCTGCCATGGTACCACCACCAAACCTAAAGCAAATAGGATCCTAATCAGATGAGGAATTATGGTCTGAAAGTTAGGCAGAATGAATATAAGCATGTATGTTATCTTTGTAGATCCAAGAGAACTGATAGCAAATTAGATTAGCATTTTCCTCCTTTTCCAAATCACCTTTTTCTTTATGCAGTTTCCTGTTTATGAAATTTCTGTACCAACCTTAATGGGTATTTTGACCCAATGTACCTTGTGATAAATGCCATAATCATCCATTTGGAGGCTGTCCCATGTTCTCAAGACCAGAGATTTTTGGATCACAGCCTTTTATTTCATTTTCATTTGGCTTCTGTTCCTAAGCACTTTGCTTATTATCAGGCCCTTTTGTTGTGTGTACTCCAGTTTCATCCTACTAATTGGCTACAGTGTAGGTCTGTGATCCCTATCAAATTAACTCCTACTGTAATTGAGCCTGCTAGAGTCATATTGCCTGCATAACCTCCTCTTTAACTCAAGTTCTCATTGCTGTACACTTAATGTCAAACTTTCAATACTTTACTCTTTCATCAGTGACTATGCATCTGAAGCCATCTTGCATAAAAACATCTCTTACATAAAAATTGAATTGAATGCCTTTTTGCAACCACAAGACAGCTGACACAATGGTCGATATCTAAAATGGCAAAATTAAAAACCAGTCCATTCAGCCAAGTTAGGTGACTTTGTTGATTTTAGTTGGGTCAGGGCATTCTTCTTGTGTGATGTAGTAGTGAGCGGACACAGTACAATAAAAAGCCAAAGACTCTGTAGTACTCAAGATTTTCCATTGTGGCATCTAAGCATTGGGTAATTAAGATTTTCCTTCTGGATAGGTTAGCAACCTTGGGGATGGCTGGGAAGTTCACCTCAAGTACCCAAGACATTTAATTTACAAGGATCAACAAGGATCTCTATAGTCAGTGAAACCTCCATCCTAAGCCAGGCACCTGGCCACGCTCTTGAAACCCATTTCATTTGATTTAAAAAACGCAAAACATTGTTGAAGATTTCCATACAGATGTTGCTCCCCGGAGCATGATGTAGTGGTGCCAGAATTCAGGGTGTGGAAGGAAAAAAAAGACAGAGAGAGAGAATGAACTATCAGCAGTACTTTAGAAAGTGGCTTGGTGAAAATAATTAGAACAGGAAATACAGTCAGCTCAGTAGAAGCTACTTTAAGCGCTCCTTTTGGTATTTTTATTTGCACTGGTTAATACCTTCCTATATCTTAAAATAACTAGGCCAGCTTGTCTGAGGGAACACAGAACAGGGTGTTAATTTCTTCTCTGCCTCACAATTCACCAGTGTCAGCACTTCCTAAACTGGAATTATGCATCCTGTCCTAATTGATGATGGCACATAACAAGTTCTATACATGGTTACTTTTTGATGTTAAATTAAGCAGAACAGTCAGATTTTGATGAAACCTGTTAGACTAATAGTCACCCACTCACTCTGTGGCCTTCAGTGCCACTTTTCCCACCCTGCCCTTGTTAACATCCTGTCTTCAGCAGCTGCAAGTATGAAATACCCAAAACTTTCCAGTACTCTTTAGTTGATACAACTTTTGGAGTAACTAAATAACATATAGACTTTATTACATATGAATGGTAATGGAAAAACATATCCCTTGTGAATGACTAAGCCTAGCAAGCACAAGATGCATTTTAAGAATTTCTTCTGTGGAAAATTACCTCAGAAAGCACCAAAAGAGTCACTTTCAACCTGGGGTGAAACTTCTAAAAGATTCTACAGTATCTTTCTGACAAGTCATTGGCTGCCACTGAGCACATGGATTGCAGTAATGTATAAAAACACAGAAATTCTAGAGCAACTGTTTGCCATCAGATTGGAATGACAATAATGAGGACAGATAGGGGATAAATCTATAGTTGCAGCTTAGGAAAATCCACAATAAACTTGTGTAAATTTATTCCTACAGGTAGGTATTTCTGACTGTGAAGTTCCTGTTTTTTGTGTAGTCTCATTGAATCTTCTGTCTGGAGTGCAAATCCACCCAGTCAAATGGAGAAGGAAAAAATAAAAGTAATTTAACAGAGACATTTTCATTAGTCACGTAACAGGAGTGGTTTAGTCGTGTTTCTCTTATTAACTGAAATAAAAATTATTATAAGACATATTTTCTTAGATCCATAAGTATTGCTTTATTTAGAGTTGCCCTATGAAGAGCTGGTCTTTAATGAAAAGACTTGCTTTCCAAACAGTCAGTGATTCACATGCTGTTAAAACAACTCTCATTTCCATGAGCAATACTGAAGACTAGAACAACCATTCTACTAGAAAACACGTTAACCCTTCTCTTTTTTCTATTTTTGCTTCACTCATATACCATGTAGCTCCACATTAAAAGTATTCAGAATAAACATGAGTTTGAAAGCACAGTTACAAAATAATAATAGCAAACTTATCACCAGTTTGTCATATGAGTTCAACTACATTGATGATCCTTCTCTTCCAATCCAGTCTGAAACTGGACCCAGAGCCAAAGGGGCTATTTCATTTTCAAGAGTCATACAGGTCTCTCAGATGTACCTATACTTTTGGACAGAGACATTCCTTCACCTGATATGCACATGCAGCACCATCCATACAATATTCCAGATGCTTCCCAATACTATTCTATTATTTCATGTCTCATGTGCAAAAAGCTTCAATAACCAGCAAGAACAAGAAAGGACTTTATATGTTAATGACCTCAGAAGAAAAAATAAATACTAAAGCAAAAAAGAAAACAAATAGGAAAAAAAAAAAGCCCTAAAAAATAACTTCTTGCCTCCCCTTTGCACTGGAAAGAAACACCAAATGTCAAATAATATCAAATATCAAACTAATACAATCACTTAAGACCAAATAGGGACTTGTAAAATATTCTTATCTATGACTTTGCATGGTCGTGTTGCTCTTCTACACTATGTACCCAGTTTATCTCTACACTGTTTGTTTAAATGCAGCTCATCCATAACACTAAAATAACACAGATCACTAACCACAAACAGAGAAGTAAATTTTTCCTTTCAAAACAGTGTATCCTCCACAGGATAAAATTTAACATTTTACATTGACCAGGGAGAAAAATTTACACAAATTTAAAGCATACTAACATCCTCTCTATAAAACAAAATAAGGACAGAACTCCTTATTCACATGCAGCTTAGGTGTACAAACTTCTCCCATATAATTCCAGACACTTGGATGAGGTGTCTGTGGAGGAGCCTGGCTGTCCTACACTCCCTCTCCACTTGCAACAGAGACGGAAATAAATTTCCTAAAGTGTGATAAATTCCTGTCCTCCCCCACTAGCCCTAAACAAAACCTTTTCTTCCCCACAACCCCTCAGTGAGATCGAGAGGTACACATGCAATTTCTCTCACAGCTCTTGATTTATTATCTACATGGAGACAAATTACTGTTGCTTTATAAGAACACAGGACTGGAAGCAATGCCCTGGGCTATCACATCAAGACTCTGCTCTTCTCAACTCCCTGTGTTTACCTCCCCTTAAGTATTTGTAGAGAGCAGCCACAGTCCTTCTCAGCCCTCATTTTGCTAGTTCAAACAAGCTGGGGTCCTTTGTTCTGTCCTTGTAAGCCAGCTCTGCATTTTCCTGATCACCCTAGTAGCCTTTTCTTGGCACTTACTCCAAATTGAATTAATTCTTCTTGATTACAACGACCCAAAATGCACACATTTTAGCAGATAAGGCCTCATTCTGTCCTTATATAGAATGCTTCCAGGCCCACTGGAAATACTTGGTCTCACACTTCTTTGCATCCTGGTTGCATTTTTCACAGTGGTGTCACATGGATGATTCACAAATCTCCTAAGTTAGACAAACAGACATCAATCTGTCCTCTTCGTGTTTCCACAGCAGAGCTTCCAGCTAGTCATACCTGCCCCTAAGCTACAACAGTCTAATGAGTTAAGTGAAACAGGCAACAAATATTTTTGTCCTGGCTTCGTTAGCTGAGATATTAAATACATATTAAGGTTGTTGTTTCAGCTCTGTTGACTCAGGGGCTACTTCCAAGCCAGTCCCATTCAGAAGCACATAACTCTCAGCAGCACAAGGCCATAAGGCTCACCTGGCTCTTCCCACAGAGAGTAGCAAGAGACTGACAGAAGTTTGTGCTGTCTCATCTTTTTTCCTTTTATTTCTGAAATATTTTATTCAGCTTGCCAAAATGACTGAAACCAAGAAATCCAAACAGCTTAATGATACAAAATGGTTCAAATTAGTGTCTGTTTTGTTTTTCTCAGTAGTTTAAGGGATCAATATTAATGAAGAGAGAAGCTATAAACATCACTAATGAGGATGAAGTGGAATATCCCCAACCAAAGCTGCAAGAGCTTGAGCTTGCACCAAATGAAGATGACATCCACTATTAAAGGCTGCATTTTACTTTAGCCACAATAATAACAGTGAAGTTAGTGCTATTGGTAAATTTTAATAGATGATGTCTTACAAAAGCAGCCTACTTGAAATTCAGCCCAAAGACTAAATTAAAGTCAAAACCCTAGTCAGTTAACTGGGCTATAACATGTGAAGAATTGATTTTCTTATTTTCAGCTGTCAGACCTGCTACAAAGAATGAGTTTTAATTCTGGGGATGTTATTAAACTCCTTGCTTAACTGGCAGAAAAATGGAACCGCCAGCCAGGCGACAGTGGTGCGGCTGTCGGAGTGAATGACACCTGTCAGAGTATGATGAATGACCCTCTCTGCCCCACAATCCCCCGCTCTGTCACTCAGGTGAGGGCCATTAATCTTCATCGAGGGCCTGTCAGGCCAGGCAGCCACGACGACAAAACGTCTTCTCGCATTTGCCGCCACCGCGCGCGTAACAATGCGATATTCTTATTGTCACAGCGGCGCCGAATTAGCATAATTTATTATGACTTTCCTCCCCCCGAGCCCCCTCCCCACCCAAAACCCAAGTAGGGGAGAGATGCGATTAGACAGATGGAGGGTAGGCCCAGCCTGCCAGCCCTGGAGCCCCCCGCAGTGCTTGATGAGGAGTGGAGCATCTCTACAAACCAATCAAAAAGCTGGCAGTTCAATTACAGAGTAATAAAGGGACATTCATCATTCAATTAGGCACCTGTCATGGTTTCACAAAAGGGAAAACTTCTAACCTGAGACTCCAGGGAGAAGATGCTACAACCAGGAGGCAGAGAAATAAATGAAAAAAGGACAAAGTCAATTACTGGCCAAACGAGACAAAAGGAAATATGTTAAAATAAGGGGAAAGTTATCCCTGGGCAAAAATAAGAAAAGTTACATGACCTTACAAAGATTATAAAGGGCCAGCATTAAAAGAGCTACACCATGCTACTCTGCAACGCTCACACTACCAGATTTCCCCGCTTGCCAGCTTCAATGAGGGCTGAGAAAGCTGAATGTTACCACGAAGAAAGCTTTAGGGGAAATAGGATTGTCGTTTAGAAGCCCCGATATCGCTACTGCGAGAGCATACAACACACACCATTTTTAGAAACAACACACCTATTCATCTCGGCTTGTTGCTGTGCCTTGTTTCAAATGCTATAAACACCTGGGGTTATTCTTCCTATCACGTTAGAAACATTTGCAATTCCGTTAACCACCAACAAAAGTAGGTTAACCCTCTTCAAAAGCAAACAAACAGAAAAAGCTGAAGTCAAAACCAAGCAAAGAAAAGGAAAATCACTAACATGGCAAATAAATGCTAAGCCTTTGGCATGTAAAACAACAGAGAAACTAAGCAGGCTTGCTTCATTCAAAGTTATTTTGTTCAATTTATGTGCTTCATAGTTTGCAGAACCCAGATCTTGAAAGTTATCAAAAATTAGAACAAGGCAGAGATGAGATTGTTTGTCAGGCAGAGACTGGAACTAATGTGGATTTATCCTATTCTGCAGCTGCAAATAACAGGTAAAAAAAATAATAATATTAGATTGCTGAACAGCTGCTTGTGCAATAAACTCTGTTAAGTTGATTACCTGCCTGCTAAGAAGGTTTATAGTAAATTGAGATTCCAACATTAAATTACCAGAGCAGCAAAGGTTGGATTTGGTTGGAAAGATGTAAGACTAATCCAAAAATGTTCTTTAGAGGTGATGAATGAAACCCTGTATAACCAGCTGCAATGGGTAGAAAAGTCTAGAGTGCCCTGATGATTTGAATCCAGCACTCATTTTCAGAAGGGCTGTCTGAATCCTGGTGCCTGAAAACACAGAGAGCACAGGGCCATGAGGAAACCTCCATTTATCACTGTAGGAGAGTAACTCTGCATGTCTCCTCATCCCCCCGCTCCGTCACAGTAAGACTGGGAACACACCATACTAACACAGCTATAAGGTTTCCAGGAGACAAGCTGGTTCCTGTGTGGGGTTGCAGTTTGACATGTGGATGTGTCACCTCACCCAGGTGTGGGTCAGGCAGCAGCACTCAGTACTCTCATCACACCAGAGCACAGGATTTGCACCTCCAGATCATGGTAATGGTTTTCAAAATCCTACCTAAATGAGTTCGTATAGCATAACAGTTAGGGAATGCTTTGGGAATATTTTGACAATCAATGAGGAAAAAATATTGTCAGATATATTTGCTTGGCTTTAGCATAAGACTAACTCCAAACACTAGCAATTATTTACAGCAGTGGTCAGAGCTGGTCTTTCTGGGGAAGGGGAAGAAATCACCACTCTGCAATATTTTCTCTACAAAATCCACAACAGCGAGCAAAATAACTTAAGCGATTGGTTTGTGTGCTGGACACTTCCTCCCATGCCTTTTGCATTTGCATCCCGGGATGAAGTTCTGATACAACATAACAAAGAGGCTAACAATGCCTACATACCTCGCTCACAGGGGTGCTGCAGAGATCAATCTGTTAAGGTTTTCAACTGGCTTGGAGATGAAACGTGCTACATAGAATAAGTAGTGGCTGCAGCATTGCAAGCTGTCTTCATTACACTACTTTGAAAGAGTCATCATTGATTGTTGCATCAGCTTTCCCATAACACCAGGCAGGGGACTTTTTTGTTTTCCCCTTCTGGTATAAATACATTTTAAATACAAACTTGCAAAATCCAGAAGGTGGGGGGTGAGGGGGAAAGTGCCAGAATTGCTGAACCACAGAATTTATAACTCCTTCCCCATCCTTTGCCCTAGAAAATATAGTTTATCAATACAGTGGTTGCCTTTGAGATTAGTCGCGGTGTCAAGATTTTCAAGAGAACAGAGGCAAGGAATGGTGCGTGTGACTCAAAGGTGTTTGATGGTATCAGGCTCTGAGGTTTTGTGCAGTTCCACTGTTGCTGTGCAATGGTTCAAAAAATTGAAAGCCAAGTGTCCAGGGAATAGGTTACAAAATTAGTAATTTGTTGTTTCTGCTTTGATGTCAAACAGAAAACAAACAGAAATAACACTCCTTTCAGGAAGTCTAAAAATAACTAAATAAAACAGAGTTAAAAATACCACAATTGGTTTCAGATGCAGAACCGCAATTATCAGGCTCCAAAACATCCAATTTTCCTTCTCTCCTGCACAAGCATACATTACAAACAACCTGGGAATGCAGAGACCAAAGGCAGGGATTCTCAGAAGTCCTCTATGAGGCACAATTTGGGGGTGGGGGAGAAAGGGAAACCATGGCTATGTATTCCGAATAGGACACTACTATTTGAAATTCTATTTTGCCATATAGACTTCTATACAGATACTGTTACAATAACTTGCTAAATACTACGAGTTAATTAAGAAATATATAGATGATGCTGAATTTCTAATATGGCAGCCATTAACAAATCAGGTTCTCCAGGGCTGTCATATCAGTGATCCGATTTATTAAGTCTTAATAAACACAGCACTTTTATCCAAATGTCTCAAAGAGCAGAATTTACCTATCTTCTTCCTCTGGATACTGCACAGTTGCCTCAAGAAACACAATTTCCCAGGGAGGAGGTGCTACCAGGGGTACATGTCAGCAAATCCACAAAAGGAAAATGAGGAGAGAGGGAATAAAAAAAAAAAAAAAGTAATCACATTGAGGCAAAAAGGGAAGACAGTAAAGTAGCAGGACGATAGTAGGATGGATGAATAATTGATGAGCTGGTGGTTTACAAGAGAGTTTCATTAATATTATCCTGCAGGTTCATTAACCACTGTCCCAGACTCATCTTTGAGGGTTCCTCCTGAGTTTTGATTAGGTGCTGCAAGTCTTTTGCTTAGACATCAGAACTTCAGGCCTTTGGTGATGACAGCCATTTCCTCAGATTCAGTCCCTTCAGCCAAGCACCTTTCGGAGCTGTTTGTTATTCCCCTCCCACTAATCACAGGTCCCTAACCATGACAGCAAGTCTTAGTAAATAATATATCAAGATAAATGATAATTGTTCTGTTTTAAGTGTCTCCTAATGAGCATCATAAATTAAAAATTAATATTGCAAAGACTGTATGAATAGCATCAATGCCATAAACAGAGCAGCAGGGATCAAGAATGCAAATGAAAGAGAAACACTCCCTTATCCACCCCCTATATGAAAAAATTCTGGAGCCAGCAGACTGTTAGGCATTATAAAGCTAATAAATGGCTTTAATGAAGTTCTGTAACAGGCAATTTCTTCTTAATCTTCCCTTCCCCTTCCAATATTTGGCTCTTCTGGATTGTGAGATTTCTTTTGTTGATTCTTTCCCCCTCTCTCCCCCCTGCCTTTAAACCATCTCTCAAGAACTGTTTGTTTCTTGTTAGCTAGGACAGTAATCTCAAATTAAAGTATACAGCTACAGCAAAAACCTATAGAATGGGCTGGTTAACAGATTGCTGGCCCTGATGATCATGCAGAAAGGCTAAAGCGATTTGGCAGCAGCCATTCTGTTGTGTGACGTTGCTATTATCGTTGTGCCTTCTATTCAGAGAGTGCATTCAAATGGTGTCTTTTTCTGGGTGACTGGATAAGGTACACTCAGCTATGCCCTTGTACCTCCAAGTTTCAGCTAGAAAGAAAGGAGGCAGCTGGAATTCTTACCCTTCCTTCTTCCAAAGCCTTAGTTTATTCAATTTAGCTGTAGCAGAAGTATTTGCACAAGCAATGTTTGCCTCCTTTTCTGGTGGCTGACTAATCTGCAGCTGATTCCCACCACCTTCAGTTTTGTAAATACTGAAACTGATCCTTTTGAAGCAAATGTCTTTGGATACAAAAAGTATTTGTATCATCCTCACTCTAACTGTTCCTAGACAGTAGATAAGGTCACACTTAGAGAAACAAATAACATACAAAGTTATTAAGGTATGAATGACACCAAGTACAAGTTCATGAAGGAATGCCACACTGAACAGGATTAGAACGCTTTGACAATTGACTTTTTTCTTTAAGATACCTACCAAGTCTTCTAGTCCTTCTCCATAATCTGCAACCAACCAAGGGTCCACAGAAAATAAGATTAAATCATCCAGGACAGAGTGGATCACCAAAAATACCATTTCACTACTCATTCTGTAATTTCAATCCTCTCTTCTTTTTACTTGCTTGCCCTTTTGTCCTGTTATCTGGCAGCTCTGAGCTAAGGAAAACCAACAACCAGTGCACTTGCCTGCTCCCTAAATTATACCAGACATGGGAATAGTGAATTTAAAGAAAGGCAACATAAGTTATACATTATGAAGAAATGCAATTACTGAGAAGAGGCTACTCGTCCGTCTCCATCATTTTTAAGCCTAAAGCAATGGAAGTGCTAGTCACTGCTCTGTAATTAAGGCTGAAGTCTGCATTTCAAAGAAGTTCAACTTCTTTCCATGATGCCCCACTACAAACAGAGCATTTGCTCTGTAAAGCACAGAATGAATTGTAAGAATTTATAAATATTTCACTTCAAGCTCATTTCTTATGACAAAATTAAGACACCCTGTGCCTTTTTATCATCCC
Organism: Campylorhamphus procurvoides; assembly: GCA_013396655.1. Lineage (NCBI taxonomy): Eukaryota > Metazoa > Chordata > Aves > Passeriformes > Dendrocolaptidae > Campylorhamphus > Campylorhamphus procurvoides. The sequence continues at coordinate 1,864,212 of WBMV01003267.1, read as the reverse complement.
AGCTGAAATTTGTACTAGAATAACTCAGATTTGAAATACTGCAGCAAAATCTCAGCATAACACAAATATTTTTTTTCTAGAGAAAATGGTTCTCTTACCCTTCTCTTGCAGACTGCCAGACAAGACTGAGGCTCCTCTGAAACAAGACTTCCGTGTTATCAGAGATAACTAAACTACTTCTCAACTGGTAAAAGTTATTTCTAAGAAAGTATTGTGTGACATTTATGCTTCCCTAGTGCTAGGACCTTCCTTGGTGGAAGATTTCACTTCTTCCATCGCTACACCTCAGCAGTTCAGAATTGCTTGCCTGGGTTTGTTGCCCTGGAAGTTTAGGCAGAAGTAAAGGCAAAGCTGACAAAACCAGAGTGTTGCTAAAAGTTGGAAACTAAAGTATCTTTGAAATCCAATTTCATCTCCTTTGGGACAACAAACAGTAAAATCCATTAACCATAATTGCATGGTTATCTCAGGGCATCGCTGGATGGAAGAATTAGTGCCATTCCAAATTTCAGGATTCCTGGGTTTGTTTTAGATGTGGTTTTAATTCTAAGGTATTTGGATTGATAATTTTGCTCTTTACTTAATTAAAATATTAGTCTAGTATCAGTAATCTTTAGATTACTAAAACAGTCCATTCACAGTGAACTCTGTTTTAATATGCTGGTGATAATCACTGCAGCTACACTTAATGGATCTCTGCCAAATCTATACCAGCTGAGGATCTGGACATGTCTATTTGCTCTTTGACTTTTTTTTTTTTTAAGTTCATGCAAACTGCGAGCATTACACCCAAGTGTAATTCTCCTTTTCTACCAACAACGGTTTTTGCACTGTTGTCCTCAAGTTTGATCTGTGCTGAAGACACCTGCCCTCCAGGCAGTGAACTGGGACCACCAACCCATTTCATAAAGGGCCACTGAGCAGCTGTCACATGGTAGCAGCTCCCAGGCAGTACTGACCTGTAACAAATCTGAACTACTGACCTAGAGGTGAAAGGCTCTATATCCAATTACCAATCCCCTGAGTGAGACACTACTAAGTTTTGTCCAGAAAACATAGATAAATATACACAAAAGAATAAACAAGAATGAAGTAATACAAAAGTTACATCTTTGTTAATATTTTGCTGTGCACCAAATCTTGGAAACCAAATATACAATTGCCACCAGTGGATTTTCTGGACCCTGTACCCATGTAAAAAGCCTGTTGAGAGGAGCAGACTGAAGCAATATTCCTCCTTCTTCCCTCTTACAACCCTAGTAGAAAAAAAGGATATTCACACAAGGTTTCCATAAGGAAAGAAAAGAGAATGGTCGATTTCATGTTCTTCCCCATGAATTCTTCTATGTAAATAACATTTTCTCTGCAAATGGCCAACTTATAAGCATAAAAATACCCTTATGCTGTGAAGTAAGTTGTTTCCTCTGCCTGCAAGTTCAAAAAATAAAAGGCCATTTCATGATTGAGAGCCTGATAAAATGAGCTATAATGCTACTCAGTTAGAGCTCAGGGAAGAACACACTTTGCTTTGGTTCTGTGTCACTCACATTATTCTTGACAGTGTCAGTAAAAAGCAGCAGAAGAGCACAATCTTCCTTTATTTTTAGCTGCAAGAGAATTCTTCTTTTCTTCTCTTACAAATCTATTATAATAAGATATCTACCTTAAGCAGCAATAATAGAAAAATCTGCCTTAATTATCTCATCTTGATAATTCACTGCAATTACTACATAATTATATCAACGCCTCTTTATAATTGTGATAGCACAAGCTTTAACTAAGGCACCTTTTAATAAAGGTAAGGAAAAGAGTTATTGGAAATGAGTCACTGAAAGTCCATTTCCTCCTTTAGGCTCCAAATCAAGCCACATGTAACCCTCTGGGTCTAGGTAGATGTGGACTGAAAGCTCCAGGCTGAGTGGCAGCTTGCCATCCATCTGCCCATCTTGCCAGCATCTTCCTCTGTCCCACCCAAGAGAAAAGGGGCTTGGTAGAAAACATGCTGACAGCAGAGCAAATGAACAAAAGAGCTGCACGAGTCAGAATTTCAGGCAGCAACTTTAGACATTTCTCTTTTTTTTTGAAACCTCAAACAAAACAGTCTTTTGCTACCATTTCCAGCAATTTCTACCACAACTTGCTGTCCCAGATTGTAACAATGCATGACAGTGGAGTCACTTTGCCGAATGGAATCCTTTTTGTGCGTTTGGCAGAGGTTTTGCAGAGCTGTCTCACTACACACCATTAATGCTCTCACCTTCATAGGCATGGAGGGCCTTGAAGGCAGCAGAGCCAGGACACAGAGGAAGGAGAGCCCCAGGGCTTAGCACAGGGTTGGGACCTCAGTTCCAATCCTGAGCATGCCCTTGCCTTGCTGCAAGTCTCCTCTCAGCTTCCCCTTTACTGAGAAAGCATAAGGGCATGAGAATACTTTGTATGCTGTGTTTTGGACTCTATGTCTCTAAAAGCTGAACAATGTTATTACTCAAATCAAGAAGCACTCTGTGTGCACTGGAGAACTGCCCTGTCCCTTGTGAATGAGACCACTTACATAACAGAACTAAAAGGGACAGAGAAACTCTCTCTTGCGACTTTTGTGCACCCTAATGTACTTTGCATTCATTTCCAGAGTAGCAGTAAGCAGCACACAGGCAGAGGAATGGAGCAATAAAGCCCTGAAGTCTCAAGGGAAGGATTTCTTTCTTTTTTTCTTACCAACCCTTGTGGATTAACCTGGAGTCTAACTCAGCCTTTCAAGCTCCAAGCTGGGATCAGCATTTGCCCCTCAGAGGGAGCTGACCATGACTTGGCGAGTTAGCTTTTCAAGAAGAACCGTGTAATCTCCCTCCTGCACTTGCACAGCTGTCAGGAGGGGGCTCACAGTGAAACCCAACACAATGGTTCACCAAACAGACCAACACTCCCTGAACTGCCTTATCAAAACTAAGCCTGAAATCATGGTCATGTGTTTACTCCCCTCAGGTGAAAGCACAACAGCGAACATTCAATAACAGATGCACTGTGGACTCTTGTTAAGAAATGACATTGCTCCATAAACAGTTTTTTTTGTTAGGAATCTATCACATTCAGGGCCATTTTCACTTAATAATGTTGTGTGTATCACTGATGTACATTTCTGTTTAAGGATGTGCAGCAGACCCTCCTTTAACACTTATATACTAACATTTATATACTTTCACCTGGAAAATATTTGCTAAGTTGACTTGTACATTAAAATTTTTTAAGTCAGACAATGAAAGAGACCCAAAATGAGATTCTCCTCTTTTGCCATTTTTAAGGTTTTGATGATAGCTATTAGTCTCTTTGGTATCTCATTCCCCTCCCCCAGAGGGGTGGCAAACTTTCTTTAAAGATATTTATCTTCCTTAGTATTAATTGTCAAGAATCAAATATCCTACCCATTCTCTCCAGTCTATAAAGACAGTGGTTTAGATTTATCCCAGCTAAAGAAAGATGGGATGTCATGTAAGCAACACTTACTGACTGCACAATGAGAAGAGATAGTAGAAAACTAGTCTTGACAAGACTCCTAAGTTCTAAACACCTAAAGCTTCCTATGCAGTAATCGGATCTGTTTCTACACAGTATTAATTCCATGCCAGCAGCCACAAAGTGAGTCACAGAAAGCCCAATACAGTATTCACCAAAAAAATCAATGTGAGTTGGATCAGTCCCTTAAAAGCAACAGGGTTTAATTTACTTTTAAGGAAATGCATTGGTGAGATTCACCAGGGTCAGAGGTGGGGGTGGCAGGGAGGGGGATAGGAGGGAAGGGAGTGTCTTCCAGCCTGCCTATTCCATAAATCAAACATATTTTCCCCCAAATAAATATAGAAATGAATGACCATTTTAGTACTGATGTGAATCCATCCAGAAGGAATAATTTTTAAGAAAGTTGTTAGTGAATGGAAACAGGTGGCTATAATTTTAGTTAAACTGCAACCTTAACTGTAGTGTTTGCTATCATGAACACTATAACAACAGATGTACAGTTGCACCTTGGGATGAATTCATTACGGCCTGAAAAACATAATCATGCCATTCGGACCATATTTTGTCCATATGCTCATGTGGTTTACACCCCTGGTTTATTGGCATTGTACTTGGTTATATATCAGGAGACTCCCAGGATCATAATTTGCACTTACTGTTACTGTGCAGGAGAATCCCGTTGTAGCACAGATTTCCCATTAAGGCTCAGACTCCCTTTCAGAGCAGGGAAGGCAGGCCTGGGTCACAGCCTTTGTGAACACTGCTGAAACTTAACATCACTTGGGAAGATTTTCGGACAAGAAGCATTGCATGCTTCAAAGAAACAGAAAAAAAAATAACCTGAAGAGTACAGGGGCTACCATTCAAGATGTTTTACAGTTATAAAAATGTAGATTATACTGCTATCTTATCCTGTAATTTATGGGATGAATATTGTAATTCATTGAATGTCACGACTTATCTTTTATTCATATAGTTACTATTCCATTACCAGACGGGGAGGTTTGTCAAAGGTTAATTATTTTAAATAGCTCAGGCAAATTTATTTTGATTTGTACAATTTTTTTTGAATAATCAAAGGACTATATATTCATCCTGCCTTATGAGGATTCCTTTATTAAAGAAAAAATAATACTCTTTGACGATACAGTTAGATTAAACAAATGCTTTTTTAAGGACCAAATCCAGATTCGTTCAACCATAAATATAAAGAAGCTAAAAGGATTGGCAATGCTTTTTTCCTCCCCCTTCAGTTTTACTGTAAAAAAATTCCCTAGCAGTTTTAGACTGCTGAATTATCCTTCCCTCCAGCAATCTATTTACAAGTAAAGAGCATCTTGCCACAATCTCAAGACCTCTGTCCCTGGGGAAAGGACTATTCATTTTAATTGCTTCCAAAGCACCTATCACAACAGACGCTTGATTTGTGCTTCAGCCACAATAAAAAATAAGTAGTACCATAGTACTGAAGTACGTATCACTCAGAAGTTGCCTACTGCTCTGTACCTCTTGGCTCCTAGAGATGCTCAATTGTTATCAACTCAGGCAGACATTCAGTTTCAAGAATCTAAGGTTTTGGAGCAGGTTTTGGAAGTGATCAGCAGATCCACACAAACGTGAAGTGCTCTGAAACACAAAGAGCCAAATCCCAACATTATGCTGCCTCTCTGCTGACCCACAAGAGGAGCCCTGGCAGTAGCTGGAAAAATACATCCAGTAGGAGGCTGTGACATGGACTAACAACATCAGGATGACAGTCCCCTAGAAAATTTTTTTGAACACAAAACTCACCTTTTCTCCTTTTCAGAAAAAAAATGACTTTGCTTATTCCTGTGTCTGTTTTCCTGTAAGCAAAGTGGGGATATTGATACTTAACCTGTTGGAGTGCTGGAAGTTTAAATCCGTGCAAAGGCAAATGCTGTGAAAGCCTTAAACAGAAAATGCAAAGCAGGTGTTCAGCACAGTACTAAAAAAATAATTACTGTTCTTATACTGAACTTCTGATGAGCCTGCTGGAGGTGTAATAGCAGGGAGGATGATCCTCGAGGTTTGAAGGATCTTCACCTGGACTCTTTTCTGCACTTTATGTTGGTATCTAATTGTAGTCAATGCTGCTGTTGAGGCAGAAATGCTTCTTGGGAGGGTGCAGTCCCATAACATGGGAGGCACAGCTGCTACGTCAGCACAGCTGTGCTTTGGAAGCCCATACGGCACAGCAAGCCAGGAGCAAAGTGTGAGGTGCAGTGTGGATCAGACTCTTCTGGAGAGGACTTCATTTCCAGAAACTCTGATACTACAGCAAGAAGTCAGCACCCCTAAGGGCAGATTCAGACCCTGTGTTGCAGGGTGGGGCTGCAGAGCACTGCGAAACCCCTGCCAGTCTCCATTTAGTCCAGGGTGCAACACCAGCCAATTCATCCTCCTTCCATGCCAGGCTGTAGGCAACAGGACACAGAGAGGGGTAATTTGGGACAACAAGGAAGGAAACAGATGCTGCCACCCACCTTGCCTTTAACACAGCTGCACCATGGTCCTGGAGTTCTTCAGCTCCCCAGTCTGTGGGGCTCCCTGGGGGGGAAGCACACAAGTTTGCTGGCCTTGGCCACACAGCAACGTCAGGACTTCAAAGTCAGCTTTCCCTGGCTCCTTCCCAACTTGCCACCACCTCCCCAGCGACAGGCTAGGTTGCATTCAAATTCTGCCTGTCCTCAGACAATATTATACCTTATGGGCCCTCTGCCAGCATCTGCTATGGCTTTAACCAGAGAAGGCAAGAGCCCAAAAATCTTCCTCGAGTTACCTTGAAGCCTGGAAGCTGGAAAATAAAGCAATATCCTATTGTTCTACACTCCCCCAACCCTTCATGTTTTCATAAAGCTCTTGGACAATATTGGGGGTGGGGGGAGAAAAAACCCAAAAACTCCAGGGAAACAGCTGATTAGATTCTGGCAAGGCGGACCAAACATCTGCTTCAAACAAAAGACATCTGCATATTTCACATTTATTTTTCATAATTTACAGAAGCAACCTGCCAAAATTTAGCAAGGGAGAATAAACTAGCACATAATTAGCTAAAGTTTGCTTGCTTTAGAAGTTATTAGCATGAAGCCCAGTAGCTCACCTGGGAGGACATCAAGGAATGTAGATAACTACAGTTTGATTTTGTAAATTCAATTTTCGATCTGGTGTGCCAGGCCAAAAAGCAATGTTGCCATGCCAATTAACACAAGCCAGCAAATGTCCTGATGTCCCTGTGTCACAGAGTGTACAGCTGTCTCAAAGGCATTGATAACACTGCTTATTAAATAAGGATCGATTAGACAGACGTTTTCTTGCTCCAGTTTACGTGGTACAGAAGGCTGCAGGTTGAAGAGCAGAACAACACTTTCTTTTTTTTTTGTAAAATCAGGAAATACATTATGTGGTGTGTGTTTATAGGGCAAAACAAGTGCTGGGGAAGTGGGCATGTGGAGTTTTCAAGGCAGCCAAATCGTCTTCATTAAAAATGCAGAAAAAAGATCCAGGAATGTGTACACCCTCAGTGAGCTACATTTCCTCAATTGAAGTTTGTCATCTACTGGGTCATTAGTGTATTTGATAGCTAATGTGTTTCCAATTTTAATAGCATTAAGAGGAATAGTATGGAATCCTGAGGTTTTGAAATTCAGCTTTGAAAACAATAGGTGCTTCACTAAATGTACTTACTCACTCAGTATTCGGCCTGTAAGGGTAATAAACAGAAACAGGCAGAACTTCAGGGTAGGAAATCTTGCCTTTGCTACAAATGGAGTAGAAAAACTCCTGTTAACTCTGACACAGGGAGGGTTATATCCTGGAGTTGAAACAGGAGTTGATGAAACAGGAAAGGGCTTTCTTGCAAACCCTAAATTAAACCCAGGTTCATAAAAGCATCTGCAAATCTTCTGGATGAACCAAGGTGGAGGTTTGCTCTTCTCTCTCCAAGGCAGGATTTATTGTTTCAGACAGAAACCATGGGAAACTCACTCACTTGGACTGAACTCTGCTCCATATTTCAGATTTATTTGAACCTGAATCTCAGAGCAAAACTCAGGGAGTGAAAATTTAACTGCCAAAGAAATTCTGTCAACCCCAAAGGAACAAAAATTGCCAAATGCAGCACAGCTCTATAAAAAAAAACATTTCAAGCCCCTTAATCTGGGCTTTATGACTTGCATCTTTCCCTAGTAAGATGAATCCAAGACTCACTCTCAACACCATGAACTTTGTGGGGGGAATGTATGCGAAAGTGAAATAACACCAGTGAGATCTGGGAGGGTTTAGTTCTAAGGTTTTGCATCTGAATGCTGAAGAATTTGGGCAAGAGCAGTCACAGGAAGACTGGAGTGGGAACCTCTTTGTACCAGATTGAAACATTCTCACCTGAACGCAGATCAGCGCTCTGAATCGTGTTCATCACTGTCTTAAAACACTTTCTTTTTCTCCATGCAAATTTACTGCAATTGAGTCATGGAATCAAACCCACCTAATTTCACTGTATGTGACATTCTCTGACATAATAATCTCTGTAATATTAAGTCGTTCAGATGCAGCATTTGAACAGGTACTAAAGCTGTCTGTTGCAGGATAGCCACCTTCTGTGCTGAGCTTCCCTGTCCTTTGCTACCAACACATTTCAATACCATCATCTCCTTTACAAGTGAGGAAAACTGAGGCATATAGTAAAATCATGAACTTCCCAGACACAAAATTACCTCTTGGCAGAGACAAGCACAGGACAGAGATCGCACTGCAGTGCCAATAGCAATTACAACATTACCTTTTAAAAAAATGAGTTTAAAAAAAAAAAATCAAGAACGATACAGTGGAAATAAGTGAATAAAAGCCTGTGTTGACCCATGCTTAGCACAGAATGCTCCTAGTTAGAGATATATAAAGTAAATCTTCACTCATTTCTAACATGTACTTAATTTCTGTTTGAGGAAATTCCTAATCTTGTTTGTCTGAGTGAAACTGAGGCCAGTGCTGTTCTGGATTTATTAAAATAGGATTAATACAAACCCGAACCTCTTCTTCCTGAACTACTCCTTTTAACTGACCAGTAAAAATGTAATTCCAAACAATTGGAAACAGCTCACTAAGGGTATTAAACTGATATTCAAATTCTTGGGACTTTTCATTTTGCAGTGAGATCACCGGAATATTAATCTGTCAGCCAGCCTGTAACTAAGCTTTGCATTTACATATTTCAAATCACCCAAAAGTTTTACATTAAACATTTTATCCAGATATAACCATTCTGAACAAGCCCCATCTAACTTGAAACTGTAAGGATCTCTTCTTCAAACTTCATCTGCCTACTTACTGTATATCAAATGCTCTTCAACCACTTCATTTACCCTCCTTTAAACACTTTCAGTTTGGTCAACACAGGTGAACAACTTCCACTACCTTGCTTGAAACAGTCCCAAGATGAGGTCCTGTTGCTTTTTCAGACTACTGAGCCTGCCTTGATGCCAGCTCCTTACAGGCACTGCATCTCTGTCAGGACCTTGATCTGCAGAAACACTGAAAGGCAGATTTTTTTTCCACTGCTCTGGACACAGTACAAGAGGAGCAGCCACAGTAGAGAACAGTAGTAAGCAGACAACACTGAGCAGTAGTAAACATGCATCCTCATGGAATGGATCTGTTTCAATGCCAATTGTGCCTGCAGGATCCTGCAAATAGTGAAGCTGCATGTGTGGGTCCTTTTTTTAACATTACATTTGATCTCGCTCACACCTGTGATTTCATTCTCCTGCTTTGTCATTATTCAACTTATTTGTTCCTTATAATTACACATGCACTAATCTATCATATATATTTTGTTATAAAGATTTAATTAAACATATATTAATGCAGTTTAATGATCTTGCTGGTGACCAAAAGTCTCCTGTGGATTAAACAGAAAAGGAGGCATTGAACATAAATTTGTACAGTAAATAAACAAAACACAGACAGCCTTGTAAGGCAGGAAGAAAAACAAGGCCTACATGGCCAATCTATTTCAAGAATGTTACAAATGGCAAGTATTTACTATTTTAAAATCATTAATCATACACTCTCTCCATTTATTTACTTATCTATGTTCTTCATGTAAATCTTTCTTGAAAGTATATAAACTCTTTAGAATTATAAACAAAAAGTGGAGTCACATCTGGTATTTCACCTGTTTACACTATAATTACTCAACTTTGCTGAAAGCTGAAGAATTAGAAGTTTTTCATTTCTATCTGCACCTTTTAGCTGGGAGGAATCTATTTGATATTTTGGTATAAAACTGTATGAGTTACCACTGGATGAGGGAAGCTGCAAACCTGCCTTTATGCATGCTCTGACCCCATGGATATTTGAGATCAGTTTCCTCATATTTACAGGACCAAAGACAATTGGCAGTACACAAGAGCAACCACTCTGTATGGCTAGGCATCAAAATACAGCATTCTCAGTGTGTGTCCAGAGAAGGGCTGAAGGGGCTGGAGCACAAGTCTGATGAAGAGCAGCTTAGGACGCTGGGAGGTGTTTTGCCTGGAGAAAAGGAGGATCAGGGGAGACCTTATTGCTCTCTACAACCATCTGACAGGAGGTTGTAGTGAGATGGGTGTTGGTCTCCTGTATGAAGTAACGAGCAATAGAACAAGAGGAAATGACCTCAAGCTGTGCCAGGGGAGGTTTAGAATCATAAAATGGTTTGGATTGGAAGGGACCTTAAAGCTCATTTAGTTCCAATCTCCCTGCCATGGACAGGGACACCTCCCACTAGACCAGACTGTTCAAGGGCTTACCCAACCTTGCCTTGAACCCGTCCACGGATGGGGCATCCACAACTTCTCTGGGCAACCAGTGCTTCACTACACTCTGGGTAAAGAACTTCTTTCTAATATCTAATCTAAATCTCTCCACTTTTAGTTTAGAATGGTATTAGGAAAAATTTGTTCATTGGAAGGGTTGTCCAGCACTGGAATAGGCTTCCCAGAGAAATGGTTGAGTCACCATCCCTGCTGTATTTAAAAGACTTGTAGATGTGGCACTTAGAGACATGGCTTAGTGGTGGACTTGGCAGTGCTGCGTTAACAGTTGGACTCAATCTTAATGGATTTTTCCAACCTAAACAATTTTATGACTCTATAAGGACTGTGAGAGGAAACAGTTACCAATTATGAACCCTGCTGGCATATTACAGATCTTTCAGTGATGCCACATCTCTGTGTTTCTATAAGTCCTTTTTTTACTCACCATTTGAAAGCAGAGAAGCCATTAATTAAAAAAAAAAATGATTCCTGCTGTGAGGGAAAACATTTTTTTTATGAGCAATTAATGTTCTCTGCACTTACGTAGACTTAAAAGGAAAGCCCCACACAAATCCAACTTTGTTTATTTTGTTCCCGCCCTGGAATTCTGGTCAAAGCAAAGGCCAGTTTTCAACTCATGCAAGAAGAAAATGAGGTAGTGCATGGCTCAACATGCTCAGAGTGCCCTTGCTGGTTCTCGTTGGTGCAACAAGGATAGGTGAGACTCAGTGGTCATCCTACAGGTCTTCCCACTACAGGGCCCCAAAAGGGCACGGACAAGTGCAGCAGGTAAGTTTGTTGATGATTAAATTGCTTTCTTATCTACTACAGTAGGTGTGGCTGAGCCAAACACACTGAAAAGCTTCACTTCATACATTCTTGAGGTCTTGTATTCTGGGTACGGTGTGAAACTGCATGGGTTATGGAGAGGACTCTGTTTTATACACCAACAGGTACCAAGCTTAGCATAACAGTTAAGCATAAAGTGACATTCTGAATTGGCATTGATCCTTTCACCAAACCCCTTTGGTCAGAGCCTGAAAACACACTTACATATATTCAAATGCCCACTTTAAGGTGCACAAAAATCCCTCACAGCATCGCATCATCTTGTACTACAATAATTATTCTTTGTTTCTCCACTGCATCCACAGGACCATTGCTAGGCTAGAGGCAAGTTGAACTTATCAAAAAAAGGCAAACATTCCTTTACAGAGTTAGCACTGGTCATCTTGCCAGCAGCAAAAATTGGAAAATTCAAGCAGCAAAGACAGGGTTATAGTTTTACAACTTCTCTCTTCCAGCAAATGCATTTAAGACCTAAACTGGGGGAGGAGGGGGGGAGAATACATCTATTAATGATAACAAAATCCATGCTGATCAGCTCTTGTGCTACCTTTTGCACTTTCTTTCTGAAAGCACTGGGCTAAATTGCCCAGATTATTAAAAAGGGCAGCCAGCTCTGGTTTGCAACATAGCAGCTGTCTCTATTGAGAGGCAATCCTCTCACCACTTCAGTTGAAGCTCAAAGGTCAACTACAGTTTAAAAAGAGGATGCAGGTACTGTGTTATGTTCTTTGGGAAATGCAGTGACCAAGGCTCAAATCCCCTGAAATCCATCAGGTCCTGAGCAGAGGATATGAAAGTTAAATGCATCTACATCTCACTCTATAAAAACAGCACCTCCAGGAGCAAAAGGCCTTCCCATGTGCTGATTTGGTTCTGGTAAGGGTGTCATCTGTTCATAAATATTCCTTGGAGATTTGCTATGCAACCACTGATCTAAACCAAATCTGTTCGGACTACAGAATTTTCATCACAATATCACAAGCTGCTGTTGCAATACACACAGAGCTGAAACAAAGAGGATTTTTTTTTCTTTTCTATTGCAAGATCTCTTCTGGTCAAACTTGAATAAAAACATCACATATTGATGCTTCCGTAAGATCACAAACTGAAATGAACACCAGCTGAAGAAGGGGACAATGGCTATGCCAGATGACAAACTGATATAGTCATCATATTCATCAACACCAACAGCAGCCGGTCACTTCCTCCCCTTTGCCGAATTAGCCATGAAGGATTGTTTTAATGATAACAAGAATGTGCTAAAAGCACATGTCTCAGTGGCAGTTCAGAATGGGGAACTCAAAAGCCCACATCTGAGGAGTGAACAATTAAAAGCAAAACCAAAACAAAAAACAAAACATGCAAGGAAGGACTAAAAAGAGGTGAAAAAATTCAAAAATATAACAGTGTTGTGGGGGGGGAGAAAAATGTAGATTAAACACTAAAAAGCAGGAACAAGTTTGAGAATAAAAACATACTGCATTATTCAGACTTGTGGAAGAGTGTGTGAACAGAAGTGATGACAAAAGCTACAAAATTCAATATGATCACTTGAAGGGTGGGAGATTCTGCAAGCAAACACTACTTTACAGCAAAGGAGAGTCTCAAAACATTTGAAATAAACATTGAAATTTTACACATTGAGTTACAAGCTTGTTTATAGGCTTCACGTGGTCTTGTTTCTTTGTAATCCTGAGAAGTCAGACAGCTGCATTGTACACATGGCATTTTCAAGTGACAGTGGCATTTTCAAAGGAGAAATCTGTTCAACAATTTGGTAGTTGGAGCTCTGTTTCGAGACAAAAACATCCATATCAATCCCAGTTGGAGGAAAAAAAAATCATAATGAAAGCTTTAAGGACAAATCCATTAAAAAAGGGAATGCCTTTTTGACTTTTGTTTTTAAAATTACCACAGGTTGGCTGATTTATCGTTATACATTATTGTAAACAGCTGCTTATATAATATAAATTCGGGGCATACAAGGAGAAGAAGGCTGATGGTTCATTTTTTTCCAAGCATCCAAACAAATCAAAACTAAAAGAATAGGTGAACAACTTCAATTAATCAAAAAGCTGAAATTTTCATGTTTGAAGGTTTTAGTTTATTTATTTACTGCTTTCGAGCAACTTCCCAGGCAAAAGTATCACATCAGCCATGTTAAATCTTGCTCTCAGCTGTCCATCACCCCAGGAAGCTTGGAGTGTCAAGGGGCAAAGGGAGAGGGGCTACAGAGCAGCAAAAGAAGTCAAAGACATTCCTGCACTTGGATTTTCCCTTCTGCCTTTCCTTCACAGCTGCTCTGCTGTGAAAAGTACATCCTCTGTGGAAAGGGTCTAATGTGGCTTGGTCTTACAAAAACTCCTCTAAAAGTCAGCCCTGAAACATTCATGTGCATTTGGACTCCCTCTTCTTGCACCCCCAAAAAAATTAGGAAACTCAGGGCCTGATCCAAAGCCCACTGGAAGGGGTCATCCAGTGCAAGAGGCTCCAGACTAACCTGAACAAACTGAATGCTTTTCTTCAGACTGAGAGGCACATTGATGTTTTCCTGCATTTTTTTCAAGCCTCATTAAAGTCACAGGTGTGGAGAAAATTGTTACTAAAGCAGTAACAAAAATATGAAAGACTACTTTGCCTATGGACCTGGGATTGTTTTTTTGTTTGCTTTTTTTAATCTAAATATTTGTTTTGGAAGCACTAGAAATACAGGGAAAGACAAGAGAAAAAGGATTACCTCATTACTGTCATGATCTCACTTTTTATCAGAGCCACTTAGTCTTTTGTGAGGTCTGGGGGCACTCAGGAGGAGACTGAAATACTTTAGTGAAGAACAAGTAGGGGAAAAAAAAAAAAAGCAAATTACAAATTAAATATCTGTAGCTTGTGGCACTTCTTCCGAAGCTCATTTCTTGCTTGGGCCTTCAGACAAGGCTGCCCTTCATTGGCAACAGAAACCCCTCTATGAGGTCCAAATAGGAGTCTGTCAGACCTGCCTTTGAGACATTTTGTTTTGCTCTGCAGCAATTCTTTCAACCTTAAGTCACCGACCTCTCCCCCTGTAAAAATAACTTCTTGCAGCCTGTGGTGACCCCTCAGTTTTTACCCGAACTTGGTCTAGCTCCGAAATACACAGGATATTGTTGAAACGCTCTCAGAGAACTTGTGGCAGCAAGAGGTACATTTTTCCAAAACCACAGAGGGAATTTCTCAGGGAAAGCCCCACTGGCTTTCCCCTATGGACATTTTGGGAGTCAGTCAAGGTGAACATTGCTACCTTGTTTTCTTTGTTTTTCACTGAACAACTATCGCAGCCACGACTGCCCTCTCCTTCTGACCCATGCCCAGTGGGTCTTTTTGTGATCTCCAGTGAGCAAACCCCTCCCAAACTCAACTAATCTTCCTTTATGTGTTGCAGCAGAGGAGTATTTTAGAAACAACAGCCAGACACTCTACTATGTAGCAGCAAAGGATTTCAGAAACTAAGGTCGAGAAGTTCAAAAAATATCACTGTTATTTCTCTTGCAGGTGATGGAAATAAAGTGCTTTCTGTGGCTTGGTTTAATTTCACATCAGCCGCCTAAATTTGTCAACATCAGGAGCCAAAAAGAATTCCCGAAGAGCACTAATCAAAAGTCCATCAAGGTTCATACAAAGGCTGTCTTCAGTCAGCTTTGGACCAGGCCAACAGGTTAACGCAGAACTTGCAAAAAATAGACAAACTTCAGTGTTGGCCAGACCTATTAAGAAAAACTTGTAAACCCAAATATTTTGCAGCATTTATTCCTTTTACTCTTTAAGGACTATGCACTTCCCTTAGGGAAGAACAACTTCTTACAGTCCCATATTGTGAAGTCTGAGAGCTTCTCCAAGTGCAAGCAAAAAAGGATATTCACTGAAACAGGATGATACTGAAACTATTACAACTTTTGCTATTCTGTGTCCTTCTCTATATAATCCTCCATGTCCCTTACACTGTTCCACCAACACAACCTTTAAATCAAGTGGGGTAGAGCAAATACATAAAACGTGCAGTTCATCAGTTTTGATAGTTTCTAGAAGATTTATTTTAACTTATCTGGACACAAGAATCACCTTTAGTATTACTCCCTTCAAGCTTTATATTTGTATTCTGCCATAGATATTTAAACACATTTGCACTGTTACCCTGACTGCTCAAGACTGAACAGGGAAGAGAGGTTTTAAGATGATCCTATACTCTACCTTCATATTTTATTTCTTCACCAATATTAACTTGGTGCCCTAAGTCCATTTCATTTTTCGTATTGGTTGACTAGGCAGACAGCAGAGCTGTTTACAGATGGATTTGTGAGGTCTTTTTGTGTAATACATCTCCCATCACACAGACTGGAACAGTATTGCAATGTGGTGTTTGGGGAAAGTGTATTGTAGTGCTCCAGGGTCAGATTTACACTGTTAGTTTGGCACCTTGATGCTTTTGCAAGGATGGCCCAAAGTGGTTAATAATGGAGAAAAATTCATTCTCAGCACTGATCCTGATACAGCAAGACAGAATTTGCCAGCTTCTAACAAAAGGAACTCCTGTAGTCCAACAAGGTTTTTACATTATTTTCATCTTTAAACAGGTATTTTTCTCAATCCAGAAATCGCTTTCCTGCATATGATTTTTAATAGCCTCTCATAGCCCTGAGTAAACACGTGTATGTGAATATATCACAAACTCAGTCATGAAAAATATGAACTCAAACATCTCTTTTCTTATACTGGATAAGGGAAGGTATAACTTCATTATCATTTTTGATCCCACTGAAACCACTAAGGTTTTGTTATTTCAGCGGGAGGGGGAACTTTCCCCTTCAGCAGAGGTTTCTGATCACAACTTTTCCCCATTTCCTACTCCCCCCTTCCCCTAAGGAAATATTCATTTACTGGTATGCCATAAACACTCTTTTGCATTTGTAACAAAAATGTAAATTATTCAAGGCAATAACAGAATCTTGTGTGTTCTGGCAAAATCACTGATTTTCAGCAGGGAGACAGTTTTGGCTCAGACCTAAAATGCAGTTTATTCTCTGACACTAGGGATTTGAAACATCTTTGGGAAAATGCGAAGCTGGGATACCTGTCTAGAATGGCCCAAGAAACATTTACCTTACCAATAAAAACAGAGGCCCACTTAACTATTTCCCCTAAAGGGCGGGTATTCATCTAATCACATCTGTAATCCTTTCCAACCAGGTTCCTGCAGCTAATGTTGCTCTGTCATGATCTGATGGTTTAATCCTAGTTATTAAACTGCTTATTCTAGTTGATAATAAGAAAATGTGGACAAATGCCTGCCTGTCAGTGCCCCAACCTCAGAGCAAACACTGTGAAGTGGGCCCTCTGCTTTCTCTAAGCAAACAGGGAACACCATTTGGAATACAGAGTTTCAAAGAAAAGCTGCCAGATCTAATGAAAATATTGGCAAATTTATGAGGGCGGGTTTTTTAATCCCTAGACAACAAAAAAACAAAAACACAACAACAAACCCTAGCCTTTGCAAGTCTAGTTTTCCTTACTACACACAAAGAAGTTCTTTTCCATGGTCTCAGCAGACAAAACATAACACATACATAATGCATACATAATGTCTGAGCCAGCTGTGATATACTTTCCCTCAAAATGTTTTGAACAAAAAACGATTTGTTAACAGATGCATCAAGTTCTTCATGATTCTACAGGAAAAAAAAACAAAACCACAATTCCAAGTCTTCATTTCCCAATGTTTCATTAAAACCAAATATTTTTAGATCCAAACGATAAAGCTTTGCCAGCAGCCTCTGCTGACTAATAAGCCATTTTCTGTTGAAAACACAATATTGATGTGAAAATTGCCAACTAGCTTTTTTCAAAATTATATTTATATAGCTATAAATAAAACAGACATACCAGATAGACAACACACCACATGTGAAAACAAATTGAACTCAGTATAGCAAGAGGTTTCCATTTCCATCCACACAAACCTGAACCTTGTCCACACATTCCACAGCATGGGACTGGATGGATTTGTCGAAATCCAACTGCACAGCCCAGAAATAATCCATAGCACGATTCATTCCCTGCCGAGCCATATGAATGTGTGCTAATTTGGTCACATGAGAAGATAACCTCTAAAAAGCACTGACTTCAAACAAAGTCTGAAATGTTAATTGCAGAGTTCAGACTTCTGATTTCTGGCCCCATGTAGAATTTTTATTTCAGGCTTCAAGGCCAAGGCCATCATTTCATTACTCACCATCCTGTTTCCAATGTGTTTCCCTTCATAGTTTGTTTATCCAATTCATTCATCACAAACAGGCATGGAAAACACTATGGCACTGCTTGGAGGCTCCACTCCAGACTTTGACAGTAGCTCAGGTCTCAATTCCCTCACCACACCAGCCACTCCAGAGATACGGAAACTAACAAGTAAGAACACCTCAATGAAAAAACAATAGTCAGGTTTCTATACAACATAATATATTTTCTGGTCAGCAGGAAAATGTTAATTTTCCACCCATTCCAGTATTAATTATTGTTAATGTAGGGAGCTGCCGGATAAGAACAGGAGCTCTACTGTTTTTGCTGCAGGGGTCTAATTTCTATTTATCAGACAAGAAGTACATCTTAGAGCTCACTTTACCAAAGGGCTTTGGTTTTATGAACATTAGAGAAGTACTAGTGGATTTTAGATGGCAATACCTACCGTCAAGGTGATTAGAAGCTATCCATTGATAGACAAGATCCTTTTCCTTCCTCTCAGACAAACAAAACGTCTGATTGTACATCCCACACTGGAAGACATCTCAGAGGTCAGGGGTCTGCTCCTAGAAAAGGGTGATTACACATTTTTCATTTCTCTCAGTAACTCAAGTGCAATTCCACAGAAGGAATGCATCCCTCTTCCTACCTCAGGAGCACTGCTGGCCAATCCTTTTGGCTCCTAATCGGTGAGCAGAGTTACAGGTCTCTGCAGTGCAAGGAGTGCAGCACCACCTGTGAATGCTATTGCTGTTAAAAGGGTTGAGGAAAGCACAGCAATAACAGGATTTGACAGCTTTGCCCCTCAGTTAAAGGACAGAAGAAGGTTATCAAGGATCACAGTTACAGGTGAGTGTTCCCACCCTACAGGGCAAGCCTCTTTCTGCTGTCAGCTCTGGTCTCCACCTTCACCCCAAGTCAGAGGGCTCAGGTTGCCTTGGCTCCATTTGTTTTACTGGGATAGTTTCCTGCTGTTTCAGTGCAAGCACCCAGGCTGAAGCAGGAGAAACAGCAGGAACACATGGCCAGGAAGTATCAGCAGGCTATTAGATCACCTCATCCATCTTGTGGTACCTCATCTGTAACTGCCTAAATTAGAAATACAGTCTCTTTAGTCCCATACATAATCAAGAGAGAAAGACTCAGAGTGTGATTCAAAATGCCTAGGGTTAGTTCTTTCACAGAAGGTTTCAGAATGGAAGCTTCAGCCTTCCCCAGAAGAAGCCTGCAGAGATTAACCTCTAAATTTAGGAGTGCAAATCAAGGCAGAATGATTAGTCCCTAAAGAAAACAATTCTTAAGCCAAATCATCCACTGCTACCAAGATTTACCTAAAGCAGGCAAAATGAAATCAATGCCTAAAAAAACACATCAGGGA
This sequence comes from Campylorhamphus procurvoides, assembly GCA_013396655.1. NCBI lineage: Eukaryota > Metazoa > Chordata > Aves > Passeriformes > Dendrocolaptidae > Campylorhamphus > Campylorhamphus procurvoides. The sequence continues at coordinate 1,845,393 of WBMV01003267.1, read as the reverse complement.
ACCTCAGGGCAGCAATGACAAAGGCATCCATAAGCTTCACACAGGGTAGTGACATCCTGGCAGCCATCTGGCAGGAGAGGACTCGAGTCTCTCAGACCTGCTAATACCTATTTCCAGCAGCATTTACTCACAAAGGCAGCCGCTGCTCATTTGGCTCCTGGGGCTTCATGGATTGCCTCACCTCCAATGGGGCCAGAAAGAAAGAATTTGAATTCCAAGTGCATTTTCAGGTAACACATCAGATCACCTGCTGCTAGAATAACTCACAAAAGGGAAAGGTATGGATTAGTCTGAGATGCACCCAGACACAGATGTCAGGGCTCTTCAGTTCAGGTAGATCAGTCCTTTTTTTTTTTTTCCTTGCTGCTAACAATGAGCATGAAGAATGAGTCATTTGACCACCTCTGAAGGATGTGGTACTGGATTTGAGGAATTCTATGCATTGATTCAGAAGTTGAATATTAATGGCTTTTGTTTCCCCTGTGCCCATCTTAGCAATATGTGTGCAGGTCACAGCAGAATGGCCAGGTCTGAAACACCATATTAAAGCCAAATCCAGCATCCAAAACTCCTTGACCTTGGTCCAAGTCTCAGTCATTTGAGTCAATGGTAAGACTCCTGCTGGGGCCAGTGATCTGTGCTCGTAATCCTGAGTCCCTTTTGGCAATCGCCACCCAAACACACTGCTCTGATCAGAAGAGGACCAAATGCTGCCGCACAGTCCAAGCCACGCCTTGAGACACAGTGCATACTACCACAAATTATGGTTTATTTCCTCTTCTAGGGAGAAATACAAAGAGTTAGGGTGTGGTGGCAGTGGTTTACTGGCAAGCTTGATGTGAACATCTTATGAATGGCTAAGCTTTTGCTGAGTAATATTGACACCACACAAAATGACTTACTATAAAAACCTTTAGACAACGCCATACTACTCTTTCAAAAACAGTGGCGGCTATTTGACAGATGCTCAGATGTTCAGAATTTCTGAAGTAGGCCTAAAAAAGGCAGATTAATGAGCAGATGATGGTGATGCATTAAAGTTGCACAATAAATGAAACTTAGCAGATGGCTCTGCAACTATAAAAATCTCCAGATTCCTAGATTAGATAGACAGAAAGGACACTTCCTTTATTTTCTTGAATTATTTCTGCCTTTTCCTTATGACTTGGGCAGTATTGCTGCTATCTTCTTTTTAAACAGCGCAACTTTCCAAATTTATTTTCCCCTTCTGCTTTAAGCATCATAGATCTCATCAGACAAACTTTCTACTCTATCACCATGAAGGAAAACATTAGGGTGCACATTCAGAGCTGCATATGCACAGCCCCATGTTTCCTAGGAAACAAGCGATTGCTCATCTCTGTGCCGAAATAAATTGATGCATTGGTTTCAGCTTCCTACAAACATTAGTATTTTGATTCAGGACAGAATCCCAAACACCCCTCCAGCACACTAGCTGTTGTGATTGCCATCATTCTGCTTCTGCTGCTTATCGGCAGTGGAGATGCCAGCGAGCCCGTGCTGGAGCTGTTAAAGACAAACTCCAAAGAGGCAGCAGTGGTGCAGACCTGAGGACAGGCAATCAGTGCTCCCTGCCCAGGGAGTCAGCAGAGCCATATGCATCCCTGGGTGCTCCTGTGCAGCCATCTGGGGAGGAAGGAAATTAGTGCCTCCCATCGCAGCACCTTCTGTTGGCTGTGCAGACATGAACAGGAGTCAGAAAACAGGAATTTTGGCTTTGGATTATCTTTGACTGACGAGCTCCAAGTTTAAAGACAGTCATTCTGACACAAATTGATGGTCCCCTGGGTATTTCCACATTCACACAAGAGCGACTGGATTTTTCTCTTCTTCTTTCATTACCTCCAGGAGTTTCATCACTTTAACTTTATTTACTTCCATGATTTTACAGGATTACTTTTTTTCTTAAAACCATATTCCAAAGTTGACACTGATGCGCTTCTAAGTAACATTTTACTTCAGACAATTCCAATATTGATTTAACACTGTGTTCCTGGAACCTAACTCTTAATAGCAGAGTTACTGCAACATTAAGCTAAATGCTTGTGACAATTTGACCCTCAATGCCAATACCACAGTAAATAGATCTCTGGCTGATTCCACAGAAAGAGCTATTAAGGAATATATCGGCACGTTTCAGGTGTTCTGCCATTTTAGTCTGTCAGTAGCACATACATTAGGAACTTGGCTATCAAAATCTAAATTTTCTGAAAACTCCCTGACATCTGAGAGATGGTCATGTCCCCTGACATCTATTAATTGTGCTGAAAATTTCCTCATTATTCAAAATGTCGATTATATGAACTTATTCAATGTCTCCCCTGACATTTGGATAATCGAGGTTGTATTGCATATGGGCCATTCTTGAAAATCTTCGAAGACAATTGACTACCCTCATGAGTAAAGGTTTGCAAGATCAAGCCACGTAACACATACAAAAAACATTCATCAAAAATAACTTCAAAATAATTTGTTGTATAAGATCAAGTGTTATTATCAATAAATGGACATCATGGTAATAAGGCCTGAGTATATAGCATAGGTCTTTGCTAATATAGCATTCCTAATACTTGATATTGATCTGCCAGCCAATCTGAAATCTCTTAAGCAACTTAACTGCTTTTTCTTTAGAGAATGGTAGTATAAGTTTCACAAAAGGCTACTTTGCAGAAATGTAATAGTTTAAAATTTTCTATTACTTTTTGTTCCCCCTAACTCTTTTGCAGGCATTGCTCCAGTTCATCATTGTAAAGACTTCAAAAACTAGATAAAGGCAAGCTCATCACTGTAAAGAATTCAAAAACTGGATAATGGCAAGCTCATTAAAGTAAAGAAAACAAGGAGACAATAACCAATATGCACTTCCAAGACAAAAAATGAAGGAAAATTTGGAAGCTCAAAAGATTAATGCAACCTTGCTGTCAAGTGAAGTAAGCTACATCACTCCTTCTGTCATGGGCTATCCAATTCTGGTAGGAATAGAGATAGTGAAAAACATGTTTGCATGCAGTGTGAACAAAAGGAATAGAACTTCTCAACTATTCATGCCAACAACATTGCTTTTTTAACAAGCATTTGTGAGTGCAGAGATAGGTGCTTAATTCTGCTGCAACCTGGAGCTAAGCCAACTTCTGTACAAATTCTACTCACAGTAACCTATTGGATGAGGATCAGCAGCACAAACTTCCTTCTTGTCATTTCTTCTAACACTTGAAGACATTTCAGAGTTGTTTTTTGCTTCATAAACTGATGGTTATATCTTTTGCCCTCACAGCACTGAGGAAGCCTATAAATATATTTTACACAAACTTTAACATTCTCTCTGTGTCTAAGGAAAGAAATACGCAGACTTCTGGTTTCTTCTTTCTTTAAGTGGGCAAAAGAATAAAGTCCTGAACCCAAAAATACTTTGCCCTCCACACTTAATAATTCCTACAGTACAAGCAGCATTACAGAGCTATAAACCCCAGAGAGCCTTCACTCTGGAACAGTCCCTCAAGTTTAGCTTCCTACCACCACTCATTCCTCAGCTATACAGCACAAGTACTGCAGTCTAAGTCTATGGAGAAATGAAGGTGCTTTAACTTGTGTCCTACAGGTCTTATCTAGATTCGGATCTATCTCCTCAGACCTCACATCATATTATGATCCAACAGGAGTTTCTTGAAGTAGTTAACAACTGGAAACAGGTAGTAAAAAAACCTTGAGAGCACCTTATATTTACATTGAATTTTGGACATGGATCTAGAGTATAACATCAGGCACATAAATAAACACAAAGACTAACATTGTTTGCTGAAAACCATGAAATTTCTCTGTCCCTAATATTTCTTTATATCTTTCTCTTGGATTTTTTTCCCCCTCATGTATGCTGTGTATTAAGCTTGCTTAGAAAATTTAACAGGCCCATATGGCTAAACAGCAGCATTATATGACCTGCAAAAACCATGCTGAAGGACATAGAGAGGAAAGCATCGCTGGGGTTAATCTTGAGAAAACAATACATTAGAAGTCCTCAAATGCTGTTATTTTCCATCTGTTCCAAACCCATAAAATTTGCAAGAGACATCTTCTCAACTTAATAATATTATTTGCTAAATGCACATTACTGGTGATGCCCATCTAGGGATAAGTCCAAACCACAGCACTCCAACATGGTAATTTATTCCAGCAGCAAAGAAAAGAGAAAAAAAATGCACTCGGTTCTCTAAGCATTATACACTTCGCTTTAGGGCATAAGCCATACATTCAGCTCTCTACCAGGAGCTGTGCAGCAGCTATACTCCAGAGAATCATCCGGGTGGTATTCCACCCTCTGCTATGGGTATCCAAATCCCCTGCTGGAGGGGGGTGAGGCCACAGGGAGGAAATCTAAATTCAAAGCCCAAATACCCACCTCACTGACAAGGTAGAGGATTCAGAGTTTGCAGTCTTATACCTCTCACCCCTGGGGTGCCTTCCTTTACTATAATAATGGGAGAAATCACACCAAGGAGAGACTGCTCACCCTCCATTCGCTCCTCCAGCATGTCTTGGCCATGGCAGACACACAGGCATAGAAGGACTCCTACTCAAAAGCACTCCCCAAGCAACACAGCCTGGCCCCACTAGGGTATCTCCACATTGGAAAGAAACCACTGCAGTTTTACCAGGTGCCACCTTGAACCAACAAAGCAGCTGAGATTCTTTTCCCCCACAAGCTTCACTTCAACTCATTACATAATATTCAGAGCAACCTGTGTTTCCCATATAATCAGGCATGGCAGGTGCTGTTTTCTTTTCTAACTAGGTGTCATGAGGGAAATGAGAAATCCTATTCCTACTACACTCCTTCCTGCTAAAAAGGAAAAAAAAAAAGGCATAGCAAGATTGTATAGGTCAGATAAAAACATCTGATCACTGCAGTCAGTATCAGCATCTTCTCAAGGTTCAAAGAGGGAGCTTTACACAACTGTACTCACTTCACTCTCCCTGTTAATCATTACCTCACTTTGCAGGCAAAAGAAGCATCAGAGATGTGCACAGCAGCCTAATCTCTCTCATGTATCCTGACAGTGGTACATTTAAATGCCACTTGTCAGCATCTGAACGAAGACAACACTTGCTTTGCACACTAGTAACTGGTGACTAATTCAGGCTACAATGCAAACTGAGTATTTGCACAGCCAGTAGTCAAGCCAAATGGAAATATGCAGCAAGGCACCAGTCGATCAGTCCAAACCCTTGCTGAGAACACAGGCACCAACATCCCTTATTAAACCCACTGCTCCCTATCTGCAGCATCAAAATGTTCAGCCCGTGCACTTATCCAAGATCAGATGAACTAATAACTACTAGAAAGACAATTAATAAATGAGATAAGATCTTCCTTTGGGAAGAACACTAGATTGCTCCATTAAGATTATTGCAGCTGCACAACGTTAATAAAGGCATATCACTTTGCTAATGGGACCATCACTTGCAGAATATTTCTTCAGTCTCATATAAACTTTATATGAATGCAGCCAATTTAAGTTCATTTACTTGATCATGCAGTGCCAGACATTTCACTGCAAAGCCTCTTTTGCTTCCATGTTTTGCAACCATGCCCCTAATTGTATTTCCATTTCTGTCCACAATCTGTACTGCTCCCTGAACAGCATTGCCTGCCTAAACTGATCTATTCTTTCATATTTTGGAATTTCTTAAACCAGTCTTTTTCTGAATTAATTTCTCCAGAAAGGAGAACTGCGTTTTGTTGAATTTTCAGCCAGAGTAGGTTCCCACCATCCCCCAATTCTTCCCTCCCCCCTTCCCTCCCTCAATGCAATTTAGGTCACTTGAATACAGGCATCTCCAAGTCATGGGTGCAACCAGAGTATGGCACATAAGTGACCTACAAAGAAGTCTGGTGGGGACTGAACTGAAAATTTTATTCTTAAGGGATTTAAAGAAACATCATCTAATAAACATCGCCATTTCTTCCCACTCCGAAGCAATCACATTAAAAGAAGCCAAAGTGCACAGCTTGGCTGCATGCAAAGTCGTTGCTTTATTAATTTATGACTGCACAACAGCAAGATGGTAAATAACATGCAAAACTAACATGCAGTCAAAGAGAAAAGGATCTCCCTCCACTACAGAAAGACAACAAGGAGCCTCAAATATCCAGAAGGAGCTTGAGTTATCACCAACATGTTTTTCAGGTGCAGAGGCTTGTAATTCACCCCAGAAACATTCGCCTCCCATAAATTTCAGGTTTGCAGGCAGATCTCAAAGGAACCTGGAGTAAAATAAGATTCATTTCATGGAAATCTGCTGACAGACGGTGGAGTTGTAGCCCAGCCTCCTGGGCACATTCCTTAGGCACCAGGGTAAGTTACTGATCATTGCTCCTCACCTCTCTGCTTAGATTTGACACTTAATGTGTATTTTTGGGGAGATTAACAACTGTACAAAATCCTACCTTTAAGCCTCCTATACACATATATATATATAAAGATATATGTTTATATGAGCTTCTAAAACAACTAGTATGAATGCTGTACACTACCATTTTTTCAGGAAAGAGAGTTTCATCCTCCTCTTCAATGCACTGTTTTTTCTGGTAAGAAGGATCTTACACTAAATGAAGGTTTGAGTAAAAGTGAGACACTGTGGAAATAATTCTGTATACATATTTTCAGTATCCTTACCTGGACAGTTTTACTTTGAAAGCAAAAGAGTCTTTTGCATCACTCCATAAAACACAATGGTCAGATGTGAGACTAGGGAACTCCTGGGCACCCAGAAAGAACAGAAACATTGGAAGGACTGAAATCAAAGAGGGTACTGACTTCGGGGGCAGGGGGGGAGGGGAAGTAAATTAGATTCATTGCATGAAAGGCTCTTTAGCATTTCTAAAGTTTTACTTCAAAGAGCTCTACAGTTCTTACTGGAGTCACTTACTACAAAATTCTGATCAAAAAATGTATGACTAAGCATTAGTCATGCACAGCAAAATCATTTGAGATCTAAAAAAAAAGCCCACAAAAATTTAATATAAGATAATAGAATACAGGATGTAGAAAGGACCACTGAGTTGCTGAGTCTACCCCACAACTACTACACCTTGAATTGCAAAGCTCAGAGAAGACAACACCCATCTTCAACAAGCAGGCTAGTGGCACTATTTTGGACCCTTTTCTCTCAAGGCATATCCCTTGACTGCCAACAAATATTTGGGAATCGTGAGGGAGCAGAGCTCCATCACACACTCATCTCCTGAAGGTGCTCTTTCCTCTCCTGCATGTACAACTTTAGCTGCCCTTGAGGCAGAGTACACAGATCCATCCCTGACCAGACAAGATCACAGGCACAATATTCCTTCCCCAGCTTTTGTAGCTTACCCTGAAGCCCCAATGACTCCTGCAGCTCCCCACTCCAGCAGAAACAGCCCCACAGGTGAGCCCTGAGAGCTCTCCTGGCCAGCTGAAAGGGATCTTCTTGGATTTAGTATGAGGATCCCTCAAAGCAAGGCTCCCTAGAGGTTTCCTGGTTTTGTATAGAGCACAGGATGTGTCCACTCTGAGGAGCAAAGTGCTGCTCTTCTTGTTTAAGTTTTCTGCACCAGCTGCCTTCAGGCCACCAGATTAAACCTGGAAGTTTTCAAGTGCTTAATTAGGAGAACCCAATTCAGGTTTGATTTTGCTCTGTGTGAATTTCTTAGGTCTAAACTATATTTAGGTGGATTCCTCTGGCTCAGCCTTAGCCACCAGCCCGAGGTGCTTCTTTTCTGAGTCTCAAAGTTGGTGGTGAGGAACAGACACCTGCAGAGCATGGCTGAACATACCCTGCTGGCACAGCTGCCCTCGGGAGGAAGGGTCTGTCTTATCACTGACACAAGAAGCTGCCAAGAGCAAGAAGATTCCTGGCTTAAGCCCCTCAGCTAAGTGCTGAATTTCAATGGGAGATAAAGGCTGCCCATTGCTGTGAGATGCTTTCAAAGAAGTTTGACCTTCTCCCAAAAACTGACACAAAACTAATCTCTGGCTGTGATGCCCATTACAAAGCAGAACTTTTTTCACCAAAGAAACAAGCCCTATCCCTTCACACTCTGCCAAATGAAACCTCTGAAAATTTGTTTCTCCCCTTAAACAAGGGTGTTTTTTTCACTCAGTAGCTGTCAGACCCCCTGGCTGTCTGATATTTTTTCTCACTGTTCTCCGGGTTGATCAGCTTGGGGAGGTAAAAGCCTGTACAACAGCATAAAGTAACTACAGCATGTAAAATAATTTAAATTATTTCTTTCTTACTTTCTGCCCTGTACATGAACAATCAGGTTTTCTTTAGCAACAATAGCTTTTGCCACAACCCTAGGGGCAGGAACCTAAACCATATGTACATAAAAAAGGTAACCTCAAGTTTCCTCTTCATGGCTCTGGTGTGGAATACCACAGGCACATTTAGTCAATTGTCCTTCAAATGTCTTCTCTACATGTGGCTTTTTTCCCCTTTATGCTTGAGAAGACCTCAGAGACTCAGCTTCGGGGAATGTAGTCGAGTTCTACTCCTGTTCATTTCCCCTAGCTGAATTTATGTTGTAGGATTCTGTTGGGAAGTGTCATATTGTTTCATAATCCTAGTTTCATATAAAATGGAAGTACTGACACTAGCCCTTTCCTTTCTAAGAAACTGCATTTCTTTGGATGGCTGTCGCTCAAAATACTTAGCAGTAAATCCAGAGAACCAGGTAAATTGCAAGGCTAATTATGAATGGGATGCTGATGATGTTTTTGTCCTCCTCCTCATCACACTGTTTTCTCTGGCAAGAAGTTCTGCACTGACAGTACACACTGGGCAGAAAGGAATAAGTCCATATCAGAGGGGTGAACCCAAAGACGTGAGAATCCCACACTACGGCAATTCATACACACAACGCCGGAGGGTTTGCTCCTCAAGCTGAAAGCACAGCACTCAGAGACACTCTCTGCATCTCTAGGAGACTTACCAAGAGAAACATACTATAAAAGCATGTTGCTGAGGTGAGTAGGTGTTAGTCCAAGCCTTGTAAGTTAAAAACAACATCTCATAATCTCTGCTAAATGTAATGGGTAGTCGAAGTAATGAAGCTAACCCAGGCGTAATGATTAATCTTAGTGTGAGTCGTGACCCTGGCAGCTGCATTCTGAACCAGCTGCAATCTATATAATGCATTCCCAGGAAGACCAGACAACAAGGAGTTGTATTAGCACACAGTGCAGATGGTATGAATGCGTGTACCAGCAGCCTCAAACCTAGCCAAAAAGAGCAAAGGTCTTCGTTTACTAATATTCTTAAAAGGATAGCAATTTGTCTAAGATATTTATTATGCTTATCATAATCAAGGAGCTTGATTTCTAGAATTAATCCTTTTATTGCTAACAAAAAATATTACCATGAAAAAAGGTTTCTAGAGTGGATGAAGTCTCTGAGTAATGCACAGGATTAGCCATCAGCAATACAATTTTTCCTCCTCCTCCCCCTACACCATGTCAGGGTCATGTAAAGGCAAAACACTAAATATAGGACAATATCAGTGGAAAGCAAAGCAAGCTTAGCTGGCCACAATGGAAACATAACATAGTCCAAGGTAAACCCATCAAAACAGCTTGATTAGACTAAAACAACAAGAGCCTTGTGAAATCAAGAGAGAGTATTTGTTTCTTAACCCAGCTCTGTATTTATGAGATTCCTTCTGGAGATCTGAATTGCAGAAAGGGAAACCAGGGCAGACAGATCAGGACTGCTTGCAGGATCCTTTGGGGAAGATCTACAGGTCTGAAAACATTTCATGGGTGGATGAAAGGCAATGCCTCATCCAGAGCAAGGAAACAAAAGTATTTACCTAAATGGGAGCTATCTGGACTGACAAGCCTCATGTCTCCAGGCAAGTGTGGAAGAGATGGAACCAGCTTCCTCAGCTTCAGCCCGGGAAAGATCTTCTTTTTCCTGGAGAGCTCTGCTGTCACTCAGCTCCTGACTTCTTCAATCTGTCACACACTTTGAACAGAGATGATGCTATAGGCTTTCCCTGTCTACACCAGTTTTTTCCCCCCCTTCAGAGCTGTCAGTTCAAAAGGGAAAGAGTCTGGCAAATAAGCCGGACTTTTCAAAGTTTACCCTCTATTTTTGGTCATGCTATGAATTGTCTTTAAACAGCCACTGTTTATTGAGACAAAGCAGTTGTAACCATCTGGGAACTTTTGCAATGCTCAGTACCTGGAGTTTGTGCTGCAGGGATGATGAGGTGGCTGACGGGACTAGGTCTTAAGAAACTTCAGTTGCAAAGTGGAAGAATTCGAGTCACTATTACAGCATTTTGGTATTCAGCCTGCTTGTTGGTACAGTGCAGAGCAGCAGTCTAACACGCTAGTACATGCCTGTAAACTGAGTAGAACAGCAGGTTTAATTTTAGGTCTAATGGTTGCTGACAACAAGTTCCTTTTGATCCCATCTTTTGCTTCACTTTAAAATACAGTTTGAAAGGAACTTGACATACAGTTTCAAACCAAAACCCAGCTCTGGATTTCTAATCTATTCTATCATTTCCTCCTAAGTTGCTTGTCACTGCAGCAGCTGAGTACCAGCCACCCTCATACTAAGGAGTTTGGGTCTCCTCCTGACCTGCAGTGCCATTCAGAATCTCTATGGCAAATGAGACCAACTGGGAATGGTGCCATAAATTTTCATTTGCTGAAGAGGCTCTTTTCTAAATTAAACTAGTTAGAACTAAGCTGAATCATAAGAGCACAGTGAATTTTTTAAAACTTCACTTCTGTGGATCTAAGCTATTCTCTCATTGCTTGAAAAACATACAGCTATTGATTAAGGCCTGCCCTAACACACAGTAGCTCTTCAGTAATGCTGCAGTGAGAGCAATACAGGGTACACAGATCATCCAAATAAAATGAAAGGTCTTCAAAAGTCATCAGGTACAGTGAGTGGAGATATTGGTGTAGCAGAACTTACATGAGAAAACAAAAAAAAAAATCTTTATTCCTGCAAGGTGGTTTTGGCCCAGCTGAGGACAGTCCTTTTTCTGGGTTAGGCTGTGCAGGTAATGAGCCTGGTGCTCATGGGAGAAAAATGCCCAGTAGTCAGTAACCTTGAAAAGACAGATAAAACAAGTTCTTTGCACTAATTTTCCCCCACATTATTCTAGGCAACCTTTTGGAGTCTCTCCAAACTTAGCCCACTGTCAAACAAATACAAGCATTGCTTTATCCTCTCTATGTCCCTGGGTACTTGCAAGAGGAATAGCATGAATTCCTCTATTAATCTGTCCTGGATGACAAATACTTGCTGCATCCCTCTGTCCCCCAGGAATGGATGTCCTAGAAACTCCTGGACCCAAATGTGGGGCCCAGAGCAGAAGGAGAGGGATATAGAAAAGCGAGCACAGTCTGAATCATACTAGTTTAAATCTTTCACATTCCCAGAGTTTCTGGGGAGTAAATGGGTCAGGGGCTCACCAAGTTACAGACTCTCACCTCACAGAAAACTCTTTATTGGGAAGCCTGGTCCCCTCCACACAGCAGAGTCGTAACTGGCCAGGCTTCTTCCTCCTGAGACTCTTGCAGGTTTTAATGACTTGCAGAGAGCCCTGCTCTGGGTTCTGTGCTCCACCACAAGAGAAACAAGGTGGCTCCTAGAAAGGATGGCACAAATGAAGGCGCAGCACAAACCAACACACACCTAAATGAGCTCAGTGTTGTTCACTTGTAGTGTGCTCACCCCCCCCCACCCCCCATAACAGCAGATTATTATTCACCTACAGTAACATCTGTTCCTTTGCCACAGTCTCACCGGTGTCAGAGCTGTGCTGGAGCAACTCCTATATCCCCTTCCAGGAAAATCTCCAGTGAGGCACAGTATTATAATGCCCTGACCACTGAGAGTTGTATACACCAGATGGATACTACCAACCTGAGCACTTTAAGCACATACACCCTACAAATTAAAGCAATCAGTCAGCCTCAAAGAGGAGCAAGAAATATAAGCAGATTTTTGTTTTCTGCCAAAAATTCAGCTTCACAATAAAAGCTGCCGTGCCGCACTTTCAAAAGGCAAAGTTGTTTAATTATGTTAAGATTACTAATTCTTATTTTTATTTTCTGTCTTTGCTCTTATTTTATGGCTTGCTGAGCTACCAACACTCACATCATCTATTTACTATTTTAAAATACCAAAGGCCTATCTTTAATATTTTATTGAAACAAACTCATTGTCAGATTCCAAACTGATTTTTTCCCTGTATTTATTTTTCCTTTGAAATTATCTGCCACTCTTCCCTACCCTAAAGTTTCAGACTCTGCCACAGAAAAGCAGTGGTGTTTCCTCAGCACCTTTGTGCACTGTATGTGCAGAGACTGCTCTAACCCGTGTAACTTGAATTACTCTCTTCAGCATTTACCAGGGGTCAGTACACCTTTGGTAAGTTGAGCAGGTGTTAAGGTCCTCCAGGAATTCCTCCCCATTCCTGAGAGATGCTGAACTCTCTGTCTGCAAGCCCTCAACCATGGACATGTTCTCTGTCAGGGTGGAAGAAAGGGTGATCTGGAAAGGGTAAACGAAGCAAAGGCACAATTAATGCAGTCCTTAGCCCAGGGGCTGGCCAAGAAAATGAGCTCCGTAACAGGTAGAACCCTCCACAAAGAAGAGAAATATACCTGCCTGCCTACATTTCAAGGTCCTGTCTGATACAATTCGAGGTGGCACAAGTCATTTTGTGGAGACCACAGCAATGCATGCCAAATTTGTTTCACCATTATTTTCCATCAGATCAGGGTGCCAAAGATGAGATAGCAGCAGTTTACCCAGTTTGCTCCTCAGTTTCTTCCTTCCTGGCTTTTAGCATCTCATCTGACAGCAAGCTGCCAGGGTTTAAACAATCTCAGCGGCGCTCACAAACCATATCCTTTTTTGTTGTTCATTTTACAAAATTAAAAACATTAAACATTAATGTCTCTTGAGTTTCCTCTCCCCCTCAACCCCTCCCACCTCCCGAAGTAAAATATGTTTCTGTGATTCCACATCAGAAGGAAACAATACTCTGTTGTGCCCAATACTTCGTGGGTGTGGGTGTTTTCAGGAACCACTTCTGAGAAGAAATCCCAGAGGTTATTGTAATCATTCCTTTCACTCCTGGGTACTCAAGCATAGGACTGCCTGCAATCAATTTGCTCTTGCATCCAAATATTAAACTCCCTGTGTATAAAAGTATCACCAGCACTTTCTATATTAATCTATGTGGCAATGTTCTAAAGAGCTTTTTATTATGCTGCAAAGAAATTACAAGGCAGAGCAAAAGCCACTAAAGCCTACTTGAGCATTACTACCAAATACCAAAGCTGGGTCAGATGCTCCAGCCAGTGTAACGGAGCAGTCTTGACTGCACTCACTGACTCTTTTCAAGGCTGTAGCCTGCCTTAATCTTAAAATAAAGAGGATTTCAAATCTATAAAATCATGACAGGAAATTAGAACACGTTTAATGTAAAACATATGGACAGAGATCCTGATTGCTTTCAAGCTCAGGTTTGGCTTTGGGTGTTTTACTCACTCTTATATATCAAATACTTGAATTGACAAAGATTCCAGCACCATGGGCTGCTCCACAACTTGCCCAGCAAGTTGCTTAATCCTTGAGCTTTATTCCCAAGACATTTACTATTCAATATTAAATTTACTATTTAGAACTACTGTTTCGGGAAAGTGAGTGATTAACATGAGGAACTTGAGAATACTTTTTCACCTGCAAATTGACTTTAAGGAACTCACACAACTCTTCTGACCAGCCTTCTGACTCCCAGACAGAAGGTTTCTCAGGCATTCTGAGCTAGTCTGATTCCACCTACACACAGGACTTTTCACCTCTCCAGCCAGCACTACTGGATGTAAGAGAATAGTCCACAGCCAATAATCTTACATGTGCCTTTGAGGATTTTCACTCTGGTTAACTTTTCTATGAAGAATATATGAGCAGGTTGTAATGCCTCACTATCTTTTCAACACTATTCAAACCAGTTGAGAATTAAGTAGTTCAATTCCACAAATGGATTATAAACAAATTTTCAATTTGTGTGCTGAGCTGTTCTGTTGTGAGGACAAAGTCCTGCGGCATTGTCTCCCCTTTCTGGCTGGACACACAAACGGACATTCCTACTTGCATATTCATTTCTTATCAGCTCCAAGTACCTTTTCCCTGGATGTTCAGACACCAATTGTAAAATTCACTTGGATGCACATCCTGAAATAAAATTACTCCAGTACTTCAACCTCAAAAGCATACAAACTTCACTAAAACAAAACCATCTCAATATTTGAGTGATTTTACACAAAAATACCCCAAGCCAATGAAAATGTACATTCTCTCTGCTCACTACAACTTGTGGTAACTTGTGCAGGCTGGATTTGATCCAAATATCTTGCAGGGAGATTCCTTAGCTTTTCATTAATCCTTCACATCAACTCTAATCCTCTGAGTAAACTGTTTGCATTTTGCAAGTTTTCATCATAAATGACAAGGAATTTTAGGTTAGATATCAGACAAAACACAACAATGTAAGAAGGGAATAAATAAAGCAAAGCTATCCAGGGTCTGACAGCACTGGATAAGTAAGCAATATCACCCATAGGGCACAAATAAGAACAAGAATGAACATGGGACTATATGTTGCAGGTTTTGTAAAAGGCAATATAGGTTTGGAAGAGCCATAAAAGCAAGCCACACAGTAAGTAAATGCAGCTGTAACTGGAGTTTTATGGGACTGATGGATTCCAAGAGTAGAAAAAGAAGCAACTCTAAACAGAAAACTGTAAAAGACACAGGATAATCTAGCCCTGCAATAGGATATTTGAGTGGATGGATAGAGCAACTGATTTTCAGCCCCTGCTGATGAGAGTCCAGTGAAATAGGTAGGAAAGAGAGAGAAAGAGAGAGAGAGAAAAGAAAGAAGGAAAAGAAAGAAAGAAAAGAAAGAAAGCAAAGAAAGCAAGAAAGAAAGAAAGCAAAAAAGAAAGAAAGAAAGACCTGCAGCCTCTGAGAACAGTCACAACACTCCTGAATGGTCACACAAATGCCCAGCATCTCTACAGGTACAACCCAGCTCCAGAGACTTTTCTCACCCTTTATATTTTCCCTTCTCAGGTTAGCTCATCATAATTATTTCTCTTATTTTCTTTTTAGTCATTCTATCTAACTGGCCCATTTATGATAAAGATCCTGCATCATAACAGACTTAGGAATATTTTTAAGACTTCAAAGGAAAACACATCTTTTATCTGATAGCCTTTCAGTACTACACCATTTTGGTATAATGACAATGTTTATCATGAAAATTGTATTGACAGTGATCATAGAAAAGTGAAGATCTTTAAACAGGCCATTTTCCAAGGTATTGTAAGGTAATTTATGCATAGTTTTAGGCTAAATCTCAAATAGCTATCCACAAATCAGTATCACAATGATGTTTATTAACTGCTGCATCAAAAGCAAATCTTCTGAATTTGTGAACTTAAAAAGAACATGAATGAGATAAAAAACAGTAGCACAAATGAAACTCAATTCTGTAATAGACTTCTTCACTTCAGCTTCAATTTTGACTTTTCTAACCTAATGAAGAGCACAGAAAGGAGATCAGCACATCTCAAGTGTTTATGTTTATGCACCTGCAGCTTCAGAAAGTTATCCATACAACAGGGATTCTCCTGTTACCCTTTTTACTTTCATCATCCAC
This sequence comes from Campylorhamphus procurvoides, assembly GCA_013396655.1. Lineage (NCBI taxonomy): Eukaryota > Metazoa > Chordata > Aves > Passeriformes > Dendrocolaptidae > Campylorhamphus > Campylorhamphus procurvoides. The sequence goes on along the minus strand of WBMV01003267.1, from coordinate 1,829,636 downwards.
ACATTTGCAAATACAGACCTTTCAAAACTCTGACAGCAATGACAGTACTTCCAGCTGCACAGGATCTACTGGTTTTCTGAAGGCCATGGGGACAGACAAAAAAGGTCAGCCAGGGGCTTTCCTTTAGCAGCCACACAAGCCCCTGACCTTAGGGCTGGGCTCTGTATGCTCTTAAGGTGCTGACTTAGGGCTCACAGAGTCAAGCCCTTAAGCACTGTATCAACGAAGAATAAACAGAGGCTCCAGACCAGAGAATAGAAAACTTGTAGGGCCCCTATACCCAAATCACCAACTCCAGGAGCACATGAACTCCATTGGCTGCACATCAGACAGTCTGAGAGCATGTGGCACTCACTGCTTAGTCTGCTCGGACAATTGTCTGCAGGTAACATGTGGAGGAGGGATCAGTACCCAGTACTTCTCTTTGCCCTTTGGCTTTTGGGGTCACTACTGTGCTCTCTGCTCACGGTCTTTGACAACCAGCATCCCAACTGCACTGGAAGAAGCAGAAAGCACCCATATCTTTTCTTCCTTTCCACCTTTTTCTGATGAAGGAGCAGATGGTGCAATGGCAGAGTATTTTTGTGTGAGCTGGAAGATGCAAGTTTAATTGTTTGACACTGAATTACTCCCCAGGCATCTCAACCCCAACTGTGGCACACTCCAATGTGTTAAAACAGTACCTCTTGTGCAGTTCATTCATAGTGGGGCTATCAAGATCTTTCTCAAGCTGATGGAACCATCTCCTGGGTAAAGTCTATGAATTCTGGAAAGCACTTAAGAATTCTGGCTGTATCTTGTCCTCTTACAAGCTCTTTTCATAGTATAATACTTCTGAGACTTCTCCAGACACTGTAAGAGCTCCAGCATAGGGTTCTGCTGGAGGAGACCAATGTGACAGCACCTTCTTTTTTCACTGGATCTGCCCTTACCCAGATCCCCAACTCCACTGCCCTGATGAACACAGGATTCAGTTCAGGAACAAGGACAGTATCATTTCTTCCCTTTTCCTTTCCTCTCATACACACAGCTAACTGAAATACAAAGGGTCAAGGCTGCCAACTGTACAGAGTCTGTCCAGAGTTTTACAACAGTAAAACACAAGACCAGTGTTCTACAGCAAAAGGAAAATGTTCCCTGCCATAGATCTATAGCCAGTATCCATAACCATGCCATGGAATGCATACAGTGCCACAGCATGACCATCTAGCAAGAGACTTCCTTCGGAGTGGTTCAAATTTTGATGGGCAAAGGGAGTGGCTAAAGTGGATCAAATAATGGCATATTAAATAGTGTCAGGCCTTTAGCATTGCTTGAACATGGGATTTTTAAAGTGTGGTTTTATACATCTCTACTTTGTAAACTGAGCACTTTTCAAAGAGGGCTCCAGAACCCTACAGAGCTATCTTTAGGGGGTCTTTGATCTTTCCAGAGCACCTATCTTGTGTGTCTGTAATTGCTCTAGTTTAACAAGGCTCCATAGCACTTCAAGAAAGAAAAAAAAAATCCTTCTATTAAGGCTGTAAACCTAAGTGACCGCAGTGATGGAATGTGATGCTGTGGGTACACTGTAAATCCCTTAGAAAAAAAAAAAGAAAAAGAAAAAGAAAAGAAAAAATAGAATCTCCATGATGAAATGAAATATTTATTAAACATGTTGCCAATGTCCCAGGTGGTATGAAGAAGCCTTGTGGTACGCTGAAAGGCTTGATCTTTCGAAGTATTATGAATGCTGATTTAAATGATTGGGTGAAAGCTGAGGAAGTTATGGCTGAAATTTTGGCTAAAGATGACAGCTCTGGGTTTCAAGTTGCACAAAGCAGTCTGAGGGATTAAGCCAACAAAACCCACTCAAAGATATCCAGTTTCAAAAAGGGTAATCTTCGTATCAGTGATTCACACTCAGACAATGGTGAGGATTCCTCATTACTCTGACTTTACCATATTAATCTTACTTTACAAATACATGCAGTGATTTATATCATGTTTAATTAACTGATTGAGGGCTCCTGTGGTAAAATGGCATCACATTAAGCTCTGTCCTTATGGCAAATGCGAATCACATCTTTAGCCTTGCAAGAACAAAATATCATGGGATTCACTGATGACAGGATGTAGGAATCGAAATAAGGTCCCTCCTGTTGTTTGAGAATCCAGTAAGGGTGGTTGCCATATGCTCATCATTTCCAAGGGAAAAAAATGACAGGATAGAAGAAAGAACTGCTCTAGTTCTTCCAATATGTTCAAATCTCAGATGAAAATGATTGTACAGCAGTTCTGTACTGAGGCCAAGTTTTACATGAAAGTGCATAGCAAACTTTGAGAAAGCTTATAATGAGAGATCTTTCTAATGTGATTTTTTTCTGTATTCAAATAAACTGCTCTATGAAATGACTCCCTTTTTAGGAGAAAAAAAAAAACAAAACAAAACAAAACCAGCAGCAACAACAACAAACAAAACAAAAACCAGAAAAAGAGACAAACTAAATAAAGAAAGGCTTCTTTGCCAGCAACATAAGACACCACAAAATTAACTTAGCTTTCGCTATGAAGAGTTATTCCCCTCTAGCACTCACAACCTGTTTTTGAAGATAAAAACTACAACTGTTATCATCTGATAATATTAGATGCCGTATATAATTTGCTACTAACATTACCAAGATTAAAAGCCTTGTTTATATTATTACAAAGTTTCTTAAATTCCAGAAAGCATTTTATTTGTAAAAGCTGTCTTATTAAGAGACCGCATTTTTTATCCTTACAATGAACTTTACATCCAGTAAATTCTCTAGCAATTGGCGAACTGTTTTACGTGAGCCACAGTTTGCTCCAAGGAATTCAGTGGATTTTTGCAATTTGTTTCTATGGCAAAGAGGATCGCGGTGGGATGGGAGAAGTGGGATTCATATTTTGCAAAGCTTTTATGATATTTCAGAAACGTCCTCATTCCTCCCTGGGTCCAAGACTTTTTTGAATCTTATACACAAGAATGAGAGATGAACAGACAGTTTAAAAGCTGGGTAAGTAAAGCACTCAGTGCTGCTGCTTTGCCATTTTCTCCCATTTTCCACAGAGTGCCTTAGGTCTTAGGCTAGTCCTAGGACTAGCACATCAGGGGCACATCAGGTCTCAAGATCTTCTGTTAGCTAGCAGGGCTCCACTTTGCACAAACAGTTAAAAGCCCAGCAAGCAAACAGCTCTAAAGCAGAGCGTTCGGGGCACTGGCTTTGTAAATCTCACGTTCAAGTCCCGAGGCCTGAACCTTGATTTTCCACATTCCAGGTGAGTGCCCCGACCGATCGCGGCGCTACCTGATACTCCAACCTTGCCATCTCCTTCTGGTCTCGACCAGAAATTCCATCCGACGGCTGACAAATCTCTTCTGATGAAAGTTTCTTTGAAATCGATACCCTCCTGCAAAAAAAAAAAAAAAAAAAGTTTCAGTTTCCTCAAACCAGCCTTTTCAATCAGAGAAAATTCCCAACCCCTTCTAGCCATTTCACTGCTGGGTAAAATTGAGCCACTTGTACAGCTGGGCAATGGGGGCAACTCAGACGGTGCATTTGGCAGTCCAGCCAAAATCAGGGGGCATTTTTTCGTGGGCAAAACCACCATTCCTCCCAAATGTGCTGATGAGATGGCTCTGCACCATCTCACCCCTGTGCCCCCTCTCCGTCCTTTCCTTTATCAGGAGCCAACATGCCTCACTGCTGCTAGAAACATTAGCATGGTTTTGTGATTAGAAGGGTTATATACGCTTTAGAGTCAGTCACTTCATCCTGCTCCTGCTCAGATCCCTTAAACCTGAGGAGAAACAGGGTAATTATTTGCCCTTTGCGACATAGGTAAACTCCAAATCTCATCATATATCTTCCCAAAATTTCATCGTGAAGCACTCCCCCTCCTCCCTTCTCACTGCCCCCATTGCAACATTTGATGCCTTAAAAAGTTTTGAAATTGTTTCCCAAATGTGAAGCACTCACAGGATATCAAAACCAGCTTGGTTTGTGCTTACGGAGGAGGAGAACTGCTATCAAAGTAACTGCAAATAAATGTGTACCATTTCATACCTTCTGTGAATAATTTTGAAACTTGCAGGCATTTTAACACCTGTGCCACTAGTCCACAATAATTTGTGGTAATTGCTGAAGTCCTGAAATGCATTTTTAAATTTTAATTGCCATTTTACAGGTATTTTTAAATAAAAGAATTCAACATAATTCATATTGATTTCTTGTCAGATAAAAGCACATGTCCAAATTCTGATTCAAAGCGAGGAGCAATTCAAAACTGATTGCACACAGAAAAGCATTTTGATCCTGAACAAACAGATTTTAAGACACAGATATATTTGTTTTAATATCCTGAGGTTACTTTCACATTCTATTGAAAAAATTTCCTACCTGTAAAAATATTTTTCATTTTCTGATTTAAAAGGCATTTTTAAAGTTTAAGTAATATGCATATGTAAGATAAAATATCCTGACCAATGTACAGTTAAGTATTTTTGGCTATTTTTTGCTTAAAATTTACAGTTAACAGTTTTAGAAGCTAAACTGCATTTCCCTCCAAAAATAGTTCGCATTTGAATTTTTTAATATTTAGAGTAGAGCTTTCAGCTGTGTAAAAGTACCTTGAAATATGTGAAGGTCAAAGTAAACCTTCATTTTAAATATTTCAAATTGTTATAGTTACTGCTTTGAGATAATATGACATTTACAGTAATTGCTGAAATTCCAATTACTTTCAGTAAGAACTGCTTCTTTTGCAAGTTGTTAAAGAATATAAAGGTGCATTGGATATTGCATTGCTGGAGACAGAGCCTGCAAGTAAAGGCAATTAAATGTGAGTTTGATGATCCACAACGTACTGGACCAACATTAAAAAGACTTTTCCGTGTTTGACTGTTTACCAGTTTTGTCTTTAAATAATAGTCTTCTTTTGGCATGTAATGTATATCTGCTTGCACTAAACATAATTTATGAATATTTTAACACATGTGTACTCAGTGGGGTGTATTATCATACTGATATAAATAGAATTAATGAGCAGTCAACCTGCCACATGTCATGACATATGACAGGGCAGCCAGAGCATGGGAATAATTCTTTCTGTTTCATATTAAAGCTCCTTTTCCCAGTTGAATTTTTGTTCCCAGATGCCAACGGACCTAATTTTCTAAGGACCATTTACAAAAATAGTAAGAAATGACAAACCTGGGCTAATTTATCTTGGGTCACTTTAAAGAATGATTATTTTTATGTCATTTCAAATGCATAAATAAACTGATTAAAGAAAGTAGTGTGCTTTTTTCAGTTAAATTTTAGGGGCTTCACAATGAGGGGTTTGATATCTGCCTCAGCTTTAATTCTTAATAAGCAAATATTTTATTTGTTGTTGATTTTGAATTTGTTTCAATGTCATGTTACCTGTTTCTTCTGTTAATGGTCTAGAATGTAATGACTGTATAAATACAAAGATGAAATGCACCAGTTATTTCAAGGCAGTAAGAAATAAAGATGCAGGTAGGTAATATCTTTTTAGCCAAATATTCATTTCAGTTTCAAATGCTAGATGACAATCTGCTAACCATGACTAGTATTTTTTTTTTAATAAAGATAAAAAGTTGACAGAACATGCAGAATATAAGGTTAGGCCATATTCCCTCCTTTGTGCTTTATTTTGGAAGATAAATATTGAAATATAATATCAATTCTGTTTACAAAAGGCTGCTCAGTCAGTTGAAGGATAAGGGTCACAATAAAATTAACAAATTAACAAGAGTCATAATAAAATGAACGAATTAATATCAGTCACACTTCCCAGCGAACATTTAATTAAAGATCCTTGATTTAAAAAGTTTTCTTTTCAGCAAAGTATGCAAATATCCTTTGATGCTGCAGTGCTGGGCTGCTGAAAACGAAGGTGGGGGGGATATCTATCCTATTTTTTTCTCCTTTTTGATTTAAAATAACTTTTTTAAAAATTATTTTACTGCTCATGAATCTTTAAAGTCCTGACTCATTCTCCAACAGGAACAAGACGGTCTGCTCAAGATGGATCTAGTTCAAGTTTGAAGACTTGAAAGAAGTAAAAGAGACTTATCTTGGACTCTTAATTATATTAAAGGACAGGGAGACACCACAAGTTTTTGTGTCCGAAGATCTTCCCGACAGGGCAGCAGCACGTCCCTTGGGAATCCAGCTCTGTCACTCTCAAAGAAAAGGGGCACCATCTAGTGCTTTTTTGGAGGAAAAGCTGCTAATACCAGTAAGGGTGTAGCGGGGGGGAGGAACACACGAGGGGGAGGGAGAAGAAATGACACTCCATTTTTTTTTCAAAAGACAAAGAAAACCTGTTGGCCTGTTTCATCTTCCATTTTGAGGCACTGCAGTATTTAGCTTCAGGCTGTAAGTAAAAATTGTCAGCTTTCACAAGGTGGAAGGAAGGATTCCCAATAATACATACAATTTAAAATGAATGGGGGGCTGGTATACAGACATTATTCTGCTTAATAGGTATTTCTTCTGCCTATTAATACACTTAAACGTTTCCCTATCAGCCCTTTTCATTATACATTCCCTCTTTTATTAATCTAAAAGAAACCCTTTCTAAGTCATTTTTATTTCATTGGAGACTACACTGTGCTGTTAATGTTCCTGGAAATGTTCTTACAAATAATCTTTCCAGAGTTCACCCAACCTAACAAAGAGATTCTATGAAAAATGATTTGTAGCACAAAATCCTTTACAGTGCAATGAGATCAAGTTAACCACTGATGCTGCTAGGAAAAAGCTTGGGAAGTTTTATCTGATTGGCAAAATAGGTTCACATCTGAGTCCAGGGAAAGAGTGCCCTTTGATAAAATTTCACAGCACTGGAGTCTCATTATCAGAATGATTTTTGAAACCACTTTGAAAACAACTTAAGGGGAATATTCTTTTCCGCTGTAACTTGGGGAATAGATGATTTTCAAGGAATTGTGAAATAGTGCCTCAATATTTTTTAAGTTACTGGTACTCTGAATTGGCAGTAACTGTATTAGCCAAAGTAATAAGTGCTCAGTTAAAAGAACCACTGTTTCAAAGGTACATCTGCTCCTCAGAAGCCCCAAGTTGGGAATGTTTGCTGTGAACTACAGGGGATGCTGCCTTCAGACACCCAGAACAATCCCAGCTTTACACAGTCAGGGCTCAAGACATGCTGAAAAATCAAATGTGCTGGTGCCCCAACCAGACCCCAAAAGACACACAGTTAAAATCAGCGCTGGCTTTTTAACTTCTGGGCCATAATCCTAGATTCCCTGGGCACTCCAAGCTCTCAGTCGACTGTGTTGTGGTAACACGGGAATGTCAGACCCTGTGTGTAGGACTAAATAAACAAGAAATATTTCTACTAGAATAGTGCTGAGCAAAGCAAATATGTGGCTTGATGAGTAATTCTCAGAGGGAACCCTATCCCAGGAAACAAAACCAAAAAATATATTTATGTTGCTATAGAGATTTTCTTATGCAGTTGAACATGCCTGTAAGGAGAATTCACATACATACAGAAAAAAAAGGCAGGTGAAGAATTAAGGTACTTGAATAAGAGCAAGTAAGGAAAAATCAGTAAAAAGTTCAGATTGCCAAATCCTAAACAGGGCTGGAAACAACATTCAAGTCCTGAAAATCATGCAGGAGTGCTCTGGTCTGGTGCTCAGAACACAAGCTGGGGAACCATACCTGGGGGACACTTGCCCTGCAGCAGATTTCAGCACGTCAGTTCATGGCCTGACATATGGATGTGCTGAGCATCCTTGTTTTCTCATGAAATCAGGAGCTTGGAACTTCTGTTATTTGGATCATTGACTTGAGTTGCTTCATTTTAGGCACCCATATTTTCAAATGACACTATTTAACCTCTCTGTGCCTCAGTTTCCACATCTGTAAAACTCGATAGCTACGCTTACCTTGCATGGGTGTCAGGAAGATTATTTCAGGTCCCTAAAGAACTTTGAAAAGGAGAAGCAAACCAAACTGAATTTACGTATTATTTGTCAGTTTTTTATCCCATAAAATGGAAGTCAGATGCATCCCAGACTGTAAACTATAACAAAATGTTCACCTAAGTCTTCCCTATGGCTCTGATGCCAAAAGAGATGAATTCAGCATGGCTTTGCAGGAAGAAGGGAACTTTTCCACCTGCTGACCTAGCAACACCCATGGTAAGGGATAACTTAATGTCTTAAATAACCACAACCTCTACTAAATGAATATTCTATATGTTTTCATTATATTCTTTAACTGAATGATCAATGCAGTTCACTGTCTATTTCTGGTAATTAAAAAATCCCTCTTAGGCATCTTAAGAATCCCTGAGAGGGAGATTTACTCTAGAGGGAAGAAAAAAAGTTTCAAATAAAACCTCTCTGGGGTTTTCCTTGGTGCAGGATGAACCTCATTAGATTTCAGGCAGGCACAATCTTGTCTTGGCAGGTTTCAGATCATCTACAATTGATTAAATGAGCCCATTAGAAAAGTCTACACCAGTGTCTCTCTAAACTTGAAGACTAATGGGACACCTTCCCTAATACATCCCTTTTAAACAAAGCAGCCACTTGCCTCCCATGCTGGGTACCTTCACAAACTCTTAATATGTCTCCAAGATTCTTGTCTGAAGCTTCCCTTCCCTTGCTCTGAGTGTTCCATTTTTCTCTGGTCTTCACAGTCTCACTTTCCTGAATGCTGTAGTCAGTGAAACCCTCCGGTAATGACAGCACTGGAGTAATAATGTACTTTCCCGATTTCCCGTTAATAGGAGCACTTGATCCAGCAATGGGTGCCAGCTCAGTGGCAGAAGGATGCTTTAATATTTTTTTAGAGGTAAAAGGACCAGTTCAATTTATAGCCTTGGCTACCTCAGCAGTTTCACTCTCTCTTGGCACAAAAGTGGATGTTTTAGTTAAAACAAAGCCAAAAAAATAAAAATAAAAAATCCCCCTTAGTTTGCTCAGTTTCATGCCAAACAAACAAAGTACAATTGCTTTTTTCTCCCTGAGGAAACATGTGAAAATTGCATAGTGCAACGAAGGAGTTAAAATAACTGAGAGGACGGAGAAGGGGCTGAACAGCAGCATCAAAAAGGAAAGCAATTTGTTTTTCTATTTTAATAAGAGACACATAATCACAGACTGTCCAACAATACGTGTATCCTTGCTGAAGAGCTGCTGATATTCTACATTAACCTTTGATAGCGAGAAGTGTATTACCCCTACTGTTTTCCACAATAAATTATGTTATATCTGGCATCCAAAGCGCTAGGAAGTGTTCAGCCAGCTGGAAGCACCAGATTGGCCCAACATCCCTAACGTTCAGATTATAAATAAAGGGTACCTCATACTGCTAGTGTAACAAAAACAAGCAATGCAGAGGAAGGGCAACTTCCCCCCTGCCCACAGAGGCAAAGGGCGTCAGCTGGGGAATGGCAGAACAGGAATTCCAGAGGGCAGGTTTTCTGCAGGGAGGTGCAGCCCCCCAGCATGCCAGACCTCAGACAAGCACAGGACTTGAGGCACAGAAATGAGACTTCTCCAGTTACATCTTTACCAAGGATTCGCACATTAAAAAAAAAAAAAAAAAAAAAAGCCAAGGGGAAGTATATCTGGCTCTGCTCTTCCCAGATGGTATAACCACACAAACACAGGCTCACACATACACATATCTTCCCACTCTTTAGGCAGCGTTGCCTGTTCTCTTCCAGCCGTGAAAATAATTAGCTCAGCCACAACCGCAGTTTGGGAGGATGTGGTCAAATGTGCCACGGTGCAGACTTCTCCCAGGCCCCCTAATCAAAGGACATCATTGCTCTAAGTATTTAACAGCATTGTGATAATGTTGAGGAAAGCACTGCCTTTAATGATCTGGAAGGTGAAGATACCAAGTAGGAAGAGAACAAAAGGTAGCCCGGAGACTCAAACCCCAATATCTGAAAAAGGCTATAAACAGGCATTTTGGGTCCAAGGAAACAATTTCACTAGCTTGAGTGGGAGCAAAACCGAACCACTGCTGAGGGCTGCTAAGCCAACTCCACGGCTGGAAAAATTAACCTCATCTATTTATTCTAAGGGCTAGACTATGGTGGTCCCTTGTGAGGATGTAATGGGAAGTCGGATACAAGGAGGTGTTCTCCTCACAACTCCTTTTTGGTAGGGGCTGGCCACAGCTGCAGTCCCTGTGCTCTCCTGAGGGCAAAAATTAGCCCCAAATTGGTATATTCCATCTTCATTACTCCAGCTATTATATAAACATGGCTATATGCTTGCTTACTTAAGCTGAAAAATGGAAAAGAGGAACTAAAATTAAGGTTAATAGAGCCAGACAGAGTATTCCCCATTTACTTTGCCCTCACCATGGCTGCTTCACCCTTCTGCCTGGAGTAGATGCTTTCCCCCAAAACAGCACTGTTTTACTCTTTTCCTCTCTTCTACCTCCTCTTTTTTTTTTTCCCTGGTGCCCTCTTCTCTCCCACTGTGGCTGCTGTTGTGGCAGGTTAACTTTGCCTACGTAACACGCAGCATGAGATTTCTGAAAGAAGACACTAAGACAGGAGCTCTCTCCCTCTGGTCTATAACACTGTGGGTAAGGTTCTGAAGAATTACGCCAACAATAAAATTTAGGAAATTTTCAGTGTGTTGTGATGAATTTCATGACTGGAAGGAGCTTGAAACTGGGCAAAGAAATGGCCAGCAAGATGTCTATCAATGTCTACCCATCAATCTCTCTGCAGTTGGTCCGTGCCACATTCTGAAAATTGTCATTTAATTCCCCTTTAGGCAACTGAGGTGCTGCCTGAGAAGCCTCTAATCTGTTGGGTTTGCAGGCCTAAAAGGGTTGCTGAGGTGAAACATATGCCACAGAATAAATCAGATGCCCTGATTTATTTCAGGATCATGGAAGTATTTGTGTTCCTCAGGGAGGCGGAAGGGAGGCTAGGCTGAGTGCAAGAATCACAAGTTTGGTACTGCCTGTACATCCCAGGTTTAGATTTCTCTTTCTCATTGTACTGGTTGATGCTTCCCACTCAGAAAGTGGTTGGTTCAAATGCAGTTGTTGTCCCCAAAAAGACTGTTTGGAATTTTAAAAAGAGATAATGCTCCATTGCCCCAAAAATAGCACAGATGTACTATTTTTCTCTAACATTCATTATACCAGTATGATATTTTTGGAAGAAAAGGAAGACCCAGAGAGAAGGATTTGAAGAAAGAGGCAGATCTGCAGCATTGTTTCCATGCTTTCTTTTCACTGTCAGAGGCAACTTACTGCACAGCTTGTTTAAGGATTCTGGATAGTGTAGTCCCAGCAGACATTTCCTGTACTAAGATGTATTCTCATTAGAGTTACCAAAAGGGAGTATTCAAAACATTGCTTATCTGCACATAATCACTATATCATGCCATGTATCCTTTATTTTAATTCCTACTCACTTGCTAATTACACACCACACTGAAGGTCTCACAACTGCTCTCCTTTCAGCAGCTTTGTTTGCAAAGTGTCTGGCAATAATCTCCCAGCAGTGTATTATCATGCCCTTTTCATCACACTATTTAATCAATAGGGTAATGACCTCATATAAGCTAGTTCCAGGACCTAGCCATGCCGTGCTAAATAAATGAAACAAACCAAACTGCGGGCTACATTCCTTCTGTTTTAAAAACCTGGACATGAACCATTCCTGCATCAAAAAATTATTATAATATATAGAAACTGCAAGTTCTTTACATCTCTTGCCAGGGGAAAAAAAAAAGATTCTACAGTACCTTGGGGAAATAGCTGGTTTCTTTAAACAGACATAATTGCAAAACATGTGTGTTCTTGGTCAAGTGTTCACAGGAAGATTTATCCTGATAACACTGGAAACAACTCTTTCCCCCAGTACATCACATCATCACTTCAAGGACTGAATGGTGACCATCACAGCTAATGGGATGAAATCACATGCAGCACACTTCCAAAGCAGAGGTTGGAATAAACCTTCTTTTCAAAAGGATTTCTGTTGTAGTGAGCAGAAGGAAAGCAGCTTCTCTCCATTTCCTGAGCTGTAAACTTACAAAGTGTGGTTCACTTTGATTTTGCATCCCATGTCTGGATTATACTCTGTCTAATAAAGTGCATGTGAGATGTGTTTAGTAATGTGTGAACTCTGGAGCACATGTAGCATCACTCCAGTGCGGTGATTCTTTTGTCCAGAGCAATGGGGATAATAAATTGGGTCTGTCTGCTCTTCTTAACCACCACTTCTCCTAATACTAGTAGGAATTTAATTTCAGAAATATTTTTTTCTCTTTTTTACATCAGATTTTGTTACAACTGGACAACAGGGAGAGCAACACAACTGACTAGCTAGCACATGGAGTGACCTCATATCCCTTCTGTTCTTGGGGAAATGAAGGCAAAATATCCACAATAACATAGAAGTTTCACCCCATGAAACCTCTGACAGAATGGTTAGGACAAAAAATAAGTTGCACAGCTGGGGAGAGGTAGTTCAGGGACATCTGGAAAGAGGAAGAGTATGCGCTAGAAGAAGTGCAAAACACACAGTTTTCTGTTACCATGGCAGCATCACTGTGCACTGCTTTCACATCAACTGAGATGTGCCCTCCCAAAACATTGTGAAAGAAAAATAAAAGTTTTTAGTCCTGTTTCATCCCAGTTTTTAACTGAAACCAACCTATTTCTACAAACATATCTCAAGACAAATTTTTACTGGAAATTTTTCACTGCACTGATACCATTTAGGTTCTTTTGGCACCTTCCATTTAGGTGTGTTATGAAAATGACAATGTGCCAGTCATCCAAGCTGTTGGCAACAGCTAAAATCTGTTCTGAGGCAGAGTAATTTACACTTGGATGAACACCTCCCAACAAGTAATCACATAAATACCTTCATGTTGAGATGCAACTCATGGCTGGTTAGGTAACTTCTATAATGAGCTTAAGTGTGATCTGTCTCAAAGATCTAAAATTACTTCAGTGCAAATATTCTGTTAAACTGTTTTAGGAGATGTTGGAGTAGTAGCTAGGTAGTGTGCCTGTGAAACACTTGCTGTGTTACAAGATATTAGTTCTGGACTACAAAACTGCATTTTGGAAAATATTCTCTCAAAACATTCCATGTGACACTAGGATGGTAAAGTTGGAACTTAAAAACCCAACATTCTCAGTCCCTTAGTGAACTGAAACTCTCCAATTCAAACTGCAAAACTATTACCTTTACTTCTGATGCAGAGGAAGAAATAGAGAAGAAATAGCAAAGAATAGTAAAAACTGAAGGAAGTGATAAGACTAAGAAAAGAGAAGAAAGAAAATTCCAGACATCTCCAAATGAGGCAAATTAACCTCCAGCAGTGAGTGGTCACCCTAGACATTAACTGCTTCCCTGATATTTATAAGGACACTCAGAATTATTATAAAACAACAACTTGCCTTCCAATCAAAATCTGTCCTTGCATTACCCAGGAATTAGGACTTGTCACTGAACTACTTCTCTAATCCATATTTACAGAAAATAAATTATTTCTATAATTGTTGACATTGCAGTCCACCATTTGTCAGGTACAAAAAAATCCAGATGCATCTTGTGAAAGGGTCCGCTTCTACAAAGGCAACACATACCTGCAACAGATGAACAGGAGAGGCTGGCATGAAATATGAGACCCTCTGTCCTTCAGGATGCCACTCAGAATTCAGCAGAGGGATCAACCTGGACAGGATGGCAATGACTTGCCTTCACAGCTCATCACTTTGGTACCAGGTAACTTTGCATATTGGTACTTAAAATGCCACCAGTATTTTTCAAGATAATGTTGACTTGAAGGAACACTCTTGCAAGAATATCTATTCTCTGTCAGCTAGAGTTTCAAATTTTTGGGGAATCTCCTTATTCAGAAAACACCGCTGTAAACATTTTCTCCTATTGCTTTCGTTTTGCAAGCATTCTTGTAAGGTAAGGCAAAAAAAATCCGTATTTCAGAGCACCCTCCTCACGAAATAATATTACATAAAAAAAAGACCCATTGGTTTTCATCTCTTAGCGCACAGGTAGTAGAAAGTCATAAATTTCTCTTCAGCCCTGTAAACCTTTCTGCAGTCAGAGGGCAACAGAACACCATGATCTGTCTGCTTATTTCCAGACATCTATATTTTACAGAGAGAAAGGAATGAGGAAGAAGAACCAAAAAGGTGGTACCTGTCCCTCAGATATTAAAAAAAATTTTTACAGCATGCATGTTTGGCCAAAAAGCCACACAATCTGGCATATTTATGAAACTTTTCACTTTAAACCCTAAAAAAATATCCCAAACAGAGAAAGGAAGCCCACTACCTCACCCTCCACTGTGCAGGCTGCAGGACTTAACCATATGGGCAGGCTGCATGGGAAGGACTTCTGAAGATCTTCTTGCCAGAAACAGCTCTAAGTCATCCTGAGACCTGCTGCTGATGGACCAAGGATTGCAGGAGCACCTCAGAGAACAGTCCACCTGATACAGATGGGGTGGAAACAAATGAAAAAATCTAAGACATCAGAGACTCAGATTTTTCACAATTTTGGATGTGTGCCAATATTAAAGTAAAAAAAGTCGGGATTTGATAAAAAGATCTGATAGAAAAGCAAAAGAGGCATATAAGTGATAACTAGTGTGATAAAGAACTAAAAGGGATAATATAATTAAAGTTGATCCACATGGGTTTCTGGAAAACAGATCTTGTCAAGCTAACTTGATATCATTTTCTGATGTGATTACAAATGGGACTGCTAAAGGCAACCATCTTGATGGATGCCTGTAAGAAAACTGGCTTTGTATCACCCCACAGTTTGACTGAAAAGCTAAAAAGCATAAGAGATGGGATTCATGCACAGTAATTATAGCTGTCTAGAAGTTTGGCAGCTTGTCTTAACTTCTCTATGTTCCCATTATAGTCAATGAAAAGAAAAAGGCACTGTCGAAAAGTGATTTATGTTTTTTCAGATAAGTCCACTACATCTTTCTGTGAAGGTCTCCATCTCTTTCCATTGACTATTAAGAACTTAGAAAACTAGCAGCCATTAGAAGCTAATTCTTGGATGGCTAAAATGAGACATGATGAATCAGAATAGCATTGTAAACGACTTAAAAACTACAGGGCAGATACATCTAAGCTGTCATTACATGGCTGGGGAACAAGGTACTGGTGTTGAAATTTGCTATTGCATCCTAGACTAACTTTCACTTTTGTTAAAAAAAAAAAAAAGCATTTTCACAATATGGGAAGATGACTAGAAGACAGTTGTGTTAGATGAATGCAACCAGCCATCAGTACAGCTAACAGGAAGGCCATGGATCAAGGAATGAGTATAAAATGAGACAGACTTAATGAGGGAGGACTCAACTCTGGTAAAAAGAGATCCTAAAAAGGAGGCAAGGGTTTGGGAACACAGGCCATGACGAGTAACCAGATTCCTATGAATTTCTAGAGCAGTGAAGTAACAAAAAGCTACAATGCTTGCCAGATGTATGAACAATAATAAATAGGAGTAGGGAGGTTGTGTTATCTTATTTGGCATCAGTGAAATGACTAGTAGTTTCACTGGGTTCCTGATGTTGTTTTAAGAAAGACTATGAAAAATTCCATGGATTACAAGGAAGCCAAGGGAACAATTATGCTATTAGGAAACATGTCTTTCTACAAGAGACTCAAGGCACTCAATCAATTAACTTATCAAAGCAAAAGTTAAAGAATGTTTTGATCACAGGCTACAAGTGCTTTCCATAGGGAACAAAAATTTGATAATAGAAGGCTCTTCAATCTAGCAGGCAAAGGCAGAACAAGACCGAAGGGCTAGAAGTTACAGCAAAACTAATTCAGACTACAAATGTGGTGCAAATTTTAAACACTCAGGGAATAACTTGAAATAACTTGCCACGAACTGTGATTTATTTTCTGTCACCAAAAAATAAGTTTTAGTCAACACTTAGCCTTGTTAGAGCTTCATCCTTCTATTCCTAAGCTTATTAATACATTCATTCTGAGAATGTCAGAATGCTTTTGTGGACAAAAATAATAAATGTAAGCTGGGAAGCATTCACAGTAGTATTCATACACAGCCAAGATATCTTATTTCCATTTGGTCACCAAGTCACAGACCTTCTACCATGAAGATTGTCCAGCTGAAACACCTTCTTCCTACTCTACCATGCAAACCTCTTTGATTAATAAACACTGACTCAAAGTGGACTGCACTAAAATTAGGAAGCAGGAAGAAATAATAATTTGCATTTATCCCTTACAGAAATACCACCATACAATACTTTTGAGTCATTTTAGGTGCACCATTGTTTTCCAAATGTAAAGGTAAAACAAATCACAATATGGTAAAGATCCCTCAGTAGGCAATTAAAAATTAATCGGCTAATTAGATCAAATGAAGGAGAAAATAAGGATCAGGAAGACATCCATTCTAATTAACATAATATTAACTTACAAAAGACTTGTTCAGACAAAAAAATATCAATTTTATTTCAAATATCAAACCAATCAATAAAAGGAAACAGTTGTTTCTTACCTTGTTATTCCCATGACCAAAGCCAAAAGGAAATGACAGTAATAGTGAGTCAACTGCTCGTGCAACTGTATTAATTTCTTATTATTTCTAATCTTGTTAACTATTTGAATCCACAATTTAAAACAGCTCGTATTAAGTTAATGGGGATTCTACCTATATCATGCCTGCTCTATACTTGTTGTGTCTCTTAACAATCTTCTAGGTACTTAAAAATAAAAGTAATGAGGTCCAAAGTCTCACCTAGGTTTCTTCTCAACTAGGTGAACTCCTAACTAAAGCACAGGGTTTTACTGTGGAGACAGAGGATGTTAAAATAAGAAAACAGTGGAGAGATTCTTAAGTCTGTGTTGGGCATGATAACATATACTTTCAAGGAAGGAAATAGCATTATAGGACACCTTATTGAATAAACCTGACTGGTTAAGCGGAAAGGCTCAGGCAATCAGACAAGGAATTGGGCATGGTTGAACCTAATTAGATGGATCGCAAAGATTAGAAATACCCGCTATTATAGGACAGTTCCTAAAATATTTTTTCAAATGTCACATTACTCCAGCAATGACCAACCACCCCAACCTTCCGGCTGGAGCCACAGCACACATGCCACAGACCTTTAAGCGTTCCAAGCAACTCCAAGCTGGGAGATAACCATGACTCCCAGTGCTCTGGTGCAGCCACGATGTGGATGGTTCCCTGAGCCACCCACGAGTAGTGCATTGCACAGCCCATCGCAGAGCTGCCATGTGTTGTACAGGTCCATATTATTACCCAGTGCCCTCTTTGCCAGGCAAACCCAGCTTCCTTGCCCATCTCCTGAGGCAGGTCTGGCTTGGGAGCAATCCTTGAATTGCCCAAGAGCTGCATGGGGTGCAGTGCCACAGGCCAGCCAGGACACAACTGCATTATTTACTTTTGCAGAGGAAAAAAGAAATCTAGAAAGAGTGTGTAATGGTTTAGAAGCAGGCTTTGCAAACCAATTCCACAATGAATGTATTTCACTTTGATCACCCCTTCTAGCCTATAACAGAATTGAGGCAGTATTTTGTTTTGCAGAAATTAGTACCTTCAAGACCTGCAGTGGATTTATTATTTCTGCTAAGGCTTGCACTTCCTTTCTGATCCACTGCTGTAAAATCTAGAGGGACAGAACAGCACAGAAAATTACTGCGAAGATGTAGTGTGACATAGGAAGAGTCAGACGCATTATGTGTGAACAATACGACAAAAGGAAAAGCCATCTGAAAATAAATGAAAAAATTAATAATCAAAAGGGTGTCTAATTCTTATCTGGGCACTTGTTTGCTCAGTCTATAAATTAGGACCACCAAGCCATGGCATATAAAGCCAGAAGGGACACTGGGCCCAGAACTCATTCCTGGTGCCAGACCCAACCATTCTGGGGAAAAGAAATGATAACACCAGAAAACAAATGAGACACTAAAAACCTAACTTTCATTCCTGAAACTAGGGCTTCAAAATTCTGGGCCAAAACTCCATATCCACTGCAAGCTTCGTCTGGTCACTGAAACAACTCATAATGGTAGTGAGGTCGCACAGGGCACCTGTGGGACCACCAGGTAACGGCCAGAGACTTCAAATCATTGTGCGGCAATTGTGAAGCTGCTGTTAGGAGAGAGTAACTCCTAATCATCCCAACATTAAAACCAGCAGCAACAGATGCCACATAATCAGAGTCACACACACAGATGGAACAGAGAGACTTCATTGTGATGCATTTCCATGTAAACTGTGGCTTAAAGTTAATGGGATACAGGCTCAAAGAATTATGTATAGAATTTATAAAATGAAAGCCTAAAAAAAGGGCACTTTGGTAACCGAAATTGTTTTTTCAACTGCAAGCTATGAACACTTGACATGAAAATAGTCCATCCAGAAATTGCTGAGTATGTTAGAGAAACAGGGAGAATGACTGTATTTTGAGAATTTCATACTAGTTTGATCACTGATTTTTCAGTAAGCTATTTAGGCTAAACATTCTTCTGGAACAGATGCATCAATCAAAAGCTAAGCCTCCTTTAAATAAATAAGCACTGCTTATTTTCTTCTCCAGAATGCTTGATCAAAAACCTGACTTTCTCTGACCATCCACTGCTTTGTATTTGGTAGCTGACAAAATACTTCACTAATTTACGCTGTAGCATGTGGGAGTTTTAGCAAGTTGATACAGCTGAGATTTTGTCACTGATGAAAAGAACCATCTACAGGATATATAGTAGATCAATATTTGTCAGGCTTTCCAAACAAGCTGGAAACCGATTCTTTCCTGTTCTTCAAAAAAATCCTCATTTGTTTTCCTATAAGGGATTAAAAAAAAAAAATCCAGAAACTGAGATCAGAACAGAAAACCTATTTCTCACTACTTGATCACCTGGAGCTGTAATACAGCAGGATCAAGAGACTTAAGCAAAACAAAACAAAACAAACAAAAAAAAACATAAACCAAAAAGTTGTGGGGTTTTTGGTTTTGGAGTTTGGGGTTTTTTTTGTTTGTTTGTTTTTTAAAAAAGGAAAATTAAAGGAAACCTTGCTGCTGTAATTTCTATAAGCAGTTTTTGAACCTGTCCTTATTTTTATCTTCTCTGCATGTATAAGCAATAAAGTAGCAGAGGATGCATTCAACTGGGAAAGCACATCCTCCGTGCCACAGCAAACAACAATAGTATGGACCCAAGTGAAAAACAGTGAATAGCTCTGAGAGCTCCTTGGCAGCAAGGTGAGATACAGCAAATAACTGAGGGGATGGGCGATGACTGCCCCAAGACTCCTCTGGTCACTCCAGGGTGTGAGCCAGCACAATGCTGAGATGCCCAGGTGATTGTACCTGTTCCAGGGGGAGAAGCTGCTGAGCCACCTCCAGGCAGCAATGCACTGATGCTGAGTGGCCCAGCTAAGGTTTAAGGCATGAGTTCTACAAACAGAAGCCTCCACAATCTTATACAACGATTCCCCTCTTGGATGCAGTTCACTCTGATCACAGACTCCAGCTGTGGAACTGAGCCTACATTCCAGTAAATATCTAGAAGGCCCTCCAGGTTATCCCCAGCTTTCCAGCAGGGGTCTGAACCTCCAGGGCTTCCCCCAGACCTCTGTGACTTGTAGCCTGTTCATTCCCTGACTTAATTCTTCCAAATGGCTCACCCATTTTGGCTGACAATTTCCTGTAAATGCCCAGACACCAAGCCACGGAAAATTTTCTTTAAATGCCAGTTAATGAGCAATGGAAAATGTCATTGAGATGAAGTTATGCAGCTACTTAAGTGCTCTGCTGGATCAGGTCTTTGTGAGCTACATTATAGTCCCACATTTGATGAGATTTTCTGAGTATGATAAAATAAGATGAACATCTATGATAAGAAGGGGAAAAAAAGAAAGAGATATATGTAAAATATTTTTAAAGCTCCTGTGGTGCTCGGATGGCACAGTAGAGAAAAAGAGGGAAAGAGAATGCTAAAGCATAAACTAGGCTATGCTTGTGTAAATTACTCTGACATTTAATAACTCTCTACTAAAAATTCCCAAGCAAGGCTACTTCAGATATTTCTAAGGTCATGTATCATTTACTGTCTAGGTCAATTTATGCATCAGCAAAAAATTGCTGCAAACCCTTCTGGACAGCACTTTAAAAATAAAGGTACATGTAACTGTTTTGGCCATATTTTCCTCACCAGTTTCTGCTCTGTGAGCATTTCACCTTGGAAAATTAAAGCAACATTCTGTAATAAGTGAAGTCAGTATGATATTTCAAGACAAGCCAAGGACAAGCTTTATAACTGTGCTATCAAAATGCTATTAATAAAAGCAAAAATACACACACGATGCCTGCGTTCCCCTATGGATGGAAAAAAAATATTGCCCATTAAGTTAACATTTCAGATATCCTCTCAGTTTTTTCTTAAGGTCCCAAAGAAGGCAACAAAACACATCTCTCTTGTTGTTAACTTGCATAAACTATCTGCTGTCATGTAATGCTCCATTTCAGTAAACACTCCAAGGCTTCTGAAGAGAAGTAGGCTTTCTGGGAGGGGAAAAGGTGGGAAATTGTTGCTAAAAAATTGTACTTTCATATTTAAATTTTATAACAGTGTCTCAGTTTATTTTTGTTTAGGTCCACAGGGTTGTGTTTATAAATGTATCTTACATTAAGCATCTAAATTTTCTCCTCTGTTTATACAGGACAATCCATGCTGCAGTAAGAGGCAAAGCTGGCTAGAAGACAACTCCAGTTACATCCCTGTGTCCCTCTGTATATCCCTGAGTATTGCTGAGGCACCCTCTGCAGAAATACTCAGTGAGTATGTGTAGCTACACACACTCTATTTAACTGCTGCTTCCCCAGCAGAAAACATGTTTTAAAGCACCATATAATTGTACTAAATTTTAGAGTTTGTACTCACACCATTTTTTAAAACAAATTACCAAAGGAAAATATGGCTTGGAGAATTTGCCTTTTCACCTGGTCTCAGGTGATCAGAAAGCAAAATGATCAGAAAGCTCACTGGAGACAAATTAGGAGAGTGTGTGTGTGTTTTGCTTCCTTCTTTTTCAGTAGTTAAAAGGAAATCAATTTGTAAATGAAAATGTTGTTTGGGAACAAAAAAGCCCAAGACAGCTCACTTTGAAAATATCACAGAGCATTTTAAAACCTACTGGAAAAAATGCAGTATTTGTCAACTTAATTTCATTATTTATAATAACTTCCATCCTTTCACAAATCTTGATATTTTCATTGAAATCAATATTATTGATTTTTCATTTTTCCCAGTCCTAACAAGAATGAAAGATGAATTATAAACATAAAGTCACTTCCCTTTTTTAGTTACATTGATGTGATACATTAGATATTTTGAAAAAACTCACTAATGAGACATACTCTTTCCAAGATAAAAGCTCTCATTGTGTTCAAAGGACTTTAAAAAGGAGACTTTTTTCATTCTTATTTTCAGTGCTCTTATTACACTGATGGGAAATTCTTAGGAAACTTAGCATATCTTTCACACTTATTTTGTTTCATTTTAGATCCTTGTCTCATAAAACACTGTGACAATTTCTCGAGCAGTTTATATTACTATTAAAAACTGAACTAATGTTGTTATTCATTCAATCTCCTCCATTATTTGTCCCTCCTGATTTGAAAGTAGGACTCACAACTGCAGCACTCGGAGTTTGCTGCAAGTCCCTGGAACGCAGCCCCACCACAATTAGCCATTGATCCAGCTGCTCGTACCACGGCAAGGGAATGCAAACTCCCTCCTCCTTGAGGCTACAGCTCCACAGAGAAAGCCTCCAACATCACAGGCTTCATTTCTAAATGTACTACAACATTTCTTAATAAACAGTATCGGCTCAGAGTTGAGTTATTAAGCTGCAATGAGATACACACATTTTTATTCATTAGGAAAGTGGGATTTTTTTCTTTTCCCCCATCATGAGCTAGTTCAGCTTTTCTGCTCATGTACATTATTTTATTTTGTTTTCCAACTTTTGGTAACAAAATTTTACATAGACTGAAATTGATGCAACAAGATCTGTCACGCAAAATGAGATATGCATTATATACGTTGGGGGGTTTTTTCCCAAAAAATGCTTTTACTACATAAGCAAAGCCTCACAAATGTATGAAAGATCTGTGGCAAATATTCACATTTTATGAATGAGGTTAGTGAACAATGAGCTTGGAGAAAGGGAAAAAAAAATCACGGCACTCAGTGACTATGACAGATGTCATTTAATTGTAATTATTGATGACAATATTTCAGACTATGCTTGTTAACACAGCGGACTATAAAAGCAGAACACTACTTTACAGTACCCAGCTGCCAAGAGGTCACTGGGAGGTAGTAGGAGACATCAAGATTTTAGTAGCACTTTCTAGTAAGTGTGCCCATTTCAGTGGTTTGGTTTTGCTCAAGATGCATCTACACTACTATAAAAAGTTTCTTCTCAGTATCCATTTGAATTGGAAACAAGGAGCAAGTAACTTACATAGTGCCTGTGGCATGGACCCCAGGTAAGCCATTCCTGTAACTGTGTGATGCATTGCAGCCTTTAATTACTATATTGCAAGCCAAGAGTCAAAAAAGACATCCACACCTTCACACTTTGGGCTGATGAACAAATTTACTCACATTGCTATGATTACAAGGCAGTGGGCATGTTCAAAAGTCTACAATGGACTTTGGAGCCTAATTCTTTATCCATTTTTTCCAGTCTTGTCTCCAGTTTACATCTGAGAGGTATGACACAAATTCAGTATTCAAATATCACAACTTCCTGTGATTAACTGTGACAATTTAACCATGTATATAATACAGTTTCTCTGTTTAATATATAGTACTTTGCTCTTTTTTTTCTTGTGCAAAAGTTCTCTACTGACTTTAATTACACTCATGAGAATGAAGAAGTGAAAAAGCATATTGTTTGCCTGGGGCCTTGGGTGAAAAGAAAAGGCTTCATGGCTCAGGGAATCATTCTTTAGTGACTTCAAAACTTCTTACTCCTGCTCCTAGACTGAAATCCACTGCTCACGTCTCACAAATGAAGTGTGATCCCAAGGTACTGTAAATTGATTAAATGAAAACCAGGCAGGTGACCAGTATACAAGTAGTTCACTTCTTGACCCTGTATTCTTGGTAGATAAGTTTGTACATTTACGTTTAATGGCTCAGGGAGGAAATATCCACCTTATGATGTAATATATACATATGTTTGCATTTATATTGTTTAAAATAATGATGTAATATCCTAGTCCCTCAGGAACCTCATGTTAATTTCTTACCTACCAAATCTGGCTTCTGTAAGCCTCTCTTTGCCAGGCCCAATTGCATTACTGGACTGAAATGGTTTATGCCTGCCTGGGTTTCACAGAATCACAAACTCTATTAGGCTGGAAAAGATCTCTGAGATCATTGAGTCCAACCTATGATCAAACACCACTATGTCCACTAGACCCTGGCAGTGAGTGCTATGTCCAGTCTTTCCTTAAAGACCTGCAGGGATGGTGACTCCACCACCTCCCTGGGCTGCCCATTCCAATGTCTAATAACACTGTGAAGAAATTTATCCTGATGTCCAACCTAGACTTTCCCTGACACAGCTTAAGGTTGCCTGGAAGAAGGGGCTGGACCTTCCTTGGTTACACTCTCCTTCCAGGTAGTGGAAGAGAGTGATAAGGTCACCCCTAAGTCTCCTTCTCTCCAGGATAAACACTCCCAGCTATCTCAATTACTCCTCAAAATAATTGTTACATAGACCCTCCACCAGCTTCATTGCCTTTCTCTGGACTCACTCCAGCACCTCCTTCCTGAACTCAGGTGCCCAGGATTGGAANTCCCCCCCGCCCCTGTGCCCTCGGAAGGGGCTGCTCCTGTCAAGAGCGGTGCGCCCCGGGGGCCTGGAGGCCAGTGGTGCCCTGGGGAGCACTGGGAGGAGCCTTGTCAGCAGGTCGANAGGCCAGGATGCCCTTGGCCTTCTTGCCCACCTGGGCACACTCTGGCTCACGTTCAGCCACTGCTGACCAGCACCCCCAGGCCCTTTCCCACCGGGCCACTTTCCATCCACTCTGTCCCTGGCCTGTAGCACTGTGTGGGGCTGTTGTGGCCAAAGCCTAAGACCTGGCACTTGGCTATATTGAACTTTTATTGAACCACTGGCCTCGGCCTCTCCATCCATCCAGCCTGCCCAGACCCCTCCCTCCAGCACACCAACGCTCCCACCCAGCCGGAGCCTGCCGGCGGGCACACCCCATCCCTGTGGCCGCGGGGATTTGATCCTTTCCTTCCCCGGGCCCAGGGACCGACGGCCGCGCCGCTGACCCCGGCCTGGGGACCCGCTATCCCCTCACGGCGGGCCTGGGGGTGGGGGGTGGGGGCGCGCAGTTCTCCTCCGCGTCCTCTCGCCTTGCCCCGCCCCCCGCCGCGCCGGACCAATGGGCGCTCAAGGCGGCACGGCGGCGGCCAATCAGCGGCCGCGGCGGGGCTGCCCGGGAAAATGGCGGCGCTGGCGGCGGCCGTGGCGGTGGTGGCGGGAGGGATGCGGTGCCGCCGCAGCGAGCGCCATGCCCGGTAGCCGGCGCAAGGGGCTCTGCCTCAGGCCCGCCGCCCTGAGGAGGCGCAGCGGCGGCNGCTCCTGGAGCAGGTCCAGCGGAGGGGCATCAAGGTGGTCAAGGGTCTGGAGCATCTCTCCTGTGAGGAAACGCTGGGGGAGTTGGGCTTTTTCAGTCTTGAGACCTCATTAAAGTCTATAAAGATTTAAAGTGTGGGTGTCAAGAGGATGGTCCAGGCTCTGCTCGGTGGTCACAAGTAATAGGACAAGAGGGAACAGGCAGAAACTGATACACAGGAAGTTCCACCTGAATATGATGAAAAACTTCTTCACTGTGCAGTGACCGAGCACTGGAACACGCTGCCCAGACAGGGTGTGAAGTCTTCCTCGCTGTAAATATTCCAGAACCATCTGGACACAGTCCTGTGCCATGTGCTCTGGTATGACCCTGCTTGAGCAGAGAGCTTGGACCAGGTGGCCCACTGGTCCCTTCCAACCTGACCCATTCTGTGACTCCTTTGGCAGATACTGAGAAATAACCAAAGATGTTGATCCACTTGAAAAGAGGATAAAACCTGGCTCTGCTACCTAAGATGCTGCTTGCATAGTAATCACATCTTTTAAATTATTTCACATCTGCAATGTCATTTCTAAAGGGCTGGGGTGACCAGCTGAGCTTCACGTGGTGTGATCAGTTCACTTACTGATCAGAGGCAGCTGCAAGCAGGTTTTGAATATCTATATTCCTGCTTTTAGCAGTTCTAGCTGGAAAGGCCCAGTGGAGGAAGTATAGGCAAAAGTAGGTTATGACCCAGAGCAGTTTGGAGGCCCATTAAGGTTGTAGCTAAGATCAGAGTCTGTATGAAAGACAAAGCAGGTATACAAACTATTTTCTCATATGGGTGTACATAGGTTGTTTTCACTTAATGTAAGATGAAGTCAATATTCCCTCAAGTAGGAGGATTGACAGTTCCCATCCTTCCCATCAGATGCTGAGGGTGTAGTTGTCAGGATCGTGTAACTGGCCAAGCTAAGAGTCCTGCTCTGCATCAAATGTCTAGTTGTGAACAATATTCCTGTTGGGAGTAAATGATGCTGATGAGTGTGAACTTCATTTCTATTCTTGAATTTTCTAAAGTATCTTATGCCTTGACCTCTTGTATGTTCTAAGTGATTTTGGCCTTTTATTTGTTGGTTTTTAAGAAGTATCCTCTTTCTGTTTCCAGAGTCATGTTTACATAAAACTCCGAAGAGATCATTGAGTAGAAAATCCCGAATACCTATTTTCAGCTCTCCTGTTAATGACACTGATACACAGCAAGAAATCTTTTGGGATTCTCATTCACCAATTGCACACAGACTAGGTAATATCAAAATCCAGGCTTCAGGACACCTGTATGAGGGATGCAAGTGGGAGTGTCCTGAAAGTTATCAAAGATTTCTTGGGAAAAGGCCCCTTTCTCTTATAATGGTTAAGTTGTTTGATTTTATTTTTATTAAAACCCCATAAATTCTTCAATATAATGTTGAATCAAGCTCTGATTTTAACACATGTATTTGAATTATTTGAGATGTAGTGCTCTTCATAAATTGAATTGGTTTGCAATTTTTGAGCAGTTTGTGTGTTTGTTTGTTTTCATAGGCAGTGGAAGAACCAAACAGTCCACTAGTGGATGCACAGTAGAAATTTCGGAAATTGTTAGTCGTATTGCTCCTCAGGTAACTGCTGCTTTCTACACCAATGCTCTGCATATGCAGTAATCAAACAAAACAGTGCTTCCTTCAGTCTTAGCCTCAGTTTTAGTTACAGTAGTTTCATGGTAAAGAGTTGGGTGTGTAGAAAATTAGTAACATGTTCATAAAACTGGATTGAATTAAAACTAAGAGTACCGTTGACTGGTTGCTCTATGAGTCACAGATGCTGTAAAAGAAAGATGCATTGAGAAAGTGGACTTGCAGCAGCTCCATTTTAGAAAGGTTTATTGTCAGAATACAAGTTATTGCCACTGATTTTAGAAATAGTGTTATGTTTATTTATCCTTAATCGTTCATCTGTGCAAAGGTAAAGAGTTTCTTCACACACTGGATTTACTTGGCAGTTGTTTTTTTGAATGGCCTTGATTGACTGCTGAAGTCCAAGAACAAGACTGGGATGAGAGAGATTCTCATGTCCACAGCCTAGATGAAAATAAAAGTTTTTTGCTTATTGAGGCATGTTAAGTACAAGAAGAGAAGATGTAATTCCTAAAACAGATGTGTAGTATTTAGCTTGCAAAACATGCCTGCTCATTTGACAGGCAATTTAAAATTTATTCACTCTTTGGTGTATTTGTGAGAAATTGTACTTAAGAATTAGAAAATCACTGGTAAGGGATGCCACTGCCTTCCTTGTAAATGGTTACAGTCCTGCCATGAATGTAAGTAATATCAAGGTTTGCAACTGTCTGTTGGTCATGTTCATTTTTTCTAAAACAGAAATAAATTTAAAAAAAAAAATTACAAAGAAAACCTACCCCAAACTACCCAAGTAGTAAAATTCAAATTCCTTTTTCTGCCTTACATGCAGTAATTTCCCATATCTTATTGCTCTGCCTCTATGGACAATTTTCCACTGCACTGTTGTATCTCTTAGACTTCAGAATACAAATTCAAGCCTGAACTTTGAAGTTCTAAACCAACATGCTTTAGTTTCTAAACCTCACTGACTTCAGTTTAAAGGCTCTTTGTATAAATGAGTTGTAATGGAAGAAGTCAGATTTTTTTTTCTGGAAGCATACAGAATGTGATTTCTTTTAAGTTCTCTAATCTGTTAATGCTGCTTTAAGGCAGTAAAGTGGTGTCTCTCAGCCAGCTTAGTAGTACACTGAGGTAAAGTAGATCACAGCTTGTGTGATATTGCAGTTTATGTGTAAACCTGATGTAAATAGAATATTAGATTGAGCACCAAAATAAAATCTTAATTGAAGTTCCTGTTTTAAATCAATATAATTAAAGTGATACAACTATCAGGAGACAATATTGCAGTAATCTCATTTAACTTGTATTGTTTTAGCTCCTATCTGAGGCTTTCAACAGGCTTCATCAAGTTTACTTGGTTTAGCAACTTTAACTCATGCAAGGTGTGTCTAGTCCAATCTTTGCCTGACATCAAATTTCTAAGCATTATGAATCCAACCATTCAGGATGAAAAATCAACCTGTAGTGAAGGCTCCCTTTTAGGAACATGGATTGGTGAGGATGCTATTCCCTGTACACCTGGAGTAGTGAAAGTGCGTCCGAGGACAAAGTTAAGTTGTTCAAGGTAAGCTACAGGTTTTCATTGCCCATCAGAGCTGGGCTTTCATGAAAAAAGATTTGTGGTCTTTTATATATAGTGGACCATGTAATTGTACATTAGCATATAGAATGCTTTTAACTTTGAGTTTGTTATCTCTTCTTAATGGGATATTTCTATCAAAATGATTGCATGTTGAATGCAGTTTGTGGGATTCCATCATTCTGTAGTTGTTAAACTGGAGAATGCACGGCTCACATGATCGTGTTATTGAGCTTGGCTAAACTTTCTCAGCAGCTTGGAATTTCTTTTATGTTTTTTGTTTTTCTTTTTTTAAATCCAGAGATCTTAAAATAAGAATTCCTGAAGAGGAACTCATGAAATTGGCTAAGGAATTTGATAAAAATCTAGTAGAGCTAGATGCTCTAGATGTTCAGGAACAGGAGAAACTTGGTCAAGACTTCATCCAGACCGCCTCAGAGCCTTTAAATAACTCTGAAGATGAAGTAAACATGAAGAACCAGAAATCACTCCTTGGTATAGGTTCTGAAACAGATCCTACTCTGTCCCTGAAACCAGTTGGACAGAGCACTGGCATTCCTGCTGCAGGGCCTCGTCGATCCAGCAGTCAAAAGTCTGTAGACCTTGAGGCTGAAATAGCCCTTCATGCTCTTTTTGACTCTTCCACCCAGAAGTGTAGTGGGCAGTTGAGCCAAGGACTGTCAGATATTTCTTTAAATAACAGTTTTAATAAAAATAAAAGCACCTTGGAGGAGAAGCACCTTCCTGAGGAAACTGAAGCCATGCAACATGGTAATTCAGAGGCACATCGAAAAGATCCTCTGCATGCAATGGGAAGTGTGAACCAGATTGTACCAGAACCTGATATGACAAAAAAAAATCCTCCTCCTTTGAGGACTCAATTGGTGGCCTCCACTAAGCTTGCTGGAGAAGTTAGTGATGACTTTGATGACTGGGATACAGAATTTTTGGCAGATGACTCTTTTGTGATGCAAATAACCCAAAATCCTGAATTGATAAGTACTGAAGAACCACCACCAATTCCTGCAGATCCATCTGTGCATGATTTCAGTGATGCTAGCAGAACAAAGCAAAGTAGTGACAATTCCGTAACTTGTTTGGGGAGTGTAAACAAATCTAACAGTTTGCAGTATTCGCCTTTAAAACATTCTAGTAAAAACATACAAAATGTTGTAAAATCTCTGTCTTTACAAAAGCCATATAAGACAGAAAACTCAAAGACGGCGACCACAGCCTTGCATGACAAATGTGATGTCAAGCCAGATAAAATAAATTCTGTTTGGAAAAGTGCCCAAGGCCATGATTTGAACTGTATTCCTGTTTCGAAGCAATCTGAAGTGAAGAATGGAAGTGAAACTTCTCAGCCTAAAAGTGACTCTCTTCCTCTTTTTCCTTCAAGATCTAATCCTCATGGACAATGGACAGAAAAACCTGGGAATAACACTCATGCTATTTCCTGTCAATCATCCAGTGTTTCTATCAATATGAAACCTAATGATCTAAGTAAAGGAGTTGAAATACCAAAGAAATGTCCTCTGTCATTTGATGAATGGAATGAACCTAAATTCTCTGATGAGATATTAGATATGTTTTGTGGATCGGATAATGTTTGGGATGCAAACTTTGAGGATGATGAATTGCTATATCAAGTGTGTGATGATATAGAAAAGCAGACTCAGAGCCAAGATGTTAAACAAGGAAATGAAAGACCTAAAACTCTGCAAGGAGCCAGTATTAATTCTGGATCAAATGCTGGTAGCAGCTTCCCAGCATCTAAACAAGGACTACCTGATCGCCTCTTGGAACAAAAAACAAATGCAAAACAGGAGGCTCTCTCGTTAAATGATTGCTGCAGGAATTCATCAAAGGTTATGTGTGGGCTGGATACGACAGATCATGCAGTGAAGTCTAAGAACATCTCAAGTCCTCAAGCTGTGATCTCAGTTCCTTTTACAGAGAGCAAATACACACTGACTAAAAACTGTCATCAAGATGCTTCTGAAGATACTACAAAGACTGTTTTGGGGAAATGGTATAGGTCAAATTCTGTGCCAGTAGGAGAGACTGGGTCTGCAGTAAGTCCTTTTAGTAGCAAAACATTAGACAGCCCGGGTCTCTCATATAATATTGGAAAGATGCCAAATAACTCTTCTGGTAACAAAACATCACTTGTGCCTTCAAAGTTTAAGTTCCGAAAGATTAACAACTCTCAGGCTGGTCTTCATGTGGGGTGTGAAAATCCAGGGAATCATTCTGGCACTGGAATTACTCTGCAGAGTTTGGAAGGAAGCAAGAATCAGGTGAATGTGACTTTGCACAGCAAGCTGGACAATAAGAAATCACCTTTCAAGAGGCATCTTTCAGAGTCCTTTGCACAGCCTACATCAGGTATTTGTCTTTACTGTGTCACTGTTAGAATGTTACTCTTTGTTTCCTCGTCAGAGTGTCAGATTTGTATTGTATTGCAACTTACAGTAGGCCTCAATATTCATCCATTCAGTTTAAGTCTTGGTAGATGTTATAACATGAATTTGGAGGTTATTTTCTCCAAAGTAAAATCATCCTGATGCGTATCTTGAATTCCCACCCATTTTCATTCCACCTCTCTCAGTGCTTCACACCCTCTCTCCATAAATACTCAGATACACTAGGATCCAGTATAGCCTGATGCAGGACTCAGCATACCCTGTCCTTAAATTGTTACTTAAAAATACTGTTATTTTGATACATAGTAAAGCCCCAGTTAATGGTGGGGCAGGGAAAGAGGGCACCAGGTGATATGGAATGCCAGTTTCTATTATTGTACACCTGGAATTTGGAATCTCGAATCACTTGATGCTTTTCAAACCTCAACCTGTATTGTTGTTTGCTCTGTGGCTGAAATTGCCAGTGAAATATTCTTGTGTTCTCAGTCTAAACACTAATGTTCCCTTTCATCCAGAGGGAAGGTCAGTCACTTCTCCATCATCAAGTACCAGTCAGTAATATTCCATATACTGGGCCTGTTTAGTGAGAAACGTAGAACCAGTCAAGTGCCATTCAGTCTTGTTTTTATTTGATCTCATGGCCTGGCGAAGTTTTAATCAATATTAATTTTGATAAAACATGCCTTTAAGAGTGTCCTATATTAACACTCATTTCCAGGAAGCACTGTTACAAAAACAACAAAACAATTCCTGCAAGCTATCAGCCAGTTTTATCAAAGAATCATTATTTTGTTTGTATTTTTTCCCCAGCAAAGAAGCAGATAAGTGGAAAGTAGCAATTTTGTACATTAAGGGGAAGGGAGAGATAACTAGTTATGCTGTGGAATGTTTGAGAGCATAAAGGAATGAAAAAGAATAACATAGATTTTCTTTACAGATAAACAACTGTCCTCATCTTAAATTGTGAGTGAAAGGACATTGCTGTAACAAAAAGATGGATGTTGCATGATTCTTTCCAAAATTCACACTTAATTTTTCATGTACATCTTTTTTGTAAGAAAGCAAAGAGACCCTTTGTTTTATGTATCCAGTCTGATTACTAATTAAAAATACATTAATTGGAAATGGGTGTGTAAAAATGGTAAATTATTGATATGTGCAGGGAGTCTCCTGTTGGTTCCAGTGAGGTCAGGATTTTATAGCATGGGAATTTATAGTTCTGTAACACAACATATAAAATGCTACGCTTAGCTATCATGTTCTTGTCTCCTTTGCCAATTTTTATTGCTACTTTTGACCTTTTTTCAACCTTCCTTGTTTTATTTGTGTGACACCTGTACTGTATCTGACCCCTGTGTCTATACCATCTCCATGCCCATATCTCTGCCTAACTCTCTAAATTGTAGAGCCCTTTTCACTCTGATAGCCTTAATTTTCTTAACCCATCACCATCTCCTATGTTGACTCCTGATGTCATAAGGTTCACTTGAAGGGCAGCCAAGTAAAATTTCCTTGAAGCAAATGTCTGCATCCCAGTGTTTTCATTGGGAGGTAGTAATCAGTAGTACTACAAAGGTCATGCATTTTATCCCCTTCCTGCCTTGGGGACAGGATGGATGAGCCATTTTTAACGTGGGTGCCCGGTATGTCAGAATAGTGTGCTCTTGCCATAGATCTTCAAACACTGGAAACAGATAAGTGAAAATACATATTGAACAAACCTGAAGGCTCCTAATACATGTTTTTTATTTACAGTGTCTGTGGTGGAACAAAAAAATAGAAAGTGCTCTCAAGAAGAAATTGAAAGAAAAAAACAAGAAGCTCTTGCACGAAGAAAATTCAGAACACAGGCATTCTCTAAAGATGCTTGAATTTGGAGTTTATTTTGTCTGTGGAGTAAGTTTTTGGGAGGGAAATACTGTAATGCTGGAAGACACTTTATGAAATCCATTCACAGCTATTGATGGCAAGCTTTTTCTGTTTCTCAATTTAAAAAAATCTGGACCTGAACCGTGACTAATACTCTGGTGGTGTTTAATCTTAATTAAAAACTATTAGTTGTAAATATGTAATCCCAAACTACCTTCAGCAAGATGAAGATTATGTTGAGTTCACATACTGTTACATGTTGAAATTACACAGTCTGGAGATCATGAGAGCATGAAAGCATTGGTATACACACATAATGAAGGTGTCAAAACCAGCCTGTATGTTCTGGCTGTATTACTGCAAGTATTCTGATCTGGAGGAAGACTCTTAAGTACACACAGACTAAGAAATACTAATGTGTGGTCTCAGGTAGAACAGTTTTTAAGTCTTGGTTTAAATAAAGTACATTCTAGGAAATATTTTCCCCAAAATGGGAAAACTAATGGAAATGATCAGGCTTTGGAAAGCTGTTTTTCTCTGTTACCTGAGATAAGAATTGTACATAGAGAAGGAAGAATTTAATGTAAAAGTTTCATAAGATGAAAAAGCATCCTGCAAACAACATTATATTTTTTAAAAATTCCTTTCATGAAGAGTCGAAAATACCCTGACAAAATCAAACCTTCTTCTAAACATGCATCACCAAGCTAACTAAAAAAGGTAGCCTATGTCATTTTACCAAACCATGAGCAATATATAACACACCAGATGAAATCTCAACAACTATGCATCAGTTTAGCCTTATGGGTTGTACATATTTTCAGACTAAAGGCTGTTAAAACATAAAAATGCAATGTCATGTCAACTTAACAGGGACTGAGAATTCTTGATGTGATAGATGTCTGTAGAGCTCAAACTGCAAAAACTGCCTCTGGGTAAGCTGCAAGATATTTTTCAACTGAGAAATGCTTATATCTAAACATGTGACACTATGAAAAGTGACTGTAATTTTTCTTTGTAAATAAATAACTTTGAAATGTACCAAAGGTTTGAGGAAGCTTTTGGTTTCTGTAGTATGTACCATTTTTGTAACTCTAAAAATGTATATATTGTATATTTATAAGTCATCATTAAACTTTTTTTTATCATTTTTTACAATTTGTTCTGGAAAATACTATACTACAGAAACTGCTAAAAGGGAGTGAAATGGGAACTTCATATGGACTTTACCTGAATGTCCTCACTTGGTAACTTCCCTAATTAATCCATGCCTCAATTTTCTGCCTGTATTGGTGACAAAGTGCTTCCTCTGATGTATTTAAATTAAAAATCCTTGGTGGAGGAACTGGTTCAACACACAACCATCTACAGTGCAGTCCTCAAATACTTTACTGGTCTTCAAACTAGTGAATTTTCTTGCAATAACCACCATGGTTGCTGCTGGTTAGCTCATGATGAAATCAGATCCCCAATATCGGATCCACCAAAGACCAAGCAGGTACCCAGAAAGCATTACAGTCTGTGGCTGCAGCTCCCTGTCCTTCTCTCACTGGGCAAAATATGGTGAATTGGATCAATTTTTATTGATCTGACTGAAAATTAACCCAGAAAAATGATTTCAGCTTTTTAAAGAACTTAGTAATGCCCTCAACAGTTAACATGACATGAAATAGAAAGGCTTTGTTCTACTTTCAAGCCTTTTGCTGGCAATTTTCAAACAGTTTAAAAGACAGAAGCTTTGCATGCCCATATGGCAAATAAATGTAAACCCCAAATAGTTGCAAAAATTTTATTTATCCTGAGAATGTAGTTTGCTCTATGTATCTGAGGGATATGCTTGTCTTTGTAGTGTTCTAGGAGAACCTGAACTATCAGGTAACTTGGCAGATGCACTATTAGCCAAGAAAACGGCAATGAGAAAAGTATTAAATATGAGAGTTATAAAACTGGCTTTTAAGGTATTGATGCACAAGAATGTCAAATGTTATTGAGAAAGATAAAAATGAGGCTTCTCTAGGACAGTGTTCAGCTTAGCAACCCTTCCCTCCCCAGGACATTTGTCTAGAAATAATTCTTTAAAGAAACAAAGGTAATTTTTCCTTTCAAGGGTAATTTGGTTAATTAGTGGAGAAGATTGGAGAAGATGAGTGAACTGGAAAGGAAGGAAAGGTAGGTGTTGGGGAGTATTTTTTAGGAAGGTTGCATTCTCTGATATGAAAGGACTAACTTTTAATCAGGTTTGAAACTGGGATAAATAGTAGATAAATAATTCAGGCTAAGCATATCTCGGCCTCCCAAGCTCAGCATACAAATGATGCACCCTGAGTGCTGCCACTACATGTCCTTGAGCACACTCAGAAAGTTTAAAACCAGCCTACTGCCCTTTCAGGTGATGGTGATTTTCTCAGCATCCACAATAGAAAGGCTTTGGAGCTGCCTATTTAAAATGCCACCAGTGGTCTCCCCTTGAGGTCAACCTAAGAATATACTGGCTCATCCTTTATCATGAGTATCAGTGCTGCAAAATAAGAGTTCAGTGTATGACAAGGGGAATGCTCTTTCCATGAGGGGTATGAAAAGGACCCTTTGCAAACTTTCCAACTGGAGTAAGACACAGACTCCATTTTAACCCGTTTCTGTCACTTCTTATGTACCCAAGTACTTCCTGCTGCTTAACCACATTTAAAAAATCTCTTTGCTGGTCAGTGTGAAACACATCAGTTTTGACTGGCAAAGCATCCATTTCCTTGCCCTGCCTTATTAATGTAATCATGAGAGAGGGACTTGTGTTTTATTTTATTTTTCCTAAGTACCTAATTTTAGCATAGGTAATAGACTTCAAAGACCTGTAATTTGGTTTATTAAACATTACTTTCCAAATAGAAATCACAAGTTTTTGGGAGCATGGTTTCTTACCTGATGGTGAGACAAACCACCAAGGTATTTTTGGTCATAACCTGACTCTCCCCAAATACCCTATCATACTATCAGTTAAAAATCTGAATAGAATTCCTTTTTTTTTTGTGGCTTGCTCCCTCTCCTCAGCACTGAGAAAGGAAGTTGAGCAGCAGCCTCACCACCCCACAGATGTTACAGGTTTTGCTCAGCATCCCTTGTGCTTCCTGGTAAGTTCCTGGTGACCCGCTGATATGCCTCAATCATGCAGTCTTTTGTCTGACTGCTTGCAGTAGACAACAGATCTTCATTAGGAAAGTATCTACATAATTTTAATTAATTAATACACATGTACGCATAAGAAGTTTAGTATTTCAATAGCTGACATTTCACTGTGAAGCCACATCTTCCTCCAGGCAAAAAAGACCTATCCAAATAGTAACAACAATCTTAAATACACTCTAAATTAAATTATGACTGTCATGTCTCATTATAAATTAATTTATGACTGTTTGCTTAAGCACTCATCTTCTTTTCATTCACAGCATAGCAATTTTTTACTTGAGTAGAGCAATCAGTGAGCTTAAGTCTAAATGTAAATGGAATTCCTATAGGTCCCCATACCTAAGTACAATTTTTATTCCACAGATATTGACAGATTTCATGATGAGTGATGTTGCTTGCTAAAATCCAAGTATTATCCTCAAGTAAAACCTGTGCTGGATTTTTTTTTCTTATAGGAAAGTCAGATAAGATCAGGATCCATTCATCATTATTCTCCTTATCTGGGTATAAAATTCTCTCTTGTGGAATATCCACACGCACATTCACACCCTTTCTGTTCATGCTGGTGAGGGATCACGTTTGAAGCATTTGAGAAATTTAGTAATACTGGGTTTTTATTGTGTTAGTTGTATCAGATTTTCAGAGAGGCCAGCACCCAGCAGCTCTTCAAATTTTGGCCTATAAGGCACAATTAATCTTGGGGCTGCAGTTCAGGAATAGCAATGTAATCTTATACTATGTGTACCACTTATTACATCTAGACCTTTATACCCAGAGGAATAACATAGATGAATTCATTGATTTTATCTTTTTAAGCCTAAAAAGAGCTACAATTTTTCAGGAAAGAATAGCTGGAAGCAACAGATAGTGACCTAAATAGTAGAATTCCAAAGATAAAATAGGAGAAAATGAACACAAATGCTTCATTATTTGAGAGCTGTATTGTCTGCAACACACTCCAGTGAATCCAGTGTTTGTGGAAGAGGCCAAGGCAGATATAATCTGTGGAGCTAAAAATGACAGCCTGAGTAAGTAGCCATCAGAGATGAAGCCAGGGAAGACTCTTGGCAATTGTGCTGTAAATCATAACTGCAATATTTGTTCACAGCTCCAGTTTCGGCGCATACTGGTGGGTCTGTCAGAGTAGTCAGAAAAGTCCTGTCTCATAAAATACTTAAGGATGCACTGTTCTTATGGAACTAAATATAAATTTCAGTGCCTGTTGTCTGGGTGTAATGTCAGGATGGAGCTGGCAAACCTTTGAGGGTCTGATGCTGCTCTTGCAGCAATTCCCTTAAAACACTGGAGGTAATGGGGTGACACAGGTGAGTAAAGAATCAATGCCATGCATTTAATTATTTCAAGTAGTTCTTGTCTTTAGCACACAAATCTAGTAAAATAGCACAGCATTTATGAGAAAATATTATTGTTTTGAGGGATAAAGGTTGCATTTACACATGCCTTTTAAAGGCCACACTTAACAGCTTTCACCTCAAACAATGTAGTTAGCAGAGGTGAGGACTACAGGATTTATAGATCTCCTTTTTAATGAAGGTTGTCTGCGCTTTGCATCTTTTCCTCAATAAAGCTAAAACTCGATTCAATTTTACCCCTGAAAAATTCGGATCCATGTAGACGTGAATGAAGCTTTGTATGCACTGCCACACTCTCCATGAACAGAAGGGGTCCAATTAAAATATTATATTCTAATTGAGCATAGCAAGTTAAGTTTGGGGTATTATTCCTTTTTTTTTTTTTGGCTGAGCAGAGTGGGATTTCTTACATTCCTAAAGCTGAGGCTACATTGGGCATGTTTTGCAGAATCATGGCTGTAGGGGTCAAGGGTCTGAGGATATTTAAGTACCTGAGAAGTTACTCATGGGTAGTCCCACTGGTGATTCACAGTGGTATAATAAAGAACTTGATGAATAGTTGATTTTAAATATCCCACTTGGATACTTAGCTGCACCTTTGGGTGTTAGAGACCTTCAGGAAAATGAATATATATGGATATAATGAGAGGGAGAGAGAAAAATGTGTCCTCCAAGGCTTGCATAACAGTTTGGAAACAGCAGATAAAGTGTAAATACTTCCTTCACCAATAATGACTTGAAAGAGACTTTAAAAAACAAACAAAAACAAACAAACAGAAAAAGCTCTCATGTTCTACAGCAAAAGCCTGAAATATGCTTAGAAATATCATAAGTTTGAGTTCCTGTCTTCTTGGTTGCTTCTTTCTTACAGGCTATACTCTACTTGGGTAGGTCCAGATGTTTTTCTAAACTCTAATGCTTTGAATGAAGACAACATTAACCCCAATAACTATTTCTTTCTTGAACTTGAATAGGTGTTAGCAATGACTGAATGACCCTGAAATTTTTGCAATTACTGTATTTTCCATCTCACTGAAATTTCAGCATGCCAACTTGTACTTGTGACTTCAGTGTATACTACTCATCAGAAGTGACAGTCAAACCAGCAAAGACCCCAAATTCCAACATACAATGTCTAAAGATGTCAGATTTTCTCCTTGTTTGTAATGCCGGATTGCCAACTGCGAGTAAGAAAGGAATAAAAAGCTGTGGGTGTTTATTGGCTGAGAGGGAAACCTCAAATACACATTTTCTGTACAGTTTTTCCCTGGGTCACAAAGGCTGACATAGGTTCTTCACAAAAGCCTGCTGTCCAAATTTTATACGGACTTTTTTGAAACTCCTTAGGGCTCTTGTGTTCTCCATCCCTTGGTAACTAATTCCCCAGTGTCTGATATGGTCATTAAATGTGCTCTGTAGTTCTGACTAGGAATCTTCTCCTATTAAGGCTTCCACAACAACAGACTCCTGCTCCTTTATGGGAGGACAGACCAATCTACTTTTTCAAATGTACATTTATTTTTAGTTAGATCTGTTACTCAGATATTTTCTAATGCATAAGTCATCCACCTCTGACATTTCAGGATCCCAAGTTTGATGTGTTAAGATCATAGTCTGTAATCTCTGGATGTGGAGAAGGGGAATATTTGGGCTGTGTCTAAAGGATGTGTTTAAAGTGAGTAAAAACAGCAAGTTCATGCTATACAGAAATCTACCGATGTGAATTTTTTTAAAGGCTCCACATCACTGATGAAAAATTTGTAAAGATATATAACATATTAAAAAGAGTCTGACCAAGTGACAGCTCTTTAATAGATAATGAGAGAGATATGCAGCAAACTTGGAGGACAGCCTGTGCAAAGAGATATGGAGGTGAATGGAAAGAAATTTGAAGATGGTTTAAGATAATGTCAATCGGTGTAGACCAGATAAAGACAGACCCTTTTTCATTTTCTTGAAAAGTTTGAGGCACAAACAAATCTACATAAAACACCTGTTAGTTATAAAGCTGTCAAACAAGCATACATTTGGGAAATGAAGGGATTCAAGCATTCATGCAAGGAGAGAGAGGTTCTTGGAAGACATGTCAGATATATTTGTCATCTCAGCAATTTGCCTGTCTGTGTTCCAGAAAAAACACAAGTAGTTTTGTGAGCACGGAAAGTAATCAAGCCTGATTTCCTACAGACTAATTAATAGAGTTTCTAAAAGGTGCAAGTTCAAATTGAAGCTTTTTTGGTTGAGTCCCATAGCATAAGAATCCGGCATGGATTCTCTAGTAAGAATGATTGCCCACCTGAGTTCTTTGGTGGATACAAGGATTTTTTGAGACTGTCTCCTCCAGCATCATATTCAGTTTCATCGGACTTCTGAAAAATATCATTATTTTTAGATTCTCTAAAGAGCTGACCATTTTCTCACTCAGCCTACTCAGTGACATTTCTCCATCCTTTTCATTTGTTGTGCCCATGGTGGCTTAAGCACGTATGAGAAATGATCACTTCCACCATCCAAACCTGTCTGATTTTTGTTATTCACAAGATTTTCAATTAATTAATAATTAATTTCATGCTACTTCTGTTCTATAAATGAGAGAAGATGGGAGAGGGCCTGGGACTTTCATTCCTTTCATTCTTACCCTGAGAAGTCCTGTGTGTCACCCTGTGCTTTTCTCCATGCTGTTGTCAGTCTTACTGCTGATAGAAGCCACTGCCAGGCTGCTTGGCCATAACAGCTAAAACCACCTGTCCTGCTCTGTTTTATATATGTGTACATATTTTAATTAATTTTCTATACAAGAATATTTATCAGCTAAAATCAAGAAGTAAATCTATTTTAAAATTAAGGTCGCTTCAATATTTACTGCAACTTAATGACAACTTTAGACAAGAATTTAATTACACTGAGTCAGCACACCATATATATTGTAGGGATGTACCATGGGACTTATTTTAAAGTGTAATTTAGAGTATACATTTTAGACTGCTCCTCAATATGAACTTAAATCAAAATATTTCCATGGATGGAGCACATTCTTCAAAACTGATTACAAGAGTAGCCACAGTACTAATGGAGGCTTACTGTAATTTTATGTGTTATGGTAGAAATGACTTGCAAGAACACTCCTGGGAAGTTGTTCTGTAATTTAATATCTTTAAAGCTAAAAAATGCTAGAGAAATATTTTTTCATGGTGACCTACTTTTTCCCCTTAGTGTTACCTAGAAATACATCTTTCTATGGGACAGTTTTGTATCGCTTGCAATGCACATTCCTCGTCCAGAAGACACATTGAAATGTCATGCTGTGCTTTGCAGAATCAGCTTCCCCCAAGGAATGGACAACTGACAAGAACTCATAAGACTGAGCTTTTTCTTCCTCCTGCTCACTGCTGGCTTTATGCATGTTGATCTCAGGGAGGTTTTCAAAGGCCAGGAATGGTTTCCTTGCCCACTGTTACCCTATATTTTTGCTGGTGTCACTCACGGTGTTCCTGGGAGAGGAATATGCTCTGAAATGTCTGTATTGCTGTGAGAATGCCACACAAGCTTTGCAGCACAGCTGCATCCCACCACAGGGACATGTGAATTACCTCTGTGACCACACAGAAAGTAGCTGTGTTTAACAGTCTGGCCAGACAACTAAATTTTTATTTTCAGTGACCTTATTTTACTGAAATGAGTAAAAACTGTTGGAATGTGTCAGTACCTTGGGCCTTGCCTACCTTAGGCTGCTGTTCAAGGTGTTTAGCAAACTTAATTCAATAAAAGAGTGGCTGACACCACTCCCTGACTAAACAATTTCTGGAAGGAAAAGTAGATAAGTCAGCACAACACTCTGGGGTAGATGAGGAGCTAGGTTTGCTCTGGGATGTAACTGCTTCAAAACACAGACATGAATGAAATGGGCTATGCCAAAACACAAAGGGATTTTTTTTTACTATCTAATTATCCTGTGTGGCAACTTTTTAGTGGACATTATTTATAGATCTTCATTTAGGTAAAAATAGCTATATTTCAGATTGCTGTGGCACCATTCTAATGTAAGGCTACACCAGGCATATGTTCAAGGATGCTTCTACTTTATAGACAGGCAGGCTATCTCCTAACTGCTCCAAAGTCATCTAAAGCAAGATTTACACCCACATAGTGCTGTAACAGCTCCACAGGAACTCTAACTAGCCATGAGTAAATAAGGTCCATAACCAAAAATGCTGAGCAGCACCTCAGCTGGTGTAAATTGTCACAGCACCTCTGTGGAGCTGGGGGCACTTTACACAACCAGAGGATTTGTTCCTCTGAATGCACAGAAAGTCAACCTGCGATACATAAAATGTCCTTGCACAGAAAGAACATGCAAACTTTCTTTTGAGCTCAGAGGAAAACTTACAATTTCCCACTCCAGCCACACAGGTGTGCTTCAGCTTTTATTGGTCAAGACAGGTGTCTGCAATGGTCCACTTGGTAACAGAGAGATGCCTTTTTAAGTTCCTCACTAAGGTGTGTTCTAAATGCCTGGAAAAATTCACTTGCAGATGGATAAACCACACAGCACTGGGTAACCCACATGGATTTTCAGTGTGCTTAGATAAACACAAGTGCTGCATGGCCATCCACTGCCGTGCTGGAAGGGTCCTGAGGCTTCCTTAGCCCTGACTGGCTCAGAGGCCAGGAATTTGCAGTCATTCACTTGCACTTAAACCAAATCATATAAATGTATCCAAAAGGAGAAGGCAAGATTTTGTGCCACAGAGCCACAGTGGAGGGACAGTGGTCACCTTCAGATTTTCTAGTCTGCGAAGACCCTGAGTCAGAGGTCAAAGTTAGCTCAGAACTGAAGTGTTTCCAAAGGAAAACCTTTCCCATCACACTCTGTAAGAAAAATGGATCAACACAATACTTGGATCGAAAGACAATAAAGTCACATTGTGGAGGTCATGCAGTGACTCCAAGCTTTTAATTTAATCTGATTTCCTGTACTGGTGGAATTTTGATTACCATAAATGTTATGACATGTGGATACATGAAAGCAGGCTGGAGATAAAAATCTGTATTATTCCATTCATTTTTTCTGTAACTCACCATTCTTGCATTCAGCTCTAGACCTTGTCCAAACTACTGTGCTCCTGACACAAAAAAAGAGTCATTTGCAGAACACAGAATGTATTGGTCTGACCTGAAGTTCATAACATCAAGGGCAGCCCTGTATGAACTGGAAAATTACTCTTTTGTCTGCAGCACACCTGGACTCTTGGGTCAAGGCCCGCACAGCCTCCAGATCATGACACTAAAGAATGAAACATTTTGCAGACCTCTGTGGCGTCATACACTCTCCTTGTCTCAAGGGGAATATTTCTGATATCTCCCCTAATGGTCCGCACACAGTAGTATTTAGTTATTTCTGTTGTAGGGAGTTCCGCTGTCTCACTCCTCCAGCACTCATTTTAGGTTGGCTGGGGGAACTTTGCAGAATAAAATAAAAACCTGTGTGAAAAAATCACCCTGCTCTGTAAAACTGAGATAACCTCATTTAGCTCCTACCTAGCCTTAGTCATAAAAAGCTCACCCAGTAAGACTTGAAGTTCCACGTAGCAATGCTTCTGAGTCACAACAGATAATTTTGTGTACCAAGAACTCATTGAAAGTCCTAATTTTAAATGGAAATCTTTCAAAGCAGTAGCCAATGTGTTTCAATGAGAGATAATAGCAGTCGTACAGCTCTCAGCTTTCATTAAAAAACAAGCCTTCAAGGTATTCACCATTTTCTTTTTTTGTTTTTTTTTCCACATGAGAAATGCATTTATTTCATTTCTCAGTGTGGTGATTGTTCTACATGCTTAATGACAATGTCCTGTAGCACACTGAGCACCATCCATGCATTTCAAACTAGTACCAATCACTGCTCTCTGCCATGTCCACAGGCTCCAGGTAACTTGAAGGACACTGACTGACTTCACTGGGGGTGTGCATGGGCATGAGAGAAGAGATAAATCAATGGGGCTCTGGCCAGTATCACAGTTTTATTCTTCCAGTGCATTAAAGCTTCTGCTTGACTGAAAGGGACAGTTCAAAGTACAGAGATGAGTTTTAACGAAATATTTCAGGAAGCAAAAGAAAAAATTGCTTATGGATGACAAAAAAAAAAAAAAGCTTCCTCGTCTGTGTAGCAGCACAGCAGAAAGTGCAGACAGAGGAAAAAGGGGACAGAGGAAACCTGTAAAAGAGAAGAATGGGAGAAGCAGTCGGCTAAATGGAATGGAAGATAAATGGCAGCAGAACCTCAAGCAATAGATTTCACAGGGTTTTTTAATGGCTTGCATTTCTTATAGCTTGCAGTAGAAAATCAAGGGAGGTGCTGGCTGGTGGAGAC
The DNA here is from genome assembly GCA_013396655.1 of Campylorhamphus procurvoides. Classification (NCBI taxonomy): domain Eukaryota; kingdom Metazoa; phylum Chordata; class Aves; order Passeriformes; family Dendrocolaptidae; genus Campylorhamphus; species Campylorhamphus procurvoides. The sequence goes on along the minus strand of WBMV01003267.1, from coordinate 1,786,460 downwards.
AAGGCAATATTGGCAAGCAGTATTTTAGATGGAGGGAAGCAAGTGGAGAGATCTTGCTGGCATCATTCATCAAGAACAGAGATGAACATAATATTTTTAGCTTGTGTTGATGAAAAAAAAGTCATGATTGCCACTGTGATAGGGAATACAATCAATGGAAGAAGGGGAAGCAAGATGAGAGAAAAGATGGTCTAGGAGACAACTGAGGAGACAGCAAGCATAACAGAGCTAATAGAGGAGACAAAAATCTGAAAATCAGGAGGAAGTGATAAATAATTAACCTCAGGAGGCCAAGCTATTATAGAAGTGACATCTGATGTACAGAAGCAGATGATTATAAAAGTCTACATGAGCAGAGGAGAATGACTGGCAGAGACAGGCAAGTTCCTCAAGGATTCTGACATGGACACCTTTGTTAAGGGATGGGGAGACCAAATGACAGAGGGAGACACAAAATAATAAAGGAGCTGTCAGTGAGGGTGCATATCCAAAGCAAATTAAAAATGAAAGGGAGATAATTACAGAAGCCAAGTGTTGGAAGGGAGAGATCAGTAAAGGAAAGGCCAAAGATTACCCTCAGGTGAAGCCAAGTAGAGGAGCTGGAGAAGCCTAGCTTTTCTCAGCAGAGGCAGAGAAACTTCTGAGAAAGTGGGAAGAAACAGCAGCTTCTGAGAAAGTGGAGACAGACATGAGCAAATCAGTGGGTTGTTAAAGAGACAGACTGAATAAAAGGAATTTAGGTTTTTTTCCAAGAGCAAGAGCATGGTTGATGGTAGAGGATCTAGAAAAACAGAGAGTCATCAAAAACACAGGGGAATGAATGATGAATCAAGAGAAAAAAGAAGACAGAGAACTCATACTGTGCCTGGAAAGACTTTATAATCAAGTATAAAGAGAAGGAAGGGATCTGGGACTTGTGGAAGACAGTGCAAGAGGAAGTTGGAGGTCTTATCTTAGTCACTCTCTCCCTTAATAAGAGGACTAGCTCTTGGCAGAGGAAGGACAAAGGTTAGCAGAAATCCACATTTTATTAGTCATGAGCAAACACAGAGGGTTTGAAGCTCCCAGCCCAGTATGAGCGTCTGTATGAGAGGCAGTTCAGTCCCTGGAAGAAGTCCTGACCCTATTAAAGTCAATGACAAAACCACTGTTGCCTTCAACAGAGTCAAAATTTCACCTTGTGTCTATGGCCATTCTACTGAGACTTCCAACATGAATGCCAATTAGTGCCAGATTCAAAGGTGACATTTGTGACACAAACACGCACTCCACTGGGAGATGAGCTAGTATTATCAAACTGAGTTTACATAGACCAGTAAAGGTAAATGTGACATTCCCTAACAATTGACTGAGGCAAATAAATGCACACACAAATAAAAAACTCTGAGATTTAGAATATGTCCAAAGCATGCTAAAAATGGCATCATGATTGATTTATAGAAAAATAAATAAATAGGAGCAATTAGTAGCTCAGCCTGTGTGTGGCAGGTCTAAATGAATAAATTAGTAAGTTAAAAGACATGCATAAAATAATGTTTAATTAAAAAAAAGGGAGGGGGAACCACTTAAAAGAGTAAATTGTCTTATATTTTATATTGAATTAGTACCAAAAAAAAAATGACCTGAGGATAGTGGATTACTGCTGAGAGGCTTTCAGATGCTAGACTTATGTGACAGCCACTATTAGCACATTCAGATTAATAGTTCAACTGTAATTGGAATATTAAACAGAATGTGACATTCTGATTTTGTAAAATGTGCATCTGAGTATTTAAGAAAGTACTGGGTTGGTCTGAGATGTATGCAGGCTGGATACCACAGTATTCTGAACAGTTACTCTTTTTTTAATGAGCATGTTGATGTTCTACATATCTTTATCAAAGCCCATGCAGTCACTGTGTGGTTTAATACACAATATCAATTCTATCTCCTGGTAGCAGGGAACACTTACCACTTTATAAATCCTTGCAACACACTGATTTTAGAAGTGATTCTGGTCAGTTAGGCTTGTGGCTTCCAAAACTATTATCCCATTTGTGAGTGTAAATCTGGGCTAATTCAGTGCAGACAGACTTACCCTTCTGGTTTGCTCATTTTATGCAGATCAGAATCTCCCCTAATGTGTCTTATTCCAATTCTCCACTCTGTTCTATTATTTTCGTACTAAAATTTTAATCCATTTGGTCTAGACCAGTATAAAATAGCTTAAAGGAGCGAGGGAAAATCACAACATGCAAACCACAATAATATATGTTCGGTAGCAGATAAGCCACATTTCAGCCCTTAGGATATTCCTACTTCAAGGCAAATATATCTCCTTCTAAGCCAGATTCTGAATAAATATATGGTACCAGGAATAGATATACAAATAGAATAAATATAATATCAGGAAGTCACCACTTATCAAACGTGCATGCCCAGACACAGACACGGCCTCTGAGCAGCTGACTGTACAACCAGTGGAGACCATGGCAGAAGGGTTGAAAATCCAGCCTGAAAATGCACTGGCAAGTCTGAATGTGGAAACTTACGCATCACTTGCTCACATTGTACCTTGCCCTAGGAAATGCACTAAATCTTTTCATGTTCTACATGCCAAATTCATCAACAGCTTTGAAAGAGGGAAAGAAAGACATTGATCAGTTTTTAATTGCTCCCGTTATGTATGAGAACAGAAAAATTAGAACAAATAATGCAGCGTAAACTCACTGCTCTTCTGCCACTGTGTGGAACAAGACCTGCTCAACACCTCAGTACCTTTGAGTGAGACTGTTAGATGAGCAATCCCCACTGAAACAAAATGAGCAATCAGGCTTTCCCAACCTGTGTCACGCTGCCAGATTGGCTCTGCTTTTGCTCAGTGTGCAGCTCTCCCCTGATTTCAACCTCAGCCTTGTGCAAAGCTCACAGGTAAAAGACAACTGCCTGGTTTGGTGCCATACCAGTGTCAAAGAGAAAGGGCACGACCTCAACATGCTGGACGTGAGCTACCCTGGTGCCCTAAGTCAGGTTCTGAATGACCAGCCCAATGGTGGAAGCAGAAAGCTGAGAAAATTAGTTTTTCATCCTAAAGCTGTGGGCTAGACAGGTTTTTCTTACAGACACACTGACTTGTCCATTCCAGAGGAGAGGTGAGGGTGGGGGGATGTACTCTGCGTGTATGTGTCGAGTGAGGAGGAGACAGGTTTAATTAATCTTAAATGCCTTTGCAATTCAAGAATTGTAGCCCTGGATCAGTTCCTGTACTAACATGATTAGCAAATATTGACTTTTGAGTACAATAATAATGTGTCATCTGAAACCCTTGATAAGTAACTTAAGTACTTCCTTAGCTTGCATCTTATTAAATTAGATGAGGTATGGTTGAGGCACATTACACAAAGCCATCGAAATGAGAAATCAGACCTAAAGATTTTAGCATTGATTAAGGAAAGTCAAAAGTTGGAATAAAGATTAAACTCTGTGGCACATATTCTGATCTCCATCCATCGCTGTGAGTACGCATTGCCTCACTCTAGGATTTATGCTGATGCTAGTGAGGTATTCAAAATTTGTTTCAGTATTTACTAATATGGATGTGTTTTCTTTGGAGTCTTTTAGCATGGAGTGAAGTCATTTTTTTTCCATTTTTGCAATACCTTAATTGTCATACTTATAACAGGGGTAAACATTTGCTCTTTGTGACTTTTTGACATGCAATCCATCACTTGATTATGTATGATGACCATATAATGTCAGTTTTACGGAAGGTTAACTGGCATAGGTTTTGAGCTTTTGAAGCTAATGTAAGGGAGAAAAAGAAAGGCGTCACACTTGTGTGCCTGTGAATATAGTACGTATAACGTACTCAAATCTGCTCATAAGGTTTAGTTTAAAAATGTGTACAGCAGCTCAACCAAGAAGGGAGTTAAAAGATGTGATACTCCTCAGATGCAACCTGACAAATCTTACTTTATTGATTAGTTTTCAAAGGCAGTGCGCTGAGAGCACTACACTTACAATAGACTTTGGAATGAGTAGTGGGGGGGTGGTGGTGAAAAAAGCTCCAAATGTCATCAAAGCAAATGGTCTGTGAATGTTGCTTCAAAGCTAGTCATTAGTTGCCAGGGTATTTTGCCACAAAGCTTGTAAAGAGGTTTTCCTGGAGGGGAAGGTATGACAAAATGCACTTCTTGGCAAGATGACTTCTGCTTAAATAACAGGACACATTAATTCTTGCTTGATACATAAAATTAATTAGAGGATTAACATCCTTTATGAAATTTTGCCAGAGATTTTTTTCCTTTTTACCAGGAATAGACCCCAGGCCTTTTCTGTACTCTAATGAAATTGCAAATTGACTTGTGTTCAAATGATGCTTGACTAAAATGAATAATTAAAAATGTATTGCTAACAATGAGATGGGTCAGCTGATCTTTTCAAGGATTAATTAGTTTCAAGAACCATCTTTCTTATGTAACACAGCAAAGGCCAATGCCAGCCCACCTTTTATTCATGCCGTAGTTCCCCTTGAAGTCAATGGACCCATTCTACTCCGAATTATCCAAGGTTTTATTCCAGATTCAGTCTGTTTAGAGTGGGTTTTCCTCTACAGTAATTCAGAGAGGAGCTACCCCTGAAGGAATTGAGCTCTTATTCAACCTACAATTCAGTGAGCCTGATTCCTCTCTTTATAAGGGTCTGACTTGATGATCCTTGTGGGTCCCTTCCAACTCAGAATATTCTGTGAAACTCTCTGATCCAAAACCAAGCTGAACTGGAGGGAGTCTCCTGTTTGTCTTCATTAGGCTTTGCCTAATGATGAACAACATAGCGTCAGTGTAAGAACTTTGTGACTGTGAAAGGAATTGGGATTCAACTTTCCATAGGTCAACAAGTGGATAAATGAAGAAAAGCTAAGACTAAAGGGAACAGGGAAGCCTGTGTGTGATTGTGAGCATGCTGGTCCATGAAACATGCTGGGATCTACTTTCCAACATCAATAAGGAGGTTCAGGAACTCGGAAAAATGACTGAACGGAATTTTTTTCAGAAGCAAATCAGGAATTTAATTCTCTGATTTTTTCAGATGTTTAGATTATATATTTTTCAAAAGCAACTCTGCATAGTTATTGGGATTCCATTTTTACATGTGCCTTAAAAAATCTCACTGAATGCCTATCTGCTTCTCCACACCTCTTTGAAAATTGGCTCTAAGTTCCCATTTTCAACAGTGACCTGCATACTGTGGCATCTAACTCTGGCTGAGTGCCACACAAAGCAATATTTGGAGGTTAAGAGCAAAAAGCTGGAAAAACTGCCCTACTACTGCAATTCTGTTCCTTTTGGTACTTGGGTTGGTTCATTTAGGGCTGATGTGGGTGTTTCTGCTACCCTGTGCCACATAGAAATTTTCTCAGATACTTTGAAAACTTAACCTTTAGCTTCATGTAAGGTGAGATTTACAGAGGCATAAAGGTGCAAAGGGACGTGGTGGTTAGAGCCAAGGACCCAACTGGTAACTTGCTGCTGAAAATCTCTTTCATTGATCTATCACTTTTAAAATATGAAATGTCTGAGTTGCTTCCCCAGTGTGTGCAAATAAGCGTGTTTCAGTTTTTAAATTCCTTAATCACCTTGTGTGTTTGTAAAAGGTCCCTTTCTGCAATGAGCATTTTGAAAAAGGAAACCTAACATTCAATTTCAGTGTTTTCTCAAAACACCTTCTAATTCTCAAAACGCTTATTTCTACTTGCATGTTTCTGAGTTCCTGTCTCCAATGGATTTTTCAGATGTGTTTTATGTTGTGTTATGATGTTTCTAATTTGGGTGATGAAAGGTTAAAAGATACGCCTGTATGAAATTACTCAGTGGCTCTTGTGAACTAACATCAGAGCTTATTGAGTATGATCACTCTGTCATTTGCTTTGGCTACGGCAAAGCTTTCAGATACAGTAGGAATAAGTTGGGATCCCCAGAGCCTACTGTAGAATTTGAAGCGGGGCAAAAAAGACATAGTTTCCTTGCCTGAGACCTGCTAGCCATGTGTAAAGAGACGATGCTCTGGAAAATGTTGTTTTTCTTTGGCTGCCCTTTAGTCAGTTCTTCTCACTGCTGGCATCGTGCAGAGTCAGCTTAAAAGGTGTATTTAGCATTGAGGGATTTGGTAAATACTGCTTTATTGTGCTTCGTACTCCCTACAGGGCATTCTGAAGAGATGAATAATAAGTGTGAACAGGAAGAGCAAGTTTCCAGTCCTGTCAAATTAATTAGAGCAGACTAGAATGAAGTGAGCTTTGCCGTTAGGTAGGTTCAAAGCAGGCAAAGGGAGTCGCTCAGGCATATACAAAAATGTTACCCCCTCTTCTATTATTATTGTTTGCTTTTGAATCAGATATAAAATGTAGCCGTGTTTTGTTATCCATAACAAAACCTCTCTCAAATGCTGGGTGTATAAATAAAATAAGCTGGATATGCAGAGCCCCTGCTGTGGCAAAAGCAAAAGTTGCCAAGCGATGACGCTGCCCTTAGAGCTGCTGCTCGGGAAGTGTTTGCTTACAGTTTGAAGGGAATTACCAACACCCAAGCTTAATGTCACTTAATTCCGTAAAGACATTTTAGGGATTGACTCAGCTCCCAGCTGTAAAACAGTCCCTCCTGATTCGCCAGCTGCCTGCTTCACAATTTTCTGCAACTTGCCTTTTTCCTTACAGCAGCCCAAAAAAGCCATTCTCGGTGTCATACTTGGGCTCTAGTTCCTGTCTTTTCTTAAGTCTTTTCAGACAGCCATCAATATAGGAGGTTAAAAAGGGTCTCATCCAAATCCTGCTACAGTCAGTGGAAAAGATTCCTGCTGAATGAAGTGAGGGCTGGATAGGATCGGTAGACCCTATTTTTTCATTCGCTTCCTAGACAGGAGTGATCTCTATGGTGCATTTCCAAGCTCTGGTATGAAATGACTCAAACTCTGAGGCTACTGCTTCTCTTGAAAACTATTCCCCAGACTAATCAGATCATTTGATAGGAAAATTATTTTCCCCCTTATCACAAGACACCCTTTTTATTTCATTCCCTTGGAAAGCCTTAATTTTTATTCTCCCTCAGTTGTGTTTTCACATTTGAAGCAATAATTAAGCATATAACATACTCCTCCTGCACTTTGCATTTGTACACTTTTAAGTGCTTTCATACTTCTCTCTAACTAAGCCCTTTCTATTTTGGAGCATTTTATTGCTCTTCTGTGACTTCAGTGCATAAACCTTCTTTCTTTTACTTGCCTGCGTGTGGTGTCCAGAAATGTGAACTGCTTTTTCACAGTATTCTACAGCAGCTATCCCCATGGACAAGAATATTTGGATGAGATTAAGTTGATCCTTAGTGTTAGTCACCCTACACTACTTTTTGGTGATAGAGGGATAAAAAAGACAGTTGGATGGTCTAATTGATATCATCCTAAAGCAGAGGTTTAAATCAGGTGAGACCATGTCCTAAAGGGCCTATTCATCTACTGGGAGGCTTACAAAGGAGTCTGGGAGGACTGGTGTGGCTGTGAATGTTTCCCATAGACATATACTGTCCCATGAAATGAATCATGCCCTTGGAAATGTGCAACTGGAAGCGTTATTCAGAGTGGTTTTGAAAGGAAACAAATGCCATGTCTAACAAAATAAATCTGTTGTGAAAAACTTATTCCGCTAACTTCTTATCCAGGGAGGCTCACAAAAATTAGGGATTTTCATAACCTTGGAAGCTCCTGCTTTGATGTTTATAGAATGGAAAATTGTGGTTGTTGCTGCTGTTTGTGTTGAAAAGTGTTACAATGAAGATGCACCAGATTTGTAACAAGAATTAACAAAAAATCATGCTGAAACATGAATGAAATGTTTTAGTGTTCCCTACATCCCATTGTCAGTTTAGCCTCAGGTTTCTTTTTTCTAATTTTAGTTCATAGAGAATTTCAAACTTCTTGTGCTCAGTCTGCTTCAGAACAAAATCACACATTAAATTTGGGATTTCCAGCTAAATTGACACACCAAAGTCAGCACCTCCTCCATTTTGTTTCGTACACAGCCTTCCTCAATCTTTTCTTTTGTTTCTCTCTTTTAATGGAATACAAGAATATTCACTTCCAATTTTCCTCTGCTCGTCCTCTTTTTCTGAAGCTGCAGTTTAGATGTCACTGTTGGCCTCTGATAAGTACAGCTTGTTCTCCAGCTCTCCATGTACTGTACTTGACCGCAAGGGTGTGGGAAGGAACACAGAAGGTCAGGGAGAAAATCTCATCCTTATACATTTTGGTCCAAAATTTATCTGATATGAATCAGCGCTGCTCAGCTGCCTATTGTTGTGTGCCTCTGAAGAGCTCAGATATCACCGTGGTGAGTGTCTGTGCCATAGAAACCAAGGAAAAGACATATCCCTGAATGTTTTCTCCATTTTAGGGTGGGTACAGTGGCATGGGAGTCGAAAGTCAGCTCACTGAAAGAAAACATGGTGAGGAGTACTTCAAAAACCATGACATTCCTGTGAGCAGGCTGTTACCACTGATTCTCTTTCAGCTCCCTAAATTCAGTTTTTGGCAGTGGCTTTAGAGCAGCCAAGGAAATCCTGCTCTGGGATGTGCATAGGGAAGATCATCCACAAAGGGAATAGTTTTGGTGTTGGGGACAATAAGAGTTCTGGGGCCTGAGACTTAGAAGCAGACACTCCCTTCTCTTTTTGAAAGAATTTCAAAATCCTTTGGTTTTAATTCCAAATTGGACAAAAAAAAAAAGAGACATTTTACAATTGCAAAACCGTCCATAAAACTGAATGGTCTTTCTCCCCACAACTCCATCTGAAACAGATGGAAATTTCTTTAGTGAAGTGACCACTTAATTAAAAATATGTGATACCAAATTAATACCATTTCAGTAGGTACTGGGAAGACAAATGAAGATTGTCTAACCTACTCCAGGTGTCTAAGACAACTATCTATTGCTGTTTTAAGGTGTCTGGCAGCTGGTAAGTAATTTAAATGATGCTTGTCAGCTCCCAGATAGAAGAAATAAATGAACACAAAAGAGCAAGATTTCAATTAAAGTTCATCATGTAAAACAGGCCTCATGCCTTCCCTGACCACAGAGATTAGCTTTTGTGTCTGGAATTGCATTTAATAAACCTCCTCCCTTGACATGGAACATCTGCTCCCTTTAGGACTATTGTTTTACACCCATAAATAAAACATAAAATTATATTTTTGTCACTCTTCAGGCCAGATCTTCAGCTGGCATAAATCAATGGCAAGCAGTCAACCTCAGCAGAGCTCTGCTGACTTAAACCAAATGAGGATCTGGCCCTTGACGCTTTGGTGCTGAAGAAAATAATGGGTCTGGGCAGAGTGTGTGGGACATTGTTTATCAGAGAATGTGTGTGAAAGTACGTGGAGCAAGTAACCACAAAGCATGATTGATCTCTCCAGCATATTTTAACACTTTTTTTTCAGTGTTTACTGAAACCTTTTAGGTAGTGCAGTCTTCTCAGATATCGTTTATGTTTGAAAAGCTTTCTAATTCATAATGAAAAGTTACGCGCCGCTCCAATGAACCTCCAGCTTCAATTACTTGCAGTGCAAATGGCTGGCCTGCATTTTGACCAATGTTTATGGGGCTTGGCAATTTTTCAGTAGCTACTTTACCCTGATATGATTAATTTCTTGCATAATGTGAGGTTTTGCATGTGTAGAGCTGAAATAATCCTACAAGGCAGAAGAGAAATAAAAGAGCTTGTGTGTTTCAGCTTTAAAAACACTTGAAACATAACATCACATTTTTAAGTGTGCCAACGATAATACAAGTTAGCCATGGATGAAGACGACCACAAGAGACATGAAGTTGCTGATGGGATTCAGCAGCATGCAAGTCATTAGTTGGCTGGTAAGGTCAGCACCGTAGATCATAGCTGGGAAGTCCCAGGAGCAGGGAAGCAAGAGACAAACCTGGAGCTCATCGTACATGAGTACAGCAATAGAAGGAAGGATGGCAACTGGTACTCATTTGCTTTCTTAAATGCCAAATCCCTCTCTTCATGCCAGTATCCCTTTGCACCAGAAGGATTCACGTGTATTAACTACCCTGAAGTAAATGGATGTAAAGCTCAAATACAAAAATCTTAATTTAAAAATATGTTTTGATTTAAGCACGTGAGAAATCTGGCTGGTGCCAGGCTGGAAAGCTGGGTTTGTGCTTTGGCTTCTTTATCAGAATCAGACTTTACAGTAGATGTGACATTTGGATCTACACCACCCTAAGAAGACAAATATTGATGACAGTTTTCTTTTGACAGGATTTGAGGAGAAGGAGGCATTACCACCCAAGCTGCCTGCCTGCTTCTGCCATGCCAATGGATACATCTGCTCAAGTTCAGTTCATCGTGTAGGCTCTTAATGGGAGCTTTTCTGTGATTTATGTTAAACTACTGTGCTGTACGTGCTGTAAACACATGAGGCTCTTAGGTGGGCACATGACCCCATGTGCTGATCTGGGGAGCGTCATCTTCAGCAGAAGTTGCTGAGAAGATCGCTGGAGGTGGAAACCCCTTAAACTACTTTCAGAAGAAGCCCTTAGGTACCTTCAAAATCCCAACCTCCATATTTTTATTTAATACAATCACACACTTGTCACCTTAATAGAAAGTATGTCTGCATTGCAAATTCCAGTACGGTGAAGAGGTACTGAAACTAGCTATAAATGAACTAACTATAAATGAGCCTGCTTTCTGGCAGGATAAAATAGCCCATATGGAGCTAACACTGCCAAAAAGCCAGGTAAATTAGTCCTCTTGGTGTTCTCTGCTGTCTCATCTTGACTGCGTCCAGTATCCACAATGGTTCATTTACGGCCAGCTTGGGCATTTTTGCATTGTCATGTGGACATTCTCAGAGCAATATTGTTATTATTGCTTTAACATCTACAAGAGAGCCTTCCGGGGCATAGTTACCTTTTACCTTTTGCCTTTTAGTGCAGGGGAGCCAGCTGTGAGGTGACAGCTCTGCAGCATGACCTCAGTGATTTGTGCTTACAGGAAAGTACACTAAGTAGATGTTCATCTTGGGTGATAGTGAATGCTGGGTCACTCTGAACCCAGGAAACTACTTTATGGCCAAAAAGAGATCATGCAGAGAAGGACTTGATACTGAGACTTGGAAGAGTTTTGCTTTTAAACTTTTTTAATTTGGCTTTTTGTAAGATTTCTTTTTTTTTCTTTATTTTAAAATAAACAGATGATATATGTGGGATTAGTTGACCTACCCTGGGTAACTCGGCCACTTTGGTCCTTCAAGCTCTAAAGAGACTGGATCAACAACATTATTTAAATTTTAACATTCTTACTTAATATCTAAAGACATGTTTTCATGGATCTCAAACATTTTGAATAATTTTTTTAAAAAGCATTAAAAAACTTAAGAAATGTGTTAGAAAATTACCTAAATTAACTGAATTTAAAACGAGTCCTGAAGCAAAATCTATCCCTGAAATCTGAAGTGATGTGGAAATTCACAAGGCACCTACATTAAAAAGAAGGGAAAAAAACCCCAACTAAGCAAAGATCAATTTATATGTAAAATTTCAGATACATTGATAAGTAAGGGACTGTTTAGTATAGAAACATCTTTATTTCCATGAAGTTAAGGCAGTATGGCTTGTTTCATTTAGGGGAAGTAAAATAAGTTATGCTGATAAAACTGAACCTGCACCTCTGCATCAGACAATTAACACACTGGCATGGCCAAGTGGGCAAAAAATCACACCCAATTCAATACCCATACCCCAGAAAGACCTCTAACAACAACTGCAGATATATCACACTAACAGAATTCCATAGGCTTCAGAAATTAATTTCATCCAATAGTGAAGCTTTTTACAACCAGATTGTACGAAACATGAGAATCCACTTCAAATTGCTGGATGACTTATGTGATCTCCCTCAGTAGCACGAAGAGTGAAGAAGACAACTTTAAAATGCCCCAGTGCTATCTAGTTTCCCACTCAGTGTTCTGCCTTGTCTACACTTTGCAGCAAAATGGGGTAGAGCAATCAGCATGTGATGAAATCTCCTCAAAAATGTGAATGCAGCCCTTTCTTTTTCTGTATTTACTTACAGATCAGGGTACCCCTGAAGAACTATAAACAACTGAGAGCAAAAAATAAAAGGACCTCTGAAAAGTTTTATGTCCTCCAAACTATAAATGTCAGGTGGCAATACTAGGCAGTTTATTTTTCTGTGGAAATATATAAATTTTTTTTTCCATGAAAATATTTTCTCTGGGAAAAAGAAAAAAAAAAACCAAAGCCCTAGTTTGTCACTGGCAATTTTATGAAATGTATATAAATTTGCAGCGGTACTGATGAATGCCTTTGATAAGTTGAGTTGACAATTTATTTTTTTCTCCTGCCCAAAAGAAAGTAATGGGTGTATTAAAAAGTGCTTGCATTTCTAGGTTTTGGTGGTTTGGATTTTTCTTTTTTTTTTTTTTTTCAGATAGTGGAGGAGTAATGAAAAAGACCAGCCAGAAGTCGTATACGCAGACATCTGTATAAAAATCCAGATAAGGCAAAATTTGGGGATAGCAGCAAAGAACCACCACAACAAGCTGGGTAACTCCAGGAACAGCATTTGCCAAATGAAACATTACATTTTTACCAAGCTGAGGGCCAGCGTGTGATGTGAAATGCTGGAGCCGAGCACGTGCACATGGCTGGGGGATAAGGGGCACACACACCACTTTCCAAAGGTGGGATTCCTCACTACTGTGCTTTCCCTCCCCAATTAAGGGTTGAAATGAGCCACTGGAATCTACTGTATATCCTGGGGAAATGAATATCCTGGCTGCTTTCCAACCCATATTTCTCTCTTTCTACAGCAAACAAACAATAGGCCAAAGTAGGATGTTGTATGTCGCTCTGGGAAAAAAGAAAAAAAAAAGAAAAAGAAAAGCACGAAGTATTGATAAACTGAGATTAATTTTTACAAAAGTGTTTATATCAAGTGCATATGCTTTGCCTCTTGGCCATTATGGAAATGTCAGGGGTTTAATTGGCAGCTGTGAATAGCAGCACCTGCAAACAGCTCAGGGCTTGTTCCTGTGGTCTAGCAACATTCTTACTTTATGCTTTAAATAAAGGCTTACTCACTGAGACAGAAATAACTGACAGTGGATGATTGATGATTGCCCATCACGCAATGGCTGACATCTACCATTCACTGAATCCATTTACAATTCCACTTCCAGATTTCATTAACAGGGCCGTGACATCTAGGAAAGGGATTGATACAGATGGCAGCTCAGTTACAGAGTTCAGCTGATGCTGAGCGTATGTTAAGCATGGAAAACAGATTACTATGAGCTCCAATCTATCTCATGTGGTACATTTTGGAAACCCTATCTGTTTACTCCAGGTAACCTTTTATAGTTCTATTTATCCTGCCTAGTTTCAAACCAGATAGCAATTTTCCATAGTGGAGAATTTATAGTGCCATTTGCAACATGCGTTTATAAAAGACTTACCTCCGTGAAATATTAAGACAAGATTCTGGCATTCTAAAGGTTCCCTTTATGCTTAAGAAGGAAACAACAACAAAAAAAAAAATGTGAGCACATAAAATCCGTGATTTCCCTCATCACAAATATCCTCTTCGAGCAAAACAAATGGCTCTCTCCCCACCGTGCACCTGGGTAGGTCTCAAACCTCAGCGGCTGTGGGGCTCAGAGGCAAATAAAGAAGTTTCCAGTCCCACTTGGCTCAGAACTCGTGCTGACCTCTGTCTGAGATGGGACACAGCGTCCTGCAAATCCTGGGTTTTATCTCAAGCTCATTGGGTTTGGCACAGGCTGTTCTTCAGGAAGGCTGAGGCTCAAAAGGCGATTTTCCATTTTCATGAGGAAGCTGGGCCAAATATCAGATCTGAAGTTAAGTTTTCAAATCTCAGAAAGTCTGGAGGTGATCACACACAGGATTTCAAGTCAGCTCACTGCTAGGGTGAGGGATGCTTCTAAAATTAGAGCCCCCTTCAGAGCAAGGGCTTAGGGCACTTTTCCTTTGGTGTTTGGGTGGAGCAGTAAAAAGCAGTATCATGAGTACTAGTTAAAGAGTACCATGAAATCTGAAAGGCTACCTCTGAGTTGAAATGATATCCTGTAAAAGCAGTCAAAGCCTAGAGAATGCTCAAAACAGCCTATCCCATGCAAATAAACAGTCTTAACTTAGCCCAAAGCCAGGGGAGTAAGAAATAAGCCAAGCAAAATCCAGGTATAACATCTCATCCAAGTAACTAAGGGTGTCACTTACTATGTTGATGCAGCTCTGTAACAACAACCAGAGCTCCCAGGGCAGCTGCTTCAAGGAGACAGTCTTAATTTTCATATCAGTCCACAACCTTAATGTCAGCCCAGCTTTCAAACCCCTCTGAACATACAGTAGACCCTTTGTCAGATGCTCTATCCTTTTTTTCTTGAAGTCATCACAGCTTCACTCTCTCCAGGGTCTTCTGAAATCCAAACTTGTGCTGTTCTTATTCACACAACCCAAAGATGGTGCAGGGGAAGCTGGTGTTAATATGGTCTTTAGCAGGTGCAGAGATAGCCAGTTTCCAGGCTGACACTTGTAATGGCTTTCCCAAAACAGTTCTGTTTTATCTCAGACTTGCTGAGCCAAATCCATTCTTTCCGTGTTTGAGTGAACTTTGTACATTTAAACCACTACTTCAATCTCCCTACATAATTACATACAGTCTATATTGTAAAAAAATCCGTGGTACTTTTCTTTATTATGTTTATTTAAAACAATTAAAGATGATCACACACAAACTCAAGAATTAACATTGTGCAAATATTTATACAGAAGCTAAAGCTAAGACTTTTCCTCCCTTTCTAGGTGAAACATGGAGGATTTGTTCCAGGGAAAACAAATACATTGTCCAGTTTAACTAAAGACAGCATGAAAAGTCCTCCGTGCTACCTCGTTCAAAAAGACTGTGATACTCTTTGTAAAGAAAACACCCTTCTTGTCTGTGTGCCTTCCCTTATGTGGGCCAACATTGATGGTAATAGATGTCAGAACAGAGGATTTCCAAGAAATTTCCCTAAAGCCGCAAAAAGTATGTTCCTGTAATATTCTTAAAATCAACGATGCAAAAAGGATTTTTAAAGCTTGTCAAAGATGCGTGAAAAATCCAGCAACTGTAACAGAAGGAACTACACCATGTTTTGGAGATAAGGACATGTATGCACAAGTTTAAACAGGGCTTTAAAAACTAACTTTAGGCACCCCACTTTTATTCCTTCTGTAATTCTGGTTCATCTGATTCCTCTTCACTGAATTTCTTGCTGTCTAGCACACAGCTGAAGATAGCGGTATATTTTTTTGCTATTCCTTTCAAACACCTGGTTAAAAAAACACTGAGAAGCTACTTCAGCCTGGCACTGAGGTGGGTGGTTGATACCTCATCCCCACAGCAAAGCTGGGAAGCAGCACTTTAAAGTAAAACATGTTGCCCTGGTGCTCTGTTGAGCAGGGGCCCAAAAATATGACACAGCCAAGAAGAAGAGAAGTCCACTCCAATTTTAGATGTTCAAGTGCAGGCACCCAGCTCTGAGCTAGTCATTGGGGGCAGCTAGTATGCCTCTAGTTTGTGGACAGAACCTTACTCATGCCTCAGGAGTGGAGATGTTAAAAGTTGACAGATTTCTCTTTTTTTTTTTTTCTTTTTAACTCCTGTATGGTTCTACTTCATCAGATATCAGGCAGGAAAGAGATGAAACAGGAGAGTAAATACATCAAATACCATTGGAAGGATCTCTGCTGCTGCCTCGCAGTTGCATGTAACCCGAGGATGCTAAGTGTGGCTTGTAAAGTCAGAGAAAAGTATGTCCAGCAAGAAGGAGCTCGGTTTGTGGGTGCAGTAAAGTATTGTGCCAGAGTCTTGCCCTTCAGCAGGACATGAAGCACCTCCCCTATGGACTGGAGAACCTCCCTTACAAAAACAGGCTGAGAAAGTTGTGGCTGTTCAGCCTGGAGAAGAGAAGGTTATGTGGAGATGTCATAGCAACCTTCCAGTATCTGGTATCCAGTATACTGGATTCCCCTACAGGGAAGTCAGAGAAGTTCTCTGCAGTGAACTGCAGTGATAAGGCAAGGGGGAATATGTACATATGGAAAGGAGAAATTTAAGGTAGATATCAGGAAGAAATTCTTTACTGTGATGATGGTGAGACATTGGCACAGGTTGTCCAGGGAGGTTGTGGATGCTCCATCCCTGGCAGTGTTCAAAGCCAGGCTGGATAATGCCTTGAGCAACCTGGTCTAGTGGGAGGTGTCCCTGCCCATGGCAGTGGGTTTTTGGACTAGGTGACCTTTAAGGTCCATTCCAACACCTTAATATTCTATGGTTCTGGGATTCTGTGCATTGGTTACCTTCCATGTGCTTGGAAGCTTTGGGGCAGAGCAACAATGAGGGCAGTCAGAGCTCACCTGCAGACTCACCAAGGCAGAGCAGGGAGCACACCCTGCTCTCTGCTGCTGATGGAGCTCCTGAGTACAATAATCTGCACGACATGAGTGATGAAGAACAGCTTGGGATAGTAATATTTGCTATTAGCCTAGTTAATTCCCAGAGTCTTAGCAGACTCTTGTGACTGTTGTATTCTTGTCCCCAAACGTCCCTTAGAACTCTAGGATAATGGGGGAGACACACATGCCTTCACCAGCACATGCCAAGGACTCCCCGTACACCCTTAATTATTGCCTGGTTTGACTTGCTCTCCAGTGACATCAACCTTTCTGAATATGTGCTAGCCAGAGGAGATTTTTGTGCTTTAAATTAAGTGTCTAAATCCATGCATGTGAATTTGGGACAAACATACTCCCAGGGCTACTTCTGAAGGTAAAACCTGCAATGAATTTGAATGCACTCAGATCTTGCAAAAAAATGGACAACATGGGTAAGTCTGTTAATTAAAAAAATTAAAACAAAAAGAGAAAAAAAGAAAAGAAAGAAAAATGCAAAACCCCCACAACTTATTTTACACTGAGATGAATGATATGTATTAAATTAAAGCTGTGCTCAGTGAGAAGTATGTGAAACAAACTGCTTTTTTTGGCTACACATCTTCCATCTGGTGCTCTCAGTTAGACAGGGATGTTGTGTAAAAGCAATATAGAATTAGGTAATAAAAGATCAAACCAAAACGCGACCGTGGAAGGAAGAGGTGTAAGGGTCAGGCTTACCACACTCGCCACATTACTTCTTCATTTCTAAGCTCTTCATTTTGCAAGCAGGACGTTCCTGCGGCATCATGGGCATGAATCTGGCATGAAGTCCCCCACAGTACAGTTCTTTATCATTACCCAGCAAAATACAAATTCCTAGAGCCAAAGAGCACCTGTAATTTCCACTGGAGTCAGTAGGGGCTTTGGGTATTACTTTGAATCCCCAACAGTCAGCTCTTTTTTAATTTTCCATTTAATTGTTTCAAAACTTTCAAAGCTAGCTGAAAACAGCATGAAATGATGTAAAATAAATTGCACTGTAAATTGTGCAAAACAAAATTTAAGAATAGATATTGGCTAAGGTGCTACTTTTCAAAGAGTGTCTCAAGAGTTGCAACTGGCAGTTACAATTGTATTCAGATCTGTCCCTTATTTTCCCTTACTGATGCATCCATATATTACAACAAAACACAGCACAGTCAAAGGTAACCCTGTAGAAATAAAAATGTGCTTAGGATCAGATCCTTGTTATTACATGCATGGTGAACATTTGATCTGTATTTATTGAGCTTGGACTGAAGTGTGCAGATGAGTAAGTGCCCTCAGTTCGGCAGTTAGCAGATCTTTACTTATAATTTATAAATAAAGACTATGTTCCAATGAACAAAGGCTCAGAACAGCCTACTAACCATCACCCTTGTGTCACTCCACTCAAATAACCCCCTTTCCTTTTCTGCATGGCTGTGGTTGAATTCTTTACAGGGTTACCCTGTCTCATATCTCAAAGGCACATGGTGTGGCACTCAATTGTTATTTTGAAATGAAGGAGAAAATTGTTTTAGCAGACACCAGAAAATACCAGAGATATATCAACTCTGTTTGGGATGTCCCAGGGAAAAAAAACCAAAACAGCTCCCCTAAGAACTGACAGAGGTGGAAGGGGAAAGGGGAGAAAAGAGATGAGAAATCTGTATTTACACCACTTGGCATTGTAAAATAAGGGCAATCTTTCCCAATTCAGAAAATATAACCCCAGTTTGCTCCTAGGATAACATTTTTCTTGAAAGGAAAGGAAGCCATTCCGCCTTCTCACGTCTCAGCTTCTGTTTACACAGAGTCATTGTGCAAGTCATCTATGTTGTTGATCTTCTTATGCTCTGAATCATGACATTTGCTTGGACCATTACGATCAAAATGCATTCATTTCTGGCAGATAAAAATCTTTGTTTTCCATGCATAAGGACAGACAACACAGTAATGAAAACACTGGTCCAAGAGCAAAACACTCACGAGTTCTTCAGGGCAACACGTTGAAAAGGAAGAAAAGTGTGTTAGAAGTGAAAAAAGAGGCCACCAAATGGGTGTAAATAAAGCTCTGCTGCAAGGCCATTTTTCACTGCCAAGAAGGTGTAAAGTGGTCTTCGAGTTTATGAGAATCAAACCCTGAGGCAGAGAAGATGTTGGCTCTTAGGCCACAGATAAATGAAGGGCAGATAGAAGAGTAGAACCTATCCCAATAGTGGAAGTCAACTGATTTTAACAGCACTATATACCTTGAGAATTTGATCCCAAGGGTGTCAGTCCCTTACAGAGCATGGACAAAGTGTGGGTGGAGAACAAATTGCCAAGGGACAACCGTATCTGCTGCCATCTCCTGCCAGGGCAACCTGGATAACCTACTAACCACTCCAATCAAAAAAACCTCTGCAACAGGACCTCAATAATTTTCTCCACCTATGAACAATAATCTTGCGTTTGAGCTCCTAAGAAAAGTTTGGAGTTGACTTACCTATGCCTTTATTCAACTCTCTAAAAATGACCCTGCTGCATAAATTCATGTTGAGGAGAAATTAATGGCCCTTCTGGTGAGCTGGAGTTAGTCTTGAATTCTGGAAAGATGGGTTGACCACGATTTTGTAAAATTACAAAAAATCCATCCTGCTAATTTGTATATGGTCATATGCAAGAGTTTCATATGATTTTTTTTCTTTTTCTAAATAAAGAAAGAAACAGCTAAAAGAGGTAACTTACAAAAGTTACTGACAGAGGAGAGACAAAATCTATCATCTCTCCCACCAAAGGCATATAGAGAACCTTCCCCATGCAGAACATCAGCACGACACCTCTCTGCACCATGTCTCTGCTTTAATTATGGGTCTCAGCAATGGCACTGCAAACAACTATTTTTTCCCGGGGCTTCATAACTCAACTTTAACAGATTGCTCTAGGCTGACACATGGTTTCAACTTGAGAGCAAGCATTTCTTTTATAAACAGCTTTTTCTTTTCTTTTAAATGGTGATTTCTTTTTGGTTTTGCTTGTAATGTATGTAAAATTATTTGGGATGCTTTTTGCACTTGTGTACAGTAACTCAAAAGCAGCTTTCATTGGAACAGTGGAATTTGGCAAGTGAACAGTCAATATTGCCCTCTAATTGCTTTTAGCGTCTTTGCAAAAATAAAAACGTCATTTAAAATGGCTGAGATATTTCAATTTGAAAAGTGGCTACTGAACAGGCACAATAATGGCATGGATTTTTACTTTGTGTATGTAATGCACATATTCAGCATAATGTGATCCCTAAAATATACATCTCCAGATTAGGGCTGTACTAATCATTGATTTTTTTTTTTTCACTTCAGTGGCTGAAATAGAAAAACAAAATCTGTTTTGGTTGATATAGAACATTTTTCCTTCTTTCTCCACTTCCATGAAAACTCCAAGACATAGAGGTAATACATACATAACGTAACATCTCCATTTGAAGGTAAAAAAAATACAAGAGGAAAAAATATATTATTAACAAAAGCTCTGTTGCACACTGTACAAAAAAGAAAAAAACCCAAGGATGTGATCCTGTCCCTCCCTTCATGTTTTCCCCCCATGTCACATATTCTGCAGTTTAAGCCTCTCTACTTTTAGAAACCTTAAACATATGATTTGGGAATGCCTTTAATAGAAAGTTGTTCATCCACGGTCACTCTCATTGGCTTCCTGTGGCCAGCAGGAGTCCAGTAGCTAGAGACGTCTTTACTTAAAATGCAGACTTTTGAGTTTGCTCCTGAGATCTGAAGATAAACTGGAATATGTGCCCTCATTCCACTCTAGATTATAGTCTTGGTGATGCTCTCCACAGGCCAAAGAATATTTAACAAAGCCTTGCATCTCCACCAGCTTGGACAACGCAGACTTGTACCTGACAGAGCATGTTTACCTGCCCGTGAGAGCACTTACAGGACAGAAAGGAGATGGGAGCACAGGCATCCTTGGTATGTCACCTCCGAGGGAACTGCTTTAAGAGAGGGGTAACAGGAAGGGAAAAGTACTACCTCCTTTCTCTGCTGATGTTTTGGGTGGCCTTGAAGAAGCCCAGGCTTTGCCAGTGAGTGGCAGAGGAACACCTGTTTCATGAGATCTGCCAGGTTGTGTGGACCTCTGTCGTTCTACATTTTAAGCAGAGCTTAAATACTTGCAGGTGACTGGATCAGTTGATACTTAGATACCACAAGCCTTCCCACACCACGATATGATGCTTTGAACCTTCACACCAGTCTCTTCTTTCCATCATGAGATGAGTTTTAAGCTTATAACATTGTTATAAATACATGGTTTGTTTTCATTTGCCATGCATTGTTTTTAACATGCAAATTGGCAACTCACTTTTGTCCTTTTCTTCCACACTCATGAAGATCAAAGCCCTATTTTATGGTTGGGGTTGGATTTTTTTATTTTTTTTTCACAAGAAGCTAGGGATGAGTCTGTGTTCATGTGACTCCAGAGCCTGAGGCTTTAGAAATCATCACAGGAATCTCACTAAACATCATGTGTTGACAGCAGAGCAAATAGCGAACATTCACTTGTCTGGTAAGATTGTATATTAATTCAAGACCATCAAGAACCACAACCATATTTCTCTAAAAGGCAACAACAAGTCGGGGCGGACTAGCTGGGAGAAAGGGTTGAACAAACAGGCTTTGTTCAGGCCTTTTCATCCCATTGAAGAGTCCCTGTTGTACCTCTCCCAACCACCCCTCCTTGTCTGAATGGATTCGCCACAGTCACTAAGAGGTTTTTAAAAAGTGTCCCTAAGTTACAATATGCTATTCTAGGTCCTTTTCTGACAGGTAATCCTCAGCTCCATCCATCCAGATGGAGTTAATTTGGCTGAAGTATGCTGACCTGGGTGAAGGATTTTCAAATATAAATGGTACAAATGCAACTTTCTCTGCCAACAAAGTCGTTCTGTGTTACGATTTCCACCATCTCTCCCCCAAGCCTGCCTTATAAGGAGCATGTTCTTTCTACTGGGATTCATTCTGTCATTAATCTACGTCTTCTTTCAACACAAAAAGAAATATGGAATGAGATTACCAGAATGGATGGCCTGGTGCAGACTAGAGAACACTTCTTTTTAATAGGGATTTAAATTTGACATCAGTTAAATGTCTTGTGCCATCATGTTTCAGCTCTGTTATGTGGACCCTGGACCACGCTACCTACTGGGATGTGAATGCACTGCGCTGATTTAAGACTTCTCCCCTCACTATTCAGAGGAACTGAAATCCCATATTTGCTCCAGCCTTGCTTGGCCAAAGCAGTGGCACAGGATAGAGGAAGCTCTTTCCAAGAGGGACAGGCAGCTGCTCTCCAGTATCTGGGCAAGCTTTGGCACAGCAACCCCCCAGCCCTGGACTTCTTGTCTCCCGGATGCACATGGGAAACAGGAACATTCACTGAGCTACCCTGCTGTGAGAGGATAACATGGTAAAGTGGTTGTTCTAATTTCCCAGGATCCAGGTTTAGTTATAAGACTAATTCTATGACATACCCTGTGAATCCAACTGCAGGAGAAATCACCTTCATCCAACAGTGTTCACACAAGACAGGAAGCTGCAGAGTGATAAACTCCTTCGCCTCCTTATACTAAAACTGATACGAGTTGTTTTCTTTCAAAGACCTCAAAAACCCCTCAAAAACCTGAGGCAATATTCTGGATACTATGTCTATTTCTACTGACTCTGAGATAGAGCACACTATATTTTGGCTGCTCTGCTTATTGCCAGAGAAATCGCTCTGGGTAGTGGGAAACTAAATGCAGATTTAAAAATAATAATCTCCTCCCTAGTGAGAAGTGTATGTGTTAATTTTCACTGCTAACTCTCTGCCTAATATTGTTGATCAGATCTTTGATTAAAATAACATTAGCAGCTGAGCCTGTGTGACAGGGAAGGAACTAAGCAAGTTTGGTTCAGACTGTTATAATAATTCGGATTTCTTAAGTGCCTTGTGATAATATAGTACCCTGAAGAGCTAATATTTGTTCAGTAAGGGCATGCAACATGATTCTTTTATTTCCTGCCTCTCTCTCTCACATGCAGTGATTTCTAGATACTAGGACACATTTTTATTGTTTCTCAATAATATTGAGGCCGTGTCTAGAGTATTCACATTTTCATTGTGAAAGTAAGATTCTGCTTTTATTCAGACAAAGCAATCCCTGAACAGACAAAGGGAAAAGTAACCATGGGAAAAAAAGGCTGGCAAGGAAATAAGTACTCTGGACCTTAAAAATGCTAAATCATCTTCCAGTTATTTATAATATGCATTGCAGTAATGTCTAACAGCTCTTACACTAGGTGATGTGCACTCACAGAATAGCAGATATTCCCTCTTCTAAAGAATTATAGTACAAAAATAAGATGGGAGACAAAACAGAGAGGAAATTGCCTGCCCAGGTTGGTGGCAGGACTGGGAATTCACCAGATCATTTCTGTGTTAATTCCCAATCCAAGCTGCTGGGCCGTACAGTGGAATTCACTGGCAACCACAATACCTTGGTCTTGGTTTTGACACAGAAGAGAAGAAGATGCCTGCACAAGAAACATCTGCAGCTGATATACAAAGAAGATGAATGACAGAAGGAAAAGAACATGAAGGATTTTCCATTTCTGGTTATAATATTCACTGAAGACTGTATATTAGGAATGGAATCGGATGAGGGGCTTGAAAGGAAGGAGGGATGGGGCTTTGCTGACAAACTTGGAGAAGATAAAGTAGATTTGAGAGCTCATGGCAAAACATCTTATCCTGTAGCCTGTATTTTCCCTTACAGAGAAAGGGCAGGACTTTCCACTGAGCCTTTCTCACACCACAGAATCCTTTACACTTACCCCAAACTGGGAAGGAATTCTCTTGCAATGTGTTTTTTTCTGCTTTAGTGACCCTCTTGTCTTTTCTGGCTTGGACAAGAAGAGTGGGAAACTAAAGCTTTGTTCAAGAGAAAACCAAATAAAAGGAATCAAGGCCAGATGTTACATAGTCAAAGACCAATGTTAAACGAATATGAACAGGAAAATCAGAGGTAGACAACTGGATTTTTTTGCTAGCTTTCATAAGTTATTTATTCCCTCCCCTCCTCATACTCTGCTCTCAGGACACATCCAGTTTAAACTCACAGCCAGAAGAAGCTACTGGACCTGGTTTTCCACAAAGTGCTTGTGCAGTTCTCCCTAAATGAGATTTCTCAAAGGGATTGTGCATCCGACTTCAGACATCTCAGCTCTTACATACTGGTTTGGGTGACTACCCCAGTTTTCCATCCCAGTTTCCCTCATTAGCGTTGCTTTGTTTAGAAGGGAGAGCACTTCTCAGTCCAAAGATGGTCAAGATTACAGCCACACAAATATCACTGGGGGAAACAGACCATGTTGGTCCAACGTCCCTCAGCAGCTGCTAATCCTCACCCAAAGAAACTTCCACATTTTAATAAAACTACCTTAGTACCGGGGAATGCTTTAGATGTCTAAATATAACACATTGCAGGTCTGGGTGGAGTCACATGAAAAGAGAGGGCTATGCCTAATGCTATAAGAAGAAACTGGTTCAGAAAAAAAAAAAAAAAAAGAAAAATTAATATTACAACTCTGGGAAAAAAGGAACAGCCTGAGGCTTTAACACAGCCCTGACTTGTATTAAATCTATAAAATGATATTGTATACATACAGAATACATGTAGATAAATTCTTGCTGCTACTTTCCCAATTCTGTAATTCAGTATTGTATTTTGGGATAATCTTGAGCTGCCAATGTTTGAAGGCCCCTAGAACTGAGTGATGCCAGACCACCAACAGACCAGAGATACAGAGATGATCTGTGTGCCTGTGGTAGTGGCCAACTGTCCAGACAACCCACAGCCAGCCAGTGCAGTGGTCGAGTGGGCTGCCAAATTCCTGACAATCCCAGGCATAAAGACAAAAGAGACAATAAGACAACCAATAAATTGCAAAGGATGTGCCTTATCACTAAAAATGAGTTAGCAGGTATGAGATGATAACCCTTGAGTTCCTTGCTCACAGGGGCAATGGATCTACAGAGGTAAAATTCACATGGTTTCAAAAAGACTGTCTGACAGAAAGCTGGAAAATCAGTGTTCCCAAGGTGCTGGAAATTCTGATCCAAATGACATTAGTGGGTAAGGACTCATCAGAAACAGCAACCATCATTGGGCAACCCCCTAAACCCATACCCAATTCAGTGGCAGCTCTGAAAGATGAGGTGATAATAAGAGCTTTAAATCCAAACACAGCATAGTGTTCACTGAAAATATTCAATCTACCTGCCTTCTCACTCACTCACACTTGTACTACCTGCTATTACTTACACCGGTAGCTTAACTCCTTGAGCTGTTAGAGAAACTGGTTGTCTGCAGAAATTTAATGGCATTCAAGAGACAACCAAGATGTCAGAGAAAAGAACTGTCTTTTGCAGGAACATTTCACCTTCTGCTTTTGAAGTCTACAGTAATATTCCTATTATATGAAGTGCATGATTTTATTCTCCATATCAATGGGTAAAAATGTTCCGCTAAATCCAGCCCTTTTTAATTGCTGAAGGCTGTAACAAATGCAACATGCCATGGTCTAGTCCTGCATTTATGTGAATGTCTATACCCTTGGGCATTCAGAGGGATTTCTTCTGCAGATATAAATATATATATATATATACTCAGACACACACTTTATACACACACACATATCTTTATAAATACAACCAGGCATAGGGCAGTATTTATGATATAGAACGATTGCTTTCCTTTTAATACCCAGCTCATGAATAATTTGGGAAGACTGAAGTATTTTCTCCTGCATCACAAAACTTAATTGTTTGGCTTCCTCATCTATCTTTGGCTCTGATCTGCAATTTATGCCTTTGCACAGCTTTCAACTATCTAACATTTCTTTTGTCCCTTGCCCATAACATTTAATTTCTCTCCCACTGATTATTTATCTCTGTAATTTGAAGCTATATTATTTAATGCTACAAGCTATAAAGTGTTGGGGGATGCCATTTGTATGAAAGACGCTGCATGAAATAGAACCGCATTGTACTATGACTCTGAGTTCTTCATAAGTACAGTACATACCATTTCCACAATCATAGCACAACCACCCGTTCTGTATCAATATATTGTTTATTTTTTCAGGATATCAAGCCGTACATGCGTTGAAATACATAGAAACAGAAGTACTTTTTTTTCCTCTTGAAATATTTGATCTTTAGCATCTTAAACTAAAAGCAGAAAAAGCCTTTGCTCAAGTAGCAACAGTGACCTCTAGTGTGTTTTTCAAATTTCTTCCACTGAATTTACACCCATTGTTCCCTTAACCTTTAGGGCATTATTTAAGAACAATTTTCCGGGTAGTATTTGGACTAATTTTCTTATTGACTCTAGACTATACCAGAACGTGATTCTTGGACGATCTTCTTTTATCCTTGTAATCTATGGTAAAGTAACTGTGTCTTCATTAATGACTGTAATTATCATATATAAAGTTGTCATTTAAATGAGCAATCATCTCTCTCTCACACACACACACACATATGAACACACACAAATTGAGCTTTATTTGTAGCAGGAATTGAAATTTGGCTAAATATCCTATTTAGCTTCAAGCAGTAAACATCAGGAGCACAGATTGCATTGGTTGACAGAGTTTGTCAGCCAAGACCACAGTTGGGGTTTTCTCCCCCCACAATTTCTTTCTTTTTTTTTTCCCCAACCATACTAGTCTATACCACGCACAGATTGTCTTTCAAATGAGGAATGTTGCAAGAACACTCCATAGTGCATACAACTGTTAAATTGGCACTGCTGTCACTAAGCCTATGTCAGCACTTCCAATCTAAGATGCTATTTTCAGGAGTTTAAAATTCAGTTACATGAGCTGTTATGTACTGGCACTTTATGCACGTGGCCCTTCAGGGAAGAAGGTTATTCTGAACTAGAGAAGCATGTGTTGGCGTGATGGGTGGATTTTTGAGCATGTGGGTGTCTGGGTGTTAGCACGTTTTGGAGGCATGCTGCAAATTTTCAGGCCTGACCACTGAGTCCTGTTGAACTTTTAGAAAAGTAAATGAAAGATCTACTTACAACAGCTACTTTCCCCCTCCTTCTACAGATGTCAAAGCCAGCCTTTCCTTTTGAGAAAATGTTTCTCTAATCTCTTATGATTTTTAAAAACACAAGTAAATTGTCAATGGAAATGATTAAGTCCACTAGTTTTAGATGAAACTCCTTTGCAGGTTAAAGAGAACAGAACTGGGGACGTGTTTTCAAAGCCAAGCATCTTCAGACTCTGTGTGTGCTGGTAAACAAAACTACAGACACAAAGAGTAGCTGAGCCCACTGATGTGCTAACAGAAACCTACATTCTGCACCCTAAATTACGTTTTTCACATGGGGGCTGATGTTTTAAAGTGTGTCCCTGATTTTATTCATGTTTTCATGTTCTCATAGAAACACCTTCCCTGTAATGCTTTGTCTGAGCCCCAGTTTAGCCAGCATTTATGCTTAACCTTAAGCAAGTGATCTCAGTGCAACTATTTATGTACCTAACAGAGGATGCATCCTCAAGGGGCTTGCTGTGTCTCCTGTTTTACATCACCAGCAAAAGAGCATCTCCCACTTCTTTGTTTCCGAGACAGGAACCTTTGTGACCTATCAGATCACTAAGGTGTATTTTTAAGAAGAGAAGGTGACAAACCAGGACTCCATCTTTCAGTCATGGTGCTGAGCTTTCAGTTTCCCTTCCCATAAGCGTGTGAATTAGGGATAGTGATAGCCTTAATTTGATTTCCCTTGCTTCTCTAAAGCAGTGATAGCACCCTAATGTCATTTTTTTATTTTAATTTAAGCATGTCTGGATCCATTCAAGGCAAGGGAGGAAAAACTTTGCTCACATTTTAAGAGGAACAAATAAATTTAAGAAATCCAGGGAAAAGTTGCAAAGGGATTAAAATATGTAGATCTTCAATGTGATGATTGTCTGCTGAGGAGGAGGAAAGTAATGTTTCTGCTTGGTTAATGAAAAAGAGAAATAAGAAAAAAAACAGAAGTTGCAGAGGTCCCAGGTGGGATCAGCACATACTCCCTAAACCTGTCATCATTACCATTCCCACCCTATGATTGTTTTCCTGAGAACCCGTATTGCTCAACTGGGCACTACTTCAGCTGAGAACATCCTGCTTTCAGGCTGGTCCTTCCTCTCCAAGCAAACAAAATCCTGAATCAGACTGAACAACACTGACAAATGCCAATTTCTCCTAATGGCAAAGCACAGCTCCTGGAGTTTTCAGAGCTTTTCTTCTTTCCCCCTTGCCCAGCCTGTAAACAGCATAAATTAGTAATCAAAAAGATACAGCTCTCTGAATCTTTTATGATGGTGTGAGCGAGAGAGAAATTTGCAGACCAAAGGCTCTAATACACACATATTTGTAAAGGTGGTCTTTGTTTAAGGAGAGGAGTAAAAAGGCTGGAGGCTTCTCCCTCCCTTCACCTGCTCTTTGTGAGCTAATTACAACCTGAAAGAGCTGCCTGTCTCCGGGTCTTTCCTCGGGGCACTTTCTTGCACAATACCGCAGACCTACATCAATTATCTTAGAAATCTCTTTTATTACTTGGTTTTAAAATACCCACTTGTAAAAAAGTTATGCTGCAGCTCCAAAAAACTTGAAATGCTGCTGGAGCACAGACCGAGCACGTGATTCTTGATTCTTCCTTCCTTCTGCTCGTCTCCCACAGTAAATAAATATACGTGCATGTGTACATATTCTGTACATTTATCATGTGTATTGGAGTAGACAGAACTATACAAAGCCTCTTACAGCAACAGAGTGGAGAGAGCCCACACTGCACATTAGTAACCATGTGTCTGGCCTTTATTCCCTCAATTTGGAGCTTCCAAACTATTCCCCCAAGCTTGGAGAGACCACTGAGACTTTGCTGAGAGCAAAGGCTCTCTCCAGACCTATCCCAAATCCTGAAATACCACCTCTCATTTTGGCCTCCGTGCAGATGGCAACCTCCCTCTGAGAGCAGAGACCAGTGGGTTTCACCTGGACTGAATCAAGCTCCTAGTTTCAGGATATTTTCAGTAGAAAGGTTGCTCTGCTTCAGCCTGGGGTCCCTGGCATATTTCAGTAACAGGAATCCAGGGGAAAAATGGGGCCAGGGAAGCACAATTCCTTCCTGGTTACAGCGTCCTGTTTCCTAAAATCAATGGCTCCAAGATTTTCTGAGCTGGAGGTTCCAACTACCTCATTAATAACCACCAATAGACCTTTTCTAATAAAGTTGCCTAATCCCATTATTTTATTTATTTTGAATCAGTTTATTCTTCAGGTCTCCTCAGCATCCTGTGTCGATGAGTAGCACAATTTCATTATGTGCTGGGTGAGGAAGCACTTCCTTTTGGTCTTATTTTTTCTTTTTCTTTTTTTTTTAAACTCCCTGCTTTGGCCATTTCTGAGTGCCTTCTCAGTTTTGCATTTCTTTCTTTGTAGGCTGAGTGAACCACAGGACTCTATGGGAACCACAAAGCCCATGGGCAGGAGTTGGAGAGGAGAATCCTCAGGTCTCCCTCAACCCAAACTACAGAGGTGTATTCATGAGAGACATCTCTAACCACTAAGCACAGGTCCTGCCATCCCTGCCAGCCCCCACAACTGCAACAGAAGCCTGACTTGTAAAAACTCCCATAATATGAGTGGGCACAAGACCCTCAAAGCAGCTAAAATGGGCAACAGCACTGACCTTCCACAGCCCCAGGTACACAAAAGCACAAGCTTGTTGGAAGGGGAGAAAACTGTAGCAGGGAAGTGGAAGGAAAAACAAAAATAGCCCAATTTGTCAGAGTTTGAGCCCTGGTTCACAAAGAGTTGAAGAGGTGCTTCCTTAGCTTAAAAGAAATTAAGCCACCACTGCTGGGACCAAGTCCACAAGCATGAACACTAGCTTTATGGCAAAATATTGGTAAAAGTAGATTAGAGTTCAGAAACAGTGCTGAACAAAGCCATTGTCTCAGATACACAAGTGCAGAGAAGAGAAGCATCCTTCCTCCTAAGCACAGGCACATCCTCTGCAGATGGAGTGATGATTTTCTCAAGAATCTCTGAGAGAAGGTCGGCAATGATGGCATCTCACCTGAGAAAGCTTCCCCAAACACCAGTCTTTTGACACTTTTTAAAGGTGGGATGAAGTTTGCGTCCTTTAGTTCATCTTTTAAAATGGACTGTCTCACTAATTTTCGTTTGGTTGGTTGTTTTTTTATTAGATTCTTTCTCTGAGAAAAAGAAAAGTTGAGGAAGGGGTGAGGGAAGTTCACTATTTCAATAGAAAGGGAATAATGGTAGAAATGGAAATCTTCCTGATTATAAACTAAACACTTATGTATTGAAGACTAACTGTACTCCTTTTCTTGTTGCTTTGTGGTTTGGGTTTTTTCCCCAACAGATAATTTCTCCCCATTCATCTCATTGCATCGCTTTGCTCAAGTTAAGTGAGATTTTTCAGAAACCCAGACTTCACTTTTCAAGTAAGAAGAAATCGTACTGGCTGCAAAGGTATCAATATTTCATCAGGTCTTTGTTCAGCACTGGTTTTAGCTTTTCTTAATGGTGCACTTTACCAGGCAGCTTTTTCATACATCATTAAACAGCAGCTATAGCACTTGTGCCCTGTTTCTGATTTACCGTAGATAGTAATGTTTAAGATCACATTAAACACCACACATGCTCTCAGCTATTTGAGCAACATCAGAGTAATGAACAGTCAATAGTCTTACTAAATTAGTACCCTTTGGAGCTCTCATTACTGAATCAAATAAGTATCCTTGGTCCTCTGTTGAAGGCAATTCTAATGTGAAATAATGAATTTAGTGTCTAATCAAAACTTAGGGGTTCCTTTTCCCTTCTGACATTCAAGAGTAAATTATGCAAATTATGTAGAATAGATCTAATACTTACAGCACCCAAGTCCTGCAAGACACTGCTGAATAACTACTGTGAGTGACTGGGACACCAAAGTCCAACCACATGCTAAAAAATCTGTGAGGAAGATGAAGGTAGAGGAGCTGTTCTGGGGTTACAGATATTCAAACAAGAAAAAAAGGTCTGTGTTCACTTTCCAGTTCTGCCAGAGGCTCTGGACAAAACACCGTGTAATCTATTTGTACTTCCACCTCCTCTCTGCAATGGGACAATATCACCACTTCTTAATTCTAACCTGCTTTTATGGTAGCTGTGTAACAACACGGGAAAAGTTTTTACAGTAAAGGTCCAGCAATGCTAAATCCTAAAGATGTTGCTGTGATTATATGCAAGAGTCCTCTTAACTAGAAGGAAATAGGAGGCAGGAATCAAGATAAAATACAACTGATCAGTAAATAACTTGCAGACCCTGACCAAGATTTTCTAAGCACAGGAGAGCCTGACACTCAGCTCCCTGAATCCAAATACAAAGCACATTTTCACAGTTGCTGGTCCACTAGTGGATTCCAAGTTACTGGTACCTAAGTATGTATGTGGATGCCCAACTTCACATTCCTTTTTTATTCTTTAACTCACAATCCCTATATAGGCATGAAGAGCTAAGTGTTTGCACTGATCTCCATAGAAACAATACAGGGCTCTGAAAGAACAAACTGTACCATATAATTTAGGAAGCAGATGCTTTAGGAAAGCTGTGCCGTTGGCCTATGGGACAATAACAGAAGTAATAAAATTTATACTAAATTTAAAGGAAATTGTGTTTTCTCTTCCTCATCTTCTATTTGCAAAATATATCACCTACCAATAACATCATTAGCCTTTTAAAGCACTCTGTGGTTCCTTGCAAAGAAAGCACTGTCTTTTTTTAATGAAAACTTATGTTTAAAAAGAACAGCTCTGTGATTCAGCCTCAATAGTCTTTACAAATCACTATTCTTATCTTTAATACTATCACTCTTTGAATCAAGGTGGCCCAGCCTTGCATAAATAAAAACAGGGAGCGAGGGTTGTATTTAAAAGGTGAGTTTGAATTAATGAACGACCAGCATGTATCATAAAATATTTTTAAAATTTTTGTGGGAAGTGCTTTCAGTTCTAGAGAAAAAAATTTAAAATCTCTGAGTTAGGACATCTGAAAATCCCCTTATTTTCTTTCTACCTGATACCAGCAGATGACAAACAGGACAGGACTACATCTGGGGCCTCTGTGCTTAAAGCTGATCTCTCAAATGTTAGACCTCGAAACAGGATGAAGCAAGAGACACCTTGTTCATGCTTTGGGGGGTTCCCTACCATATCCTTCCATCAAAGGCACTGGCTGCTGAAGTTTTCCTTTTGTGTAATGCTTCAATATATCACAGCTGTCTTTAATTGTGCCATGGCATTAGGGACACAGGTACAACCCTGCTTTGACCCTCATTAACACACCCCCGCCCTAGTTTTCAAAGGGAATTTTCACTGAGGTTGGGCACCTAGCAAACCTGGACTTCTCTGGAAAATCTAGCCTAGTTATTTGTTATGAAACACATCGGATGACTAATCTACAGTATAATAGCTTAAACATGCTAGTTTCATATTTCAAATAAACATTTAGGAGAAAGTTCAAATTTTTAATTCTTAGAAACCTTGACAACTGCTTTATTTTCTGCATAGGTGTAATGTCTGTCCCACCAGTTTTTGCTCCCTAGAAGTCATGTGTTTTCCAAGCCTATCTAGCAACTTAAAAGAGATTTTTTTCCCTTATGTACATATATAAAATCAGCCAGATGAACCAGTGTGCAGAGTTGTCTTCCTCTGTTTTCAATAGCTAGAGACACAGCAAAATAGCAAGGAAACGCAGTTAAAATTTTTCCCCAAGAAGGTTTTCCTTTTGCAAAATGTTTCTATTTTTATCCACATTTTAATCTCTCCATCCCTTCTTAAAAGAGCCTCTTTTCTGCAGTAATTTAGAACTGTATCATTTCCATATGAAACTGAAAAACAAATATCTACCAAAATTAATCACATTTTTCCTTGCCTTTTCTACAGGAGGGTCAAAACACTGTCATGACCATTTGTGTGGGCTTGTGCAGCATGGGGTGATAGGGAGCTTTTTTAAAAGGAAGAAAGGAAACAAATCACTTTCCAACCAGCTTGACTACAAAAAGCCACACTGTAACGCCATGTGCTCACCTGTCTACAGAACTTCCCCTTAAGCTATAGCTTATTAAGAGGCTGGTGGTGTTGATGCTACCCAAGATGTCCTTCACTGTACGTTTTCCCTTTGAGCCACAGGGGAATGGTGTGAGATGTTTCTGCAGAGTGGTGTAGTGTCAGCAGTGCACAGTGACCATGTGGCTCTGCCAGCCATAGACCTGGGCTGGGATTTTTGCAGGACACTCTGCACAGCACGAGATCCAGGACTGCTGCGCTACAGCCCAGTGTATAGCTCAGCCCTGCTCAGACACTCACGGTTGGAAACAACCATGTGCAGCAAGAGACATTCACCCAAAGTGCTCTGAAGTTAAGAGAAAGATATTATTGATTACAGCTGGCTGTGGATGAAGCCAAGGCATAGGAAACAGAACTGATACTTATCATAAACAAGGAGGTTGTTTTTCTTTCCGGCCTTTGATTGATTTTGTCATTCACTTCTGATTCCTTGCTACTTTCTCCTGCTTAAGGCTTAGCTAGAGAGCCTCAAAGATAGCAATGGATCAGGAATTGTGTTGGAATGAAGAGAATTACTTTTGTTTTCCACCAGCCCTTGTTTTGTTTGTACTCTTAAAATAACCACAAATCCAACCCCCTTCTCATGCTCAAATTCTGCAATGACATGTACCTTTAACTTTGCAGGCAGTCGTTTGTCAGTTCTGGATTCAGTTGGCACACAAAATAGCTGTACAAGTCTCTGCACATTTGGGACCTTGAGGGCTCACTGTTCTATTAATAACAATAATTAGTACAGATTAATCCACAAGGAGAAATCAAGTTAGGGCTTTAGTTTAATTTCCTTAAACTGTAAAAACAAACAAACAAATAAAAAAATTTGTAAAAACACCCTTTATGACCTGAAAGTCTCATTCTTTTTCAGGGATCTCCCAGAACTACTTGTTCTCTCTGAAGGCTACAGCTCTTGGCATGCAGAACATCAATTTTGAATCCCTTTGGCTTATGCAGACATGCAATTCATGGGAGAAAACGTAAAAGGTTTCCTAACCCTCATTGGTAGGAAGGTTCCAGTTTCCTTCATCCTAACACATAAATCCGTCTTTGCTCTTCATCTGACAAGCCTGTGAAGGGCTTATACATCCTAACAGGACTATCCAAGGTTCTACATATCCCTCATCCTGCTTAGCAATCCCAATTGTACACAACATTTAAAGTTTCAGATCCATCAAGCTGTCATCTCTGCTATCCGCTTGTAGAGAGGTTTTGGCTCAAGTTGGAAGTTTATGAGCAAGATTAAATCAGTGCTAACATCAGGTTCACATTTAATTCTTTAGAATAGCTGTGTTCCTACAAGATTTTGACCTCAGCAAGACACGAACTCTGGGAGATGAGCTCCTCTCATGAATTTTCTGAGGTCTTTAGTGGTGGAAATCTCCTAAGACACATCCTGGTGATTTATCTCATAAATACATGACAGAGCACAGAGCATACTGGTTGTCTCACTGACAACTGTAGGAATACACATGTACAATCCTAATACTCCTACCCCACAAAAAGCTGGGAAGTACTCGGTTTGGGGGAGTCGGGCTTATTTCCAATTCTAAAGGACCAAAACTTTCCTGGAGAGCATGATATATTAGTAGGATGCAGTACACTTTTTTTTATCAACTATGAAAGATTGTATGAGATTTAATATTCCTTTTTATTATTCATTGTAAAGTGTTGTTCAAGAACATAATAAAAAGCAAAATCTAAAACAAGAAAAAAAAAGTTAGTTCTGAGCCAAGTTCATCCAAAGACAGACATCTGGGAGGTTACTGCAAATACTTTACAGCAAAATTCATTCATTCATTCCATTTTGAATGGGATTGGATTCAATTATATTTTCACCTTTTCAGTGTTTTCTTCCTGTCAGTGTTCTATTGAACAAGCTTGCTGGCAACAGTGTTTCAGAGGGGTGACCCCAAATGAAGTACTGAAGAACAGTCTTACAAAGCATTTCAAGTACTTTTGCAAAGGATATTCAAACTAGATATCTGCTCCTCAGTGCTACATTTACCCAGTCACAGAGAAGTGACACTTCACAGCCTGTTTGGCCAGACAAGACTAAAGAGCAGACCTTGAACGCGTGGCACATTCAGGGAACAAGGAACACATCGCTCATTACTCAGGGAGCAGACACACTTGGAACAGCCACAGGGGCAACTTTCGGCTGTCCCGGCCGTGCCACACTGACGTAAACGGGAATATCATTGCTGACGTCTCTGGAAACAGATCGTGTTTTCAGGAGCAAGAAACAAAGAGGCAGAATAAATAAATGGTTTATGCCTAATATTTAGCAAAAGCCAAGCTGAGGCATGTGTGGCAAAATCTACAGGAGGCTGAGCCTCCTGTCAGACTTGGGCTGAATGCTGATGCCTCTGAAAACCGATCAGGCTGAGCAGCCAAAGGCAGCTGGATATGCAAGCAGGAAACACTCCCATATGGATCTTTGGCTACAGAATATGGCCCACTAGCGCAGATTACAGTTAGCCTGGGGACCCCTATGCTGCAGTGGGTGTTCATATCCTTATTTTAAAGGTGCCTTCACTGCAGAAATCCCTGCTCCTCCTTTACTTGACTCCAAGGAGGAGTCGGGCTCACGTAGCTGTGACGCACGCAGCTGAGCAAGTATTCATGCAAACTTTATAGCCACATCTGTAACCTTTCAGGGCACTACAGTTCCTTGCCAGATTGCAGAGATAGAGGAAATAATGTACTTCACATGCTCAGGTCCCAACAGCTGAATGTTCACACGTGGGAGATGTCAGTACAAAGGGCCAGATTCTCCAGCTGCTATAAGCCCAATTCCATAACGGGGATCCCTAGTTTTCAATCTGACCCACGAGTGCTTACAAACAAGGTTCAGAATCATTTCCTCAGCTCAGACTGTTTATTCTCCTGATGAGAATGAGGGGTTGGCTGAATTATCCAAAGGAAAAGGAAATTTAAATGTTCAGTTAATGGTATACATCTCTACCTCACAGGTTCACATACTTCAAAAGGCATTTTTGGATGCTGCTGTCCAAACCAGTATTTTCAATTCCTGTGGTTAGAATATCTGCTTGGGAGAATTCAAGAGGAAATAACTAGGAAAAGGTTGTTCAGCCACCTCCCAGCACAGATTTGATCAACCTGAGAAGTCAGCTAGACTTCTGCAAGGAGGCTCCCTGGAAAGAGTCAGAAAAATTCCCTCCATTCCTGCATTCAGGACTACTTAGGGATGAATGAATTTTAGACAGGGATGGCTAAAAAGGAAAGACATGGGTATTAAAACAGCTGTGGGCTATTTTAAGAATCTTTTAAATGGAGAGCATCCACTCCTACCATATCCATCACACTTAGGCTTTCAAAGCACCTAAACGAGGCTGTTGCTCTGATTAGCCCTTTGGGCAAGCCTTCCTCTTTCTGCCCTTTGACTGTATAGGGCCCCTTTTGCACCAAAAGATGGATAAAAGCTGGCTAACCACCTGGAAAATACAGTGTCAGCTTAGTTAGTGCCATATCGCTTCCATCAGCTGGACAGATCAAACAGATATGGCTGGACAACTGAATTCTGTTAGGGAAGATAGTTTAATGCACGTTTGCATCCCTCCTCCTTTATCCTTAGATAAATGGCATGACAGGAGGGAAAATTGCTTCCTGTCCTCCAAGAAAACCTAATGGGAGGAAAAAAATCGAATATGTTCATATCATTGCCAATAGCTGTATTAACTTCAGTTGCAGCAATATGTTCTGGATGAAAGGGACAAGAAATAAAAGTAAGCAGAGATACTACCCCTCCAATCTCATGTCAGATGGGCAGATTCTTTCCTCAACATGTTCTGCTGAAGGTGCTGGGCATGTCTATGGCCCAGTAGCACCACCTCAATGAAAAGAGAGGGTTTGATCACCTTGCCAAGTTGGGGTGCCACAGCATAGATATTGACCTCTGAGCAAGAAGAGACTCATCTTACACTGACAGAGCACCTCATCCTAAAGCAGACATCTACACCAGGTTGGATCAACCCCAAAAGTTCCCATATTGCTTCCCTGGAGGTAAGAGAAGTATAGATACGATATCCCAATATAGACTTCTACCACAAACATGCCCAAAGGTAGCTGGAGTGAATGAAATTAAAGGTATCATTTAGGTATGGAGTCAATGCTCAAAGATTAACCTGCAGGTTTGGAGTACTGTCATTTGACACAATTATATCTAAAGCTGGAACACCTCATATTTTTTATTCCTAATATAGAAATAAAAAGAGAAAGTCTTCCCAGACTTTGCTTTACTAATTTTACTTCAGTTCCCTCTTACTTCTGGCTGAGCCAGAAATAACATCCCTTTTTCTTTTTAGTTTTATTTTGGTGCCTAACTAACCTCTCCTATGATATTGCTGCTTTTGATGATCTCAAGATGATGTTGATCAGTGAATGCATGTGGCTTCTAATATTCTGACATTCTATGTTAGATTCAGAAACAGCCAAGAAACACAAACAGATATAAAAAGTGTTTTAAAACACAATTGTGACTATATTCTCGGATGGCAGTTTTCTAGCCCATGGTTGAAATGGGCTCATATGCTACACCAGTATTTTCCAGCAGGGAAAACTGGGGCTAAATATTAGCAGCCTAAGCTGTTAAGATTTCCCCCCTCTTTAAATTCTAAATGTTCCTACCTTGCATTTCTCAAGTCCATTTCCACCACATCAGCCACCTCCCTTGCAGACAGCAAATTTCGTTTTCTTGTTCTTAGGAGAAAAGAAAACCTGTCCAATTTCACCCCAATTTCATTTTCTCCAACGCTATAGAATTAAACCCAGGGGTGAATTGTGTCCAGTGACTTCCTGCTCAAAATGCAAAGTGTTTTGCAAGCTTGGGCAGTGACTGCTGAAAGCAACAGGCCAGATTCACCTTGGCATTGCTCTATTTCCACGCTGCCATAATAGCACTTTAATCAACAAGCAGAACTGGCATAAAGCACTGATGCATCAGGCCCATCATATAGAGTACACCCACTTAATCAGGTAATCAACTTAATCAGGACACTTCCCAAGGAACCAAATTAAGCCTAATGACACCAAGTGGCAAGGACTGCTGCTTAATTGGGATAGTAATTCTGCTTATGGTAATTGGGATGCCTGCAGGTGATTAAATGATACTGAGCTAAGAAGAGACAATCTCCGTGATGCTCAGAGTCTCGGTGATTTGTCTCTCCTCAAAAGCCTCTGTCAACAGTTGATCAGCTAAACAAAACTTGTAGAACCCTCTCCTTTTAGCACTGTTTGAATAGAGCATTTCAAGATGAAAATAGGAACACAGAAACATAAAGGAAAAAACTTATAGATTCCTTAGATTTGTCAGAATCCATCAATAGGGTTAGTACCAAAAACCTCACCAAATAACAAAAAAAGAATCAAAACAAAATTAATACATGCTGGGAGGTTTATGTCTGGGGCAGACACAACTTTCAGCCATTTAAAAGCTAAAAAGCTATTTTCTGCTTTTCTTTTCAGACATGCATGTAGCTGGCATTTCACAGCAAGATTTCAGAGAAATCGAAGTGTTCAGACTCAGGGCAAGTGAGATCTTACAGATAAGGTATGTGTGAGGAACAGAGGAAGAGATCATCCTACTTTAGAGCACAGAAATGAATGATTTGCAAAGTACAAAGAAAGGGATGGCTTAAACCCACAATTTAAAAGCCCTTCTTGTTAGAATTAGTTTGGGTTTTTTTAAAAAAAAATATCTCTAACCTGTCCTTCCTTTGAAACAGCTGTTGGAAATCACAAAGTTCTTCTGGAATTAAGTAAAACACTGGTGAAACAGGAGCCTCCGAAGTCATTGCACAAGGCATGAAGGAACAATGTTTTCAGAGGCCAGGCTTAAATGATCATTTGAAAGTGCTTTTTGCTTTCCAGGGGCCACTTTGTAGCATGTAATTAGTCAAAATGCAGGGTCTCACAGAGCACTCTTTAATAAGAGAACATGGGAGGTGAAGTACAGTTTCTTTTACACAGCTTGTTAATTTGCAAAAATGGAGAACATCTTTGTTGTGTTGCTTTTTTCATTCTCTCATGTAATATTTGCCTACCCACTAGAACTGCACAGGTCTGTGACGTGGCTGTAACTCCTTTCTTCACAGTTTTGCAGGGAGATATGCCCCTGCTACTTCTCCTGCTCAGCCACTCAGAGCAGTAGGCATTAATGCTCCCCAGCCCTGAGCTATGTGTCCCCGCAGCCATCCTGAGCAAAGGACACTCCTCAAGCCCTCTAGCCTCAGAGATTTACCTAAGTGAAGAATAACATATCTCATTTTTTTACTTTAAGCATATTTGACAGTTGCCTCATTTTTGTGGCTTGACAGGTCCCTCCTATGCAATACTCTTCTTTCAGAAAGGCAGATTTGTATCCTGCCACTTGGCTACATATTTTACCCTGGGCTTTGCTACGCCTTTCTTTCATCACATACTTCCTGAGTCAGTGTGCTCAACAGACACTATGTTTTCAGGTAGGCTGGATTTTCCATGACAAAACTGAACATTACAAAGGATAACTCAGTCTTACCTCCATGAGAATTTAATCTACTTGATCCTGATTTATTACCTTGTCATGTTATTGTTTTGTTAGAGGAACAAAACAAACGTGTGCAGTGTATGAGTGTAATTCATATTCTTGTTTGCCTTTATCCATTTGCAGAAATTCCTGAAAAAGGACTGTCAAAGGAAAAGGTAAGAGAGGGAAGTCCTAAATAAAGAATTCGTAACTCTCTAAAGACCTCCAAATAGGCCTCTTCCCATTTGTGCTTCTCAGATTTGGTCAGCCCACACAAGGGTCCCCAGAGGAGCATCAATGGGGACCAGCTCTGACATGCTTCCAATGCTATGGCATTTGTGCTTCCTGCTTCTTTCTGAGCACTCCATCAGGAATTTCCCCTTCATTCCCTGCTGGCTCTGCCAGGCTCCAGGAAGCAGACAGCAATTGCAGAAGTTAGTTGCTTTTAGCTAACATCCTCTGGTATGGACCGGAGGCTGGGAGAGCACCGCTGCAGTTGTGTTTGTTGGGAGATGCAACTCGCCACGTGAACTCATCGCCTCCACACTCCCACTCCCTCCCTCTCTCTGCTTTTCCCTGGTTTGCATTGTGTCCAGTGGAGCCAAACTCGCACAGCAGTTGCTGGTGAACCCAGTGAGATGACCCCCCTCCCCCATTAGCATGTACAAAATATAATAAATAAATTCTAATAAATATATCTTCAAATCAAAACCATTTTGAGCTGCTTAACTGAGTGCATATCTAGTCCTTTGTACACATATTTGTACAAAGTGTTGCCTGTAATTTTAAAGATGCTTGCCTCAGGGAGGTTTCGTTTTTCCATTGAAGTCCCCTTGATTTACTGTACGCAATATGTTACAGCTTCCTTATTTGCTCCTTTGGGACAGTTACCGACAGTAAATCTCTATTAAAATATTCTTCCATATGGTTGCATGAAAATTTTATTGCAGTGAGCCTGAGGCTGAAGGTCACAGCTGAGTAGCTGCAGTTAAGTATTGCAGTCTATGGACTCTGAGGTACATCTGTTCTGGGAGCTGGAGCAAAATTAGAATTTTACTGTCAATAGCAGTTCTCCAAAACTAGTTCCATTTGTTTACCGTCGCAGGCCCATAGCAAGGCAATACCCGCCATATACGCAGCACAGGCGTTGTGGCTACATGATTTAGGTCTTTAGCTCTGATCCAAAAATTACAGAATCTGGAGGTCGCTGGAGAGAGTCCCTAATGTATATTTCATTTACAAGACATGAAAATTTAATTTTCTCTCACGTGATTTGACTCTGTCACTTGCTTACACCCTTTTTGGCCTGGGCTTCCCTGTTCATTGAAAGCTTTTCTGGGCAGGATATCACACAAACTTTATAATGGATAAAAAAGTATGATTTTTAATCAACTACTTTCAAGCAAGAAACACCTCTCTCACACAATCGGGTCAAGAAAAACCTCTCTAACATAATCTGGCCACATGGTTTGGGTGCCAGTGGATCTGCTGGTCAGCATGTTAAGCTCCTGTTGCAGAAATGCCCACAATTTGTACAACTTGGAAAGCTGTTTGAAAACAACGCTCCACTGTGGAGGACCACAGAGTATCAGAGTGTTAGATTGCTCTAAACATTGCATTTAGCAATTGCCGCCAGGGTCAGCCAAATGTTAATCTACTGCTTGTATTTGTTAGAAATAAAAAAGGAAACACTGAGGCATATTTCTAAGCTCATCTTGTTTAGCAATATGACATCTATCAGAATGGCTCCGAGCCAAACCAGGCCTTTCCAATATGCGGCGTAATTTGGAATTTCTAAAAGAGAAATCAAACCTAAAACGCATCTGTGATTTTAACCTACGTTAACAACATTTTTTAAAAGGTTACAGCACACAGTTTGATGGCATTGTGGAAAACTGCCAGCTGAGAGGTCTGAGAAGGTCAGGAATGGAGTGAATTTTTGAGACACTAAAGCCTGTTAGAGAAATGCAGTAATTTAGAGAACAATCAACAGAGCTCCTGTCCCTCAGGGAATTGAACTAGAGATTCCATAGGAGGGGATCTCACCACTGGTAGCACTTGTTCTGACCTTCTGGCATAGAGATAATTTTCTGAATGCAGCCAGTAGACAGAAGAGCTGGCAGAAGAGAAGGTGGGGAAAGTGTGATTTATATGGTGTATTTGCAAATGGGAATCTCCAGTGAAACTTGGATTACTGCTCTGAAGCAGCTTCTTGAAAAAGGAGATGTGATGAATGTTTAGAATCACCTTGATATTTGTCAAACTAACCTTTTCCTGAATCAAAACAGGAACACCACTGCATGCATTGGATCAGCCTAAATTCATAATATAGTATATCTGGATGCAAGGATAGCTCAGAAGCCTACAGAATTTTTAAACTTATTTAACAAAGGCTATTTCTACATTGGTCTCCGTGCAAGAAGGTACTTCCACTGCAAGTACAGCATCTAAAACCAGGCATGGCATATACAGCAAATGTTAAATAGAAAGAATTTCAATTTCCAACCTTGCTATTAATTGCTCTCTTAAAATTTTGTACGAGTTAACCAATTCTTAGGACTCCACCAAAACTGGAACACACTTCCACATCCAGAATACACACATGGCACACAGGGAAGTCCCCACCCTTTCTGGTGGCCAAGCTATTAGGCATGTAGAGTGGTTTGGTTTGATGTCTCATCAAACTGTGTATGAAGGCACCTTTGGAACTGGTGATTATCTCTCTGAGAGGTGATAGTCTTGTCATTCTGACTATAACATGCTTCAACCAAAACAAGTGGCTGCTTAGAGCTGGGAAGGTTCCATCTTCAAACAACTGTCTGGCTACCACCTATTGGTCATTAGGCTTTTAAAATAATATGGAAATGTATCTTGCAACTTAGACAACTATCATGGCTTTACAGGTAAGAGTTAATACTAATTAGATGGTTTGGTACTCACAGGCTTAATTAGTTCACTTGAATCTTATTGTTTCAAAGTAGGACAGACATAAACTTGCCACAATATTTTATCAAAATAGACATGTATTATGAGAAAGTGAAACAAATTCCCCACCACTCTCTCCCACTCTCTGACAAGCCGATAAAAATGATATTAGGTGATTAAACATAGAAATAAAGAAAGGAGGCAGACATAATGATGAACTGTAATGAAGTTAAACAGCTGGCAGATTCCTTGGTGAATGTGCCACCTGATGACTTGTACTAAGATGCAGGCAATGCCCCCAGCTCACCGAGGCAGCCCCTGGTGTACACCCTGAACATTGTCTCTTGTTCATTAATTGGCTCGATGGAAATTAGGTCTCTTTTTGAAAGGAGAGAAACCATCCATTTCATGTCTGTACACCTGAGGAGGAAAAAAGTAAATAAAACAACTTACAGACCTCTAAAAAATCCACAGTAGTGTGAGACTGACGGTCTTGAATGAATTCTGGATAACTTGCAGATTGGAACCACACTGGCAACACCAGCCCTACCTAAAAGACATAAGTGTTTTTCTTCTTTTTAGCTTGAGAGGAATGTGCTTCAAGTTTTAGTTTCAAAACACAGGAATTGATAAATTCTTTCCCACTGAGTTCCAGGTAAAGTAAGGGAAAAGAATTTTCGAAATTGTATTTTAAGGAAAGCTGAAGAATTGATAGGAGAGCCAAGGCCATCACAACCTGATCACTCACTGACAACTGAAATTCCATTCCCCTCTATTGTTTATAATAAATATGGGCAAGTCCAAAGCCAGAGCCATCCTCGCTCTGGTCACTGGCAGCATTCCCATGACTGAACATCACATCAGCACCACATGCAGAATTCACACAGCGGTCCTGACTCTGCAAAGCTGCCTGCACATGTGCTGTGCAGAAACACCTGCCTTGTCCCCAGGACTTCTCAAAGCAAAGCATCTTTAAAGGTTTAAAGGCTCAGATGTGGCTGATGTCTGTACCTCCCTTGCTGCCTCCATCCCTGCACAGCAGGGCTGCAGGAGCTTGCAGGCCCCTGTGCAAGCATTTGCTCTGTGTAAAGTAATTCCAACACAACGGGATCCTTAATGGATATTAACAGTGTTACAGGGCAGACACACATCATCTTACAGCTCCCTCACTCATCTGCCAGATACAGCTTTCTACTGACTTGGAATATAATGTTTGGCATGAACTACAAATAAATACTGCTCTTTGCAGGATTTTTAAAGCTGGCTCAGTACAAAGGTCTATGTTATCACCTATGTGTATTCCTCTTGTTCCACATTTTTCTGAGTTCATCTATGCATTTCTACACAGTGCTAGTATAGGGTGCTAGCCCTGGGGAGATGGAAGGCCCCATAATTTTTTTTAATTATCTGATTCATTAGAAATTGTGTTTCACTATTTAAAATCTGTTTTGCTGAAAAGGGATGGCTTCTCCTTTAGTATTCACATTTGCCATAGTAACAGCCAGCTTCTTACAGACTAGCAGAGCGATGAGCTTTTCTGAGTACCAGCAAACAACTTTGTACCCTTTAGTTATTCTCCAAGTTCCCACCCTCCACAGAAATAATATTAAAATATTTTCAGAAAACACATTTTTTCATTCCAAAAATTATTTTTTCATTAAGACTAAGGCTTCATTCTTGGGATCTGAAACTGAGAGAAGAGCTTATCTCCAGCTAGCTTGTGCAGCAGAACTAAAGTTTGCCCTAATAAGTAGGACATTCCAACACTTGAAACAATTTTGGTTTTCATTGCTGAATTGGCTACTTTTTTGCCCTGTTCTAAACACTTTGTGAAACCTCCCCCTTTATATTGCATTTCTTCTCATCTGCTTACCTGTTGCCTAAATATTATTTGTTTGCTCGTGCTTTCTCTACATCACTATTTCTCTTAAAAGGGCCTTTCCCCACAGATTGTGTTTCACAATTTCTCTGCTGCTCATTACCAGGCCTCATTGTCTCTAACACCTTGTTCCTGACCCTTGCCCTGGCTCAGCTGTCTTCTTCTTTCCCATTCCTCACTTTTCTTCTCTGTTCTCTTGCCCTCTGTTTCTCCTTGATTTCCCAGGTCACCTTCTCCTCCCCAGAATCGGGCATACAGCAGGACCCAGCAAGGTTGTCCTGCTTCCCCTCACCCAGTCATCTTCCCATCATCTCAAAATAATTACAGCAGAAAAGGGGCCTTAGACATGTGTATCAAAAGCTTGA
Source organism: Campylorhamphus procurvoides (assembly GCA_013396655.1). Lineage (NCBI taxonomy): Eukaryota > Metazoa > Chordata > Aves > Passeriformes > Dendrocolaptidae > Campylorhamphus > Campylorhamphus procurvoides. The sequence goes on along the minus strand of WBMV01003267.1, from coordinate 1,742,013 downwards.
TACACATAAATAAAAGCAAGCTGCTGATTAATTTATTTTCTCAGTATCTATTAAACACAGCCTGAACTGCCCTGGACATATTTAGGCTGGAAATTAGAAGAAGGTTTATAACCATGAGAAGAAAGGCAGCCTCTCAGTAGGAGTAGTGAGGGCAAGAAACCTAAATGGTTTCAAGATGGAACTAGATAAGTGTTTGAAAGGCATCATATGATGTGGTTGCCTTCAACAGCAGGGGACAGGACTTGATGACTTCGGAAGTTCCTTTCAATCTTAATTCTTATCTTCCTGTGTGGGCCAAATGTCACCCACAGCAAGCTGTGGATGAACCCTATGGAGATGAGGCACAGGAAAGGCAGCCACAGACCTCTGCCGGCTGCAGTCATCTTCCCAGCTCCAGCACGTGGCTGCTCTGCAAACTGGGGAGCAAAGGGAACATGAAGGACTCTTAAGTATATTTTGAAAGGATGACAAGGTGTCCAGGCTGCTCAGATGTGAACACAACCCCCTGCAATGCCCTCTCTGTTTTTCCTCCACAACGAAGAGGATAGCAGCCAGGATCTTCCTTCCCATTTCTGAAAAGCTGTCTGCCTTTGGTAGAGAAGACTCAGGCTCTGGAGCAGTCAAGGGTTATTTCCCCCATGTATAAGGTTTCAGAAGAACTGATACACTGAACAAAGCAAAATTAAGTTAAAAACCAAAATCCAACCCAACCATTGGGTTCAGCTGCACACTTAGTTTTACAGTGGATGTAGAATCAGGGGTCACAGCAACATCCTGGACATGAGCTCATGGTTGACTGCAACCAAGCCAGACGAGCTTGAGGAGGGACCTCCTCTCAGCTGAGCTGTCCCTGCCAGCAGTCCCTACCACAAGCTCAGACTGTTGGCTTAAATTTTTATCAAAAGTTTGATTTTAGCATCTTCAGCAAAAGCAATACAATTTTGCCTTGCAAAAGAGGCGGCTACCAGTGCACACGCAGACACTTGCAGGAGTTCAGCTGAAGGGAGGTCACTTATTAAGCTGTTTTATTTTACCTGCCCAAAATTGCTGCAAGTGTTAGCAGCTGGGGATGACACGGTCAGCAGTGATGCTGGGAGGGCAAGCTGACATTTCTGAATCATCCAAGACCTCTATAACACAACCTGCAAAGCCTCGTCAGACCAGCTCTGCCTGTCATTTATTATTTGCCTCTTTGCCTGCAGCAAGTTTTGAAGCTTTAAAAGCTTTTGGTTTTGATAGTAAAAGGATATTTGTGCCTTGCCTGTGGAAATGTTAGGCCTTGTATTGTTCGGTCCACAATAAAATATGTGTTTCAGTTTGATTTACTACTCTCAGTTTACTTTGTCTTAAGTTGGCAGCATTTCCTGGGTTGGATTTTGCTGATGGCCTTACAGTTAGTTCCTTTTTCTGTATTAGAGCAGCCAGTTTTATGTTTGTTATTCCAACTCCAGGACCATATTCAAACTGACTAGGAGTTGTAGCGTTTGAAATTTGATTATTTACAGCAATGCCTCTACTTGTAAAGGCATTTTCAGTAGAAATTGTCTGAAAGCGGACACATGGACTCAATTGAAGGCATGTTTTTAAAGTTACTTGTCAGAGGAATGAATCCTTCTGGACACTTTGGAGCTTTTAAGGATTTGCTTTTTTTACAGTCAAATTATATTTAGTAAGAAAACCAAAAAACCACAACACCAAGCAGGTTTCAGAATGCAGGCCTGCCATGTGAGCCAGGCTTAGGCATCCTCCCCAGGGTGTGAGGGCTGTGCAAGCAGACCTGTCCCCACCACCACCCGCTGCCATCTTCTGTCTCCCTCCCCTGCCACCTGAGCTGCATGAATAGGTCCATGAGGTCTCCATGTCCGTGGCTGGCATGTGTTGGAGGCAAACCTGGCCAGCCCACAATCACTTCTCTCCTGCCACACCTTTCTAAGTGTCTATCAGTGCTTGCAAACCTCTCCAGAACCCACCAGCACCCATGGATACAGCACTAGGCTGGGTGGGTGACTCTATGTCCCCTTTCCCAGATTTTGTCCTGTGCATTTCACTTTCCTTCTCACAATGCAGGAATAAAGGCACAAGCACCTTGGGATCTGCAGCCTGGCACTAACCTTTCCAAAGGATATGAGGTGCCTTGAATTATACCTCAAAGCTCTCAAGTCTGTTCCTGTATTACCATTACCTTCATATATACAAAAATCTAAATAAATTTGAGTGAAACAGCAAACGAGATCTTCAGAAGAAAAAAAAGAAAAGAAACTCAGTGGAACAGCTGGCTGGATATAAAGTCCAATAAAAATGAGGCATATGCAAAGTTTCCAGGCCAGCACAGGAGGATTTTTCCTACCAAGACAATATGCAGGGTTACACCTTACTAAAAATCTGAGATAAAGTTCATTGAAGAAACATTATTTGTTGTTTGTCTTTAAGGTCCTTGAACTGTTTGTTAAAGCTGTCTCTTCAAAGTACTATTCCCTCTGACTCCTGCTAGAATCAATGGGAATCAACAGGGCTGGAGGTAGAGCCCCTTTGTTGGAAACCTAGTTTTGAAAGAGATTTTCATTAAAATAATCTTCATGCTGGCCGGCAAATTCCTGAAGTCATGGGACACAAAGCCAGGAAAAGGCATAAATCCTTGGACACACAGATAGAGTGGCCAAAATTCAAAAGGATAGCAGAGTTGTCAAAACACTCCCAGCAGACTCAGGACAGAGCCAAACCAGATCTCCAGTCTTTTCACTCTCAGAGTGAGCGGATGGCGCAAGGCCTCACAACAAAAGTTCCCAAACTCTCAGAGCGCTCATCTCCCAGTGAAAATGAAGACCAGACCTAGAGAGAGCAAGATTCCCTTCCAGTACGGTTAGTCTTCAATAGTTGCCTCTTTCTTTCCTGAACCAGCACACTTTGTTCTGGACCAAGAGAAAAAGTAGAAGAAGAATGAAGGCAGATGTGTCTGCTTCGTTTTCTATCCTCTGAGGGAAATCACTGATTTTCCATTGGTGACACAATAAAGAGAAAATGGATAAAAGTATTCAAGCCACCCCCAAATATATTTCACATCCCCTTAAAAATATGAGAACATAGTGCTTCAACTCACAGAAAGCTGGTTTAACTGAACCGGCCGCATCTCGACTGGTTTTAGGGCAATAGGTCTTGCTGCTTTCCTGAGATTCTTTCAGGATAGAGTGGATCAACAGGCCATAGCAACTCCCTTGAGTTATTTCATATACCACACACAGTAAATCACTGGGAGCCAACATATCACTGACACCATTGACCATGATAGCTCCTTTGGAACGCTCACAGTTTATCACACCAACGGGGTTGTCACACACACTTGCAAAGCCTGTGAGATAAACACCTGCATTTTAAAAAATCCTTTACTGCACAAGTTCATGGCCATTTTGAAAATGCTGTAACTTCCTTTGCCCTTATTAATCACCATCCTGTTAAGCATGTGCTCAGTGACCTTGTAGCTGTACCATTCTGCCTGAAAAGCTAAGATGGGATTACCTTTCTTTTTAACAGAGGGATGAGGAAGTGTTTTGCATTGTCAGGATTTATTATTTATTCTGTGGTTACATCTTAGGGTCATGAATGAGAGACTTCCTTCACTTGCAGTTGAAATTCTATCCTGAAGCATTAATATGGTGCTATTTCACATTCCATGCTTACTGCTTAATTTGATTTCAAATGGTATATGTTACTACAGTTCCACTGGAGAGAATGGAAAGAGTCCAATTTACACCATGCAAGAAGCTGGCTCCCTGCCACTGAAAAACAGGCAAAATTAAACTTCTCAGAAAAAATTTTATCACCACACTTAAGACTTCCAAAATAATATGCTCAGTGAGAAAACCATAACTGAGTTATTAAGAACTGCACACAACACACTGTGTGAAATCCGGACAACAGCATTTCAGAAAAGAACACGGGTCAATAATTTTGGGCTGTACCATTTGATAAAAGATTTGTTAATGTCTGGGTTTCCTTCAGAAAGTAGCTTAACTGGTACAGCTTGTGAACACTCGAAAATTCTGCCCTTCACCTTTCCACCAGCCCTACCTGTCATCTTCCCATGTCAGCCCGTTTCAATCTATCATCTCAAATGCAGATTTCAGTCTCTGACTTTGGGTGCTCACTGTGTAGAAGCTGGACATAATCTCAAATTTCATGGTCTGAAGCTTGAAACAAATGACTGACAAATGTAAACATGCCATAAATACCACAGTATAGACTGAGGTATCCATATATCGTTCCTTCAACTTTTATCAAGATAAAAAAGAGCCTGGTATACTCAATACTAAATTGATATGCATTTATATTAACATAGCAGGAAGCTGAAACTCCAGACCAAGTCGTTGTCTGTCTTAAGTAAAAGCATTGCATCAGCAATTCTATTTACTCAATCCAAGGCTGCTTTCATTTCTTGCTTGTTTTGCTATATATTTCTATTGAGGGAACACTTTCTCAGCAGCTTTTAGTCACTTCTTAAATGCATTTTATGAGGAGACAAAGTCAAATCACTATTACTTAATTAACACAATTGTGAAGACTTCACTCCAGCTACACAATAGCTCTCCCAATCTTTCAGAAGGATGCATGACTTCATTATTGAGTATATTGTTTCCTATAAACATATAAACCCCCTACAATAACAATCCCATCAGCTGAAATGAAGTTATCTGAGAACAGAATTAAACTCTAAATGACCCTTTGCTCCACTCCATAGACCCCTATTAATAATTCTAATCTAATCAGTGTGGATAAATGTACTGTTGCAGCCTATGCCAGGCATTCTGCCAGGAGGTCCTACTGCAGTCCATCTGATTCATTCCAGCCCAGAGCTTCTCTGGAGAAGATGCATCTTGCACGGAGAGGCCACTGGCTGACTTCTTTTGTTATCTTTTAGTGGCAAAGTCATGTCCTTGTAACTGATAGACACTTTTCTTTGTAAATAACCCTGGAGTGACTGATAGAGCTTTTGCCAGACAAAGCCTGTAAATAGCTAGGCATTATTCATGCCAGGCCTGAGAACACTGTGTCACAGCTGACAAATTTATGGTAGATATGAGCTCACCTCTTCCACAAATATATACTTTCCCAGCAAATTCATCACATGTTTTAATGACCCCATACTGAATTTGTCAGCTGTCTGTCCCTGCACATTGTTTCCTTTGGATTCCTGTCAAGGATTGTTTGTTAAAATCATCTCTCTCTTCCATCCTTCAGCTGCTAGCCCCAGGAAAGATCAATGATGACATATCTATTGATAATATTTTATATTCAACTATTTGGATCATAAATCACTTTAACAATGCTGATATGTTTATTGAGTGTCTGCCGGCATTGCAATTATATAGAAAGTGATGTCACCCTAAATCTTGGCTTGTTGGATTGCTTTCTATTTCTTCCTTCTCACTCCCACCCCACTTCATAATTAAAATATGTCACTTTTTATTTTGGCATTCCCACCTTAGATGCAGTGAGAACTTTGGCATTTTAGAGAAGGTGTGAAGTCCCAGGGCCTCTGTCTCCCATTAAAACCAAATATGCAAAAGCATTTCCCAGCACTACATGAAGGCACTGCTTCAAATCTGCACAGATCCCTAGCAGAAAGCAGGATGGAAGGAGGGAATAGCAGAAGGACACAACTTCTGCTCTCCACCCTGACTCAGCAAATCAAGCAGAGGACCCTTCTCCAAGCCCTATACAGCTGGCTCTGTCACCAAAGTCAAAGGGGCACCTTGTGCGGGAGAGGAAGGGAGAGAAGATACTGAAACTCTGTTTTCATCAATCCTGCAAGACTCAGACAGGTTAAACATCTCACCCCAAGCCCTGCCCTTCATGCATGCAAAGCATTATCTCCATTTCATGCAAACCACTCCACCTGCAGATCTTTATTTCGGATGATTACCAGAAAAATTACGGAAGACAAAAAGTTGTTGCTTTTCCTGGGTTTGCAGGTTTTTCCTCCCTGCACAGCTGTGGCTCCAGGGCCTCCCAACTGCTGTCCCCATTGCACAAAGGGAGCTGACTCTACCATTCAGTTCTGTACATTATTTTGCCTTTTAATTCATGACTATGTTATGTAGTTACAACACTTCTAAAAAAAGATCTGTGGCTTTGCAATTCATTTAGGACTGTTTTCCTGCTTAGTGAGCTTCTGTTATATGTACCCAAAGAGAAGAAAGGGAAAGGAAGAGAGTGTTGGCCAGCAGGAAAAGTCACATTTGCTCCTTGAATGCAAAATGTCATCATTCATTAGAGAAGACTCAAAAATAGATTTTCTCCTGAAAGCAGACAGCAGGCAGGATTTACTCTATTTCATCAGCTTGCTAGATTTACTGGCTGCCTTTATTCTCCTTTTTTTTTCTTTTCTTTTTTTTTTTTTTTTAGTCCTGTAAACATACAGGAGAAATCATCTTGGTATGAGTAAGAAATTTTTATAAATGCATAAATATGAAGGTGAAAAAAGCCTAAAGCATCTTTCATTGGGATGCATATTTTCCTTTATGCACCAATACAGACAGGGCTGATTTTGTCATTACCAATGATGAGGCACACCTCTTAAAATATGCTTCCAATATGCAACCAACTACTTCTGAGGTGTCCCACTAATTTGAAAGTTTCATGATCTGCCTTCACAAGCCTATAAAACTGGACAAGAACTCTGATGAGAATTTCAGGCCCTATAGAAATATACTGAGACTAACAGTTTTTCCTGTGGTACACTGGCACATCAACACATACATTTAACCTTCCTCATGGCTTTCCAGAATGAGACACTTCTAAGGCCAGATTTGAATTTCTTCTCCACCAGTATAATTTCACTGTGTCAAAAGATATTACTTTAGATCTGCACAGGCTGAAGTAAGCACACAGTCTTGTCCTGGGTTTCAGCTAGTGGGTTCAGCAAAGAAGAGCAAATCTGCCAAAAAGGGAGAAGTTTAGAGCCGCAGTGAAATCTGGATTGTGATCTGGGTTTGTGGGGGATACAGACAACATTTACTATTTGGCTTTCAGAACATCTCTGAAAATCTTAGGAGAACAAGTACCACAGACAAGCAAATATTTCTAGGGGATAATTGAACTTTTGCTTTTGCAAGTTGCCTTATTCACCCTGTAAATGTTTGAATGAATCTTTGCTGAGCCTCATTTTTTTTTTAACAAAACCCCCAGACCACACTACTTTCATATGTTCTCTGGCTTTTTGCAAATATTTTATGGTTTCATAACTCTGAAAGGTATTTTCCTGTTTCCAGTGCTTCCATTTTCCTTAGTGCGGAAGGCTAAGATGCCTTATGGCCTCTTCCTCTTTATCTTAATGGAAATTCTGGTAAAGGCAGAGCAAGACGATCCTTTTCCTTCAGGAATGCAGAAATGCACTACTAACAGGGGGCTTCACCTAAATTTTCCTGAAGTCAAAAAGAAACTCTCCCACATTTCTGGCCTCCAAACAACTGTACATTCCATTATAATGACTGCAGGCATAAATCAGCCCTGAGTTATGCCTGTCAGATAACCCACTAGATATCTCCTTAGCCCTGTTTGGTTTCAACAACCTAATTTATGTACACACTCTTCAGTACCTTGTGTATATAGATAGATGACAAAACTTGATACATAAAATTATAATAATTGTGGTTTTCACTCTGAACTGCATCTCTCACTCTCGTGTGCAAGCAGAGGCCAAACATTCCTATCTAAGGAAGGTTCTTAGATGTGATTGAGTTGCTAGGCACTGTGAAGATGTGGTGGGAAGCAGGCAGACCAGGGGTTCAAAGTGCCTCAGAAAAGGTCACAGGTCAGCCTAACTTTGGGCAGTTAACCACAGCACCCGTTTCTGTAGCCCAAATCACCTTAAACCAGCTTTACAATCAGTGAAGAGTCATGTTTTTTTCCATGCTGGTGATTTATTTTAGTTGGGATTACCTTACTATGCCAGTTATAGAGGTACCTGGGGCTAAGGCACATTTTTTAACTGGGAAAAGTGAGATGAGCCTACACATAAGTAATTGTCAAATGTAGTTTATCGAGATATTGATGCCTAAATATGTGAAAGGCTTTAAGACACCTATTGCTTCATCAAATCTCCTTTAGAAATACCTCTTTAAATCCATTTGAATCCAGGGTCTTGTTCTGCTCAGAAAGAGGATGCTGCTTCTCCAAAGGGTCTTTTTTAAAAAATGGATAAAATCATATGGATGCCAAAGTTTGGTTCAAACTCATATTTAGATACCGTCTTGGCTCCAGTCTCACTTAGAGAGATCCTAATCAGGAATTCATATACTTATGCCCATTTAAAACCTGGCTGAGCTCTGGAACAGGCCCAGGACACTTATCTAACAAAATAAATTGAAAAGCATGAAGAAAAATGTTAACAATGATGGTACACCCTTGCAAGAATATTTGATATGTTATTTGGCTGGCTTTATTATCAGGGGAACACAAATGTCTTGCTCACCACAGATTCTGTAATATTTCAAGTACGAATGGGTTATTGTGTTAGTTTTTTTTTTTGTATTTTGGGGCAGTATCCTTGTCTATAGTCATAGCAAATCCAATTCTCCAAAAGACTGTGAGAAACTTAATTTCCCAGTAATTTTTTATATCCATTTTAGCTTATTCTGCTAAACTTTTCTGTACCAGTTGGGGTTTAGATATTTGCTAGTGCTTTTGCACTTTAAAACATAGGAGAGACTGGGAGGAGGAGATTCTTTCTCATATTCAGTTAGCAATAAACCAAGCATGTGCACTTATATGAAACTTTTGCCAATTTCATTATTTTACATACAAAATGTCATTATGTTCCAAAGTATTATCATTTCCTTTTTTCCCAGACAGTGACTGTCTGTAACATGCTGTTCTGGAAGGCCTCCCTCCCAAATTCTGGATATTCCTTCACTGTTTCTCACCACAAAAGATGGGAGGGGGAAGGGGGGAAAAGGTGGAGTATTGAAAATCCAGGCATATAAAATCCAAGGGCATAGGTCATCTATTAGTTTTAGCTTAATTACTAGTCTTCACTTGCATATTTTCCCAGGAACAAGGCTTTAGAGGAACTGGCTATCTTTACACTCTGGGTTATCTTATGGACCTCAAACAACTGCTTATGAAAGCGCTTTTCCAACAGGATGCAAGCTGTGTTTGATTTAACTTGTATATTTATGTGACAGAATCTAACCAAGTTGGACTTTGTGCTATAACCATAATGTTTGCACAGTTACACCTGGGGAGGAAAGCCCTCCCACTAGAGTACTGACAGGATGCCAGTGACAAGAAAGTTTACATAAAAAAAATCATGGTTTAAAGGATTTATACATCTGTCAGTAGAACAGTGATGACATTCCTCATTTACAAGCATGGTATACAGCTTTGGCTGTGAGTGAAATACTAAAGATGAGGCCAAGTATGAGCCTGTGTAGACATACAGTAATGTTTTTCATTCCATGCCCTGTTTCCTCCTCCAGCAAGGATCTTGAAGGGCACTTTGCTGGGGACCTCTCTTCTATGTGGTCTCCCAGATGTAAACACCAGTGTGTCCTTCTTGTCATCTGCATGGCCAGCTGTGAGCTAGTTCACACAGAAACAGCAACTGCAGAGTGGTATTTGCCATGGCACCGGCACAGCAAAACAATCCTTAGTGCAGTCACTGGCTTTCATACAGATTTCAGCATTCTCCTTCCCCCATTTACCCTTTCCCTCCCTTGAGAGCCAGGATTTGCAGCCCCAGGGAGCATGAGGCAGGGAGTGGAGCCACAGAAAGGCACAATTTACCTCTACCTTGGCACCAATATCAAGGAAGCTTTATTTTTAGAAAAGCAGAGACAACAACAGCCCACAAGGACTCCAGTGCCTGAACACAGACCAAGAAGCAATGCTAAAGGCTCCTGGTTTTGAAACTCTTGGCTAGACTTGATGCCACTTCCTTCATCCAGTTGCTATCAGATCCCTAAGGGCAGTGCAGGCATCAGCACACAGAGTGGTAGGAAAACTGTTTTTCTTCCCTCTGAGCCACCAAAGAGAGTGCCAGAAACAAAGCTCCTTACAGGGGCAGGGAATGGAAAGCAGGAGATAGAGACAGAGTGAAGTCAAGGAAAAGACTGTTCAATTATCTCACTGAATGAAAGCTAGAGCAACGAAAGAAGGTTGGAGGAAAGCACCGTGACTCACTTGACTGGCCAAGATCCTCTGAATCACTACCTTGTGGAGGTGAAAATTAGCACTGCAGGTACTCAGTGGAAACTCACCAGGCAAACCAGCTCACTTTAAATGGTAAAGTTAAAGTGCCTGGTGTTTTCAAACCTCCATAGCCAAAGAGGGATGAGGAGGAGAGAGAGACTCCAGGAACCCCGAGCAAGAGTGAGGGGGGAAAGTGCCAATACTACGCTGCTGACTTTTTTTCTTTAATGGATCCCTTCCTTGCTCACCCCGAGCAAGGCAGCTGGCACGTGGTATCTGGGAGTGCAGATGGATCAGCAATGTCAGATGTGCAGCTGTGCATATTTAACACACAGGGATCTTATTATCTATTTGCTGGCTAGCCAGCAGTGGGCTGATTTTGGAGGTGATTGCTCACAGTTGTAGAGAGAGAAAAATAGAGAGTAGTCCACAGTCATTAATCTTACACAACAGGCTGCACAGTGTCAGAGCCAGAACTGCTACTCTCCTGCATCTGTCCCTCCCACTAGCCCTAAATCACTGCTTCTCAACTCCTCTCCATTACTGAGAAGAAAATTGTCTGGGTTGGAATGAGATACCACAACAGCATGAGCAGCCCTGCTGCATGAAACGCCTGCTACAAATTTTTACGTTTCTGGTGTCTAACAAGCTTTTGGTCTTACCATTATCCAACCAGCCAGGAAAAAGGAGAAAAATTGATAGTTTGGATGCTGGTCATTGAAATTTTCAGGTTGGGAATGAATTTCTGGCTCACCGTTTGTAGAGTCCTTTTCCAATATACCTTGATTGGCATCAGAGGCAAAAGTATACTGCACATACAGTCCTTCTCCCCTCACTAAACAAAGTCATAAGGTTTGAGGTCTTCATTTCACAATGTCCCTAAAACACAGGCCTGAACTGATGCATGGGAAACTGTTCCTTTTAAAGTTCAGCCCATCTGTAAGAGCTTTACTGAACCACAGCCTAAGCTCTTGGGCAAGTTTGAGCCCATGATCACATTCCAGTTTTTCCTTCCCCTTCATATTGAAGTCAAAGTGGGATATACATAAAAATAAGCAACTAGTAGCAATGTTCTCAAGGTGGGCAGATTCGACAAGGAGTCTGGAGTCTTTTTCTGTGTGTAATGCACAGGGTAAGAAGTAATGTGAGAGATCTGTGGGGTTCCCTGAAGGAATAACAGCCAGTGGAAATAAATTTGTGAACAGTAAGTTTTGCTTCCCAGTATCAAAGAGCAAAATCAAGTCATTTGGCCTAAGTTCAGCTAATTTCCAGTTGATCAAATTTGTACACCTTGGGAAGTGTGTTTTAGGACATACAGCTTCTAAGTTACCTGCTTTTTGAGAAGAACATTTTTGTCTGAATGGTGACCAACAACATCAGGTCTGCAGTAAACACTCACACGTGCTCATTTTAAAATAAAGTACACTGAATTGCAAGATATTTAACTTTACCTTGTCAAGTGAAAGAAGTTTTTTATTCCTAACATGCAACTGGATATAGGAAAAACCAGAAAATAGCAGTGGGGATGGAGAGACAAACAGGTATTGGAAAATGACCATAGTCCTAAAAATATTCAGGATGCTTTCTAGAATCACAGAAAAGCAGAAACGAGCCATATCTAGAGAGACAGAAAAAAATACAAAATTTGGGGGGAATAGGGAGTTAGCAGCGAGAATTCAAAAACTTGCAGCTAGAAGTGAAATGCTTTCAATGAAAACCAATGTTTTAAAGAAAAACAGCAATTTCAAAACTCAAAATATCTCTAATAGTAGATAAAACTTGGGACCACTTGCAGGTATTTGTACCTTCTCTGTGTTTTTAATTGCAAACTTGTTCCATTACACACAATCTAAAAGCAGCAGTTTTATCTTCCAGCAAACACAGTCCTAACTCAAAAATTGTTACACAGGCAGAGAAATGCAGCAAAAGACTTTGTGCCTGTGAAGAGAGACTTAAGCCATGTTCATCCATGGAACAACAGAACTTTTGTGATTTCCCTCAACTGCCTGCAAAACACCCACCTGCCTTATCAAGACTGAAACTCAGCATCACCAGAAAGGCATCAGGAAGATGCAACAAGGGAAAGCTTTAGTGAACACAGAATGAGCTTGAAAACAGCAAAAAAAATGAAACTGGAAGGACTTTGTATGGAGACTGAACCACAAAGAAAGAAGACGAGGATTTGGAGGGTTTGAAGCAGCCCCTGACAATGCCAGTCTTTTCCTGGACTGCAAGAAACTCTGCCTTCACTGAAAAGGCTGTGATTAAATAACTCAGACTTTAATGAAAGAGATTATGTTTCCCTAGAAAGGAACAGAGTCTCTGAAAGATGCCTTATCAGCCTATCCTGCACAATGAGGAAGAGGTCAGATCCAAGTGGTACATTAGTCAAATAATACCATCTGAACATTTACTTTGAGCTCACTCTTTTTGACGAAGGCCACTGCCAGTAATTACTAATGGATAAGAAAGGTTTATTTGATGGGGACCTGACATTCATTACAGCAGACACTGGCATAGTTAATTGATCAGAAGGATAGTTAGTGAAAGAGTTACACTGAAAATAATGCTGTTAACAGGGCAATGTAAATGTGCTATTGGTCAGCAACATTTCATAATTAGGTCACTTCAGAAGCCTTTTGGGTCACTGATGGTAGAACAGCAGCCAAAACCCCCAAATCTGCCTGCTGTGACAGATGCCCAAGCTACTGTTGGGCATAAACACTACAGGTGCTTTGGAAGAAACAAACCTTACAGCCTATAAATATTTCAGACGTGGCAGATGAATAATAAATTGGTGAGAACAGCATAGTGACATGAACTCATGTGAAACTATACCACACACTGTGAACAATATGGCCAGCTGCATTAAAGCAGGACATTCTAAAAAGCATCCTTAAGAGTTGGTCATCAGTCTTCTTGATCCTGTTTCATATGTACCTAATAACTGGCCTAGATACAGATGGTGAAACCAGCAAAATCAGAAATGCTGGCTCTCAACATGAAGAAAGAGTGGATACAGGTAAGGGAATAACATTGATGGAAGATGCACACCAGTAATAATAACAACATCCAAATACAAAAGGGAAACTACAGTCTCTATCACCCACACCTTTTAAACTTTTTTGAAAGAAATAAGCTCACAAACTCTAATTTTTACTTCAAAACTAGCAAAACTTTGAAATTACTAAGAAATTTTGTCCTCAGACTTGGAGCATGCAGAAAAAAGGGAACTTAAACCTGAACCAACCCAGTCTGGTTTTATGTTATGAAACCAAATTACTACTAATGAAGCCCTGGCAAAAACAAATCATTCCTGATTTTCCTGTTAAAGAAAGGAATTTCAGAGCCCCAGGGCCTGGGAAAAATAGATCTGAAATCCATATCACTCTTCTCATCTCAATTTCTTCCAAAGACAAACCTGAACATCTATATTCTTGGAACAGCCAGCACAACGCCATTAGAAGTAAAGAACATGTGAATCTGAAATGATAATGAGACTTAATCACACACTGTAGGAAAGAAAATTATCTTCTCCAATTGGAAATAAACTCCATTCTGCCAAACTGATCACCAATCAATCTTTGGCTGTGCCAAAAGTAAAAACCCATACAGAAACTAGTCTGAGCTTTTCTGCTGCCCTGTCTGACTTTGGATCAAGACTGTCCTGAGCAAAACCAAGTTCACAGAAATGAGCTACAGGTAGATGACAAAGATGTCAGGGGGAAGAACATAATTACAGGGACTCTTCAGAAACCACCAGTTAGGCCAAATGCCTTTTTCCCCCCGGCTCTAAGTTTATAACTCACTGATTTACATTGGAATATTATTTAATTAGATCAGCACCAAATGACTCATGGTATTTTGTCATTTTAATGATTCTTTATATTTCTCCAGTTTGATGGGTTAATCATTGCCTATCACAGTTTATGGCCTCTATCTTCTTTATTGTGTTTTGCCTCCCATCAGCTATCCAAGGTGATGTGAACTTTGTGCTATTGACTTTTCTCACTCCTCTGGGGAGGTTGTCATGGAGAATTAAGCTATTGACAAATCAACAGCCAACATGCTGAACTCCTTCCTGCACGTCATCATTAGGAACGTGGGAACCAGCCAACTTTTGGATTGTGAGGAACCAAGATGTTCCACCACATAAAAGAAACGCTGAAAACCTTTGTATTGGAATCTGCTCTCATTTAAAGCTCTGCAAATCTGGAGTAAAAGAAGGATTTCATTCTGTAGCTTAACAAAGACTTTTTAGAAAAATTTCAGGCAGCAGAATTAAATGAATGAATTGCAGACTTCCTCCAATAATTATAGCCTTCTCAATAGTTTTCCTTCCAGAAGCTGCTGTCTTCATTAGGTGCGACTGAGCAAATGAACTTGGCAGAGATAATTAACACAGTGCTAACTGCAAGAAGTGATGAATAACAATTATTTTTCGAATGCACTTAATAAATGTTAATTTGCTCCTTTTCCTTCCTATTATTCCAAAGTGTGGGAACTATCCTTATCATCTAGATAATTAGTCCATCAAAAATACCTAACTTGCGAGTCAGTACAGTAACACTCCTTAATACAGAATGTCCCATTATTATACAAAAGATACAAATTGATATAAAAGATTTTTTTCATGACTAGAAGGCAAAAAACTGACTTATTTACTGAAATGTGATCGCTGAAATAGAGATTGATTCTGGTTCATATTTCAAAGGCTGCCCTCTCCTCTCTATTGGTCTGTTTTGCTAACAGCTTTTGTGGGTATGGAATTCAATTGCAGCTTCAGTTTTAGCTTGTTGCATTGTGTATTTGTCCAGGGGCAAAAGTTATTCCCAAGCATGTCTCTGCTTAACTGAAACTAGGTCTCTTAATATACCATTAAATATACCTCCTTGTGCTCACCCTCAAATGTTTTCACAAATTTTAATGAAAATGTAATTTCAGAAATGTTTTCTCCCCAAAGCTGTTCCACTGCCAAGTAGTAAAAATAAGTCCAGCTTCTTGTCCTTGCTGTGGTTGTTGTCAGAGTGGATGATGAGCCAAGGAACTTGCACTATATGTTCTGTTTCCATTCCCCAGTGCAGAGGTTTAGATAAGCTACTCCAACCAGGATTGTGGAGACAGTGCCAGAAATGTTGTGGGAGCTGGAGGGAGTGCTGGACAGTCTAGAAAGCAAAGGAAAAAGCTCCAAATTCAAAAGTGAAGCTTTGCAGATCCAAGTCACCTCCCTATTTTTTCAATGGCATAATGTACTGCTTAGCTGCAGGCTTGCAATTTGACAGTTCTCTGTTTGCTTCCCTATAGTGCTGGATGCCAGAACTCACCCTTTTCCTTGCTTCAAGTCAGCTGCAATCTTGCCCTGTCTTTTGTTTCATATGAACTGATAAATCAATCAAATGATCAGGTGACTTTTTTTTTTTAAGAACCAAATTTACTTTTTGACAGCTGTGTTCCATCCTCTCCTCTCTTTTGTAGATTACAAATACATTTAAATTATTACTGTTACAATAATGAAAATCCAGGAGGAGTGAGGCCCCTGAGACCTTGCATCAGCCAAATCTATTAATTAATTAAGGCATGTGGTGCCATGCAGCAAAAACGCAAAGCTTGTTATGGTTGTGACCTCTGTGAAAAGAATATGACTTTTAGAGTAGGTTTGACTAGAGACATTAAAAATTAGCTATCTAAAAATAAGGCAAGGCAAGCCAAGCTGGTAATCTGCACTCCCAGGACAGTCTATGCAGACAGAAAAGGCCCTTCCAGGGAAAAACATGTCTAAGATAAGCAGATGTCCCACCAGAACTGGTATATCACCAAGGGGATTATTATCGTTATTGCTATAACTATTGCTGTTATTTACTTTTTTAACTCAGCAAAACTGCTTAGTAAGAGTCACTGGACTGAGTGACCAGCATTATCTGGAAACCCAGTGTCTGGCAGGGTAGCAATCAAGACACAAGTACATAGGCAGGATTAAATTGGTGATGCCAGCATGTGATGTTCCCCTTTTTTAATGAGATAAAAGACTGTCTTTTTAATGAGCAGCTCACCAACTTTTCCTAATGGTGCTCTCCCTCCATTCTGTATTTATTTCTCCGTTCCCATATTCTTTGTACAATCCTTCACCTTCTTCCTTCTTCCTCTGCTCACCATATCAGAGAGTCACAGACTCATGGAATGGTTTATGTTGAAAAGGACCTTAAAGCTCATCTGGTTCCAAACCCCTTCCATGGGCAGGACACCTTCCAGTAGACCAGGTTGTTCAGACCACATCCACACTTCCCTTGACAATAATTATCTCCTGCCCAAATATCATGTCTGAATTTATTTTGTCAAAACAGAAATAATCCAGATGCTCTGAAAAATGTTTGAAGGAATTCTTATATGAATAAAGTAAATTAATATACAGAGAGTCTGAGTGGGAAAAGAAAATAAAACTAATAAGCTACATTGAAAATATTGCCCTGACCTCTCCAAATATATTCTTTTGCCCAGAGTGATGTATAAGTAGTCCCATGCAATTACAATGGGAAGGTTTTCATAGGACTATGTCAGTCTGTCATCCTGCCTCCATTGCTGTTGTTTCATATTCCCATCTCTCCAAGGTAGTTCCTATGTGCTCCTAAGCTTGCCCAAAACTGACAGGAAAATGGGACTCCAGATTTATGGAATGTCTTTGGAAGGAAAGACTGCTGAAATCCCTGTGAGAAAGTTTGGTGTCCTGACCTTGGCTTTACTCTTGAACCAGGGTGAAAAATTCAGAGTATCTTCTTGGAGAAAATTTGGATTTTATTGTATGAGCAGGAGTCTCAAGGCTCTCTGAGAAAATACAGCTGCAAAAAGAGACCCCCACAGAAGCCAGGGGGGTGCAATGCGGGAGAGAAGAGAAACGTGAAGAATGAAAGTAACAACTGATGGGAAGTCATAACAACCAGCAGCCCCTTTTGACTCCATAATCTCCCATCCCATCATGTGTAAGCATTCAATCTGATCAGATCTGGAAAGAAATATATCTCTGGACATGTACAAAATTAAAACAAAATCAGTTTTCCTTCAGATTCTTCACTGAGAGTTTTAAACCTGGAAACACTGTTTTCTCATACATCAGCCCCCTAGATAAAGATTCCACAAAATCCCATAATGTGAAGTCACATCTTTATGTGCAATGTATAAACAGCTTCCCCACATCTGGGGGTCTGGTGGAGGGCATGCTGCTGTAAAGACCCATGTAGGATCCAGAGGAAGAGGGATGGATCTGCCATCCACTTTGGCTAATGAGCTGTGGAAGTTTCCCCACTTATTAAAAGCCCTCCTTCAAAGGCCCGTGTAAGCCCTATCCAACCTCCAAGTGACAGTCTTCGACTGACTTCTCTGGGAGTTGGTCAGCCCTGGATTTTGTCCTTATTTAAATGAGTGTGCACACAAAGAAAGTATTCAACAGTTTTCTTTCATGTATGAAATAATACGAGGTAAAAGACCACCATTACCATATGGATTCATCTGTCCCTTTCACTTAGTAGTCAGAAAAAATCTAAAGCCTTCATCTTTACCCCTTTGACCTACCCCATGGGTTTGTCTCTGTCTCAGTATTTGGAGAAGAAGGGACCCCTTATTAAGAGATATGTTGGGCCATTGGTCAACACAGAACCAAGGGTCTCATTTCCTCCTGCATTAATATCTCTCTAGTGTTAATTGCAGTTACGGGTGAATAGGCAATACTGGGGAACAGAGGATGTGAGTGCTTTGCCATTACTGATTACCTCACATCACACATTCAAAACGAATTTGCTTGTCCCTGCAGTCCTTGGGGGAAAAAAGCCTGTTGTTACTGACAGCTGCTCTTCAAAGGTCAAGGATTACAATAGTTGGAAACACTGCAGGTCAAGGCTGATGTGAACCATGCAGAGAAACTCTTCTTGCCCTCCCTGCAGTTTGGCTGTAACAAATGTTATCTGTGTCTCTCTCTTCATAAGCTTTGAATTCACATAAAAAGGGGGAGGGAAAAAAAAGAAGGGAAAAATAAAGCAAATAAAAAATATTTACAATGCAATCTCTTCTCTGCACACACCTCTTCCAATCAGGCAGCTATGAAAGCTGTCCTCCTGGCAAGATAAACTATCATTTTTTAACAAGGTAGATGGATGCCTTCATACATTTTTAAGCTTGGGACAGGATATATTTTGTGGTTTATTTATAATGACATCAATTACACTTGCTCCTAGGTAATAATTCACTCCTTTATAATTATTTATGAGGTGATTTTTACTTTTTTGAAAGTTTTATGTTTATTGATGTGTTTGGTTAACGAACACTTAAATGACATGGTCAGTTGCTTTGCAGGATGCTGGAGAACAGCAAAATCAATATGTTCTGCACCTGAGAACAATCTTCTTAGTTTTGTAGTAATGATTCCCTGAGCAAGGTCCCAGGAGCCTGCAAGATAATTGCAATTCCACATAGTCAACAGTCTGCTCAGATCTATATAATCACTGTCTTTAGCTGCTTCATTTTGTTTGGTTTTGTTGCGTGTGATCTTTGCCATTAACATCTCTCTCTGTGATCTCAACTGGCTGGTTTTTGGCCCCTAAACCCCTCCTTTAGCTTTCATTTTAGAGCCTCACCTCTGCTGTACTCAGACCCCTGCACCGAGTAGAGAAAGTGGTTAGTTAAGCAGTTGCTTTCTGCCACTCAATTTATCTCTGCTGATTGCTACCTTTGGAGAATGAAAGTTCACAACACTCTGGATAAACATTAAAAAAAAAAAAAGGGAGACATAATAAGGCTTAGTATCCCCAGTTGAAGATAATTGATCTCCTCAGTTGCTTTAATATGCAGAGTACAGAACACAGACAAGTGTTAATGGTATAATATATTCTATGGCCCCTCTGTGCTGGGAGGCAGACAGCACTCTGTACGGTGAGGGATGATAAGCAGGGCTGGCTCTTCCACTAGAGAAGCTGGCAAAGAAATTTGTCTTCAGGTTGCAAGGTCTCTACAGATGCAAAGGAGAATATATGATGGTATTTCATCTCTAAAGTGGCTCATGCTCTCCGGCTGTGGCAGTGTTTTTTAGAAGGACAGGATCGATGGTTTAGGACCCTTTTGAAAGTGGTAATTGTATCTTTAGCATGTTTGTGAAATGCCTCTCCCAGCAAATGCACTAAGGTAATTAATCAGATATATTCCTAAATTAGGTTTGCTTGCAGAGCACATAAACCATGACAGAGCTTAATAGAGTAAACCAGTCAGGGAAGCATAACAGATGTAATCCATGATGTCTTACAGTGGGGGCCTGGACCACTGGTGGTCCATAAGGCCTCCTCTATAGCAGGTCCATAAAGACATATTAGACAGTGAAGTCTACAGTGTTTTCACATCAATGGCAGTACCTGTCAGTCCACAAGGTCTTTGAGGATCCAGCACTGATCCAAAGTGACTGGGAATCACTGTGTTCCTGGATCATCTCAAGATAGAGAAAAATAAAAGCTTTGAATGGGGTGACACAACATTCAGAGTGAGGCTTCCTCCCCAAGATGTTCAGGTGTGGTTTATTTATCAGCTCTTGCTGTGTCATCTGCCACACTGCTGGGATCAAGGGGTTTTGAAACACAACCACATTATATCAAGGACTAATCCAAGACCTCAGCTACTGTAAGCATCCTGTTGCAGAGTGTCTGGCATAGCTTTCAAGAGCAGGAATACTTGAGGATTTGGTAGAAAGGATAACTAATGACCAAGCTGAAGCTCAAGCAGAGACACCCAAAAGAGGAGAGCATACTGAGGACCTGAGAGCTGAAAACCAGATGTCTCAGCTGGACACCTAAGCTATCAGGTATTCTCAGCAGTCACGTTAGAAAATGCAGGTCTGAGTCCTTCAGTTAATGCAAAACAGGCCAAACACCTTCCAAATGGACTGGAGAAGCCTCCCCAAAACATATTACTTGGAAAGTTATTAGCTGGTAGCTGACAAAACCAATTCTCCCCTTTCATTTAGAAAAATGAAAATTGGCATCATTCTTCTGACTTTCAAAATAGACCAGTAGTAATGTTAACATGAATAAATCAACAGGGAAGATGTTTGTAAATCTTGATCAACCAAAGAGATATAGTTACCTGCTATAAAGGAAGATAGCTGACTTTTCTCCTTCCATTAACTGTTGCCAAATCTCATAAATGTAAACAGAGAATAAATCCTTTCAGTCACTGAATATGAATATTCTCCTGGGAAAATCCAGCTGGCATCCAACTTGATTTATGTGCTTTAAGAAAGCATTTGTTTTATAAGCCTAGGGTGAGTCTTAAAATATAAGTTCATGTGTAAAAAATATTATGGCTCAGAACCTATTTCATTAAAAAACCAAAAAAAAGAAAAAAATACATCCTCTTCTCAGCTACCAACCATTACCCATGGTGAAAGCAGAGGCTTGTGAACTTGTGATCACAACATCAGTTTGGAGGAATCTCTTAAACCTCAGTATTGAAACACTGACCTCTAGAATCACAGCCCCTTTCCAGGCTCCTGATATGGGTCCTAATCTTTGCACTGGAATTAGAAGTCTGGAGTCTCAACATTGGTCAGATCTGAGCCTGTGTGACTTTCCTATAAGCAGAAAAAAAGAATCTAAAGCCTTCCCACACCACCCCTTTTTTGCTGCTGCTCATCTGTGTCACTGCAGGTGAAATGTTACTTTCCCCAGTCCGTATTTCATAGATGGTCCTGACATCCATCTTCAAACCCTACTCTAGCATGTAACACCTCACAGAAACATTCCACACCTGTCTCTAATGAGAAAACTTTAATTCTTAATAAACAGCAACATTACTGGCAAATTTAGGCCAACTACAAAACCCACTGCTCTCCGAGTCAGAAAGTATTTCTTAAGTGAGAGTGGGACAATATGTCTTACATCCGCGCATTACTTTTCAACGTCTTTCCTCATTTTAGATCTCCTAACCAAATAATTATAGAAATGCTCTTTTTTTTTTTTTAATAGTAAGGCTATATTTTTAAGCAAAAAAATTATTTGGCTGGGGAACTGGAAATCTGTGAGCTCTTAGTGATGAAAGGGAGAGAAGTCATGCTAACAAAGGTTGGAGAGGAACAATGAATAATAAACTGATTATTTATCTGTGTTTTTGTTTATGCCTGATTATTTGGTCAAGTAACTTACTCCCAAATGGGAAGATTTTCCATATACACACATACAAACACACACACACATGAAACACACACTATACAGGAATGTCCCATGCCATTTTATTTTCAGTCTTGGGGAAATTGAGAGAACATTGCCAAGCCTGTTCTCAGTTCCACTCTGTAGAGGCCCAAACTAAAATTACGACTGAAAAGCAAATGCAGTGACCTTTAAAGGAATCAAGAAGAAGCTATTTCCAGTACATTACTAAATGCTATATTTTAAAGGTTCTAACCTTATTTGCTACAAGTGTATAATATCAGGAAAACCTTGTGAGTGAAGGTTCTGCATTCATCATACAGCCCAAGTCACTTACAGAAGAAATGGAGAAAGTTATTACTTTCTCCCTTGCAGCCATTAAAGTTCAACCCCCTTTCCTGTAGTGTTTTGCAGCATTAAATAAGGTTCAGGGATCACTTTAAGAATTACAGGTTTCTCAACTTAAAAAAAAAAAATAGGTTCTTGCAAACAGCCACAAATGCATCATCAAACAGGGAGAGCAATTTATGAGATATGCATGTTCTACATGGCTCAAACAAGCTAAGGGGAACCAGGCACTGCTATCTGATATTGACACAGCATAAACTTCATTGAACAAAATGCTCTTTTATGAGGATTATAAGAGAAATTGATTTACAAGGTACAGTTTAAAAAGAAAAGACAAGACAACAAAAGACATGTCAAACTTGTGAGGCCACCCTTAAGCCTGGAGTTTAATTGCATCAAGTAAGTAACAAGAAGTGTGTGACAGTGTGTTTGTGCAGTGCTTTATTAAATGTCTGACAGTCAACAGAGACTTTGTGTTTTGGTGCTTAGAAAATCATAAGGTGAAATGTTAACTTTGCTTTATTTATTATTGTTATAATTGATTGATTTATATTGTACCTTTCGTATGCATAATGGCACTTTACACCAAATAAATCAGGGAGTGTAAAACCTTCATCAGAGCAAATAAAGAATGAAAACAGGCAGAACCAGAAATGTCAATAAAATGCAAAAGCGGTTGGTAAACAAGTGTGGGGTTTATCTGATTTTTATAAATTTGTGTGGAATTCCCTGTATGGGATATTGTGGTGTGAAATATCTCAGCAGATAAGTTCCTAATAAGAAAATACAACATATCAGGTAACAGATAAATAGAGGAGAGTATAAATTTAGTCAGGAAACAGCACTAAGAAAATATGCAAGATCTAAAATTCCTTAAAAAAACACTGTAGCAGTTATAATCAAGAACTACCTAATACAAAGGCAATCTGCTACCATTCAGACCTCAATCCAAGTCCCTGGCCCTATAACCTGTAGAACAGACTTTACCATGAGCTGACAATTAAACACATAATTTACAGAATCACTGCTAGATATTACATGTGAAAATAAGGAAAATACAGAGAGAAGCTCCAAAAATATTGTATGAATTATTTTTTTTACAATTCCTTTTTGGCCATCCAGAACCACCTCCATTTGTTTCAGTATAACAGGACTGTGACCTTAAAGAGCTTAAAGAGTTACAGGCCCTGGCTGTGCTTTAAAGCAGTACAGGAAATCACAGGCACAGATATGGTACTTGACCTTTACTGGTGCAATGAAACCACTAAAATATATGTTAGGCTGCAAAATGCTGAGATCTTCTACCGTGAAACAAAACAGATATTGATTTTTTCCTATACACCTTTTAGTACGACAGTAAGTCAAATATAGTTGGTGCCAGATGATTCTGGTTGGTTGAGATATCATGCAACGTGTTCAGTAAAAGTCAAGAGCAGTGGGGTTTTAGTGCTTTTGCAGCTTGGGTTTCTGAATTAAATTAACCAAAATGAAGGTTAAATGAATGTGTCAGCAACATCTCCCTACAGCTTACATGAAACAAGGTTCTGCAGAAACCCAAGTTCCATAGGGGAGGGAATGAAATTTTGCTGCATGGATGCAGGACAATGTTTGGAAGAACATGGCTGGATTTCTGAGATAACCACTAGGCAGAAAGCAAAGGAAGACTTTCAAAGATCGTTCTGTAGTGGACAAGTACATCCCTCATCAGGGAAAAAACAGTTGCAAATTTCACCACATATGAGTCTAGAAAAAACTTGAGGATTTGGCCACTAGTAGTTTTTTAAATTATTTAAATTAGCTAACTCTGAAATGTAAGTACAGCAACGTATTTTTGACTCTTTAAGAACAAATGCTTCTCAAAAAGCTTTTGGAAGTAACACCTGATGGCAACAAACTCTAATGAAAAAGCATTTCATACAACACATGTGCTTCTGCATTTCTGCACCCCAGAATGTGGTGTGGATTTTTACAGACATACATGAGCAAGGACAGAGAAGTTTTTGTGACTTTGCAAAGCTGCTTCTCCCACCCCATGGCAGGCCCAAGAGGCTGAAGGCACACAGTACTCTCTAGTATATCCTTTATGCTCTGCTGCTGCACAATCCTACTTTAAACACAAAGACTCAATAACTTTACTACTGGTTCTTGTGGAAATGCTTGTGAGATCACAGAGGTCTCAATAGAAACAGCAGGAACTGTCAGATTAAAACTGGTTTTCAATCTATCCATGGAGCTCTCTGCATTTAAAATTTGTAATGAAAATCCACAGACAATGGGTCTCCTATTCTTAGTGACCTTTCATAGGTCACTACACAGTCTAAGGGTGCTTGTGTGCTCAGTGCAATAATCTGGGGCCAGTCACTGTTTTTGCACACAGATTTTTGTACCAGCAAAAACATGTGACATGTTTTACAAAGGTGTATCAGTCCAACTTCATCCTGAGCTATCCACACTGGCTACTTTAAAGGCCTAAACACCAAGCAGAGGAAAGATCCTTAACTGAGATTCTCCAGTCTGTTCCATAAAGCCAACTACAACCCCTGTTGTCTGTCAAGGCCTTTGGGTTGTTGCTTCTGCACTCCAAGCTGGAGGTTTCTTCAGGACTACCAAGCCTGTGCTATCAGACATGTGGGGGGACTCCTGTTCCCCAAAAAAGGGGAGCAGCATCAGCATTGATAACCTAACCTAGCCATCCTTGCATACCCAAAATCCAATCCAGTGCTATGTGAGAGTGTCAATCTGAGCAGCCAGGCTGCACACTAACAAGAGCAGAGCTCTTCGCTGACTCCAACAGGAATTCATGCACAGCAAGCACAGAAAGTCAGCACTGCTGAACATTGTTAGTAACTGCAGCTGGGTTCCTCTCAGCTAAATCTACCTCATCCACAAATGGCCACCAGAACATGAAAAAACCAGAGGAATTGCCATATCTTAAGTGAAAAAATATGATTGAATAAATCCCGAGCATAAGACTTTGTGCCTAATTAGTTAAATCCCCTTAAGACACTGAAAAAAAAAAAAGAATTGCTAAAAGGGCTCTCAGTAATTTGTAATAAGATGCTTAGATAATGCGCTCACTATCAAGGGAAGTTTCCAGTTTCACTGTACACCATTTTTTAACATCTTGGCAAAGACCTTTCTCTCCCTCTCATGCTAAAGACCTCCCATTGACACTGTAACGTTAGCCTGGGAGCAGCTGGTGACTATTTCTGATGAATGGCAGGTGAGAGAGTTTTTCATGCCAAACAACACGCATGCAAAACTGAATTCTCCATCCTCCTTTCCTTCATTTAGCAGTTTTAAAGAAGCCCAAGACCAGGCACTTTGGGAAAGCTAAGTGTTCACCTCATACAAGCACACTTTAATATGGGGCAAAACCAAAGAGGGGGGAAAGCTCTGGGAAGGAGCTTTGGTTTGGCATCAAGAAACTCTTGCCCTACACAGGGCTGACATAAGCCAGATGGGTACCTGAGTGTGATAGTCCATAAACAGATGAATAGAAATCTCTTTTGTGGCTGACCCAGAATGAAATGGGCTTTCTTCATAAAATAAACCACAGTCAGTTGAAAGGACTAATTAAAATATCAGAACTTCTCTCCATGTCTGTTTTTTGAGGGATTTCCTTGTTTTCATTCTATTTTTACCTTTTTAATATTTAATATGCTACATTGAGATGTACTTTGGACTGTATTTCCAAATAAAAAAAATTAAAAGACTTCAGGTTTTAGAGTAATTTTTGAAGTGTTCTTTTCAAATGTTTCAACTGTAGCCCACTCCCTATCTACAAACACAACACATCAGAGAACTTGTGCCAAACTTTATATCTAAACCTTCCCTCGATGGGTTAAACCATGGAAGTTTTCAGTGCAGCTGGAAGATACTGCAAAGATGCCAACCAAAGAAGCCTTTTAGCACCCTGATTGGAATCTGCCCTGCAGAAGGGACAGTTTTGATGGGCTGGTGAGGACTGACAGTCTCCCATTTTGGGTAATGCCAGTGTTCCTCCTGATTTCTGGCCACGAAGAATGCAAACACCAAAAACGCCGAGTAGCTTCAGTTGATGCAGATGTCACAGAAATCAAGGGCATTCAGAAACAACCAGGACTGCCCTCCCTCCCTCTCCCCCGCTTTTTTTAAGTTCATCAAAATACATTTTTACATTGCTTCAGCTTTTCTTTTTGTGCCAAGTTCCAGCAATGAACCTGCTTTATTAAACTGACATTTTGCAAGTAGTTAGTCCTGAAAATTGACTAAGCCCTTTTGGTATTAGAAAAATCATTCTGAAGGCAGCTGAAATATTAAATGAAACAAAAAAAAAAAAGGAGAAAAGAAAAGCTAATGGAACAGCAGGAAATCTGATTAATTTTTCTTTTCACAGAGCAATGCTGATGAAGCAAGATAGCCATTTTATTCAGCAATGAGGTAATTTATTTGGCAAAAATAGAAACTACCTGAATCTGGGCTGAAAACCTAAACTGTGCTTTAGCTGAAGTTCAGAAATATTATTTCAGTTCACTTGAATTGTGTTTTCGTGTTCCACTCTAATAACGACAGATTGGCACCAATACCAAATGAGGAGAAGCAAAGAGGTGGATGGGAAACTTGAAGAACAGCAAAGTTCTGCCTGAAGCAAAGAGTGTGATTGATTTGGAAGTAGAAGTTTTCTGAGAAATCAACATTCTAACTTGGTTACCTGGCAGTTTGGGGCAATTAGCTTGGATATTTGAAACCGCAGCCAAGTTACCAGCCACGTGAATTAATTCTATTATTCTCTCTTTAGCTAGCTAAGCTCACCCTGAGAATCAAAGTTTCTAAGGAAATTTGGGAGTGGGGTTTAAAAAGAACTTTTCAAAGCAACTATTAGCTATGTGTAGTATAAGGATACACCATCTTATAACATTTGTAGGAAGACTGGAAACATAATGCATGCTTAAACAATATGCAGATTTTTCATCCCCATCCTTTCTGCAGTTTTATGAAAAAATGAAAATGAGTTGCACGCTCAAAGCAGAGTCAGGTACTCCACATACCCTGCAGGTATTGCCATATACGTTTTTAACTAAACACACCACACTGAACTGTATGCACTTCACTGAAGTGCCTAAATCAGATGGGCAATTTCAAAGAACAATTCAGTGCACCCAAAAGTCAAGCTGCCCTTATCTCTACTGAGCCTACAAAGGCTACCGAAATTAAAACATTACTTAAAACCTTATTAAGCACTTGTATTTTCAAAGGGTGAAAGCAGACATTACATGCATATTATTTTGTTGATTTGAATGCAGCTCTGTTTTGGCAAAACTCTTATTGCCATAAATTTTGTGAATTCTAAGGTTAACAATTTTAGAATATTTGTTCATCTCGCAAGGTGTAAACTCTTGCCACAAGGCTTCTGTGTTGTTTCTGTAGCAAATAGGTAAATATTTTATTATGTTTCTTTCCAACGTGCTTGAAGGAGAAGTGACAACCATTATTGCTGCCTAATAAAGCTAAGACCCTGCATTACACTGCTCTGAGCAAAAAAATACATCAAGCAGAGACTAGCTTGCATTTCATTCTTAGGACAAAAAGTACATGATGGTTGTGAACGGAAAAGAGATTATACCAAACAAAAACTACATGTGAGCGCAAACTCAGCCAATTCAGAGCATCGCTGCAAGGTTACTGTTATTACAGATGACTGTTTCACCTTATAAACTGTGTTTTTTCATTATGTTTCTGGGAAAGGTACATTTGGAAAAGGATTGTTTCCTTGCCCAGCTTTGAGAGGGTTTGTTTTCCAGCTGGGTTGTGTGGCACCCTCACATTAATGTCACCAATGAGCAGGTCTAATAAAGAAAGCTGCAGGACAATACACTGAAGTCATGTATGTACCTTCTGCTCCTTATCTCATAGTAACTAAAGCAAACAAAGCAAAACAAAACCTAACCCTCTCCACTCTGCAGGTTGATGCATCACCAAATCCTTAATCTCTCCAAGTGGCTAGCTTAGTCTAGTTTCTATAACACCATCAGATATTGCAGTCCCTGTCCACATCCAAGAACGTACACTGATCTGGAAACTCTTGATTTAATACATGTTGCCACACTGCCCTTGACCTCAGAGGGACTTTGAAGTTTTCTGGCTGGAGATGAAAGTTACAGTATGTGTGGCAGGGCTGGGCTATAGCGTAAGAAAGAATTGCTAACTCAACAACTTGTTAAAACACACATTTCCAGGACTTTTTTTTTATTATTTATTTTTTTAGAAACTAATAAACACACTATTTCCAGGATTTCAGTCCTCTTGTTCAGATTGATTAGATGAGAGATGAATTTGAACAGACAGCTAGATTAAATCAAGAGTTATGGGTAAATTATTTCCAGTCCTCCAAATCTGCCCTGATGGTATCCATTTCCTAGTTCTCCTTAAGGATTTCTGCTGGAGTGTGGCCTGTAACACTTCAATCCCAATGCGCATCATCAGCTTATGAGTAACAATTAGATGCCCTCTGAAGGTACCTTCCTAGAGGGCTTTATTCTTTGGAAGCCAGAAGAGGAGACCACATTCAGGACCCAAAAGAATAAAGAACTCGCACAAGCACTTGATACAGTGTGATCAAATCTGTGTGAAAAGCAAGAGGGATGAAACTGCTCGAGATTACTGTTTGCCTCCCTGTCATGTGTTCATGCTGCTCGGACCCAAAGCAGACATCTGTTGGACAGCTTAGTCATGTTGTAAAAAGGCCAGATGTAATTAAAGTACATACTCGTTTCTTGCCAATCAAAAGGAACTGAAAAAGGAGCCCCAAACCAGAACACCAGATCAGAGTTCTCTCTTTCTCATAAAGGATCATATTATCATGAGCAGTAGACTCATGCTTCAAACCCATAGGCAGGCAGACCTTTAGCAGGAAAAAATCCTTGCCAGATCTGCCTTGGACTTCTAGAAAGGTACTGCATTTTCTTACTATTAAAAAGCAGGATCAGCTCTTGGTATCTCTCTGTGCCTAAGTTACAAAGACAAATAAGGAGACAGAAACAGTCTTTTATTTCACGAGCCACTGAACATCATTCACCCTTGACACCAAGTATCTAATACCAAATTAATAGAATCATAGAATGGTTTGGATTGGAAGGGACATTAAAGTTCATCTAGTTCCAACCCCTCTGCCATGGGCAAGCACTAGAGCAGGTTGCTCGAAGCCCCATCCAACCTGGCCCTGAACACTTCTGGAAATGAGGCATCCACAGCCTCTCTGGACAACCTGTTCCCATGCCTCACCACCCTCACAGGAAAGAATTTCTTCCTAACATCCAACATAAACCTCCCCTCCTTCAGTTTAATACCATTCCCCCTTGTCATGAAAATCACTCCACACCCTTGTCAAAAGCCCCTCCTCAGCCCTTTTGTAGCCACTTTAGGTATTGGAAGGGGCTCTAAGATCTCTCTGGAGCCTTCTCCAAGCTGGAAAACCCCAGCCCTTTCAGTCTGTACTCATAGCAGAGGTAGGTGCCCTGACTTTGGACAAAGAGGAGTCAAGTGGTCACATACAAAAATGGAATAAAGACCACCTTGTGAATCAACGGACTTGGGGGAAGGGGGGAGGGGAAAGGACATAATCTGTTGGGGGTTTTTTATGTCAGAATTGGATAAGCTACAAGCTATAGGCATAAACCAACATCTGAGAGATTCAGGTCAGACACTAACAACAAGTTTTTGATCCTAAGAGTGCAAGATTGAATTAGATTGCCTGGGAAGAACAGCACATGATGTTTTCAGCTCTAGGGATTTGTAAGAACAAGTTCAACAAGCATCTATCTAGAAAGATGAAATCAGCCTTGCTCTGAGTAGAGGACTAGATGAGTTGATCTAGTAATTTGGGTGACTTTTATCCCAAAGATCCCGAAGTCCATGTTGAATCAAAGGAGTTGTTTTGCCTGCACGTCCAGGTTCTGTGGCAATTGTAAATCCCTTTCCAGGAAATTAGTATCTTAGGATCACAACAAGTGGAGTTCAGCATTACCAGAAGATTTAAATACCCTTTAAGGAAAAAACCCACTGCTAAACTGCATAGCTAGAGAAATAGAATGTCATCCTAAAGACTCCCCTACCAAAGACAAAAACTCAGCAAACTTTAAGTTATGCAAAATCATTCGGCCATCTTGCTGAAATGTGTTTTGATTTACATTATTCAGACAAAGAAAACACCAGGGAAAGAAGGAGTATACAACCTCCCCCCCGGCTCTCAGTCAGTGGATCAGTTTTTAAATTACAATTATTTATTGTAATGTTGTCTTACAAATACTTCACCAAAACAGACCCACACTGTCACAGGTTTACAAAGCGTTTGCAAAACAGATTTTCAGCACCTGAAGTACTAGCAGACGTGGGCTATTTGTAGGATTCCCCACCCTGTGCTGCTGCTGTCTCTCCTTTGAATCAAGTATCAGGACTAAACCCATATTTTGATGGGATCCAAGAAAGTACTGAGTGCAGGTTAACACCTCCAGTACCTTTTATTTTTTTCACATTTCTGTAACACTATTGTCAACACGTACCTTGTCAGAACTGCTCCTTATTGCCAGAAATATCTTCTAATTCACTATTTTACCTACTGTTTCCTATTAATTATCTCTAGGCAGCTTCCTGCTTAGGACCTTACATATATCTGAGTTGTTTTTCTCCACTGATCAAGTAGACACAGCTAGAATTCCGATCACTTGCATATGGCTGCTTTCTGCTGGGTTACTCACATTCATTATTATGGAGCAAAAAGCCCTTTCTCAGACACACAGGCATTCAGTGACTACTAAGAGAAGTCCTACCCATGTAAGTGGATTGAATGATATGCTTTAAATTATCAGCAGGACCGGCTACTGATGCCTTCCTTTTACTGTTCCTGCTAAAGGGCTCTGATCACCATACAGGTGCTGACAGATTGTTTGATGAAATTTTCAAGTTCAAGAGATGAACAAAAGCAAATATTAAACCAAAAGAGAAGGAACTGTTTTCATCCTGTTCTTTTGTACTTCAACAAAGTGCTACTTCTGTTTCCCTCTCTCCACTTGCTCTATCGCGGTTAATATGCCTTAGGTCATTCAGAGGTGGTTAAACAACCTTGAAGTGCTAGTGAACTGATCCAAAAAGTAATTTTTCACACCTAATTAATATGAACACTTAAGAAGGGAAGAATTTTTTTTTTCCTTTGCATTATTAGAAGCAGATGTGTTGGTTCAGAGATGGACTTGCAGTCACTGCGGGAGGACATGCTGCGTCCACATGAGCCATCCAAAATTTTGGTATGTTGAGTCTAGGCTGCTTATCAAAGCTACCTCTTGCCAGCAGAGAGGGATAACTGTCTTCAGGATATGACTGAACCTGTCCTAAAATAACTGTCAAGGACAATACAGATTCATCGTTCCATGGAAGAGATCATTTCTCTCCCACCAACTCTAGACAGAGCCTGTAGCATTAGGTTAAAGTCAACGAATTCCTAGGTTTTTAATTTATGTTAGATGAGGAAAATCTCCCCAGAAACTCAAAAGTCAACTCCAAACTGTAGAAAATCTTTTGAATCAGATCTCTTTTTTTTTTTATTTTGGGATCAGTGCTGCCAGACTAATCTTGCATCAATATTTCTTCTGTATAACTTTCTTATGTTATAGGACGAGAAACTAAACATGCTACCAAACTATTTTTGCCATTCTTTTCATCTCTTCAAAAAGAGCTCCAGGATTTCCCTGAAAGATTTTTCATCTTGATTTTTTTTGTACTTTTAGGAAGGGGGAGACAAGCCACATACATATCCACAAATTTATCTCAGCTCAACTCTTGAGTTGTTTTAGGCTTGGCCACCAATTTAGCTGTGGGAAAGTTTGCAGACTCTATGGCTGATTAGGCTTTAGCACCACTCCCAAGTCATATTGTGACACTAAATATTCTTCTGTCTATTTACTTACCCTGGCTTTCCCCCATTATAAAGTTATACAGTGGGGGTTTTTTCCCCCCATAAGGTGTTAACTGATAAGGTTTTGGTGTTTTCCAGTCTGTCTCATTTGGTCACACAGCAGTATAATGTCTTGACATCACTAAATTTCTCACTGACCAAACTTACTATGTTTGTGCTTTCTAGTCACATATACGTTTTTCTTTTGGTGCATTTCTATCACCTGGTTTAGGCCAAGAACTGTCATCCAAATGGTCATCTCTCTGAGTTCAGAATTCCACATAAACTGCAGGAAGAAACAACTGATCTAATGGGGTAGTTATGGTTAAATGGCAAATTTCATACTTTGTCATAGACTAATGGAAGATGAAAACAAAGTCAACCTCATTGTTCTAAGTGGCCTTTTTGTTGCCATGTAGCAAATGTTAACTGTGCACCACAAGGCATTTCACTAAGAGCTGCAATTTCAAGCCTTAAAACTCAGAAACCATTGTGACATTTTAGAGATTTGGGCTTCAAAAACTGATTTTGACATTTTATTTGCCTGGATGCATGGTGATGAAAGATCTGATAATGTCTCCATGACCTCAGTCTACCACATTTCACAGCAAAATGCATCAGCGCTGCATTTTCATGGTAGACAAAAAACCACAAGTTCTTATGGGCTTTATGACACCATGACAGAAGTGTAGATTTGGATATATTATTTAAGATCTTTTATAGTTTATAAATAAACTTACATTATTCCTGAATAAGACTAACATTTTTTGCCAATATTCATATTCTTTTTAGACTTAGTTTCCTCTCATAGCACTTTTCATTCAGTCCTTTCTCAAATATGACTGGGAACAATGGTAACCTGTACCGAATATAGCACAGTATGAGGTCTTAATAAGGGAACTAAGCAATCCATCACCATCTCCTGAGGCTTTTATTCTGCATTCAGGCTCTTAATCCTGGCATTCCTGTGGCTTCTCTAAATGCTTCTCCAAAACATCGGAACATTTCCAAGAATAAGTCTCCATTCTTCCCCCACCCTGGCACAGTTCAGCAGTCCCATTCCACTCTACTGTACATGGGACATTCTGGTAAGTCAGTTTCTAAATCAATTATATCAGCCATAAAATATGCCAGTTTCTCGGCTACAAACTGGATACAAATTGCTTTACTGGTGTGTGTTATATAGACAAATATTCCAAATCAGATATCAAAGGCTCAGCTACTTGTCTTATGAAAACAGATCTTGTCATTCCTATTTCTCAAATGTAGTTCAATCCAAAAATAGCATAGCAGTCAATAATCCTTTCTGAATTCCATTACAGAAGATCATTTTGATTTACACATTATCATCATTATTTATGCTGAAGGAAAATTAAAATATAGACAAGCAATTATCACTCAGACAAACAACATCAGAGCAAGGAAAAAACCTCAGCCACGTTTAGTCCACATTCTAATTTTTAACTAATTGGTTGCATTCCCTCAGTTAAATCTCCTAATAAAGCTTTTAACACTGGAGCAGACAATCCCATTTTAATAAGCATAAAAATCTTCTGAACTTTGTAGCTCACTTATTGCCAGCTTACAGCGCTTTTGGATTTGCATACATTCAAAATCTATGGTCACTTTGCTCTCCTATGAACATGTGAAAGTTAGAATTGTGTCTAATCTCATCCACTATAGTCCTTACGTGATGGAAAGAAAGAGCTTTCTGAGGATGGTTCATCCCATCCTACAATAGGTGTCAGAGGAGGAATGAACCTCCTGGCAGTTCTTGGTTTTCTCCATTAGCTGAGGCGTGAATAGGCCCTTCCACAGAGCAGACTTGGACACACGGTTATTAAAAGGCTCCAGTCCAGCAAAACAAGCCTGTGCAAATCAAGGAGAACAAGTCTATGTTCTCAAGAAATGGCCTTACTCACCAAGTTGAATATAAATCCTTCATATAATTCTACTGAGAAAAAGAAATCATGATGCCAGATTCTGAGGTCACATTTCAAGGACATTGAGGAATCTCTGGAAGTGTTAGAGAAAGGAACTCTTGCTCTGCATGTGATTTAGTGACTTAAATTTGCTTTCACTTTGAAAAATGCCTCATCTATCTTTGCGCCTGTCGTATTAAAAACCTCTTACTCCAGAAACCTTGAAACAGGTAGGTTGCTCAGCCTTGCTGCTATCATTTTCTAGGGTAGAAAGGAGAAAAGATTATTTGATTCCATGCTGATAAATATAATAAAAGAGAAGATGACAGCAGAGAATTTCATTGTTGGCTTCCCAAATGGTCCCTGCTACTTTACAAAAAGAAAGAAAGACAGACTTATATGTGTGGTAAGGCCCTCTCTCTCACAAACACTGTGCAGATTATCCAGAGCTGTGTTTTAGCCACCAAAAATCACCTCCTATACATAATTTTGATTCTCAACATGGAGTCGTGCCAGTTATGAAATCTGGTCTCTATCTTTGCAGAGTGCCTCAAAAGCCACAGTAAGGCAGGATTAGCAGCATCTCTTGTTTGCAGGTGACCTAGAGACATGGTATGGGCTGGTTTCTGGCCTATTAAAAGTAGCTTCACACAGGATTTAAGGTCATGAGGAACACGAAACTCAGTATAAATGAAGCTGTGCATACCTAAATCTGTTCTTAGTGTGTGACAAATACACATCACTCACACTTACTTCAAGGAATGGAAATACATCTTTCCATCACAGTAAGAAAATCCTAAAGTATTTTTTAACACTGTCCTAAAAGAAGTACTAATCTTTTATTAGCTATTTAAAAAAAAGAAGAAATTACTTCATCAATAATTTATATTGACCAATTTCAAATATATGCTCACATGTAAGACCTATAATCTCATATAGTAGAGAAAAAGGATCTAAACAGATGTTATGGTCTACCTATTACACAGAGTACAAAAGAAACTAATTTCTTTGGAGTGCAAAAATCCTCTAACAGAGAACGTTTCTCATCAGATGGCCTCCTTTAAAATTAAGTATTTAAAAACCAGAAGTACCATATGGAAAAAAAATACATTAAAATAACCCATCCAGGGGTCAGCTCAGTTTCTGCTCAGTAATGAAGAACATATTCAGTATTGCTGCCTGAGATTAATGGCTTTATTCTATTATGCATGCAGTCCACAGAGAATCAGGCAGTCTTAACTACCCTTTTTCCAGCTTTTAGGCCCATGCAGTCCATGAAATCTTCTCTAAGTCAGTCAATTCCAATCACACAAAAGTCTCTTTTTCTTTTTTTTTTGTTTGTTTTGTTTTAAATTCCCTTTGTCCTCTTTTTCCCAAAGGACTGCTTCAGTGGTGACCCCCTGATTTCTACAGTGGGGCTGTGTGACACCTTTGCCCTGTGTGCTCAGAGATTCCTTCATGGGAGCATCATGAAGAGAACAGCCCAGAACAAAATGTTTCTTAGCCACATGGTAGATATGACCCATACCTAGAAACCTCCAATGTGCCTCCTCCTTTCTTCCACCTGTACAGGCTACTCTCACCTGTGAATTCTGACCTGCTCTGAGTCCCTCTCTGCCTGCTCCACTGCCTTTGCAACACACACCACATTGTAGGATTTAGCCCAAACATGGCTAGACTGGGGCACGGGAGCAAAGGCAAACCCAATCATTTGGTTTTGTTCCTTAAATCTCCATTCACTTCCAGCCTCAGCACCTACCACAGAGGAGGAGCTACACAATCCCAGGGTTATGGAGTACAAGAAGACAATGCAGCCTGGACACACCACTTCAGATCTCTGCTCCTGTACACTTGCAGTCATGGAACAGGAGGTAAATGTTGGAGCCTTTATCCAGCAGCCAGTCCTGGCTCTGCTGAATCTTGACAGTGAAATTCCCACTGCCTTCACCAGGGTCAGGATTCACGCTGTGGCACTGCAGTTACTCGCACTGTTACTGCCAAAGTGACATTATACACATGTGTATGCACAGATAAAACACAAGTGCTCTGCAAAGATTAAAATATTGTGCATAAATCAGTAGAGAAGCTCCACCCATCTCCCTACCTAACAACCATCCTCTGCCCATTCCAGCCACAGCTTACTGCTGTGTTTTGTTGGTTTTTTCTCTTTTTTTTTCTATATATTAACTCCAAGCATTTAAAAGAAAGAACATTTCAATACGTTTTTCTGACAGGTAAGAAATTAACTGCGTATCAGGAGCTATTGAATTCAGCTTTAATAGTATCAATAAACATTTCTGATTAAATTATGAAATTGATTTTATAATTTTGACCATTATGTTTTTACATCAATATCATCATATGACAGCAAATGTAGTTACCGCTTCCTTATTGATCTTAGACATGGCACTCCAAAGTATTCATTTGACTATATTACAAAATCAAACTTGATTTCCTATAGTACCATAGTAACTTTTGGTCATGACTTGATATGAAGAACCAATAACTAATGGATTTTCAAGATATTAAAAGATATGCTTTGTTCTCAGAAGCCCAGGCACAGTCCTGCTGCATGGTGCTAGCAGTTTCAGGGCAAGTCAGTACATAGGGATGTTGTTCTTCCCTTATGTCAAATAATAATCCCTCCTGTTTCTCTTGATGAGCCATCTATCAGGTTTCTTGAGAGCAATCTAAACACTATTTATTAACGAGAAGGAACAAAGTGCTATTTATAATGCTCATTCAAGCAATCCAACAAAAACCCTGAGTTTCTGCAGCTTGGGAGCATTACTCTTGATCTCAGCCTCCCCTCTGTCAGGATAATAGCTATGTGTTGGGCCACTCCATCTCCCCATAAGGTTTAATGTTCTGTTAAGAGAATGCATAATTCAAAAGGACCACTGTTGCTCTGATACATGCATAATAGTAAATCAAAGGTGTAATGTGCTGGATATTTATGTCTCAGGGTTAAGAACAAGTCTGATCAGATTAAAGAAATTTCAGTACTGGACTTTTTGACTGCTGTAAATTTCCACAGGCCCTCCCATGTCTGAACCTTTCTAGGCTGAAGGACTATGAGGCATCTTCATTGATATAAATTGCCTTCATGGAAGAGGAGCAGCAAGTTGAGGTCTTAAGCTGTTTTGTCAGATTGCACTTCTGTAATGGATCTGTGGGTCTGCTGATATGTTACCCAAAGGTGTCTTTGCCAAACAGTCAGTCATGTTTCTTCCTCCCTAATCACAGGGGCATCTCTTTCAAAATGCAACTAATCCCTCTGGGTTTTTTGGGCTGAAGAAAGGGGCAGGAGGGGTCAGCTGGAACTTACACTCTTATCCTTCTGGCAAGATTATTCCCTAATATTCATGATTCCCTAATATTCATGGTTCCCTAATATTTATGAAAGTATTTAGGCCACTGACAAGTATTTCCCTTGACAAGACTGTGGAGGACTTGATGCACTCCTGTCTGTCTCAAGATAAACCATTCCCTGTAACAAGACATTAGCCAAGCACAGGAAATTGTTTCACAATGCTTTGATTTAAAAAAAAAATAAAAAAATGGTAAAGTGCCTAAAAAATATACGCAATTTAATGCCTATAGGAATGAGTGATTTATATAGTGCTGGTTAAATCAGTCACATCGCAGAAAGGCAGTGCACAGAACCCATGCCATGACTCTGGGCTGTACCAAAGGCAGAACACACCATATAGTACCCTATGGTATGGTCTTCTGGTCCACGGGTGTATCAGTATTTTGTTCATTTGGTTTATGATGACATTCCCTTTATTTTCTATCCTACCCTGTACAAGGTTGCATGATATATTTAAGCAGAAAATGCATCAGTAGGTCACCCATCAGAATTGGGGTACGACAAACCAGGGATTTTGGCACTCTGGGCTTTGCTGCCCCTCATGGCAGATTTCTGTGTGGCCTTTCAGCTCCGAGCCCTTTGGTCAGAACAGCTTCCTCAAATCTTTAAAACACACAGCCCAGGTCTCTCCCTTGTCTGACATTGTCTCAGAAATCTCTTTTTTGCTTTCCATCACTGACCAGTCCTCCAAAACTGCGCCTTTACCTTGCAACAGCTCTGACACTTCTCTCAGGATTCTGTTTGGAGGCATAAAAGTACCATATATCCACTAGACACTTTGGACTGGAAACAAGGTAATGGTTCTGCTGGAGTCAATAAAGCTTTTTGATTTACCGTCATCTCAGGATGTAACTTCAGTTGCAGGTCCATGTGTCTTCACTGAGCCATCTGCATCCTGCACTGCAGCTCTTACACCTCAAATCTCCTTGAGGACTCCTCATCTTATATAAGGCAGTGAGAAGTCTACATTTATCAACACATGGGGGTAAGGATGCTTGAGATCTAAGTAGCAATTCAATACTAGGGTCTCTGCAAGAGAAGGAAAACTTTATACTATACAGACATAAAAAAAAAGCATCTCTGAAGGTTCTGTGGTGTCTTTTCAGCCTTATTTCAGAAATATGAAAAACTAAGTGAGTGCTTCCCACGAACTCCTGTAACACTTCGCCTTGTGTATGCTCTTTGGAAGGTGCTCCTTTTAAAATTTAATATATTTATTCTTACAAGCAGTTGCACTGATGAAACAAGGAAGGGTGTGTGTTCTTACTCTATAGAAGCAATCAAGTGGGATGCCATGAGTAAAGATGTGAGTCATCTCACCTCTTCTTAGCTAACTAAAGGCTCAGCATCTCATCTCAGGTAGTTATACATGCTCCAACTCTTGGAGAAATGTCTTCAGAACAGCAATCATCATGTACTCAAGGGACTGCAATAGCAGGATGAATCACTGAAGAAAGAAGGAATTTCAGTGACTGACTTAAACTAAAAACTAAACTCTAGACAACTAAAATCAGGTGAAGTAATAATTTTCCCAATCTCACAAAGGAAAAAAGGTTGCAGCAGAATAGAAGGCAAGAATTTTTTCTCTGCAATCTCAGACTGATACCTGAACCATCAGGGCATTTCTTTCTTGATGCTGAGCCACTCTGCTTTGGCAGCTACTCAGCATTTATCACCAAGGGAATGATTCCAAGGGCTCATTGGGCAAAGTGATAAAATTGGCAATTTCAACTCAGATCTGGGTTCTGAGCTCTCATCATTATTCATTGCTCCATTTTCAAACCAGTTTTTCCTCAAAAGGTGCCAAAAGGCCTCGCTGCTTCCATAAGCTGGGGTACTTGGTACCTTACAGACCTCTGTTCTTAGGCCAGAAGCTGCTCATATTGCCACTAGCCACAGTTTATCAAGTCACAGATGAAATATTTCCATCTTCAGGCTCTCTTTCCCTCACTTCGGCAGTCTTCTCAAGCACACAACTAAGTAATCACATAGCTAAGGAACATAAAATAGATTTTTGGGATGGACTGGACACAAGCCCTGAATACTTCCATTTCCAGAACCTACAAACAGAAGCCTCATTATTGTGCTTTCACCACTATGCCTCTGACGCTCAAGTAAGAAAAAAAAAAGTCTAAAGTTCTCTTCCCGGGTTAGCTGAGGTTAAACAGGTGTTTTTGGTAAGGATTGCAGTTACATTTTGATTACACTAACCCACATTCTTACATCACATCATGCAATATGATATACCCAAATGGATCCCTCAGTGCCAAACTGGGGCCCTCAGCTTGATGTTGTTCTAATTGTGTTTTTCATTAATCCCTGTGACCTCTGCAAAGCATCACCAACCAAACACAGCCCCCTCAGAGCTAAGTGTTGGGTTTTCTTTTAGGGGTATTTTTTTCACTCCTTTTTACTTCTCAATGGTGAAAAGCAAAAGCTAAAAGGAGTTTTTAAATTCAACTGTGAGCATTGTCTGAGATTTATCTGAACAAAAATACATCTAAGGAATGAGTTTATTGCAATTGGATGGTGTGTCTTGTCTAGTAACCTGATCTAGCCTTCTAAAGGAAAACTCTTCAGTGTCTTTAGAGGGCTTTGGACCCAGCCTCTGCTACAGAAATGCAAGCGTGAGGCCATGAATGCCGCCTTATAAAGAACTAATATTGAATGGGAGGCTGAGGGGAGAGGCCAATTCTTGATCTCATCCTGGAGTCTCTCCACACACTTCAAATATGGCCAAATTCTGTCTCCAACCACACCCTGGCAACCTCATTTCCTTTATTAGGGTTGCAATGCCTCTATCTGAGGGGAGAATTTGACCCAGGGGACCTCATTCTTTCCTGGCAGGAGGCCATCACCTCAAGAACTGGGGCTCTCCAGGGCCTTGGACTCTAGGGGAGTCAGAGATTTCCGTGGAATTACATCAGGGACACTGATGGTCACTGGAGTCTCCTTATGCTTTGTGCAGAGAAATAACATATTTGACTAGAAAAAACAGGTCTGAAGTAGAGTGTGAACTGGAGAGATTTCAACTTGGAGAAGCTTCACTGGCAATAGAGAGAGCAGCACAGCTACTACACAGCTCGCCTGCTTTGTAGCTCTGTAGGTGGATTTTCACACACTCTGGAAAGCCTTTGACAGATGTTCATTATTATGCACAGCAATAACTGGTGTATATTAAAATGAGCTGCTCGAGAGGGGAGGAGAGAAACGATGCACCTGTTTATGCACCTTCCCATCTACCGCTGTTTCTTTGCTGAAAAACAACCATCAATTTATGCTCATCTGCATAAAAGGAAAAGACTTTGAAGAAGGTTTTTATATGGCAGCAAGGGCAGCTGGAATCCGTTTCAGGCACTCAGACTGTTTTCCAGGTACAAGGTTCTAAATTCACCTCTGAATTATTCTGCAGCCAGTTGGAGGCAACACATCAGTAGCCGAGGCACATCAGATGCATTTTTCTGCAGCCAGCCCACTCCTGTCCTGTCACTTGCTAAGTCATAGCAGAGATTTTTCTATTCTCTCCTTCCTAATGCCCTGTTTTTCCTTGACAAACAGCTATTACATATTGTAGTTTTTGCCTTCCTCAGTCTTTTTCAGATTCCCTACTACTTTCACTTATTTCAGAACAGTTTTTTACTTCTGCACTTATTCAGACAAGGGCTGCTTCAGAGTCATCCTTTTCATCACTCTTTCTCATTTCAGAATGCAGTATCTGAGGTGAAACCCAAGCCACTGAGAAACCTGTGGGAATTTACCATTAATTTAAAGATTTCTCCTTTGCCATCTATGTTTTTGAGGAAGTAGCAAGGGGAAGAAGTTCTCTCCCAACTCTGACATCTGTGATAGAAGATAATGAGTTACCTCTGGGAAAGCCCCAGGCTTCTGTGCAGACCCATTTGTGCAGTACAAATGCACTGCAGGAGACCCCATCGAAATGACTGGGGAAGGAGTAGTGGCTGCATTGCTGTCTTTTGAACCCTGGGAGCTGCTCTAACCAAGGCCATGGCCTTCCACTTTTGCCAGAAGATTCCCCAGTGCTCAAAAAGGTGACTAGACCCATGGGAAAATGAATCAAGAGAGAAACCACGTGATGCAGCATGGCATCAGGATAGAAAACAAGTCAGCAGCCTCAGACAAACTAACCATTTTAAGACGTTTTAAGAGCCAAGGGCAGCTGTAACAAACAGATTTGCTGCAGTGAAAGCAAAGCACAGAACACGCTTCCCTTCCCACCCTTACTGCAACAGGAGACTGTGCCACCCTCAGTTGTCATGGGCACTGTCCTGTGCCCTGCTGTCTGGAAAAAGCACTGTGCCGCAGACAGAATTCAAGACCTCACCAATCAGTAAGTTACACAACCCTGAAACACAATATAAAAATGTTTTGTATATAGGCTTTTCACATTTCCTTAATCTTCCTTTCCTCTGCCATATGAGCCAGGGATGGGTAAGGAAGGAAATCCCACATCAACAGCTTGAACAGAAACCTCTAATATAAGTAAGACTATTTAAGGAACAAGTCTCAGGAAGGGTGTCAGAATAAGACTCAATTTGGATTTATTATTTCATACTGTTAGCAGAGTGTTACTTTTCTATTTCATCCACAACAGATTATTCCTGACACTTTTAGAGGGCCCCTGGCCCATTTGCTTATTGGTCTGATCTTTACTAGCAATGAAACTAAAAGTCTTTGCTTACTCAACTTCTGGAGAGTTAAGAGGATACCCTTTTATAATATTCACTGAAATTGCTTCTTGGCTAAAATATTCTCCCGTCAGTGTTTTTCATGTGTTCAGCAACATCTGCAGGACGTGGAAAGAACAGAAACAAACCAGATGTTGCAAAAGGTAGTGACACTGAGAAACATAATTATTACAATATCTTTTTTTTTGGTCCATCTTATGCCTTCATACATCAATAACTTTTACTGCTGAAACAGAGACTGACTCATCTAAGTTCTCTCTAAACAGATTTACAATCATTTGTAAAAATTGACATATACCTCCCATTAAAGCCAAATTTCCTTTAGCAATTTCAGAGGAAAATAGATTAAGGGTATGTGGATATTTATCTCAGCCATCAACATTTATTCATTTAGGTAATTATCACTTCATTATGCTGTCAAAGAGAGCATGCAGGCAAATTCACCACTGATGAACCAAACACCACGGAAGTCCTCCACCTCTCGTGTGAGTTTGGGGTGCCAGCTCATGCCCTCGCCAAGCATTTGTCACCGTGACATGACAAGGGCCGTAAGTCCAAAAAGGGCACAAACGGAGTCTCCTGTGCCGTGTGGGAGAACAAGCTCAGCCTGATCCAACAGCGCCCCCAAAAGCAAAGCCACGGACATCCAGACACCCCAACTCCCTCCCAGCCTACAGCCCTGGTGTGTGTCTCCCCCACACACTTGCTATTTTATTTTGAAAGCTGTTTATTCAATTAGAAAAAGGGAAAAATAATAGTAATTTTAAAAAAAATTCCACGAAATAATTACAGCCTTACGAAAAAGTGCAAAAATCAGGAGAGTGTCCGTCAGATTGGGAAAATTTTCCAGTTATTTTAACTCAGACTTCAGGAATTTCATAGGGGGATCAGAAGACCTGCAAGCTCTGCCAAGTTCTGAGGGAACAAAGTATAACTAGATTAATATATAAATCTTATTAGCTAAAATGTAACTGAATACAGTCATTTGTTATCAAAGTCTTTAGATTGTTTAACAAATTGCAACATTTTGGTCTCACGGGCTCCCTGCCAAGTTGAGGCCTAATTAAGGTGGTTGGAAATGAATAGTGTTCTAATTAGTTTAATTACAATATGATGAATTATCAAACTAATTTTTAAAAACAATGTGCAATTAGCCTTTTAGCATTCAACCCCCATTTTACGAACCAGGAAATGAAGCAAAGCATACTTGTTTTTATCGGGAGTCTTGAGGCTGAACCCCCCAACACCGGAGTGCCCAAAGATGCAGCCAGACATGCCTCCCCCCTCCTTCTTTCACCCCACTTTGTGCTTTGGGCATTGATTCCAAGGCCTTTGGCCACACCTGTGGAAAGCAGGTTGTTCAGTCTAAGGCTGGAGCAGTGCTCCTTTTCAGATTCTCAACCCAGAATTTTCCCTGTTCCTTCCCTGAATCCTTCCCTTCACTGGTGTTGCATAGAAAATCCTAAATCATTACATGCATGGCTATACCGACTTGGTGAAGATTTTATTCCTATATTTCTAAGCAGTGAACAAGTAAACTCCTTTGCCCACAAACCAGAAAGGCGTACAAGCTCCTGTCCACAGCACATAAAGGAGCATTCAAGCTGTAACCATCTACTCTGTGCTGCACAACGCCAACTCCACAAAACCCATTTTCCATTTTCTGAGTATGTTTCTTTTACATTTGTTCCCCAAAGGCTATTTTCTGCTTCTGGCTACCAATCCCACTGCGTCACTCCCCCAGGCAGGAAACCTTTCCAGAAATACACTTGCACCTGCATAACCTCAGTAATGTTGCACCCTTGGAAGTGAAAGCACCATCTGGTCCTAGTGTAGAGAGGTTCATTACTGAAGGAGTGGCCAGAGGTCGCCACCTTTCATTAGCACTGGCAGGTATATAAGTAGAGTTTGGCTCAATTACAGCACAGCTCATTGCTAAGCAATAGAAGTGGTTGTATTAAAAATATAGGCACCCCATTGAATGGAAGGAAGGAGCAAAGAAGTTCACTTTAATGACACGAATCCTTTAACAAATAATCAGGTTAAAAATGATCCACTTGGTATTTTGATGAAAATGGATTTTCTCATCCTGTGAACCACAAAGAAAATGTGGCAGTAAAATAGCTTTCGGCATGACTTAATTATCCCCAGAAAGACTTAGGAGCCTGCTCCAGCAAAGCACTTAAATGCATGCCGAACTTTAAGCACATGGGCATTCTCAAGGGACTATTCATATATCTAGAGATAAGCATATGCTTAAGCACTTTGGCAAGACGCAGATCAAATTGAAGTCTCTCACCAGGGCCTGGAGTCACAGCTAACACATCTGGCAAACA
Source organism: Campylorhamphus procurvoides (assembly GCA_013396655.1). Lineage (NCBI taxonomy): Eukaryota > Metazoa > Chordata > Aves > Passeriformes > Dendrocolaptidae > Campylorhamphus > Campylorhamphus procurvoides. The sequence goes on along the minus strand of WBMV01003267.1, from coordinate 1,698,041 downwards.
CGACAGTGTTTGAGATGTCCTGTCCACCTGGGCACTTATAAGGTCCCCGTTGTCCAGTCTATCTAAGTGTTTTCTAATAAATGAAAATAATCAATCACCATTTCCTTGCTTCCTGACTGGCATCTCATAGAAAGAGAATTTAAATAGGTGTATGTATTTGTAGATTGAATCAGTTTACTGGAGGGAACCAAAACGAGGAGATGAAGTTGCCATATGTTTCTGCTTGTTCTGAAACTAGTGGTCATGCTTTGTTTTTCCTGGAAATTTGTTCCACGAGCTTAGTCTGGGTACTGCCAGAGCCTTCATTTATGTCAGCAGTGGCAAGGGTCCAGCAGATGAGGCTCTTGCAAGAAAAACGGACTGCACAGAGCACTGACCTTTCAAGTCACTATGGTCAAACCTACCAAAGGCTTGAACACTCCAGGCTGTATAAGGGCATATTGCATCAAGAACTTGGTGATGTTTTTTGGTAGAATGCATGGCTAAGGTCCTAGTCTTAAATTCTAGGCATGATTGCTCAAACAACAGGCTGTTGGGGTCTTGCTGCTGCTCCTCAGGACTGTCTCTTAGCCAGTCATAGCTACAGGCATCCAGCATCACAGGGGTACCCAAAAGAGCTGGAGAGTGCTGATCAGTCCAAAGACCCATGCTTACAATACAGAAGGTACAGAATAAATTTCTGAAGAATTCCTCTCCTCTTTTATCTCATTCTTAAGGGGAATAGAATGCTGTCTCTGTACCTTTTTTACCAGCTTTCCCAGATAATTTCTGTAAAACTACAGCTGTAGGGAGGACTGTTTCTTATGGGACCCTAAAAACAGCCTTCTAGTTTGAGGAGAGCAGGGAGGCTGCAGCCAGGCTGGTCTGCCTATTCAGTACCAGTGATGCATTCAGTGAGGTGAGTGCTCAAAACAGGTGCATTGCCAGCCATGGAAGCTTGTGAAAACTAAAAGAAAAACACTTTAAAAAAAATCATTTCTGGCAAGAGAAAGGTTAATACAAACAGTAGGTATAAAGATAACTCGAACCCATCATTAAAGAAATTCAGTTATTTAGTCAATTTTACTTATTTACAGGCTAGAAGATTAATGAGCTCAAATACAAACTGAGACAGTAATTAGGTTTCAAAAACATACTATAACACAATCAATCATTGCTTGGGAGTATAATGACATTAGGGTAGAGCCCTCTTTCAGCTGAAGTTATTAGCATGTGATTGGTGAAGACTGGACTTGAAGAGAGAGTCTACCCCAGGGTCCTGTAATAAAATGAAAGAGGAATCTTAAATAAGGAGAAACTATGTCTTTGACCCTTTGTCCTTTGCCTGTAGATGTAGAGATACTGTATTCGGGATTTAGGGCTCTGTAACAGGACTTTGGGGAATGATGGCATTTCAAAAGACAGTTGGTATTTTACTTTAAACAAGACTTTACTTGAGACCTAATACGACACAGACGGTATGTATATGTCCTCTAATCCAGTCTTTGAGGATATTAGCAGCTCCTTCTGAGGTATTTCAGATCTCTTCTCAAAGTCTTTGCAAACAGGTCATCTTAGAGAAGAAATTCAAAATGTTACAGAACACCAAGTGGGAAAAATGATGAAAAATAACGTAAAGAAAGGAAAATCAGGGGCTATGCAAAAGAAAAATTCTCAGTTATTTCTGCTAAAGCATTTTTTTGCTGAGGAACTGCATAAATGTTTTTTATATATTCCCTTTGCAAGGAATCTGGGGGAATGTTTCTGAAATCCAGTCAGTTTGTCAGAAAGAGAGGATAACAACTTTTAAGATTTAAGCCAAAGTTGGATTTTTATGCACTTATCAACTTAATTCAGCTCCCACAGAAATCTGTGGTAATTCTCCCACTAATTTCAAGAAGAGTTACAACAGTACGTATGAGTTTTCCAATTCCACCTAAGTAGCTAAAAACAGACACCAGACACTTCAAGCAAAGGTTTTCAAAAAAAGAGGTTGTGGAATTTTCTCACATTCTCTAAAATGTCTTTGTAAATCATACTTCGAAACAACATATTTTAGTAGCTAAACAGAAGTGGCTAATTTTCAGAGATACCGAGTACTCCCAGACTTCAATAATTTCAGTATTCATCAGCTCTCAAAATCACACTACCTCCTTTGATGTCCCAATATATATAGGGTTAAGCACCTAATTCCAAGTGCCCCAGTCTGAAAAAATGTCAGCCTTAACCCCCACACCCACTTCTCATGCATATCCAAGTAAATACACACTTCCACAAATAACTTATGCATCAGCACCACATCTAAAATGAAATCTTCACCATTCCTTTCACCTCAAGGGCTCAGTGGCACAGCCCCTGCATTTTGCTGGTAGCATCAGTCTCTACAGACATCTAGTTGCTATTATTTATTCACTGTGGTATTCTCAGCTATCCCAATTCCCTAATGAACAATTGAAATGGATTGCAATAAGGACGTGACACACAGGAATAAGAAGCTGAAATGTATTTCCCAGCTTCAACCTTCTAACCTGAGGGAAGGTTATGATGGTAGACATGACTGGGGTCAACAGCAATTGGTTCTAGTGGTTACTGTCACGTAGATACCAGGAATATTTTTGATGGCATTTCAGAGCAATTCTAGTGGTTGATAAATCAAATGCAGAAGAACCTTAATTTGAAATGTACTGTAAATAATCTCAAAATGCAGGGAGGGGGTGGGAAACCCAACACAAAAGCAAAACTATATTTCAAAGCAAGAGTGTGAAAACATAACAACATGCAACTCAAGTCAATACAATCAATCCTGGTAACAAGAGCAGTCAATGCAATTACATTTTATAAAATCAAGTATCCTCCTACTATGAGAACCACAAAAGGAAGGAAATGAACCAACATCCCCCTCTCTATCAGCATGTGACAATTACAGTTTCACCAAAACAAGGAGAAGAGCAAGTGTAAGATCCTGAAGCCTTGGCAAAGGAGCCAGCCACTAGTAAAAATCTTCAGTCTGATGGACAAGATTTTACCTGGCTGCTCCTCTGACCCTTTACAAGTAAACTCATTTTCACCCACTGATAGAAAAATGTCATCTTTCCAGTAACATTTTTCTAAATTTAAGCTGCTGAACCTCATTTTCTTCTTCCCCCCGTGATAGGAACATGATACATGATACAAATGTGACGTGTGATGTTAAATCAAGCTGCATGACTATAACTGCCCAGGTAACAGAATTTGTCAGCCATCTTTTACCTTTCCTTATGAACTCAGGGCACAAAAAAGCCTGGATGAAAAAACTGACTGTGTTCTTTGCTCATATGAAAATTCTTTTCTGCTTACCAAAAGTGCATTTGCAAAATTCCGATAATACCTCCACATATTTGGGATAAGAATTGATAACATGTTCATCCTCCCATCTTTTTGCTTCCCTGGGAGAAACTCCCACAGAAGTCAGCACATGCCCTGCCTGTGGAAATCCTGAAGCAGAAGGATCTCAATGCAGTAAACTCCCAGGTGGGAATTTTAGATTCCACATTAATTAGGCTCCATGCCTTGAATGAAATGATGCCTTTCTTATAAAAGCGTTACTGCTGACCTCAGCCGTGTGAAAGGAACAGAACGAAGATGAGAGCAGGCAGTCGTCATTCTGATGGCTCTCCTTCATTAGGTAGCTAGTTTTAGGGTGGAAAGTACTTTATGTTCCTGTGACAGAGGTTTGAAACTGGACTACAAAAGGAAGGTGGAGTGGTCACAGAGGGTGAGGTTAGAGATCTGCACTACCTATCAGTGGGTGTCTAACTGTGTGGCATTCAGCCCTTATCCTCTCTCCAGGGAAGACAGAAACAGCACAAGAACTTTGTCTGCTGGACAGGGCACCTGAGGTGGGTGCCCACCAACAGCTCTCACAACTCCCTCTCCAAAGATGTGCTGCAACGTGTGTGCATGTCCTATTGAAGGAGAAAACCTCTTTTTAGCAGGTCATGGGTAGCATTTCCTGCTATCAGGCTTTGCACACACTTATCCCTATCACCTTCTCCCCAGCATCTGTTTGGACATCTGTCCAAAAGGGAGATGTCATTAATTTCATGCAGGGTTGCAAATTGGTTTTAGCCATAGCATTCCTGTGCAAGAGGTGGTTGATCACTGCCTGTAAACGATGAAAGAGAGCGTCAGTCTTACAAAACTAAACCAGGAACGACTACTTTGGTTTATATTATCCTAAGCAAGAATATTGCAAACATACTTCCAGCAAATCATCTATTTTCCATTTAACTAGTACAAAGTAACTGCAGATACAAACAATTATTGCTCTTACATTCTGTGCATGCATGTGGGAGACAGAAAATACATAGTTTTGCCGCATTTTTCTTTTTCCTCTTATGGAAAACATTTAGTTTAACACCCCTCTTGGAAGAGAAAGCTGAAGTTATTATTTCCTGATATTTCCAGCTTAGCAACTACTCATCTGTCATTTTTTCATCACCATTGTTTTACATGTGTATGTCCAGCCTCAAGCAGTCTCACGATGACAAAAGTATTTGTGGATCCCTGATTTCTTACCTGCATACTTTCCTTGTAGCATTTCCTCACCAGTTTCAAAGTGGGTCAGGAAATCTCCATGGGATTCTATGGATCAGATAACATGAAAGGGTCTGTAAACCTGCCATGTTTTGAATTGCGGACTACTACACCCAAAACAGTAGTCCCTAGGCATCTTCTGGATCATTCATAAAGCTTCATGCTCAGTCTTGAAGACAGGTATGGCATGATCTAACTTAAATTTTTAAGAAAGAAATAAAAGAAAGCGATTATGGAGGTGAGAAAAGGAAACACACAATACATCTTGCCATCCCAGTATTTAAATTTTTCCAAAACAATACTGAGGATTTAGTCAAGGTCCTCCTTAAAGAGGCACTGTCTTCCACTGCAGCATAGTTTAATGGCTTTCAAAATTAAGAATACTGCTCACCAATCGTGAACAAAAGAGAATTGTTAAGTAAGAACTTGTAAGTTCTTCAGCTTGACAAGTGATGGTTGAGTAATCTTGCAGGAAAGCTGATGAAAAAGCTGAGCAGCAATGCTCAATCTCTGCAGGCCTTGTCACAAACCACTTAACACACTGAACATCTCTAGCACAGACCCACTGCTGCTATAGGATGATTCAGTGTATCCCCGTCAGTGCTGTAGAGGACTCTGACCCTGAAGAGAACTGGAATCAGTGCGGATCTTCCCACCCGAACTCAGAAGATCCCGGAAAAATACTAATATCTTCACTCAGTTAGAGAGAGAATTCCTCTTGGCCATCACAGATGTCTGTTAAAGATCCAATTAACCATTTTTTACTACACAACCCAGCTGACTAGACCATGAATGAATCCAGCAACACCAAAAGAAGCTGAAGATACTCATCTCCAAGCAGGTCATAGTCACAGTGACATAAAATTTGGGCAATGATCTGTATTACAGCCATTGCCTGCTTCTGAACCTCCCTGGCTTTACAAAAACAGATCCTAAACCAGCCACGAGGACACACCTAACAGCCAGGTCTTCCAAAACCAACTTGTATGAGCAGAAGTCCCAGTAAGTTTTGGCAACTCAAATCTATCGTGATTGCTACAGCTGGGTTCAGCTTCATGGTCTCGGCAAGACCTTCAAAAATGATGAGGGTTTGAGATAGAGCCAAGCTTCTTGTCAGCGCTTCATACTTCAAGGCATTTGTATTTATAATTCCTGTTACTTAACACAACAGATTTTAGCATGACAAATCCTAGAAAACTTATGCTGGGGTCTTTGTTTCCAGGATTTGCACCAGAGCTTAACTAAATTTGAAAATATTTGTATGGCATCTCTGTTCGAGCTGTGGGTTGATGTTTTATGTTTTAATGCTTTAAGTAAAGTTTATTATGACAAGTCAGTGAAAGTGCTTTTAGTGGGTCAATAAATCATGGACCTATCATATCACTGGGTGACAGCTATGCAAAGCATAGAAGGAAATTTGATATTATTCCAACAAAATAGCAACTACAGTTACTTCCAGCTTAGCTACAAAGTCGCATCAGTCTGTTGACTGTGAATTGAAGAGGTAAATAATTATATGTTGTGGAAGGAAAGCAAGTTCTTTGTAGATTTTTATCTGTCTAATATTTTTAAAACTCTCCTGGGGGTGGGGATTATTATTTATTTAATCTAAAATGGTCCTCTGGATGCCCACCATGGAGTCTGTTCTATAATTACCTAATGTCTAATGTGGAGGAGTGGGGAAGGGGCTGGGGGAAAACACAAAACAGATGAAAAAAAGAGGATAAAAAAGATTTCTGAGAGATTGAATTTAGTTTTGGCATCTCTCCAACCATATGGAAATTGAAGGGTTGCTAAAAAACTTCTAAGGCAGCATGCACAGGACAACCGGTTGGGAAGTTTCCCTCTCTATTGTTGTCAGGAGACTAAAGCAAAACAAACAACTTTTTATACACAAGACAGGAGCACTTCTGTCAGATCAGGGAGTGTGCCTAAACTTCGGAGAGAAAACAACAATGACCCAACCACATTCTAAAATTCTTTGCACCTGATCAGACACATACAAGAAGTCTCTCTCAGGCTATGAGGCAAAGATTGAAGAAAAATTTGTAAGGAAAAACTATCTGTGGTCTCTTCTGCTCCACAGTGTTTTCAGCTGCCTGGTATAGCTTTTGACAGCAATAGCAGCTGCTTGTTGCCTGGTGTAGCATCACTCCATGTCTCGCCTTGGGTCTGGACTCCAAGGCTGCAGCATAAGAGAAGTTACATCACAGAAGGACTCACGGCTGGAATACATCAGGGGAGACTCATGTTGAAACCAATTGTCTAGTTAAAATTAGGCTGGAGAATCTACTGTCATGTTTTCTTCAAGTGTAAAAGGCAAAAACATATGTGTTCATTCTGGATGCCATTTCTTTTCTGGTTGTAAATTAAGGGATTTAACATATATGAATCTTTTTCTGAGAGGACTGTCACACTTAAAACCTGATAAAATATCTATGGATTCCTCTGCCATCAGGGATAACCAATGAATCAGTTATGCACCACAATGGTATTCCACAAGTAATTTGTAAAATTTGAGAAAACTCAGGGGAAGCATTTTAATCTTCTTTTGCCTTATCTCAGGTTCTGAGCTTCTCAATACTTTGCAGCTTGTGTCCTCTTCTAAGGATGAGAAACCTCAGTTTTGAAAGTGAAACAGCATGTAGAAGGCCCAATGAGTTTGTGAAGTAAGGCAAATGACAACTATTTGTCAAATCTAGGTCTTTAGAAATGCCTGTACTTTATTACTACAACACTCTCAGTCTGTGAACAAAATCCATTTGAAGTCATAGAAGTCAGCATGTGAGCACGTTTACCTGCTGCAGTGAGACCTTTCTGAGCAACACACAAAATCAAAATTATATCTGCAAAGGTGTGCCACCAATATCTCACACAGAATAACTCTGTTCATAAAGGCTCGGCAGGCAGGTGGCATCGGCTTTGGGGAATATTACTTTGGGGGCATGTGCAAACCCAAACCATCTAGATACACTTGTGAAAGACAACCAGAGATACTTGCTTAGCATACAGGGAGAAATGGCAAGGCTAATTGAGGAGAGAATTGGAAAACTGGCTGCAGAAACTGTTCCTTTACTGCCCCAGTCGAAAGGCTGGGTCCCTGAACTCCACTTCACAGACTTACATGACAGTGCCAGATCTGGGCAACCCTGGGCAGACCAGTTTTTCCTGTCTCCTTCTGCTCCCTTGGATCACCCTGCCCTTTTAAGGCTTAAGAACATAAGGGTGAATTATGATAAATATTCAAATTTAAAGCCATTGACCGTCTTATGTGGAGGATAAGACAGTATCCCTGATGAGTCTTTTCACTCCAGTTTTATCTTCAGTTTTTCTTGTGGGGTCAGAGTCCTGCTCTTCAAGGTACTGCATACAGAAAAAGAGGGGCATTTCTCATCTTAAAAAGAATTTCTCAGTATCTGAGGCACAGAAGAAGATAATCTATTATCACACACCCTCTTGTGCTCATTAAAGCACCATTCAAATGACTTGCAGAATGAGGATTGAATGGAAAGTTTGCTAAATAACAGTCAGTATCTGTTGTGCAACGAGATCTACAATTAAGGACTAAGGAGAGAAATTAAGCCTTAAAACTTCTAAGAAAATAATAGATAGATGATCTTGATTGTGTTTTAAGAAGTAAGGAAAGAAAAGGCAGAATAGTAAACAGGAAAACACAAATGTACATTGTTAATCTCAAATAAGTAAGAATAGTACTGAAAAAGGTGCTTACAGTGAATTCCATGATTCATTGTGGTTAATTATAATTAAGAAAATAACATAATTCTGTATAAAACATGTGGTCCAGCAGTGGAGTGTAAAGATCAGAGGGTAAAATTGGTGTAAAAAATTATAAGAAAGGCAAAGATGGAGAATTGGACAGAGGAAGATCACAGAAGGGGTTAAGATAAATAAGACATTTTTAAAGTATATACAGAAGGAGAGGGCAGTGAAGGAGACAGAAGGGCCTCTTAAAAGTCACAAGGGTAATTTATTGACACAAGTAGTAAGGGCATTGTTTAAGGGGGAAAAAAATGAAATGAATTCTTCGCCTGAGTGTGCAGAGAGGAGAGGGGACAGATGCTAGAAAGAGACATAAATTTCCCAGAGGAGAGAGAGAAATGCTTACGGAAATCAAGATCATACCGGTGTTGGTGATCAAGAAAGTAGAATGTCAAAAAAGTTTTTTAAAAAAATAAAATGCCGGAACAAGCATGATGCATCCCAAAATCCAAGGGAGAGGGGAAAAAAATATTGCAGAGACACTTAGAACCTGGAAAACACTTGGTGGGAAGCTGTACGTGCTGGGAGAAATCTGACACTGTGCTACCATATGGTTAAAGCTAAATTCAGGTTGTGGATGCCACCCAGCAAGCTGGTATTTTTGCTTCAAAGACCTTTTGGCAGTAAAGGCAATTTTACTAGCAATAAAAAGGCCAGTCTTCTTTGCTTCCTTCTTTCTTGCCCAGTTTCCTTTCCACCACCTGCTTTTTGCAAAGTCAGCCTGTGACGGAAAGGGTGCCTGCGAGGGAATGTTTCTGAGGAGCTGTGTGGCCACCACGCTTCCCCACACCACATCTCAAATCCCCTTTTGCAGCTGCAGTTCTTGGTGTTTCTACCTTCAAACTGAACTTTTTAAACAGCTCTAGGAAAACAGAAGAAATACCAAAGACATAGAAAATCCAGATCGTGTTTGGAAATCAGTGACCTTGGTCCACGAAAGCTACAGATCCTAAAGGACTTGGCCCCACACACAGCAGCTTTATTCCATTGACGCCAGTGGAATTGCTCATGAACATCCATCTGAGCACACGTGTTTCTGCTCCAGTGAAGAAGCAGTAATTAAACTGGGCCTACAGCATGTATATCATACAAATGGAAATAGCAAGCAGAGCAGTAGAAGGACTAACACTGGAGGGAGATGGTGTCAATGACACGCACTTAAGCAAAGAAAGTCAGGCCCTAAAAGAATTTGGCTACACTAAGAATAGATAGTACTTGGAGCAGCAATGGGGCAGCTGCTATTCGTAGAAGTTTAGAATGGCTATTCTAAACTTAGTGAGCAAGTACTCAAAGGTGGTAAATTCTGAAGGATATGCACAGATGCTACCAGGAAAAAAAAAATGCTGATTGAAGAGCATGATCAGGCAAGGTGCTGAGTGCCAGTTCCTCAAAGGAACTACACTGATCTATACCAGCTGAAATCCAGCCCCTGCATGCTTCCTTCTGCTCCTAGCAATGAGATTTCAGAACTCTGAATCATGCAGGAATGTTTTTTCACTATGCAGGATTATACTGCCAGGGCCTAATCCCACTGACATCAGGGGCAGACCTTTGAACAGCTCCAAGGGCTGGTATGGACTTTCAATGAGCATGTCCAGTCTCATCATCTACAGCACTTCCCAAATTACCACTGAGTAACTGTCTTTACTTGCCTGGGGATAACTTTGATAACACTTCCAATCAAAGGATAAACTAAGGCTGAGAAAGGGTTGATACCAAGTGCAATTGTTTGCATCAGATATACACAGTGCAGGTGTGGGGAGCACAACAGGGAGGATGCAGATACAGGGTGTCAAACTTCAGTGATCAGTGGCCAGAGGCTGTGCTCTGTACTCTTAGGGTGAAAGTCTGCCCAGCAATCACTCAGCGACCTTTGCAGACGATAACGACATGCCTAAAATAAATAGAAGTGCAACCGAGAAATTTAGGACAAGACAGAAATAAGAGCAGAAGCTGTAACTCTTTGGAAGATTTATAATTTATGACCATTCCATGGCATGAGTTCAACTGTGACCTCTCAGCTGGCAGCTGTCTTTATGCTGCTTTCTCCTTCCACCTGCCTAGTGAGAAAACAGCCACCGTCTCTGCGAGCATGGATAAATCTGTCACACTGACTTACACAATGAACTCTCTGGAGGGAGACTGAAGCAGTCCAGAGAATAAATCTAGCCCTCAGAAACAGTAGCAAGGTTGTCCAAGTTTACAGCAGCTCCTTTTAACCCCTTTGGTGTGGACCTTAGTGGCTGTAATTATAACCGGCACTGTCTGACATGCTGAGGCTGGGAATCCTCTGTAACATGATGGATATCTCACTCAGGACAAGTCAAGAGTTGGGCACAAAAAGCATCCAGGACAGGCCAAGGTTGCAATACACAGCTTTTATCCGGCATGGAAGCCCTAGGCTTTAAAGACTTACCCAAGGACATCCAGGTGGGAAAAATGGGTTTACAAGAGAAAAATGTCTTTGCAGAAGTGTTCAGATAACAAGGACAAAGTACTGAATGAAATCATTAGATTTTAAGGCCAAAAAGGCATTGTAAGTTTAGACGGATTAGCGGAGTCCTTCCACTCCTTCTACCCTTCTGATAGGAATATGGCAGATATTAAATTGATGCTGAATATAAACCATGCCAGAAAGACATCATCCTCTAACAAAATCCCTCTATGGCAAAACATCTTGGTATGATCCAGCAAAGTACTTTAACCAAACCAAATGGCTGACTGTGAGTGGGGTTTACAGTTTGTAAAAGAAGCTAATGTTATTTTTAAATGAACAGTTAAGAAAACCAAATATCAGATACCACTTTTTGCTCATGACTAATATTAAGAATTTATATCTCAATAACTCATAAGGCCTTTGCAGTGTGATTCATCTGTGTTGTAATAGGTGGTAAATTCATTTTAATAGGTAGTCAAAGAATTGCTCATCTCTGCAGCTCACCTTGAACACCTCCTGCAGGTGTGCTTGGACACCTTTCAAACAGATTTACAACACCTATGACATCTGCTGAGCCACACAGAAAAAGGACCTCAGTACGAAGGCAAGAAAACTACAGCATCATACAACATTACAGCAAACATCACAAAATCCCACCCAGGCAAGCCCATTATTCTCACCAGACCTTAGTTTTATTCATGCAACTTCTTTCTCCTGTAGTCCTGGTTTGCATCTGAGCTTGATACTGTCTCATGAACAAGGAAAGTCAATCTAAGACATCTGCAAAGCCACATTTAACTTCACCATCCCATGGCTTTGTTCTGGAGACAGCAGTAAATGGTAGAAGAAGCTGTTGAAGAGAGGCTACTACACCCACCTTCCCTACTGGAAAGGCTGCTTTGTAGAAAGGATTATTTTAATTTCCCCTTCAGGTCCTGAAGAGTGCAGTGCGACTGGTCTACTTTACTCTCACCCCTCTGTCATTCTCTTCCTCATTCCTTTTTTGTGTAAGATTTACAGAGTCAAAACCCTCTGAATTTTTGTCTCCTGTGTTCCTCAAACCTTATCACACACATCAGACAGAGCTGTCTTCTACTGCACTTAAGCTCTTTCCACCGTTTCTCCTGCAGTGCTTAGATTCCAGAGGTCCAAAGCATTTGCTATTCCTTAAATAACATAGAGGAAACTATAGTACAAAAGGAGCATTTTTTTGTCCAGAACTCATGAAATTACAAGGTTTTCTACTCTGTTATGGCAGTAACACTCAAACCTTCTGGTCTATAGATCTCTGTCATTAATAATAGTAAGATCTTTACCTCTGTCCTTATCCATCTTCCTGCTTTGCACCCAAAACCTTCAAAGAACAGGGAGGCCTCTGCTGGGATGCAAAAGAGCACTGACCAAAGGAGGGCTCAGTTTTCCACAAGGGTTTCGTGCAAAGATTGAATGCCAAACTCAATAAGCAGGGGCACTTTTAGCTACCTTGAGAAGCTCTTTTGGCATTGAGGCAGCCTGCAAGCAAGGAATTGGTCTGTGAACCTTCAATGTGCTTTTCTAAGGGGAAAAAAACTCAAACCAAACCTGCCAAGAACTTTTTTACAGGTGTCCCTTTCCAGGTATCACAGTGACGTTATGAATGACAGTGTGAAGAAATGGAGCAATGTGCTACTCAGGCTGCTAAAGCCAGATGTTCAAAGGTGCTGAGTACCCTCAACTTCCCATGACCTGAAGGGAGCGGGGGGTACTTAGACACCTTTACTACCTTGCAGAACTGGGCACTGAGCAAGCCACTTTCCATATACTTCTCTCTTTAAGTATGCATTTCCATATTTCTTAATTAGCTGGTTCCGAAATCTTTTTTGTTAGAAGCTGTAAGAGGCACATTCCAGTAAGAGCAAAGGACAGTAGTTTCTAAGATTTAGTTCATAAAAGCACTGTGGTGATCTTAATATCCCAGATCCTGTTGACAATACAGCAGTGCAATGTAGCATAACTGTGTGCTGGCTGAGGTAATGATCGAGTGGCATGTGACAGAAAAAGGGAGAGAGGGAGAACAAGCTGTGGGCCAACAGAGGAAAACTGCTGTACTTTGTTGCTCTCTAATAGATATTTTGTTCCCAGGCCTTGTATTCCTACATTTTGTTTCTTATCCTTCCCTTTCCTTGCCTTCTTTCTCACACTATGACATGTATCTCCACAGGTTCTCACAGCTCCATTAAGAGTTTATTCCCCCATGGTATTAGATACTATTACATGGCAGAGAGCTGACACCACTTTCTTAGAGATCTAAGGTGATAAGATCTCTGCAAGTATGTTTTGACCCTTCTAACTCTTGTTCCTTCTACAACTGCAAAAATCCCTTTCTAAGCAGACCTGTCTTTGGGAATATGATTTTCCATCCACCCTCTCCTTTGCACAGGATAAGGGGAAGCCTCTGTTTTGTCTGAACCAAGAAAACTGCAAATGTGACAGAGGATGTGAAGAAAATAGGTAAGTCAACACACCAAATATCTTCACCAAAACAGTAACACAAACTGTCAAAATTCCTCAAGATTTGAGCAAGTCCGTCAAGATTATCTGTAACTAAGCACAAAATTAACATCTTCAAGGAATTATTCCAATGAGCATGAATTTTCACAGGTTAATACTTAAAAAAAAAATAACTTGTTAGAGGCTAGATTCTAACTTGAACCACAGTGATTTATGCTCATTATCTCCATTGCTGTCCTTTTCCACACATTGTATGACAGTGCACAACTTGCTTGGATTACCAGCAAGGTTCCCTTCAGTACACTGGTCGCTCTCCAGCCACCATGGTGGTGTCTGAAGTGATGGATTGAGAGAGCTCAGAGAGTCACAGCACATGGTGCTACAATTACAGCAAGCTGTTTTCTTCTTCCTTGCCATTTATATCTGAAAATGGGATATTATTGCTGGGCCTGGATGTGGAAACTCAAAAAAAAAAAATAATTCTGGGGAATAGCAATAAGGAATGTTGCTTGCTCAGCAAGATTTGGGAAGAAAGGAAATGATCTATTTTGTGAACTGAAATTATCCCCTTAATGAATTTGGCTCACTATTTCTAGTTTAAAAAAAAAAAAGTAAAAAACTACCCTCATGCTTTATTTTTGTAAAAAAAAAGTGTCAGCTCTCCAAAAATACTGAACAGCTGTCCTGAAATAGCAGATTTTCCTGTATGTTTTTTTTATGATTCAGTCCATTCCATAATTTTGCAATGAGAATTGCAGACAGTTCTATTTTGCTTGCAAGAAATATGCACAATATGGCATGTCCCTCATAATCTTCTGTGATTAATGTATAAAAACACTCAGAACATATTTATATGATGGCTTGTAGAATTATAGAGATTGATCTTGGTTTCACTCACAGCCAATGGCTAAGGAGCACTTTAATCTGCTACAGGTGAAAAGGTAATGCAAACACTCTTGTGTTTATTTAGGACAGCTATTGGGAATATTTCATGCCATATTTCAAATACAAATACTCTTTGGCTGTCTCCAAGTTAAGGAAATATTAAGTCATTAGTGTATGGTTTTCTACAATCTATTGTAAATATTAAAATTACACAGGTCATTTGACCCAAATTGAGATTTCTGCCTAGTTTCTTCACAATCTTGGCTTCCAGGGGACTGTGAGAGGAAGCAGTCTCCATCATGGCATCACAGTGCTGCAAAACCCACTCCATAATGTAGTGGGAAAGGTATTTCAGGACATCCTTGGCAAAGGCTTCAAGCTCCCTAAAGACTGAGAGAGACTGTTGCCATTTGAGTCAGTGGAAAAACCCCCTTTGCCCTTCAAGACTAAACACTGCTTTTTAAAAAATCCTTATGCAAATAGTCTTCTTGAATCTTTTTATTTCTTTCCCCCCAGATGTGCAGGTTAAGATCTTCATCTATTATCAGCTGGATTACCATTTTGACATTCATCCTTACCAAGCAAACTCCAAGGAAGAGCTTATACATGCCAACTGCACTTAGTGTTCAGCAGGTTAGTTGAGATGATTATTTTATGTAGGCTTGGACTCACTTTCATAGCAGCAAAGGAAATACACCACAAGGATCTAAGAGCTGAGGTGTCCCATGTAAACCCACTCATTCCATACAGCATCCCATTTGGTGGGCTCACAATTTACTCCACCTATTACCTCTCAGGAGATTTGTATTTCTTCTGCAGGGTAAACTTCCAAGTCTGAAATTACCTAGTGTGCTTCATGTGCTAAGGAATTCATCTCCATCACAAGCCTCTCACACAATATTGTCTTAATTTTAATCATATGCTCAGAAAAAAAACCACTAAGTCAAGGAACACTTAAACAACAAATGACAGGCTAAAACTCCAGGAGCAGCAAAGTGGCCATGCATCAACTAGCATTCAGATCCCAGACAATGTCTCCTACTACTTCTTCCCCACCCTAACCACAGCAGCTTTCAAAAATCCCCATCTGCTTAATCTCTTTCTTTGCTGAGTTCCCGGAAGGCCTCAGGTTTAACAGCTTTTTACAGCTCACCTCTGTTCTGTAAAATCATGGAGAGAGATGGAAGAACGAAAGAAAAAAAAAAAGGAAGCAAAAAACAGGAGAGACCAAAACAATCCCAGACTTGTTTCTGGATCAAACCAACATCTGATACAGAGGCTACATCTTCACTGAAGTCAGCCAGGTTTTCACTGCCTGATGTTCAAGGTGAGTTTGGCTCATGATACAGCCTGACATAACTTATAGCCTAAAGCCTGGAGTACCTCAGCTCAGCCTTGCAGTGATGGGGAAACCGCAGACAACTGTTGAGTTACTTTTCATCTCCTTTAAATATCCAAGTGACCCAAGTAGTCAGTCAGTCATGAACAGCAGTATATGAAGCCTTGGGCATCTTTAGTCAAACAGACTGTAAATATTGGACAGAAACTACCTCCAGTAGCACAGGGTTACTCTGAAAAATGAGCTCCAGTTATTTGTTCAGATGACTACTCACCTCAGTCTAGGAGTAGTTATAAAAGAGAAGTAGAATAGCAATGCACTGGGGCTTGGGAGACTTGGATGCAGGACCAGGTTCTAATAAGGACACTCTGTGCAGTTGACACTCATACTATCACTTCTGGCTCCTGACTTAGGAGCTGAGGATGTGCACATATTCAACAAAGACAGACAAGATTCCTGAGGTTGTCAGGCTTTAGCAAAAAATCTGCTTCTCTACCTCAATCGCAGAAACAATTTTATTCATTCCTAACTGGGTGATAAATATGCCCCACTGGTGCACAGCTCTTTCTCTTGCTCTCCTCACAGCTCCTTGGAATACAGGGAGATGACAACCATGTTTATTTTCATCATCTGACACATGGGGGATTTGCATCTTGATGGAGTATATGAGCAGTGATACACACGTCACTACAAAAAGCTTTACTGGGGGTGGATTAAATGCATAAATGTGGCACATGGTTGTGCAATCACCAAGACCAACCCAGTCTACATTATCAGCGATTTAAAAGATGTGCTGACTAGGTGATTAAGTAAATCCTTCTGAGCAGGTAAAGGTAGATAACAGCCACTGGAATGCCTCCACATGACATTGTCTATGCAGAGGGAACAAATATGTGGACATCCTTGGGACTCTTCTCAGAGTTCAAAAGCATTTGGATGATACTCTAAGGCACATGGTGTTACTCTTGGGGATGGTCCTGTGCAGGTCTAAGGGTTGGACTTGACGATCCTTGTGGGTGCCTTCCAACTCAGCATACTCTGTGGTTCTTGGAAAGGTATTCCTGCTGCAACAAATGGGTGGGCTGGACAGACAGCACATGCTGAGAAGCTGATGGACTCACAGCCTCTAAAATAAAATTGATTCACTGCCTTTCACCAACTCTAAATCCTTATGTTAAAAAATAATAATAATAATAGTTTTATTTAGAAGTACCATTTAACACGGTTTCACATGGGACCCCTCACAGAGGTTTCCACAGCACCACCTGACTTTGCCCTGGAATAGCACACTTCTAAGCATTCAAACACAGTGTTAGTATGCAGAGGGGTTAGAGAGAACAAAGTAAGATCAAAATATCATTTCATCCCTTGGGTCCACAAGCTATTGGCTGTGAATGTAAAGGAATTATCACACACAAGCTTACTTCTACAGGCAGCCTGGCAGGAATGCATTCCCCTTCAGTTAAAGATCTTTCACAGGGAGCAATAGAAATGTTCTGTTCCTTCAATATCTTTTCATTTCTTTTCAAGCATTTATACAAGTATTCAGGGGCTTAACGAGAAATGAAAGTAATTCATTTTAGGTTATGTGTATTAAGAGGCTCTGGGACTCTTCTACCTGTCTGACTGTGCTAAGGATTTTGTTAGCTGACTCCTTTTTAACTCTGGTAACTACCAGTAAATCCCAGGACTGGATTATTCTGTCTACCTGAAACTAATTCTCTTTTTACACTGAGAAGCATTCAAGGCATTTGAAAATGTATGGCATTCATTCAGCATATTTACTGGAGAATTTAGTTGTAATTGCTTATAAATATGTGTTGCATTTTAGCTCAGTAAGTGTAAATAACAGGAACGTAATGGCATCTACACATTGGATGCCATCTCTTGGAAAAAGGAAAAAAAGTTATATTTCTCTTACCCAGCACTTGATTGCCAAAAAAAAAGAAAAAAAAAAAAGGAAAAAACCTACAACATAGTGCTTGGGGGAAGCAGAGTTGATTAATGGACTAGCCTGTTAAACCATCTGCTCTTGAGGACCCAGCTCTGAATCCCAGTGCCCCTCGCTGGGTCAGCACTTTTTCTGGTGCTCAGAAGTGACATTAACTCTGCCGGCCTTTGCCTTTAGAAAGGAAGAAAGAGTTACTGGAATTTCATTGGACTTGGAAAACCATAAATATCTCCCCAGACTCTGAGCACCAATGTTGCCCAAGTTTGGAAAATAGGAAGTATTGGACCCACATCACCTATTTAAAAAAAAAATAAAATCAGGTAATGCTACAACTCAAGAGAGCTGAGCTCAAAATGTGACTCTGGGAGCAGAGAATAATCTGATCATCCTTGGAGTGGAATGTCATAAAATTAAAAGGAGAAAAAAGGGAACCTGGGGCATGCTGAATAAACGTGCTTCCTGACATTGTCTTTGATAGGGTCCCTATCAGCTTGTCACTTGGGCAAAAGGTAATGCTGGCCCAGCAATAAACACTGTAATAATGTTCTGAACCCTTTGAACTAGATATCACAAAAGCTGGGGGCAGTCAAAATGCCATATAAAGTTAACTAAGCAGGAGAGTGGAGGCCAGAGACAGATGCTGTGAGCTGAATGCCAGATCAAGGGATGAGATCAACAAGGTGCTTTAAGAGGTATTTCCTGGTTAACTCGGGAATCTCCAGCAATCTTTGTAGTCTTTCATCCAAGCCTTATTAAAAGAACAGAGCGTGGGTTTTATAAGGGCCACAGAGATGCAAATACATGCTCATTTGAACTCATCAGATCTCACTGGATCTGTTTTGGGTAGCTTCCCTTCCCAGTGCAATGTTTCAATTAAAATTGTCAGAAATGATAATGAATAAATGATACAATGAAATTAGAGATTTCAGCACTGAAAAAGCGATATAAAATTTGGTTTCCAGTGCCAAGAGCTTTACTCCATAGACATTATTAATAACTCCTTTTTTTCCTCCCCTTTAAAATTTATTAACAGTTTTTTACATCAATACTGAAAATAAATTAGAAGTTTACCGGTATTTTGAGTGTGAGAATTGTACTGAAAATCAATGATAATTGTACAAAATACTGTTCATTCCAATACAGACATTAGCTTTGCTTGAACGCCTACATAAAACTGTGACAATTCAAAGCCAGGAGCAACAAAAACCCAGCAATTATAAGCCAGGGTGGAACAACAAGTATCAGGGATATGTTGTACTTTAAGCATCACCACAGGATGAGAGAGGCTTAAGAAATCATGCCAGTAGGATTGATAGTCCCAAAATCCTCTACTAAGGAAGAAATCTCCTTTTGGCTCCGCATCACTGTGTTAATGCATCATTTCCTCTAGCAGCCATCTAGGAACAGGATTTCAGGGTACCAGCAATTTTAAATACACTTGGTTTTCAACTTGGTGACTCTGGGCTGTGTTTAGTCTCTTACTGTAGATAACTCCCTGACATCATCACCAATTCTTCAACTTACAGGCAGTGGAGGGAGCCAGGAACCTCGAAGATCATGCAATCTGAATGGCTCTTTCCTTTCATGGACATAAATAAATGTGTGTTTGCATGTAAATACACTATGATTTGTTATAGTTGGTACTGACATGCTGCCATACTGCACAATAGAGAAGGTGGAATGTAGATATATACACATATACGTGTTTGTGTTAACACGGTACATATGCCAGACAGATACTATGCTGACTTGGTGGCAAATAAGGCAATATTGTCCCAGATGGGAAACACCAAAAGTGGTAATTTTTTCAACTTTAATAGAGTCTTCAAGTACTCTTGCTATGCCTTTCACAACACAGACAGAATTGTGATCCAGTGTTTTCAGACTTCAATGATTAGCCATATGTGTTTCACTGAACGTGCCGAGCCAGATACCACTGCCAGCGCCCACTGAAGTCCCTACACTTGCATGAGAATAACACAGGAGAAAAACCTGCCTCTGATTACTGAAAAATATGCTGCATTTTTCTCACAACTGATAGTTTGTGCTGCTGGTAGTATAATATGTAACACTAGTTTATGGTACATCTCTCCCCTAGTTCCTTCACTCTTAAAGACATTACAAGAGAGAAGTAACAAACCCGTGCTGTTCTCACTTCTCATCTTTTATGTTGCCTCTTCTAACACACATTGCTCACTGTTCCCACAGCAGCCCATGTATTAACATTGTTAGGTGAGATATAAGTGAAACCTGAGCCCTGCTATGCTGTGATCTGTAGAAATACGCTTCAAGAGACAGTCCCAAGTACCTACCAATTCTAACAGATGAGATAAAAAATGGTTGGAAAAAACCCAAAAAGATAGAGATGAGATCAAATGACAGATGCAAGAGTTAGAGAAAAGGAGTCTGATTCATCCTGTCCAGTGCATTAATCTGAGGGCACTGCATTTACCTCCATTTATCTTTTGAGACCAGGGCAGAAGACAAGCTTGAGCAGCAAATTTTTTCACATTGAATGGACAGGAAATGTTAGAAACAAGCAGTAATGGGTGGCTTCTGACTGAAATAGTCTTGACATAGTGAACATTGCAGAACATTAAAGCAATGTTAATATTTATTGTATAGATATGTGTATTGATTACACAGTAAAATGACCCAAAGTAATATATGCTATAATAATGGAACTCCATTCAGAAAAACAGCACTGACGTGCAGAGAATGAATTAAAAAAAAAATCACAAAATACTATATCCATGTATTAAATTAGTTCATGCGGGCATAGAATTACTGAGCAAACAGGAATAGCTACTACAAAGCACTAGACATCTTGCATGAGATAAACAAAAAGGCCACATTCCTAAAATACACCATTTACAACTCGATAGGGTTTGCCAGTTTAGAACAGATGAGAAATTGGCTATATCACTGGCCAGCTCCAAGCCTGTAAGGTGCCCTGTATCCTCTCTCAGTCTTTTCTTGTGAATGACTAATGAGTTTCTGCATCCAGAGCTACCACACGACACATCAGTGCAAACACTGTGCTTTGACCATGAGGGCATTACCATTTACAGAACAGGAACTGCTAATTCAGAAAAGGTTTGGATAAACCAAGAAAGACTGCACTTACTTCCAATTTCAAGCAGATGTGGCACCTCTTTATTCCCTCCCGCAACCCCTTCCTCTTTCATCAAGTGTGAGTTAAGGAATAAAGTAGCCTGCTTTAGGATTTTCTTTGTTTTTATTATCTCTGGTGCAATTGGATTTGTTTAACTAAACTGGCTGTATATTTAAGTCTCTGACTTCACAAATTATCCACACAGTCTTCCCAGGCTCTATTTTGCCTAATTGCTGGTAACAATTCCAGCCATAGGACTGCTTATACAGCACATTTCCCACTCCTTCACCAGATGACAGATTCTTTTTTCTTTCTTTTTGCTTTTAACAGGGGGATGATAATGTTCAGTATTGAATTAGTAATGATGTTCCAGTCAAAGACTGTGAAACTGTTTAGACTTGCAAATATTTTTTGGAGTATCTAGCTACGTGGCACCTGGTGTTGGGCAAAACCACTGACTTGCTGAGATAAACTTGCCTCAGAAGCCTGCAAGCATTCAAATGGATTCAACTACCATTTAATTTTATCCAAGACCATATCTCTTGCCTATAACAATAGCATGGAAAGACCCAATTTATTCTTTCAGCATTCAGTACTGGTTAGAGGCATGTCAGGAGCTTTAGAGATGACCATTTAAAGCAATGCTGAGCTTACATACCTTGTGTTTTGTAATCTGCACATCTCATTTCTTGCCTGAATGGCATCATCAAAATCCAAATCTGGCCTGGATCAGACAGATGCAAACTACTTTAATAGAATTAGCAAGACTCATTCCAACCTGTTAAATCAAGCTGCTTCTACCAGATAACAAAAAACACAAGCAAAACAAATATCAATACTCTTAAAATTTCTTCAAATAGCGAGACTGGGGGATTTCCCTGTGACAATGCTGGGCTTTCTGTGTCCCAGATAGATGTTTTCAACATTTTCCCTAACACCAGCTAAACTCTGGACATCTGTAATGGCTAATGAATGCACCTCCTGCAATGGCCTTCCTTATGGTTATTTCTTCCCTCCCTCCTGTTTTTTGGGTTTTTTTTGTTTGTTTGGTTGATTGGTTGTTTTTTTGTAATTTTAATTTCTATTGTTTTTATCTTTGCTGGGCTTGCCAAGGTTGTTTTAAATCACACTTCAGAAAAGGCAACGTTAAACAGCCCAAAGCAGATAAAAATTGGCCAGGTGTAAGACCACAGAACATCTATGTCTCCATGTAGCACGAAGTCATAGGTAAAAGTCAGCATCAAACAGAGAAATGGCTCCCCTGACTTCATAGTTTTCCTTTGTCTTTGTGTGTTTTTCTTGCCCTATCCTCAAGGCAGAGAGGAATAAGGCTCAGACAGCAGCAACAGTAACATCTCCAACACAACCCTCCTGACTCTGGAAAGAACAACTTACCGCTGTTATCTCTCCATCAGGGAAAAATCTTTGTCTCCACCACTAAAAGGAAAGGCATGAGAGGCTGCTAAAATGGAAAAGTTACTGAACAACTGACTCTTGTCCACTTTATTACATTTTCTCATATGATAAAAAGACGTATAGCCAGTTTTGGGGTGGTTTTGGGGTTTTTTTGAAATGTAGAGCAGACTGTGGTCTTGTTCAAAGTGTTTGTCTTTATTCTACATTTTATTACCTACTGGCAGCACCAAATTAGGTTTGAACTTTTGTTCCTTGACCATTTTTCCCAGCAAGAGTAATCCTAAATCCCATTAGCAAGCATCTACTGGTGAAGTCAACATAATTCAAAAGTTCTGTCCACTTCAATGTTCTCATAGCAGAGAAATCCCCTTTCCCAGGAAATTTTTACTTGCTCCTGCAAGCAAGTTTGTGTGTAAATAACACAATGCTACCAACATATGTTCTTGAGGTTAGTTTGCTCAGTTGCCTGCAGGTGGCAAGAGCATGGGGCCATGTCATGCTGGTACGGGGAAGGAAGGTCTCAGTCACCCTCATCTTCAAGCTGGGTGCTCACAAAAGCTGCGTCATGCTGTCCACTCCAGACCCCAGAGGATTTTGTGGTGGTGTGGCGACACATCTCAGTATTCAAGATTTCAGTCACTGTAAAAAAATGCAGAAAAAGACAAAAAGAGAAAGAGTGGGAGGAAAGCAGAATCCGGATGGAAAAAGGGAACACAGTCTGGTTTGGTTTTGTTTTCAAAGGGCTTATTTTTTTTCTTCCCTGAACTGAAACTGGTTGCATTTAGCTTGCAGTCCTGTTTGTACGGTGCAGATACACTAATGATTAATGATGTGCCAAGTGGTTCAGAGAAATTCAATTCAGACCCAGAGATACTTGTCAGTCCCCAAGGAACAACAGCATTTTTTTAAAACTGACCCACTAATTACCCATAAAAAGATTCAGGTAGTGGAGCACACTTGACCTTATTCTCAATGGCAGCAACAGGTCTGATACCAGGGACTTTCTTTTACTTCTTTAGTTCCCCTGACTCAAAACTTGAAAGGCCACAGTCAGCTTCCACTCTTCGGTAGTTTCCTAAATTTTCCAGATGATATTTTGTACAATGATGTGTCATTTCATGTTGTATCAATCACATTTTAGTATGCCACTTAATATAGCATAAGGCAATATGATTGACACAATCTGAGATGACTTGTCACAACACAACATGTCAACTGGGACATTTATATGTTTTGGGTTTATGTACACATACACTAAGCCTTCAAAGGGTGGCGGGTGGAGGGAGGACACTCTCCTTCCTTTAAAAGTTTTCATAACACTTTCCATTGTGGCACTTGATAAGCATCTGTTAAATATACTGAAATTTCTTCAGTTCTCTTTCTAGGCTACCTCTAATAATAAACTACCAGAGCTTGAGTTTATTCCAACCTCTATTTATAATGGACACCTTCTCCTGACATATAATATGCCTTGTTCCCAAGAAGAGCCTTATTGTTAGGGAGTGGCATAACACAAAAACTCATTACAATTAACCACTTGTCCCTTGGTGGCATCTGATGCTAATTCAGCTCTCAAACAATTAATTTAGAGTAACCTCACAAAGCCATCCCTAAGCAACAGTAATTGGCTAATTCCCCTCTACTCATGGTTATGCTCATTATATTACAGACAACTTTAAATCAGGCTGTCATCACTAGTTCTTGCTGTCACCGAGGCCATTCAGAAGGATGAGTTACTACATCCATGATCACTTCTAGCCTGTCTGCAGAAGGAAAGCTCCATCCAGGAGCACTGGGAAGGTGGGAAATCCTGAGCCACGTTCTGCAGAGGGTTGAGGACACAAACATGACTGCAATGAAAGCTGCAGAAACTACAGGACTAATTCCTTCTGAAGAAGCACAGCTTCTTAATGAAATTTTAAGGAAAGTGAGTTTTCCATAAGATATTCACACAATATGGTCTGGCAGAGGAACACTGGCTGGGCATGGGGATTTGAGTTGTTATATTGCATTCTCTGTGTTCTTAGAGCTTGGCTATACAGCAAAGCACAGACACCAGCTAGCCAGGACCACAAACAAAGAGGGTTCAGACATGTCTGTGCCTACCTGTAGATTTCATGTTATTCTGCCCCATGCCTTGATTCTCCATTTAGCAAACAGAGATTGTACTTCACAGGAGTGTTTTTGAAGCTACGACTCAAAAACTGCTGAAAGATGCACTGTGACTGTTGAAAAGTAGAGTACAGAAGGATTTCATGAGCCTGTTAAAGTGAACTGGATCTTTCTTGGACTGCTGCCACTTTTTGCATCTGGGGAAATAACTTAGAGTGGCAACTGCACAGCCAGATGTTGCAAATCTATTATTTTAGCGAGGGGGGTTAGTGGCACAGTGTGGTGCTACGTAGAGGTATCGGAACATACTCTAAATATGTCAACTCAGGTACCAGGAATGGTACATCCTGTCCAAGACAGCTCTGTCATCAGTCAAAAGTTGTAGCAAAAACTATGTGATTGACTAAGCATCTCCAGCCCAGAGATGAGACAATTTTGCCGTGGCATATGGTGTATCCTGACCTGACGAGCAGCTGTAGGGAAGTCAGAAGTGCAGGTATCTGCAGATATGCCATCTCAGATCACATCTGAATAGTGGTGCCTGGCCAGAAATGCAATATCCCATATTTGCCCTGAGGTTGCAGAACCACAGATAGTGAACAAGGAAAATATTAATTACAATAGATTCAGATTAAAATTGTCCTTGCTCCCCCCAAGAAAAGAATCTTCAAAGACAAAATGCTTCTATTTTCCCCAATATGTTCACCAGAGTTTTCTGCAACATGGCAGTTCAACTCATAGCATCCATATGGTGAGATTTTTTTTTTATAATTCAACATGCAAAGACATTCAAAATCAATCAGCAATTTGTAAGGAACTATGTATCAAGAAATGCACTGTTCTGTCATCAGTATTTTTTTCAAGTACCATAGGCCTTCCTGCTTCTTAACCTGCCTTTACAGCTGGGGTAGAATCTCAGTGACACAGAAAGAGTGAAAAAACTGTACAAATGACACTGAATAGGCATCACTTTTAATTTGTAGTATTCCTAAGCTGGGGAATCAGAGACCTCAAAAACACAGACTGTGAAAGAGGAGAAGAGACCATATCTGCAGGCAATATATTGCCACAACTCTCGTAATGACCAGCTCAGCATATTTAGTGTATCATAAATGCCAGCTACAAAAAAAAAAAAAAGCCAAAAATCACCAAACAAAACTTATGGAGCAGTAGGACCATTTTTTTTCCTAGCTGAAGAATAATCACAAGTTCAAAGGCAGAGAGACCAGTTCTGAGAATTCCCTTGACTTCTCCCAAAACCACAACCCTCCTCATCAGTCCTTTCCATGAGGCAGTGCTCATCACTGCTCCGCTTGCCCCATCCCACACTGCCTGGGCCTTGGCTCAGGGATGCACTTTGCTCCCCAGAGAAAGCCATTTGAGTAAGGAAAAGATTTAGCATGCAAGCCAGTCGCTGCATAGAGACTTGACTGGAGAGGGACTTTGTTTCCACAAGGAAATTCTTATCTCCTTCCTTCTGTGGAGCCAAAGCTCTGTTTCACACAATAGCTGGGTCTTGCTTACTGCTAGAATACTTTGTGTTGTAGGCAGAGCAGACTCATTTTCAGCAGTTTATCTGAATTGCAAAAAAACACTAGATGGAAAGAAAGTAAAGAATAAACACATATAAATAGAGAATTGTACCCTGAGAAGAGCACAGGCACAAAGGACACAACTGGAGCCTTCTCATCTCTGAGCTATGGCAGGTATAGGAAGCCCACTCTACCTTACGCTATAGATTCCTGAGAAATTCTCCAGTTTACAAAATTAAGTTTTTAAAGGCTGGATCTATTTCCTGAGATAATTCAGGACAAAGCCCTGGTTGGAGGAGAGGGACAGCAGAGACAAGCTGCCAGGTTTGGGAACACCTTGGGCACCTGAAACAGCTGTATCTCTGAGCACACAACCACTCCATTTCATTGCATTGCTTTTGCTGGTTGAAGCACTGCTCAGACATTCAGTGATCTTTTGCAGAAGCACTTGTCTAAGATAACTTCTTTCCACACAGCTGTTACAGAGCTGGTCAGATACTTCAGCAGGATAAAAATAACCATGAAAATAAAAACAACAGCATTTGGGCTAAATATAATCCAAACTTTTATCACTGCCAGGAAAATACTGTGTAGAGTTGCTTACAGGGACAGCACCTGAGCCAAATTTGCTCTGGAGCTCTTACTCAGTATGATCCAAAGGTCTCATCATGAAAGGCACTGCAGAAACATTACCTTCCCCTCATATTGTGTAAATTGAGAAGGCTTCATCCCCACAGAGTATATTTACAGTATAAAACAGTACTGGTGCCTATTGTTGCACATAGCTAGCATGTAAACTTAGGCCAATATGATCACATACACAACACAACTCCAACTTCTTTTTTTTCCTTTTTTTCTTTTTTGTTTTGTTTGCTTGTTGTGTTTTTAATGTTCTCAGAACCATATTTCCCATTTATTTCAGTGGGGAACATGGCTGGGGTTGGCCTTTTCAAATACATTACCTAGAGATGCAGCACTAGCACTGAGCACAAAGCCCACTTGTTGCCAAGTTTCTGCATAAGCCCCAAAATCAGTTTATGCAGTGTTGGAACAATTTTGTTTGGTAGATTGTTCCAAGTCTTCTCCCAGACAAAGTTCCAGCTCACTGGGCTGAACAGCCAGTTACAATAAGGGACAATAAGGTCCCTGATTTGAAAAGCCCTGGAGCCAAAAAGCCTACGGCAGAGCCAACTCTAGGTCCAACACAATGGTCATGTGAAACTTGATTTGAACTCGATGTGAATGCCTTCCTCCATCCACAAGGATTTGCAGCCTTTGAGTTTCTACTTTGCATTTCTCAACAGAACAAGCCCCAGCTCTCCAAGCAATCTTTGGTCACTGTAGTCAAGTTTCACACCAGTTTCTCATTAAAATATCACACAGAACTTCTAATTTGGTGTGACTTCCATGCTCATGGTTATTTGAAACTGATCTTATGAACATCACAAGTGGGTCAAAGCTCCTTCAGCAGAGTATTTAGAAAAGCAGGAGTAACTCCACAGGTTTTGCTTAAGCACTGAATCATTTCTTTTGTTGTTAATATCCTCTTTGCAAGTGCTTGCAGGTTTGATTGCCAGCATCTCACTTGGTTTTATCTGCATTTAGTGAGGCTTATTTATTATATCTGTAAGTGTAGCTAACATCACACGTGGTCACAAGTGACCTCAGTAAAATTACAAATCGAAATTCAGCCTTCCATGAATATTTCTACTACTTCGTATTAAAATCACTTCAAGGTCCTTTGTATAGTTTAATTACATGCCTTCAGTCTGGCATAGATAATGAGTAAACATATTGCTATTGATGAGCTAGAATTATCACCACTGTTTCATTTATATAATTTGATGGAATAAGGGAACAGGAAATTCTTCCCCTGCTAAGTGTAATGGGGGACAGCTCTTGATGGTGCTCTGAAGG
The DNA here is from genome assembly GCA_013396655.1 of Campylorhamphus procurvoides. Lineage (NCBI taxonomy): Eukaryota > Metazoa > Chordata > Aves > Passeriformes > Dendrocolaptidae > Campylorhamphus > Campylorhamphus procurvoides. The sequence goes on along the minus strand of WBMV01003267.1, from coordinate 1,670,513 downwards.
AAGGAAAAGGCTGCAGGAGCAGAGCTTGCATCGCAGCCATGGAAAACTGACTTGAATTAAACAGTTAAGTCATTCAAGAGAGGAACTGCCTGGAACAATTCTTAGCAAAATGGGGGGTTTTTGTCAAAATGCGCTGGGTTTGTGAGAACATTTCACAGCAATATCTATTTCAGAGAAGTTTTCAAAAGGAAGATCTCTAAGGCCTGGGCTGGAGTGCTCTATCACTGGAAAGGAAAGAAATCATAAACCTGACTTCTTTCACAAAACTCCCTCCTGTGAAATGCTCAAGAGCCTTTGCCTCTGTTCTAATGAAGAAGAAAACCACATATTTTAAAACCTCAAAAGTTGTTGCAAACACTGTTGTTCTCTGGCTGGCCCCACATTGAAAAGCTATTGCTGACTCTGCCTGCTTGCTCCAGGTATTAAAAAACTTGTGGCATGCAGGTCAAGGTCACCCAATGACATGAAATCTGTATCTGTAACACAGATTTCAGCAAGGCCTTTAAGATCACATTATGCACAAAGGGAGTAGGATGGATATAGCACTTTCTTTTATAAAATGTAAATACTGTTATTCATTTCCTTTCTGATAGCAGCCCAACACAAGCAAATCAAACAGGTGTGGTACAAAGAGCTTAACAGTGAAACAGCTGCAGGAGGTGGCTCTGCTGATGGAGTAGGATCAGCTGTGAGGAGGTAAAGATACATAAAGCCAAAAAGTAAAATCTAGAATGTATTGCATCTTTTAGTTCCCCTTGTACCAACACTTTATGTACTTTTTTGAAGTGTACAAGAGTTGAGACAAAGGACCTTGAAGGTTTAACACAGAAAGAAATTCTTGTACCACCAAAAAAAAAAAAAAGGTCTTTCCCTCTCTCCAAGTCTTGAAGTGAAATTTTTCCTTACAAGGTCCTCAAGGGAACTTCCAGTAGAGTCTCTCAGCACCCACTTCTTCCCTTCTCTCATTGCCTCACTGCTTTAATTTCTTATCATGCCTTTCTTGGCCTCTAGCACCTCACCAAGGAGCTCGTCAATCCTCTGGCACTCTGCACTGACCTTTCCAGGATTGCCCCAGCTGTCTCTGGAGCTCAGTTCTCAGGCTTCACTGCTCCAGGTTTCCCAAGCTACAGCATGAGCAGTCATAGGGCACGATCTCATCTGCCGTGTTTCATTGCAAAACAACAAATATTAACACTAGAGCTTTTTACCCATTTATGCTTTTGCAAAATCATACACCACAACTGTGGGGCACTCAGCAGTAACAGGGCAAAACCCAGCAAACAGCAGAGATGATGATTTACCCCACTAGAGAACAGAGCTATTGGATACTTCTGCAGGAAAAACAAGCCAAGGAAATTTCAAAATGTTAATTCAAGTTCTTTTGCCTCATATTGCATTCAGTAAATGTGGACTTTTTCAGGCTGCTGCAGACACATGTTTCAGAGGCACACACTCTGCCTCACAGACAAAGCCGTGTTGTTGACTGCAGGGAGAATAATCACAGGAACCCAGCAGATCATAACTCCCATGATAAGGCATGAAGTGGGGGTGGGAGGGAGAAGCAATTTTCTCAGCTAACCTTGTCCTGAGCCTTTAAGGGCTTAATAAGATCATAACCAACACCTTGAATTATATCCTGAAATAAACAGGTAGCCAGAACAGAGCACAAAGCTCAAGATTTATGGGCTAATAGTAGGTGACCTTCAAGAGAAAGGTTGCTGCGGGCTGTACTCGCTGAAGTCCTTTGCAAGAGCAGCCCCCAGCACTGAGTGCTAACCCCAAGCTGATGAAGGCGTGGAGCACATGCATCACTGGAAAGCCATCTCCGCTTCCAGAACAACCATAAATGAAAGAAATAGTGCCGTGAGGATTGAAACTAATGAAGTCTGGTTTCTTTTTTATTTGGTTCTTGTGGTTGATTGACTTCTGCGTCTAAGACAGCACAAGAGTCTGAAGGGTTTCCGACAGCAGAGCATTATGAGATTCCTTCCTGTGTGGATTCTCTGGTGTTAAATAACTTGTGAACACCACACTGAAACCATGCATCCAATAAATGCTCTGCTAAGTGTGACTCTCCCCTATCCAGTTTCTTATTTTCCGCAGCATTTAGAGAAGTTAGTTACCTTTGAATTTAAAACTCCTATTTCACGTGGGATTAAGAATGGACAACACTGAACTATTACATGAACCAGGGAGGGCACGTGCACAGATACATGCAGAATGCACATAACCTTTATTTTCCTTCAAAGCTAAACTAAGGTGACAGTTGGCTGTATGGGGAAGTTTTATTCTCAGTGACAGTGAAGGGAGTTAATGACAATGTTTTCTGAAGAGAGCAACAAGTTCATCTTTTGACCTCTAGTGAACAATCAAGGGACATCCTAGTCCCACATGATAGTTTGTGGAAATACCATGATTCAAAAGCAATGCATAAAAACTTGCTACTAACCAAGCAGGGGGTTGTGTTGCCCATAAAGAACTGAAGACCCCATCTCAGGCGAGTCTCTACAGACCCAGCAAGCAGATGCTTAAGTTTCATTCCTTCATCTGCAGCAACAGCCCATCTCAGCAGACAGGATCAGACAAGGACCATAAAGTAACTTCTCAGCCCCTCTAAGACCAAAAGTTCCTCCACATCAGAGCAGTCAGGGTGGAGATGGGCACACAAGAAATGGCAGGGCAGAGTAAAGAACTTGTGATTGATTTTCAGTTCCGTGACAGAATACACTGCCAATTTCCAGTCCCACCAGTATGACAGATTTAACAAATACTCTTTACAAGGAGGGAAAGAAAAAAATAAATTTTAAAAAAAAAAAGCGAGGTACAAATTATAAGCCCCCAGGCCAGGCAGGTTCCCTTGATACTGCTGAGTAGTATAAATCAGTGGTGGCACCCAATTCAGCAGTGCTGGTTCCTGTGTAGAACCACAAACCTCTTGGTCCAGTTCTGCTTACAGATTTTATGTAGAGCTGGAACATATTGCTCAGTCCCACTCTCCCTCCACACCAAGTCAACTGCAGATATATTGGTCCCGAAGGCCACTACTTGAAATTTCCATTAACTTTTCTGAAAAATAAAAGCTCAGTAACCAGTACCATCCTTTAAGAAAGTATGAGCAAAACCAGGGATTCAGCAACAAAAGCAACAGACATTGGTTAGGCAGGTGGCTGAGTTTTATTTGATCCCAAACCTGTGCTATAAGCAAAGATGAAACACAGTCCGTTCTGAGTTGCAATTAATCCCAAAGGTTAATTTTGTTGCGGGCACATTGTAAACAAAGGGCATATTTATTTCAGAGTCCAAGTACATCACAACAGAGGGAAGGCAAAGGGAAGGGCAGTTTGCACTGTGGATTAAGAGATGGCTGCAAGACTTGACGAAGCCAGTGCTGACAGATTCCCTTATTAAAAAGTGTAGCTTTGTGGAAGGGCTGCCATTGACAGCTCTGACGCAGCCCAACTTCAGAAAACCAGGCACAATTGGAAGACTGTGCTGTGGCAGTGACAGTGGGGCTAAGGGGCACTTCTAATTTGTCAAAGTTGTATCTAATTCCACTGAACAAAGTTTGCAAAGAGAGATGAGCAGAATCCACAAATGATTGCTCATTCACCAAGCCCTGATGGAAAGATAGGCCAGCACACAGCTTGGGCTTTGTAGAGTAACCTGAGCTGCTCCAATCAACTTGGGATAATTCTGCCTTGTGGGCATAACAGTTTTCCTTGTTTTTCTTTAATAGGATTATTCCTTACAATATTAAAAAGATAACATCAGTGTCTTTCAGTGTCCCATAAACTATTTCTAGGTATATGAATGGATGCTTCAGGTGGTTTTGTTACTATTTCTATTATAAACTTATGAGAAGTGAAGATCTAACAGAAGAATTTGATTCAGGTCTGACATTTGTCCTGTAAATAAATTAAAATCTCAAACTTCCTTTTAAAAGAGAGATACTCAAAACTGACACAGAGGAAATAAAGAAGGAAATTACCATGGTTAGCATGACAGTGAGCCAACCTCTAGATCCACTCCACTGATGGGAAAATCTTGTCAAAAACAGACAAACAGCAATCAAGTATTTACAGTTGTATGAGACTTTTCATTTAAAGCAATGGATGCTGGATCACATCCTCAAGTAACCAGTTGTTAGGCAAGAAAGAGCATTAATGTGTATAAAAAAAGTATTTTTCCAAATTAAAATAGAAGCCATAATATATTCCATTACAGCTTAATGATATTTTCAGGAGATGAGAAGAAAGAAGGCAAACACCTTCACCATTCCTTTCCTCTCCATGTAAAAAAAGAATTTATTATAAAAAATTATCACCATATCCTGTTATATTATCACCTGAGAATGAGCTCATTTCTGTCCTCGTACATTATTTTAAATGCAGCAGCCCTCACTGAGACTGTATGAAGCTAAGACTGAATAGAGCATGGATATCTTAATGCAGAAAATTAGGCAACCAAAATCCACTCTGAAACCATCAAAAGCTGAATGTTTTTCAGCTACCCAACACTTTCGTGAAATTGAGTGCTAGAGACTTAAAGAACTTGCCCTAAATAGCCTCTATCAGCAGTGTTTCCAATTTCTAAGGTACCTCATTTGGAGGAGCCCACACATTGCTCTTCACTTCATTTCGAGCCAAGCCAGAGCAAGATGCCCATCTAACACTGAAGTCTCCACCTGGATCTCATACACAGTGCTCTAACACAAATCTGGTGATTGGAAATGATTACTTACTGGGAGGTAGAACAAGTTTTGTCTGGAAATTTGTTTCAGATCCCAGGGCTATTTATGGGGTTTCAGAAGCCTCAGTGGACCCTGTACTCTCCCTACATCAAACAGACCACAGACTGGATTCCTGGGATGTTATCCCCATGAAGATGACATAAAAGCATCTCTTGATACTACAATTCAGCTTAAAGGTGGTGCCCACATTTTTTTAGTGTAGCTAGTAAATTCAGGTGTCTGTTTAATGGCTATGCAGCTCAGAATTTCATTACATATCATGTAACGAGTCTCATTTAAGGAGCACCAATTAAACAACCTACAGTTTGAAGTCACCAAAATTATCACAAATTTGTTTTAAATATATATATTTACATACCTATATTAAATACTTATTTTTTTACTTTTTTCTTATCTTTAATTATCTACACTGCCTATAAGCCACTGTTAAAGTAACAGAGATCATTCCACCTCTAAAACAGACACCCTAAAACCCATTCAGCAATAATCTTTTTTATTTATTAATCAGATTTCTAATAAAGGCCCCACCTTCAGACATGTCTTTGCACACACAAAATCTTGCTGTGTGAGAAGCAAGGACAATCCCGCTCTTTCCTGTGCCAAGAAAGAAAACACATGTCATAGTTCAGGCTTGCATTCTCTTCCCTAAAGTACTAGGGAAGGGGAGACTGTAAATATGTTTGTATTCTGCTTATTTTTAATAAATACATGAATTGCAAGGCCAGGCAGGACCACTTATCTTTTAGATAATCATTTGACCCTTTCTCTAATCTAGAGCAAAGAATCCACCTCAGGGATTTCTGCCATTCAGAAAGCCTTCATTTAAATATTCAATCCATCACAGTCCTTGAGAAATACTTCTACTGATGATTTATGTTTACTACTAAACACGTGCATCTTTTCTTTAGCCTAAATTTGTCTGGTTTAGACATCCAACTAGTGGACCTTGCCGTGCTGTTTTCTCTGAATCAAGGACTTTTGTTTTGGAAAACAAAATCAAAGTCTTGGAAGTTTTCTCCTGTGTGTCTGTAAACTACTCCTGAACTCTCCCTCGGTTGATACCTTGCATTCCGCCTGACATGTTACAAACCAAGGAACTAACTGATGAAATGCTTTTCCAAGCAACAAATAAAAACATAAGTGTTTTTATTTGTTGCCTAATGAAAGGGTACATAGGGAGGGAAAAGAAAAAAGGCAGAACCCAAAAGATTCAGGGGAGTGTCACAGCACAGCACATAACCTCTTTACCCTCCCACCAAAACCAGGACAGCACCTTTTACAGGTTTGACTTAAAAAAAGATTCTCCTCTGAACTCTAATTATAATCTAACCTTTTGCTTCGCTCTTTGACACATTATTGTATGTGCTCTTTGACCTGTCGCCCTGAGATGGCATCCTGAAACAAGCAGAATTCTCTGATGCAATTCAGCACAATTCTGATGAAGCTGATGGCACTCACAGGCTCACACCAGATGAGCATCCTCTGCAGTTCTGAGCAGACCCCACATATTGCCAGAATATGATTTGGACAAGTAGGCACAAACTATCAAACACCATATTTTTCAATATACAAGTACAAAGAAGTGAAGAATCACAAAACATTCAAGATTGTCCCTCTAACCACAGGCTGGATGTAAAAATCCAGTATCTCTTCTCCACTTACAGAGGCAGACAAGTGTCAGATTCATTGGGTTACACTTGAAAACTCTTCTGGTAGAACCACACTTTTGGGGCTTCCAAAGAGAAAAAAAATTTGTCAGGTAGTGGTTTGCTCTGATCAGTTTTCAGGAAAGCTTTTGCAGCAAGGAGAGCTGGGTGCAGGCTACAGAACACCCTCTTAAATGAAAGGGGAAAATGAAAGGTTAGAAATTTGAGGTCTTTACTTTGGGTTGAATTGAGTCTCAAGTGGTAACTAGGAGCTTAGCCACAATCTCCCTTATATAAATAAGATGTATTTTCATTTGCTCTGAAGCTCTTTCCACAGCTCTCAGCATCTTATCAGATAGTCTTTCATGTCCTGATCTGACACCTCCAGACAGAAGTCAAGCCTTCTATGGGAAGGGCTGAATCCCACATCCACACCACATTTTTTTGGTGCAGAGAAGCTGCTGATTAAGACACTGTTGAAAATGCTCTCATTTTTCTAACACCTTCTATCATTAAATCCAAGAACACTAAAAATCTGAATAAAACTACATGATGGTTCTGTTGTCATTACTCGCCCTGTCCTTACCCACATTATGCTGTATAATAAAGAAAATTGTCACATCCGTTTTTCATTTATACACACATTTTTGGTAAACTCATTTCCAGGTTTTCAACATAATTTTTTTCTGCAACAAAACTAAAGTTTACTTCAGTTCTATTTTCTGATATTGCTTGTTACTTGTTTACAATGCCAACTTTTCATTAAACATTATATTGCCTTTGCTTTTTTTCAAAAGTCTTGTTTATGTTACAGCTGTTTGAAAACCTGACTGCTTTTTTTAATTTTACGAAGGTAAACTACATAAACCACCTTGACAAACAACCTTGATCCTATTTTCAACGTCAGCAAATGCTTCTGATCATATTGACAAGCTTTTTAATACTGTTTAAGGAATTTTGCTGTATTATAATAGCATATCTGACATGTAGGCTCATGCTATAGTGATCTCTCAGATACTTAAAACCCATGGGAGATAAGTATCAGGAGAGAAACCTTCAGTCTGGTTCTGAATTCAGTGCAGCAGGAAAACAGCACAGGGACAACAGGTGAACACAACATACAAGTGTGAAAAGACAGGATGCTGTGCTATTCCAGTTTAGGTACGGATTTGGTGTTTGGGATTTTTTTTTTTATTTAGGATACAAGTAACTTTATGATGCCTGTCTCTCCACAACTGTTATTCTTCACAAAAGCCACAAAAATTTAAATGCTTTCTGCATTCTCATTTCCAAATGATGTTGTCTCACAAAAATGAATCTACTAATGCTCTCTGTTTAAACTCATTTTTAATGTGCAAAAATACTTCACATACTTTTAAAACATTTTTCCTAAAAGCCTAATTTTCCTCCTACAAATGGTAATATTTAAATGAAGACAAAAATAAACAAGTCTCAATAGCAGTAGGAACAAGTGAGGGGTTTGTTTCCACTGCGGGAAGAGGGCTGCCTCTTCTGCTCCAAGAAATCTTTGTCTCTGGGCAGAAACATCACTGATGTCAGGATGTCTGCACCTAGCAAGAAAGAGCAGGGCCAGCTGCCCACACGGCTGCCAAGAGCACGATGGCATCCACCCCGTGTAGAGTTACTGGAGCTCCTCACTTGCAGCTCAGAGGCAGCAGGGCCACGCTCGTGTGGCACCCGGCCAGAGCTTGGCCATATGTCTCAGCAAAATAACCACCACATCCACAGCCCTTCGCAGCAGCACTGCTTTTGCCTTGGAGGGATCTGCTAGCTCAGGAGCCCGAGCTGCTTTCCATTATCCAGTACGGACACACCCGGCAGGAAAATAACTCTTGAAGGCAAGGAAGATGCCTTCTACACGCTCCGAGAAGCACCAGGTGCTTCCCTGGGCTCTGTAAAACCAATCAAGTATAATAATGAATGAATCATATAAAAGGGGTTGAAAAGGGTACTCTGAAAGACAAATCTCTGCTCTCTCTCCTCGCGCCGACGCAGAATCGGTCTGTGCTTTAACTCAAATGCAGGCATCCTTTTTCTTTTAAGTACCATCCAGTTTTAAAAGGAGAATGAGAGATTCTGCCATTTCTTGAAGACTCAGCAGCACTAGTGAAAAGGGATAGTGATACAGAGAGACGTTTATGGAAGTCGCTGGGACAATCATAATTTCATGGACAGGCTTGAAAAGCTCTTTTTGGGCAGACGTAAAGAGCCCACTGAGTCCTATTAAAGGTTTTACACGAAGAAACTCATCAGTTTTCTAGCACTGTAGTGGAATTAGAGTCCGTATTGCTTCTGCTGAAATTTCTTTATAAACAGAAGCTGTCCATTTATTTATTGGGCTTTTGCAATTGACTTGGGAAATACAGGCCATCCAGAGAGTTCCCAATGAGGTAGAATTCTCACATGGCAAGCATGGTAGTTTTCACATGATTTGCAATATTTTCTTGCTTTGAAGAGAATCCTGGCTTTATGAGGACTAGTCTTGTTTTCCCTCACACTGAATAATGTAATTTCAATGGGGAAATTTCTTTTTTATGATTCTCCACTACTTAATATGCATTGAACAGCAGTACTCCATGGTTTCTGATGAAAGAGGAGTCAGGTATCATCTTAATACTTCACAGCCAATATTGCTGCCATTGGAACAGAGCCCAATCCTCTCACCTTTACTCTCCCAAATAAACCTTACTTCATACATTAGACATTAGGCAGAAGAGGGAGGAATAAAGTCTCCTCGAGGTCACCAGTATTACTCAGCAGAAAGAGGATTACTTGAAGAAAATCTGCACTGTGGAAGCATCAATTCATAACTAACAGCAGAGTCAATTACCATTAGAACTGGCTTTAAGAGATATTTAATCCATGCACAATGCAGGATTCATCAGCTGAAGGTGAACACCACAGCCTGGTGATGACTCAGTAAGAAGGTGTCTTTCTGCACAGTACCTAAGATGTGAGACCTAAAAAATCTTAGCTTTGGCTTCAAATAAAATAAAGGGGTTTGGTCCCTTATTGTAAAAAGAAACACAAAGCTTAAGAACAACCATGATGGACTCCCAGGAGAGGTATGGAGTCCACTGGGAGATGTGGAAGAGGTGTGAATTCATTTTGCTGGTGCATTAGCTCTAAAACCTAACTATGCCCATTTAAATGTCACCATCACTATCCTTGCTGATTGTAGAAGAAGGAAAACCATGAAGATTCGCACAACCTGCCATCACAGGCAGATTGTTACAGCACTGAGAGAGAATAAAACTTTGCAGAATTCAGCTGCCACCCTGGATTTCAGCAAGTTGGTGTTTGCATGAAAATATGAAAGCAAGTGACACCCTTGATCTCAATTAGGGTATCTACACATTTTGCTAACACAAGTAATAAGTGAAAATACTGTGTTGCAACCTGCAGTTTGGTTGTTTTTTTGGTTTGCTTTTTAATACGAAGATGAAGAATGAAACTTACATTTTACAGGATAAATACATATATGAATTTACCATTTCAGCACACATCTCTGCTGTAACTATTAAACACAGCTGCTGTGAACATTTCCTACTGCCTTGCAGTATTTTGCAGTAAATCAAAGTAATCTGCATTATGGTACCAGGTTTCACTGCAATCGCAAGGAATTTTTCAATTGCCTCTCTTGCATTTCAACTGAGATCATTTAGCTGAAATTATGAAACACGCATTAGCGATTAATGCTTCCAAGATTCCACATTACTGTCAAATCACTAATACATTACCTTTCATAATCTAATTTGTTCACACACTAAAATACACAGAACATGCAGAGCTTAGCAAATGGCCTTCTAAAATGTCACAGTTTTTTTTTTAATTATCCCTTAAAGGGAAAAGAAACACCCTGCAAGCCTTCCTTCTGCCTTTCATGCATCAGCTTCAGGACCCAACAAGGGACACAGCCGTGTACACACTTTGCTACTGGTGAGACACTGAGCCACAAAGATCTTGCTGTGCCAAGGGCATGTCCTGTGGTGAAGCATGAAGAAATCTTAGTGGACAGAACTGATCCACCAGCTAGAAAAGGTGGATCAAAGCTGCAATTTTTTTTTTTTTTGAGGGAGGTAGGAAGGCTGGTATTTCTTCATTGACTGTTCAATTAATAAAATCAGGCTATAAAGTTGGCTCTAAAGGGGAGACTGGGGAGGAAGCAATCATTGACCAGTGACTTCGGATATCTTCTTCCTCTCAGCTGCACGGAGCCAGGTGTGTCCTGGGTAGCCTCTGGGAGCACAGAGGAGGGACATCTGTTAGATGCATCAGATTTGTCAGGATGAGTGAGACTCAGAGAAATGAGAAAGGTGTTGACACCTGTGTAAAGGACATGAGGAATAGGCAGAAGACAGAAATATGGTCAGATGAAGAACCCACAAGAGGAAAAAGTATACACTTCAATAAAAAATGCAACAGAGAGGAAAAGAGAAAAGGGTTTTTTCTTATCCCACAACTAATCCTGGAGGAGGAAAGGGAAAGCAGAGAGTCTGGTTATTCAGAAGAAGATTGATGCAACAAAATGTTGGCAAAAGAGGATATGGAAGATGAAATTAAGGAGAGAGCTCAGGGACAAGAGGTCAGCAGGGCCTCATGGCTAACACAAAGAAAATAGCACAAGCAAAGCATTTTCTCTTGCTCAGCACAGGTTTCAGCAGACTCTTACACTTCCCCAGGTAAGCTACAGTCTGAAGTTCTCATTGTTAAAAAAATATTAATAATTTAAAAGCGCACTTGTGGAAAAGCTTTAACACCATTTGATGAAAGATCAAACCCCCTACTTGCAGTGCTCCAAAGGTCTCCTGAATCTCAGTTTGCTCAAGATCCTTCTCCCCCATCTCCCTGCAAGACAACCATGTGAGCAGTGCCTCCTCTTTTCCTGATCTCTGGGAGCACAGTCCTGTCTGTCTCTAATATGTGGGGACCATCTTTCAGTTCTTGCTCAGATGGTGGCACTAAAAGTTGACTCATAGCATTTCAGCAGTCCTGGCTGTGCTGGCTTTGGAAAAACCAGGGAAGGGGGAATAGCTGGAAACATCCTACTGGCTGCCATAGAGGGCCAACATATCCCAGCAGGGAACTCCCTACAGCTGACCTGCTGGATTTTTTTCTGAAGCAAAGGTAAGTTCTTGACTCCACAGCCCACGAGTTACTAGAGACTCCTTACACACTTCAAATACACCTTGTGTGCAAATCCTGAAGTGACTTAACTCACATTTCTGAGTTAAAATGTGAAAAGAAATGTTTGAGACACACCAACTTATGCACTGCTTGCTGTACATGGAACTCAATACAAAGTCTTGTGTAGGAAGTTTGTCTTCAGTATAAAACATCACAACAAACTAAAACGAAACAAAGCCGACCTCAAAAAAACTTGGCTATGTTCCTGCCTCTGCCACAGGCTGTTTTGACCCTTCTCACAATCCACATGTAAAATAAGGTTTAACACTGCCCTGGTGACTATAACTATCATTGCTGGGGCTGGATTTTGGCACTTTGGTGCTATGTTGCAGTGGGGTTTGGTTGGTCTGGTTTTTTTCACTGACTAGGAAAATTATACGTTTGCATGCCATGTTTCACCCCAGTGTAATTACCTCATCTCTGTTACCAGCCCAGACTGATCGAAGTGATGTCTGCACTCAACCACCCTGGCACACTGAGGTGTCCTCTCTGTATCATCCAGAGCACTCTCTCTAACAGGATTTATCACTTCAGTTAGTTAAAGTAACAGATCTAAAATGAAGGCCCTTACACCCCTCATCTTTGTGCCCATTCTCCATCATTCCGTAAACAAATAGCAGGACTATAAATGACTACATAAACAAGGAGAAGCTGACAACACATATGGTGGAAAGAGACTGGTACAGCTTAGCACACACTGAGCCAGGTCTCTGTGCAGGATCAGGTCCTCAAACCTCCACTTAACGACTTCACCCAGTCTCTGACCTCAGCAGTTCTGAGCACAAACAAAACCCGCACTAAAAACGGTGAAATATTGTGCCAAACTGCCATCGCTGCGGGACAGAGAGGTACATGATAGCAAGGGATAACACAAGCCAGCCTGTGGGAAATAAGCAACTGTCAGCACTCACATCTGAGTGTTGAAGATATATATTTTTAAGTGTGTATTTACACAATCTCAGATATCAGAAGTTGGAGCTAGCCACATCATGCTGGCTTCACAGTCACTGCACGGGGAAAAAAAAGGCAAAAATGCTCTTTCCTATGGAGAGAAGGCAGCAGTGTAAAAACACACAAAGCTTTTCATTAGCTGAATCATCCTTGCTGTAACTGGCCATCCCCTGACCTAGGGGGCTTTTGGTACCTAATGTTTTCAGGGAGATAATTTTCACAGCATACCTCAGCTTCTTAGAATGCTCTCAGAGAGCAAAGTCAATCCTAGGTCACTCTTCCAGTGTAGTTTCCTTTGTACTAAATCCTACTTTCAAGAAAATTCTTGCCATGGTTCAATGGTATTTAACCTATCATATAATATCCAGGTTTACTGTGTTAGAAGAAGCAGAACAGTATTAAGCTTTTCCCACAAGCCTGTGATTGCATTTGACCCAGTAACCTGTATTAGATTAACATTTATTCTACAACTCCACAGCAAGCCTTGGACCTGGCTGAGCAGCAGTTTATAGAGGACACTAACCATTTTTACAAGTGGAGCAGGAAAAGGGAATTGAATCTGAGGGAGTAATTCCAAACAAGTATGTTGCTGCAGCGGTTAAATTGTTTATACGAGGAGTTGGGGAATTACATCTGACTGACCTCTCTTTTTATCTGCTTAAAAGACAAAGTGCAGGTCTCCATGGCGAGTGCTAACTCCTGGGGAATGCAGTATAAAAATGCATCATGGCAATACAACCTCAATCCCCATCAGGGACGGAGACCTTCAAAGGAATGTAAGCAAGTTAAAGTCACCAGGATTAGAAAGGTTTTCGCATTAGCCAGCCTACAAACAGGTTCACAAGCATTCCTGCTTACAAACCAGCCACTCTCCTGCACTTGCCCAGCAAGTTGGGGGGCAGGGAGAAGGAGATGGGGGTGAAGGTGCTTTTTATTTATTAACGTGGTTTTGCATTGGCCTTAATCTCATGCTAGTTTAGTCAGAATAGGATTTTTATTATCAGCATTTAGAGCAGAGGGGGCTAAATCCTGTGATACATTGATTGATTAAATGCTCTGAGGACTTTAGTTCATACAGTTGAAACAGCTTCTAAATTCTATTGAAAACAGGTTTCATTTTAAAATTTTTTTTTTTAAAAGAAAGGTTTAAAATCTGTCAGGAAAAGCACTAGGAAGGCTACTACAGTTAGCTACAGCAGGAAATATCCAGGTGTCTTCCATTTGTAAACCTATAGGGTCAAAAGCTGGGCAAAAGGATTAGCATAACCAAATTTCATTTCACATGAAGTTTCCAACATATCTAAATTTACTCTGCTTATTATCATCTTATCTGCTTCTTCTCCCACCAGTACTGCACAACTAGTAGGTGAGTAAAGGATATGTTAACCAAAAAAAACCACAAACAAAAATAAACCACATTAGAAAAGGAATTAAGTGAACTTCTAATTCCCACTCATTTCTCCTAGCCAAAAAACCTCTCAGTTTCTTGCAAAATGCAAGTATGCTCCCTGAAAACAATGATGCAGCTGAAGTAATAAAAACTCAGTCCAGGAGTTTCAGAGTTCAGCATTTAGAAATGAGAGAAGGGAGGGAAGAGAAAAAGTCCATTGTCAGCATAATTTGGATTCATTCAGTAGCTCTAAGTGCCTCTCCTGAATGCAATCGGAGGAATTTATAAACCAAACTCCAATCTTCACAAGTGTTGGAGAGATGGACAAGAACAGGCCACTCAAGAAATAGGGGTCTTCCCCCTCACACACCAGAAAACAGATTGACAGTTTGTGCAGCAGACTCCAACTGTGCTGCTGCTTTGCAGAGAGCAGAAATTGTGCTGAGGAAGATCCCATAAGCAGAAGAATCCCATGGGGAGCTTGTCTGGAGTCAAACTTACTAGGATGGCATATGAAAAGGTGCTGGCTTAGTGTGGCTTTGCAGGGGAGCAGGTTGGCACTCTTTGAAGTACCTGATTTGTGGTTGGTCTGTCTGAGATGGAGCTCATTGTCCCCATAGCAGCTCTAATAGGGCAAGGTTTTACATTGGTAGCTGGAAAGGTGGTGACAGCACAGCAGAGTTTTGGCTATTGATGCAGTACTCCCACAGAACCAAGGCTGCCTCTCCACTAGCAGGTTAGGGGTGGACAGGACCTTGGGAGGAGATATAGGAGAGCTGACCCAAAATGACCAAAGGGATATTCCATGCCATATGACACTCAGAGAAAGAAGGGGAGGGGGCATCCCTTATTAGGACATTTGTCTTTTGGAGAAACCACTCCTTGGTGGCAAGTGGCTGGACATCACCTTCTGAAGGGAAGTAGGGAATAAATCTTTTGTTTTCTCTTGTTTCCACAAGTGGCCTCTGCTTTCATTTTTCTGAATTGCATTTACCTTGGAGCCAACAAGGTTTGTTTTTCATGTTATTTTCTTCCTTCCCATCCTGCTGAGTGAGGAGGGCTTGGTGGGCACCTGGCATCCAGCCAACATCAGCCCACCACAATGATCATAATTCAAAACAAATGAAATACCACTTAAAAGGAGGGGAACGTACATGTGCTGGAATCATGCACCATCCTTGCATATTTTTTTTTTGTTCCTCTAATCCAGAGCCCAAGATTTCCAGGAAGGCCATAAATCCCAAATCACAGGGAATTCAAAAAGGATATAAATTGTGACCTGTTTATGAGACATTTACCTCCACTTGGTAAGGCTGTTTAGACTCAGCAGCACAACCCACTTTGACCCCATTCTGTTTAGGAATCAGTCGAATTAAAGCCTGATGAAACACTCTCTTACACAACAATAAATAGGTGCAATTCTTCAGCCATCAGTGGTATGTGATGACATGGCACTGGAGCAACTGTCCCTTCTGTGAGGGCAGGTGAAACCTGGGGGTTAATCCTGTAAAGCTGTTACTCCTCACCCAAAAGAAATTGAGGATTTGGCCTGGGCTTTTCAAACCGTTTTATTCACAACAACAGAAGGGGAAAGGAGGAGGGGAAAGAGGGGATTGGGAAGAAAAACAATGCCTAAGTGCACCTGGGAGGTGTTTTAAAGACAGTAATGGAATAGGCCTAGGCCTTGGATGAGAGTGGAATCTGCCCTCCGGATGCCACCTACAAATAGACTTGAGCACATTGATGAAACTGTTCAGCTGAAGCAATTCCTGTCAATACAATGAGCACTGGGTGGAAAGAAGAGTGTTTACAAATGTCCTACTTTAAAGCCTCTGTGCAAGGGAGAGAAAACAAAATGTTTTTAAACAACAGAACCAGACGGTAAGTGTAAGCTCTATGCAGTCCCTCTCTTTGCTTCAAAATAATCTCATCTTGCTCTTCTTTTTCCCACACCAGGCACTAAGCACAGTTCAACTTCCAGGAGCAGATGTGAATAGAAGGAGCTGGTTGGAGCTGGATGTGTGGCTTTTGCATTCTTATTCTCTGCCTGGGCACAGGATGGCTAATGGGCCACCTCAACCTTCATCTGCTTTTCATTTTTCATAGTGCTGGCTGCTAAGCAGCAATATTTGCCT
This sequence comes from Campylorhamphus procurvoides, assembly GCA_013396655.1. Lineage (NCBI taxonomy): Eukaryota > Metazoa > Chordata > Aves > Passeriformes > Dendrocolaptidae > Campylorhamphus > Campylorhamphus procurvoides. Next base: position 1,654,433 of record WBMV01003267.1, on the reverse strand, counting down.
GGACCTTGTAGAAAAGCGACTTTCCCAAAAAACTAAATTTGAAAAACTGCAAGAGGAAGATGACAATAGAGAACAGTCTCACCAAGAGGGAGCTGTCTTCTTTTTTTCCACAGCATTTCCTGCTGTGGAAATACTGCTTAAATGGAAAAAATGTGATTCTTCTCTCACTACATTCATTCAAGGACTGATCCTGCCCCTTGTGAAGCTGATGCCAAACTTGCCATTGTACCACTGGGCCCTGAATGATGGATGTATCGTGGTGGAGATGGATGCAAATCACCATCCTGGAAACGAGTGGAAGAAATTGGTTCTGATTTAGCCTGTTCAGCATTAGTGGGAGTCGTAAAGCATCAGGAGAGTTCTCTTGTATACAGTGTGGGGGATTTAAAGTTCCTGCTAGAGAAAATGTGCTCAGGTAGAGCCATTTAGCAGTAGTCAGTAGCATTAATTACCTGTGTAAGACACAATATGGCATGAATGCAGCCCTTGGATTCTGTACCCCTCATTAACTGTTTCCCCATTAACCTTGACTGGAATCACATTCTAAGACTAAGTAGTAAGATTTTTCTTTTTATTTGTGAGCATCCCCATTTCATCCTTGAAGGTTCTCAAATTCTTATTCATTGTAAATGGCCCTGCTTGTAATAAAGTGCTAGTGGAAGTATTTACTGTTTGCTGCTTAATTTTGTCCTCATGGAAGTCGACGGATGCCAGCTCCAACAGTAGTTAATATACCTTTGAGCACATGCTGTGACCTTTCTCCAACTCATGCCTGACTTCATTCTCAGATCTCATTAAACAGGAGAAATTATCCTCTGAAAGAGCAAAACCAGAAATGTGCAGATTTGCCGCAGAGCTACAGAGGACAGCTTGATTTAAAACGCACCATGGTAAAGGGGAGGGAAGGCGGTGGGGGGAAAGCAAGATCCTTCTCATATTCACACTAACAGTCATATGAAAATAAAGCTGCATGAGAAAGAAGCAGCTTAGAGAGCCACTGTGTTGGAGTCCTTTTAGTCTTGTTTCTTGGATGTTTCTGATGTTTGCTCTTGCTAATGCAAGCAATCTGAATGAGGAGCTTGGCCGCCAGGATGCCAGGAATTTTATACTTGGGCTCTGGCTCAAACACTGCACTGTTTGGAGATGCCTCTTACATGTTTTAGCACCGGAGGGCCTAAGTTCACATGTGGGCACAATACACTACTCATATAGCTCCCCTCTTCTCCTATTGTCTGCCCTGGAAGCAAACACCCAAGCAATCCTGTTTGTTTAAAACCCAGCCAGGCAACTCTCCAACATTTTCCCCTTTCAGTGAGTACATAGTGGTAGCAAGACACTATTTATGCATTGTCTCCCTAAAGCCTTCTAAACCAAAATTATGGTTTAGTTGCTGAAAGTTGAGTGTGCCTTGGCTTAGAAACAACTATGGGCATTCCAGCACAAGGAGGGGGGGGAAAGAAAAAGCTATTCCACAATATACCAGCCTGAGAGAGCCCACAGGAGGGCATCAAGAGCAATCAGAGAGCCACAAAACATGGTCTTGGGCTGGGGGAGCAGACCAGGGGGATAGGGGAGACTTTAAAAGACTTGGAATGCAGAGGCCACAGGAGACCATGGGGAGAGGCAATGGCTGCCCTGCAATACACCAAAGCATTTTGCAAAGAGGAAAATAAACTCTTTTCTGTCTCCTCTAAGAATAAGGCAAGAAATCAATGGGTTAAATTACAGCAAGGGAGATCCAGGTTTGTCCTTAGGAAAGGCTTTCTAGCAGTAAGAAGAGTTCTGTCTTGGCAAAGATTGCCTGAGGAAGGGTGTCAAATTTCTGTTATGGGAGGTTTTTAAGAGCAGGTTTGCTGCATATCTGTCAAGGAGGGTTAGATCTAGTTGATCCTGCCTTGGGGAAAGAGACCAGGCTAAATAACTTATTGTCCTTTCCAGCCCCATTTGCTAAGGTTCACTGATACACCTTGCTGTACTAATACCTGTAAGCTAGGTAGAATTAAGAACTAAAGCTTCAGTGTCTGCATGGGCAGCCTTGTAAATTCTTCACAGGTAGAAAAATTTAGCAGCACAGAGGCAAGAAATCTATTCCACAGATCCTAAACTGGAAGTCCAAATGAACCTTGATCGTGCAGTAAGCAGGTTGAGAACTGTATTGGGCTGTGACACTGTTCCCCAAGTTCAGATTTCAGGCCCTAGCCAGTTTGTGGTCAGACAGTAAGAAAGGTGGCCCCACCCTTAGAAGATTTCCTTCACAAAGACAAAGTATTTGTCACTACCTGCAAATTCAACCACAGCTGTAACAAAGGGCATAAGAACAAACTATAAACGGTGGAGAGCTCAAACCTACCTGCGAACCCTTAGAAGTGTGTGGGAAAAAGAATTCTAGTAACTCAGACCAAGTTTTTGAGACCTGACTCATGATTTTACAAACAAACATGCCAAGGGAATACTCTAGTAACTTTAGCTGGCTCAGAAATACACAGGTTTTGTATTTTTAAATACAGATGAGAAATGTCATAATCTGCCCTTTAGATATCATTAGTTTTCACTTTTTATGTGGTCTACTTAGTGTTGCAGTGGTTTTCTCCTTTATGATTCAGTCTATTACCAGTCCTCCTAGATTTCTTGTCTCTCCCGAGAATACCTACAAAGTCATAGAATCATAGAATGGTTTGGGTTAGAAGGGATCTTGTAGATCACCTAGTTTCAATCCCTGTGCCATGGGAAGGGACACCTTCCAATAAACCAGGTTGTTCCAAGTCCCATCCAGACTGGCCTTGGGATCATCCACAACTTCCCTGGACCACGCTATGCCAGTGCTTCACTACTCTCACAGTAAAGAATTTCAACCTCATATCTACTCTAAATCTGCCCTCCTTCAGTTTAAGACCATTCTCCTTGACCTATGATTTCTCCTTGCCCTTGTAAAGAGTCCATCTGCAGCTTACCTACCCTCCACACATTACCTCTGAAAAGTTGCACTCATGTTCAACCCTGGAGAACAGAAAGAGGTTTTGGTTATAAACAGCTAAATAAAGGCTGTAATATCTAACCTGGCTTGGCATTTTTGTCACATAAAAAGAGCCAAATATATTTTCATTTCTAGATCTTTTTCTCACTTGCCTGGGTTTGATGGATTTGTTTTTCTATAACATTGGGACTTAATAGGTGGAGAGCTAGGACCATCTCTGTTTTTACTCAAGAGGATGAGTGCAGTTATGAGTAAGTAACTATTGCATTCTTAGTGTATTCATAGTAGTCTTATGTCCTCTCCATTGCTGATAAGCAGGAGAAGATCCATAGAATAAAACACACTCATTCTAGGGAGCACTGGGGGTGGAAGAGTGGAATGTGAAAAGGATGATTGAAAAAAAGAAAGAAAGGCGAAAGGAAAAAAGACCAGTGTCAGAAATGGCATGTGAAAAGCAACCTCTGTCATGTCATCTCAAAAGAGGCAGAAAGGTGTCTACTTGGCCATCTTTCTGTGAAGCGACAGCTACATCCAGTGGTCACTGGAGCTCACTGACACAGGGTCCCTGCTGAAATCTGAAGAGACCAGGAGTTTGGGGGGAAGGGCAAAGGTGGGGTGTATTTTGGTTTTTAATGCAACAGCCATCACTTCTCTTCTCAGGCCTGCCCTGTCCCCATACAGTTTTGGTTTAACTACAGAAGACAGACCTAACTATTATCAACTGTGACAATTATGTATTCTGTTTCTAATCATTCTTTCCAAGGAGAAAATCAATTCTGATTTTAACAGCCTTTAAGCATGCCTTCAGACAAGTTCTCTGCCTTTATTACATATACCAGTTCAGAGAAAATTTGTTGCTGCTTATGGACAAGTTTCCTGTGCTGCTGGGGAGTTTGTTACCTCCGTTCAGCTCTTCTACCAAGACACCTCCCAAAAGCATTTCTGACGCTCACAATATCTAAAAGAAAACAAGACAAGCTCCTTTCAACACAGCAGGGGCAGCCCCATCTGTGCAGGAGTCCTTATTTCACAGTATTTCCCGGCATAATGTACAGAGATGGTTCTTAGAGTCAGCCTGCAGTGCCCACCAGAAATGCAGGATGTGTTTAAAGACAGATATATGCACTTCTGCTTAACAATTCAAGTAGGCAGCACAGGGATTAATTTTCGGTGTTTTGTAGTCTGTTATTTCCCATGTGGGAAAGTCCTGTGGGATTTAATTGAAGAGGTCTTTTTTACAGATCTAGTTAATAATATTCATTCTTCCAGAATTCTTCAGAACAGTCAAAGATTAAGAGACTATCCTTCCTCTAAGTATTAGACTAATTTCAATTAATTCAGATTTAAGTTGTGTGGAGGAGTCATTGTCTTTGCACACTGCAAAACACTCTCAAAGAATAGTACATGAAACAGTGCCCATCATCCTTCCAGGTGAAGCAGAAAAAGCTGTATTCTGCTGCATTTCTTGGACACAGTTTTTTCTCCTACATGCTTTGATGCACCAAGAAAGGCAAAGAGACCTCAAGGCTGCAAGATCGTGAATTCATTCTTTGAGCCTCAACATCAGAAGAGCTCTCTACAGTTTTTGCTAAAATGCTATGAAGTCCAGAGATGGTAGAAGGGAATCTCACACAGTCATTTGGATGAGTGGCCTCTATGGTTTAATCCAAGGACAGCACATCACATTAAGGTGTGGGGAATGGCCAAGGGCAGGAATGAGAGCATGTGAGGACAGAGTAGGCAAAACTTAACCCTTCTGCCCAAGGCATCATCATTGCTTATTCCCTCTTGCAAGGGTTTAGGTATTTAATATGACTCACTGCATTAACAAGAAACCAATGGAAGATTTTTATGAGGTAAATACAAATACTTAAAAGAAGTACTTGTGGCTATTTCTGCTCAGTCATTCCATGGAAGATCACTTATATAACATTAGATACCAAAAAAAGCCTTACCATGTGAAGCTGTTCCTACTCTTCAGCTCAAGCAGAAGCCTCACATTATTTCCCAGTACTAAATCAAACATGCAGGTGTAACACACTGAAAACATTTTGCCAAAGATTTCTGCCTCCACGTGCTCCCAGAATTCTTTCACATACACTTCCTTCCCCCCTTCCCTTCCAGCAAGAAACACCCAATAAAATTAAAATTAAAAACAAACAAAACTAAACAAAACAAAAAAGAATAAGCTGTTTAAGCAGCAGGAGACAGATTTTTTTGAGGTAGCAATCCAAACAGAAAAAGCACTGAGCTTCCTGAGAGAGACCTAGGAGCCACTTTTCATGCTCACAACTGATCACCAAAGCACAGGAATCAGCATTTATACACAGGTTTCAAAGTTCACAGCTCCACAACCCCTTCCACCAGTGCAAGCTGCACTAAGGCAGGCACACAAAGCATCATCTTTCCTACTCCATCCTCCCCCAGTGAGGTGAAGAACATGGTCCCCATCTACCAGTTATTATTATTCCATTTTGTGCTTGGTCCCCCCTTGGGGACACTTACAAGCCTGAAGAACAAAGCAAAGATGGCACTGGCTTCCGAGTCCCTCTGTGTTTCTATGTCTGTCTGCCTGCCTGGTGCTGTTAGGAATTGAAAAGGCTTCAAAAGTTTCAAAATACCCATGATACCATCAAGCCAAAGCATTTAAGGAATCTAAATAAACCTCTAAGGTTCCCAAAATCAGCTTTGTAGTCGTGCCAGCCACAGGCTTCCAGCAAAGCCAGTCTTCATCAAAATCAGAAGAGCTGGAATCAACATTTGCTGGGAGGGGGGAGCGGAATTAAACCCAGTGTTAACTGTTAATGGATCTGCCTTTAATAAATAATGTCAAAAGGATGCAGCTGAGTAGTTCTAGAAAAAAAATGAAAAGTTGTTGTTTTGCCTATTACAGAAGACTCAAAACCACAACACAAAGAAATTTTTTCAACAAGCAAACGTATTTCACAGTATCTGGAAAGCAGAGGGACTTGAGAGCCAAAGTGGTGTAACTGGAGAAAGATATACTCACAGAACTTGAAAATCTGCCTCAAAGTCACCTTTTTAGGGCAGCTTGGGAGCAGGAACAGAAATTAATCTTGGGGTTTAACTATAGTTTGACTATTTAAATGAGACCCCTGTTTAATTAAAAAAAAAGAAAAGAAAAAGAATATTGCACTAGAAGACATCACATGCCAGCACAGTATTGTTATATGTGCACAGTAGTAGTGGAGATTACTAAGGTTGCCCAAATTAACTTAACAGACAAGACAGTGACTATGCCATCCTGAAAAATTCATGTCTATAGTATCCCTTCCTGACAGAATATAAATGTCAGTTTTAGCTGGATGCATTTATTTGAGAAAACAACAGGTCATGGTTAGTTTGGTTTTTTTAATATTTGATACAGTCAGACATGTGGCTACAAAGAAAATGCAGGTTATAAAGACTGAAATTCTCTGCATTTATGTGGCATCAAACAACAAAGGTCACTGAGCCATCAAGATTTTGCCATTCCTGATTTTAGAGGACAGTCTCCCTAGGAATATATTGGTTTTCAGGTAAACTGAGGCAATGCTAGACCATTCCTCTTAACAGAAAAGGCACTCTGGGGCAAAGCAGGAATCTTCCCTGGGCAAGATTGAGGGAGAAAAGAAAGAAAAACCGGATTGGTATGGTTGCCAATTAATAGTATCCTAAACAGGAAGGAAGTTTTCAACACTTGGTGTTTTTCCTGAAGCTTTAAATCACCACAATGGGGTGGTTCCTTTACAACTTCACCTGCCAGTTTAGAAGATGTGTTTCCAGCTGACAGCACCACAGGGACAAGCCTAAACGCTGACAGTAAATGTGTGCTCAAAGCACAACCCAGTTATTCAAAAAGAGTAAGAACTACCTGTTTCACTTGTATTTTGATGCAGCCCAACTCCGAGTTTCAATTGTATGAAGCTGAGTAATATCAGCTACATTTGATTAAAAAATACTGCAGTTTCAACATTTTCAGTTATTCCCAAGAACCAATTAAAAAAAAAATCATCTAGTGTTGTACCTAGGAGCAGTTTTGAATCAAGCCATTAGTTTGGTTTTCTCTCATGGAGTAGTCAAGCATTAAGATGCAAAATTAATTGAAAAATCAAAGTCCCCCTTGATAACTGCATCACAGCAAAAGGAAAAATGTGAGAAACTGTTTCCTATGCCAAGCACATTTTATTCCCCCAATTAAAACACAATTGATGTCCAAAGGGGCTGGGTTTGGGTTTTGGGGTATTTTTTTGACTGATCCAAGTTAACACTCTGATCTCTTAGCTGTCAGCACAGAACTGTGCTACCTGAGAGCACCTTGGCCTCACACCTCCCTCTGCAGTGGGACACTGCAATAAATATGAGCCTCATCAAAAGGCAGGCCAGTGTTTCACCCTTCCTCTCCTTGCCCAGTCTTAACAGACTCCATTTTTTTCAGAGCAACAGCTGTCAAGTTGAACAACTATTAAGCACGGCCAAAAGAATTGGCTGTGCAGGAGAGAGGATGAGACACTCAGGTTTTCAAAGGTCTGATCCTTATCCGGAGGATGAAACAGAGACCTTCAGAAAAATTCAAGAACAAGAGAGAGCAACAGTCAGATGAGGATATTTGGCACTAAAGACAGACATCTCTTTCTGTAACATTAAGGTCATCTTATTCTCTCATCGTAGAAGAGTTAAGTGCTTCATTCAGATTAAAGTTTCTGATGATCTTGGAGTATTTAAACTGAAGAATGAAGGTTACAGCATGCAGGACAAGAAAACACACCATTTCTTTCTTTCGTTATTACTGCAGTGGCCAAGAATTTTTTTTTTTTTTTAAGACTGGACTATGTCAAAAAAAAAGCAAATACGTAAATAGTTTTCATCCCTAGAGTTTACCTCCTTGACCTCTACAGGTATAAAGTGGATATGATCCCGTCTGCGCAAAGGTCACACATACATCATTCCTAAATGAGAACTGGCCTACCAGATATTTCTGCAAAATCCCTCCCTGAGAGATCACATTCATGGCCATTCTAATAGGTTGAAATAATCATCCCTCAGGCTACGGCATCTTCCTCTTCACCTTTTCCTGATTCTTTTTCACTCCTCCAGTTTTATCCCAGTCTCAATTTTTCCACTGTGAAAGACCACAATCTTAGCCTAGAGATGGACACCTTCTCCTTATTAATAAGCCATGAGTCCATATGACTAAACTTCTAATTTTCCATCTTTTTTTGTTTAAACTTCAGTAGTAGAACAACTTGAGAGATTTTAAGCCACATTTCTGTTCAAGAAGGGGAAAAAAAAATAAACACCCCAAACAAAAACCCACCATCATTTTTTACCAAAGTGGAATTCATAAACCTAAAATAAACTTTGCCAGCAGCTCAAAAGGGAATCTTTACTAGAGCATGTGTCTGTATAAAGGTACACGCAGCCACATAGACAAGATAACAAGAGACAAGCAGCTTTCACTGAACTAGTTGCATGGCTGATTAAAAAAGTGATGTTCCCTCTTCTCATTTTCTTACCAAAATAAAGGGCAGATTCTAGATTTTGCTTGATGCTCTCTATAAATGTTTTTATAAATTATATCAATTAACGGCTCTATGTTTTTCACAGAATCACAAAATTGTCAAGGTTGTGGGAGACCTTCAAGATCTTCTGGTTCAATTGCCAACATAGCACCACCCTGATTACCCCTGAATCACATCCCCAAGTGCCACATCCAGGTGCCTCTGGAACACTTTCAAAGACTGTGACTCCACCACCTCCCTGGGCAACTTATTCCAGAGTCCAACCACTCTTTCAGTTAAACATTTTTTCTAATATCTAATCTGAACCTGCTGTGGCAAAATTGAAGATGATTTCATCTCATCCTTTCACTTGACACATGGCAGGAGACCAACACCCACCTCCCCTAAACCCTCCTTTCAGGGAACTGAAGACAGCAATCAGGTCCCCCAGGAGCTTCCTCTTCTCCAGAGTAAACAAAGCCAGCTCCATCATCTTCTTCTTGTAGGATTTGTTGTCCAGACCCTTCATCACCTTCATTGTCCATCTCTGGACATGCTCCAACATCTCAATGTACTTTTGGAAGTAAGGGGCCCAAAACTGATCGCAGGACTCAAGGTGCAGCCTCACCAGTGCCAAGTTCAGTGGGATAATCACTTCCCTTAAACTGTCGAAATTACTATTTTACCCCTGCAATACTCAAAGGAAACAGACCTTACAGACAAAAGCCTTGCTGCTGGTTTCAGTATAGACAGCTGCAGAGATGCAAATCCTCTTTTGGTTTTTATGCCCTGCCTTGGAACCAAGCTGCTGGTGTCCAGAGCTCACGTGAATGAGGCATTACTGCTTCCACCAACACACTCAGAGCCTGGAACAAATATATTCTTTGTACAATTAGTACAAAATATGGGACACATTTTGTACTTACTAGTGGTTTACATGCACTTCATACTCTAAAGCAGCAAATGCTTGTTTTACAGGCTCAGCTCTCTGTTGCAATCAGACACCAGCCTGCACTGCCAGACCTGGGTTTTGGATTCTCCATGTCTGGTCATGCCTCTGAACCCAAGCCACATTCAAGTACTGTCAGCTTGACCTCTCAGGCAGAGATGCTTGTTGTTTAGGATCCTTATTTTGAGATGCTGGATCTACAGCTTCTTGATTATAATAGGTGGGCTGTCAAATCTCCAGTAACACAGACATGTGCTACAGTGAACCGTATTCAAATCAGATACCTCAGTTTAGGGTTTATCTCTTCAGGAGTTTGCTGAAAGGAAATATCTTCGCAATACACTTTGCTCAGAAACAAAGCAGTAGGGTCTTGAACCTAAGCAAGAAACACCAGAAGCTGACGTGTCCCCTCCAGTGTCTATACTGTACACAGCCTTTTGGATTGCATTCAGTGTCCTCCAAGTACTTTTCAACACCCTACTTCATTTTCTAAGTCAGAAAAATCAGATTTTTTGGCCAAGAAGCTTGGCCTGTCATCCCCACCAGACATGCTCCTAAGCAAGCCATACAGTATAGTTAACAGTCAAAATAACTGTGGCAAAATCCATTGAAGCTGGCAGACTGAAGTAAGCAGTACAGATACATATTAATTTATCACAGCTTGTAACACAAAATAGTAAAAGCCCAGAGCTTCAAGACGTGGCCTATATGCTCCCCTCGTGCATGCAAGTCTCATTAAAGTTAATGGGAGCTGCGTGCCCATCGTAAGGGGAATATAAACTCTGAGCAGTGAAATGCACCATATGTTTCCCTATCAGAAAAAACACCAACACAAAAAAACAATTGGTACTAACTTTCATTCTTCTGGGAAGCCACACCTGATGGGACACTGATGGCTGGACACAGGATCTGAACTGCTTTTTATCCAGTGAGAGTTCTTCCTTATGCAGATGGCTTGTATTTCCTGAAAAGACTCCAGGAGTTTTGTTACAGTTTGGGAAGAGGGGGAAACCTTTGATGTTTGACCCCCTTTTCCTGCCCTTTTTATCTCCCACCCAAGAATCCCAAATCCTCCAATCTTTCTATCAAAACCCAGAAAGTGTTGCATGCTCAAAGTCATTTTCAACCGGGTAAGAAAAAATAAAAATAAAAGTGACAAGCCAGATGAAGTGTAAAGTGTGGAGTTCTACCTCTGCTACTGACACAACTGTCCTGATAAAAGCTCAGCTTTCACGATCAACAGAACCTCCAATTTTAGGTGTTCCTAAAATGAGGAGGTTACAAGGGACAGGCAGTGATGAACTACTGTCTTGCAGTTTGGGGGAGGTTTAAGCCCATTTAAGCCACAGCATCACTGAATCAAGGATGCTGACTCAGCAGGAGCCACATTACTTACAGCCAGGATCTTGAACAGAAAGCCTGCTGGGAAAAGTTCTGCTGATTACTCCCAAAACCAGAGATTTAAACTATGAGATGAATCTTTGGCCTCCCTAAAGGTCACTAGATATTTGCAACACACAGCAGCTCTGTCTGCCCCTTCCTTGGCTTTCTGTTTCTTTATGGCACACAGACTCCTGCGGAATACAAAACATTCCCATTGTGTCACAGCCTCTTGGAAAGCATTTTCTGCAGACATTGCAATGAATATGGTCAAATGGTGACAAATAAGTGTGAGAGAAGCTGGAAAGATGTCAGGCATGATGGAGAAACTTAAAGCTCATTGCAGAGTTTAGGAAGTAATTCTGTCAACTGCTACTTAGCAGAACACTGAGTATTTAGGCAGCCTTTGATTATTATTTTCATGTTTGTCAGTCATACTGCTCAGCACTCTGCTGACTTGTAAATTGGGTGAAAAATTACCTAAGTAGCCAACAAGCAACCTCAAGTAAGTATTAAGCCCTCTCCTTCTTTCAAAATAACAACAAGGAAATAGCTTGATCAGGTCTTAGACTTGTTTCCAACACTGATAAATAGCTTTCTCATCCTCAGCCTGTCAACCAGACATATGATTACAAACCAGACTAGTAGGACAAGTCATTGAAAACGTAACAACTTTCAGAGCATGTAAAATGAACTTTTCTTATACAGAGCGCTGAGAAGGAACCAGTGCTTTATCTCTGGTCACATGTACCAGATAAATATGACATTTTCAGTTTATTCTACAGGAAAACATGGGAAACTCCATACTTTTGAGCTATATGCATAACACGCAAAGTCTTCTGTACATTCTGACATCTGGGCTTGGTATAGACTTCATTAAACAAGATACTGGCACTCAACGTTTGCTGCATTCCCACATCAGTGGTACAGAATATTGGCACAGAAATAACCTGTAAAATTCTATTTCCCCTCCTTGAAGGCAGTCATTCACAGGTCCACACAAATCCATTGCAACAATTGCAGAAGCCAAAGGAACAGCGGCCTGTTTAGTGCTTTGCCCTTGAACTTCTGATAATCAATTCCTTGCTTTCAGGAGGTAAAAGCAGGCAAGTTTTCCCACTCTGTTCCCTCACCGAGAAGTTTTCCTTGCTTTTCTCCACAGGCTGCGCTTGCAGCCATTTAACTGGAAATCAGGAATGAGCAGGATGATCCTTTGCTGGATCAAATCTTCAATATCCCATTAGAGCAATCAGCCTGCACATGCACCTTCTTTGCCTCAAGCAGGACCCCCTTCCAGATGCATCCAAAAGGGTGTGCCATACCTCCTGCAAGCACTGAGAGGAGGAGGTGAAGATCACAGTTCTAACACAGGGTATAACATGTTTCAGCAGTGCCTACAGAAGTTGCTAGAGCTGATGGGAAGCCTGTGCAGGTCAAACCCACAGACCAAGCTGGTGATTTTTCATTTCAACTCAGCCTTACCACACTTTAATTTATTATGATCTATTTTTTCCTCCTTCAGTTGGAGGTAGAATTGGTCCCCTCAGCCACAGTGATCACACCCCCAAGGAGTAGGGGGGGTAGACATTGTCTCCAGGGAATGGAACTGAGACAAGCCCACTTAGGTCTGGGGGAAAAAACCAGTTTCATAAATTTAAAACAACATATACAAGGTAGAAGTGTGACCACACTTTTTCCATGTAAATAATGTCATACTTGTGAGGAGAGGGCCTTCAGTGATATTTCATGAATGGGCTCATTATGTTGCACCTGACCTACAGACATTTCAATTGCCTTTTTGTTTTATTATTTTTCTTATTTGTTTTTGGTCGATGAGTAGTATATAATCAAATGCTTTATGATGCCAAATCCTGTTAAGACACTGCACTTTGCAGGGGCGTAGTGTCAGTAAGGGTAATCAACTTACAATTTTTGCACAGAAAGATCCCTCTGACCTTTAATCAAGTGATGCTGCAAGGAGGAAAGGACTCTATCCATAGATATTTTGAGAGCTCCACAGTCAGAGTCTTCAGGATACCTTAAGGTTTACTTTTATTATCGTCATCATTATTTTACAAATCAAAAAGTAAGAACTGCATTAGCAGGAGTGGGCCCAACTCCAGACAGAGGCCTTGTGGAAGAATTTGCACAGAGTCTAGGTTAGCTCAGAATCTATCAGCCTCCAAGAAAAACATTCAGGAGAAACATTAAATCCCCTGAAGGGAAATATTAAGAGATAGTCATGAATGGAAACTGATTATTAATTATTTCTCTCTCTCTTTCTCTCCATTTTATATTTTTAGTTTAAAATGTCATGTAAAGCCTGACATTGATAAAAATGGCAGGAAATGTTCCTTGCTCAATTAAATTACTACGAAGACCAGCTTAACATCTGCTTGGCAAACCCTTCATAAATGCATGGCATTAATATTTAATAAAAATATCTATAGCTTTGGTTGGTACTGGAGACATTTCACACTTTGCTCACACATGGTGTTTCATATAATTATTCTCTAAAGGCTGTCACTTTAGCCCTTTAGCAAAATAAAAGTTCCAAGGTTGATTAAATACAGAAAGCATATCTTCTTGGACATAGTTTTCCTCCAGGAGACCATTTCTACTGACTCTTATATTATAAGGGAGAAATATAGAGAAGAGAAAGTGGCAGAAACTAAAGGAGAAGAAAAAACACCTTAACACTGTTTTCAGTTCAGTTTGAGTAAATCAGAGTTGGTAGGTTCAAATAACATTCTACAAAAAGCAGGGCTCATTCAGAGCAGAAAAGTGAAAGCAATTCCTTAGCCCTGTTTAGGCAAAGCATAAAGCCTATTTGCATGGAGTTGCACCTAAAACCTGAATAATTAATCTACTTCATTTAATTCATTTATTCCCACAAAGCCTCTACCCAGGTGCTACAGTAACTCCAAGAGGCACAGTCCCTCATTTCCAGCACCTGGAGTTTGCTAAATTTCCTAATCCCAGAGATTACCCTACAGCAAGGTTAAACCGAAACTTTGGACTGGCACAGGAGACATCAGGGAAGGGACAACACTGGCCAGGATGGCATGCCCTGCTTGCAGTGCTAATCTTCCTTAGACATCCGCTTTCAGGATAGAGCTCCTGCCCAAGTAATTCAGGAAGGCAACACCATTTTTCTAACACCTATCCATACCTAAATCCTTCCCTGTTCTCCATCCCACTATTGCTTTCACAAAGAAGCTCTCCCCATCATTATCCCTAGATGCTGAAGGGGGTAGGAGGTGTACACAGAGACTATTTTAACCTTCAATTTGAAAGCATATCAGTGGAACACATCACGAAATAGACCACTACTAAGCGGACCCAAACCCTTCTGAATCATGCCCTGAAAGGTAACTTGCCCATTTCCATTCCTTTCCAGATTCTCTGCTATCAGTCTAATAAATGAAGAATAAAAACTCACTTTGAATGAGACAAACAACAGTACTGTATTGAAAGTTGTTTCTATATGTAAAAATTTTTAAAATACCTTGGTGGTGGGGGGATAAAAAACCAACACACACAGCCCACCAAGCTTTCCTCCATGATCTCAGATATATGGGGCATTCACTAAAGTTCTTATAGTGGGATCTAGTATTTATAATAATCAGTAGAAGATTATTCAGTGTTTGTGTGAAGCACCTTCTCAACTCTTGCTAGAAATAAAGGGGCAAGAAAGAAATTTCCCTAGACACTGGGAATGGAGAAGCTTCACCTTGAGTCAAGCATTGGATTCTTCCTCCTGAAGAAGAAAGGGTTTTTCCTGTGAATAGGGAAGATTTTGTATCAGCTGGCTCATGGTATAACTAACTAAAAGTGATGGGATGAAACTGAGTATGAGGCAGGGGAAGAAATGGCTATCTGGAAACATTTAGTAAAAGTGGGTTTATTAGGCTGTGGGATAGACCCTCAAGGGAAATGGCTGAGCCCTATTGATTGACTCTTTCTGAAACTACCTAGACAAAGGATGGGAGAAAATTACAGCATGGTACAGTCCTCCATCTGCAAGGAGCAGAAAAGACAGTTTTCAGTAAGCCTCCTCTACCACTAATTTTGATGGCTCCTTATTTTGCTGAGCTCTCTGGTGATGGAAAATGAGTTCTACTTGATGATTTGTGGCTGGGGGGCAGGGGGCACCCCATGAGTCTCATGATGAAAACTTAGACTCTCCCCCATCATGTTGCCCAGATGTGGGTACAGACTGCAAGGCAACAAATAGGTTTCACTGAACTCACACAATCTTTGCTATGACAAAAGGGTCAAGAAGTTGAGACAGAGTTCAAAGAACAATACAAAAAATAATGTATTTGGGAGTGGTTTTGTCCCCTTTGAGTGACTCAACTGTTTATTAGTAAGTATGGACTTTACTGCCCTGTGAAAAAGGCTACAGGGGAATACAGAGTTCAAAACCAATTAAAAAGGCTTATCAGATGGGAGCTTACCCCAAGGATCTGTGTAATTATGAAAACATCACCATAAAAGTCCGCCAAGGAGTAACAGAAAACTTAAATAAACTTTAAAGACATAAAAGTTACAAGCTGCATCCTTGACCCAAACAGATCAGCATGGATTTCTCCATTCACTGGAACCACTAGGATTTATATCACTGAAAAACCACTCCCAGCTCTGGAACCGGCTCTCCTAGTACAAGAACCTTGTGATGTGAACGATACAGACCTGCCCTGAGCATACTACTTAATATCTCCCTTTGACAATAATATTAAATAGTTTAAAAAAAAGTATATTTTCTCAAAACAAAGTTGTGAATTCTCTGAAGTCTGAATAGACTTAGGCTTGTTTCTTTTATTCCTTCACAGTCACCTGCCAATGTCCAACAGTGAATGCACAATTACACAAATCTTGAGGTTTGGCTCAATATGATCATTCTTTTCTTAATTATGGTCACTTTGTGGCACTGAACAGTCCAATCCTTGGTTAGTAATTCATGTAGATTTGCAATGAAGGAAAGATAGTGACAAACACCAGAGAACAGGACTGAATACGCACCTTCAATCTACGTTCCTCCCCCCAAAAAAGTTAAAACACCCAAAAAAAAGTTCAGTTTTCATGAAAAAAACAGTTACTATCACAAAGTAGGAATGATAGCACACTGGGGTACACTAATTTTTTGCACAATTTGTCTGGAGACCCTTCAACAGGGAGACAACATACAAAAGTTACTGCTGTACATTAAAACAGCATTTTATAAAGCTGAGAGCCCAGCTCAGGCTTACGGCAATTTTTCACTCATCCTTTCTGTTTCCCCAACTGCGTTTCCAATGTTTTGCATATGGCTACATCAAAGCTAAGCATAAATAAAAAGTTAACCTCCAAAGAGCTATTACATCCTCTAACAGTGTGCTTGTAAAGTGTACATAAATAAAAAGTGAACTTTTGTTTAAAGCTTATGATATCAACTCTGCAGCTTTAAGAGAAATTAAAAAAAAAATTCTCAATTAAGTTGTGTTAAATCACAAAATGGTAGGAAAACGTTCACAGCCAGAGCTGCAGCTTCTCATTTTTGTGCTTTAAGTGACCACTTTTCCTCGAAAGTTGCCTTAAATTTGTTGTGTTCCACAAGAATGTTGTATGGAAATAGTTTTCCAAAGACAATCAGTTTGAGCAAAGCAAATGGTGACAGATCCTCAAATTCAATGTTTTGCAGCTCAGCTCATTCTTTCAATGTTTATCTGTCCACACCAATCATTCAAACTTTGGTCTTACCTGCTCCAAACTTGTCTAAATCACTCAAGATTATTCTTAAGTGGTGTCTGGCACCAGCTGACAAAATTACTGGAAAGCTTTTCTCAGCTCCAGGGAGGGTAAAAGCCACAGCATTTGTGTGTTAACTCTCCTTTGTATTTAGTCCATCTGAGAGATTTGAATCAGTCCCTCCTTACATCACTGTCAAAGTACTGTGTACCATTAGTAACTTCAACCATATTCTCACTGTTATCAGATATTTAGCAAAGTCCAGGAAAACTATATGCAACAACAACCTCTCCACAAATATGTGTGCCCCCTCCGCCCTTGCCAAAGCTTTTCTGCTCTCCTGGAAATAGAGATATTCTATTCACGTTATCATTTCCTCACCTTCCATTTTCAGTTGTTTTGCAACTCAGAGAGAGAAACACACAGTATTCTTGTTCAGCCAAAGGAATTGCTGGCTTTTCCTGCTGGCAAGTGGAACAAAATATGCTTTATAAAACCTCAAGCATCACACACTTGCGAACAAGTTGCAGTAAAACTGCAGCAAAGCAGCCAGACACCACTGATGCTGTTGGTGCTTCTCCCACACTCTCTCACTGCAGAATTTGGCAGGGAGAAAAGAACAGACACAGCAGCAACACGGAATGTCCGGGGGGACACAGAGACCTGTGCACTTGGGAGAGGGGCTGTGCAAAATGTGCTAACGTGTCATAGCAGAGCACACTGAAATGGCAAAGAGGGGACTGTCTGGGGCATCGTGAGTCCGTTTGCTAATGGTTATGGATTCTGCCGAAATGCTAATGTTTGCACTAAAGACCCTCTCAGCAATATTTTGCAGCCTGAATAACTCTTTATTTTGAACTGTTTAATTAGTTAATGAGGTTGGGGAGAAGTCCATCTTAGGGATCATTAGTTAAGGCTTTAAAATACGGAGACCGAAGAAAATTACTGTCTGAGGAAGTGGCAAAACTTCCCCACTTGTCAGCTAAACACGTAATTACACTAAGTGCAAGAGCTGCACTAGAATTTCTTGGTCTTGATGTCCAGTCCTGGGCCAGGCAAGGTACAGGTACATAACATGAGGCAGGTGCTTGTGACTTAGGAGTCCCCCATGCACCTCAAATCCATGGAGCAGTGACAATGCAGGGGGAAACAGCACAGCTCAGCAAGTAGAGCTGACGAGAGTGTTTCCTCTCTTAATGACCCCAAAGAGTCAATCTCCTCACAGGTGTTTAACCATCCCAATGTGTAGATTCAAGCATGTTTTTAACCAAAGGAAATGTTATGTTGCATTAACAGAGGGAGACAAAAATTGGGCGAGAAAGTTCTGATTAGTCAACCACAGCGTTTAATTTTCCTTAATAATACAAGTAGCAGAAACAATAAATAAACAAATAAATTTTACTAAAAGCATGTTTTCCATTTCTGCTCTTCACTTAGACCATTTTTTTTTTCTTATGGCACTATAAAAACGTGCCAGTTTTGTGAAGAAGGGTGGAAAGTAGAGACAGGGAGGTGAGTAACTCAACTCACCTTTGTGTTTTGATCTGAGCAGGAGATGTATCTAAACAAATGGTTATTTAGTCCCTAGAGATCTGTGTAGAGTTTATGCTTCAGGTTGGGCTGTTTATACCTGTAGAACTTCTTAATTATTAAATTTTTATAAACTATTTACAAGCAGAACTTTAATATAAATTGCAGAGCTAAACCCCATTACAAGAACAAACTGTACTGTTCCATGAGACCAGTTACTCCAGGAGTTTAATATAATACGAATCTGCAGTTTTTTCTAAAGCAACTAGTTTTAAACAGGTCTGCACTTAACACACAACCTCTTTGCTTTTGCTACCATAAGCTAAAACCACTCAACTGTGTACTGCTGCTTGTATGAACAGACACACAAACACACAGGTAGGTCTCCAAAAAGGGATTTACAGATAGGCCAGGTATTGTACCAGAGACAACACAAGAAGCAGGAGTTAACTAAACTCTGCTACTGTGAGGGCTGAGGAAGAAGGAATAATACTTGGCCAAAAACTCACTTGAAAACACAATGAAGCTTAGCTGGAAACAGACCCAAGGAAAAGAAGAAAGTGATTCAGGGGAAAAAAAATACAGAGCAGCTTGAAAAGAGCATTGCTAACACCAGCATTCTTGCACAACACAACTGCAGTGAGACTCAACACTGGGATTTCATTCAATGTCTTGTTTTCTCAAAACAGAATTGATGGGGGAATTAGCCTTTTGTCTATACCAGAATACAAAACTATTAAAGCAAAGGTCAAAAAAGGAACTAACAACTGCCTGTCACCTCTGTTTTACTAAAATCAGCTTACTACACGCCAAAGTTCCCCTTTCTTTTTGAAGTCTCATCCTTGTTTTGTTACCTAACTGAGATCTAAAAGCCTCACCATAAGCTCCTCTTCAGAGAATCAGAAAAATCTGGCCCCAGCCTACCATTCTTCCACTCCAGCTAAGGTGCATTTCACACAGAAACAAGAAAGCTTCAAACTTCACGGGAAAAACTATGTTTCTGGAAATAATGTTCACATTAGGCTGCTTTTTTGTCTCTTCTCTCTCAATTCCACTCTGAGTAGCTTACGGAAGCAAACTGATCCCAGCTTTCATATCTTCATACCTCCAGCTGTAGCCTCTGGTGTCTCTACCCTAAGTCTTACATTTCCATGATGTCATTTCTTATGCTACCTGTCCTTCCCAGAAAGCTGCTTCCTTAATAAAGTGACTAAGGGCAACACCTTTACAGTGCTGAAACAAATCAGGGAGTACCACTGTCCATTTTGGGGTTTTTTTCTCTCTCCAGCTGTCAGTAACTTTTCAGGAAAATACCTCCTTGCAGACCATTGGAAGAGTAAACACAACTAAGTAGTGAAAGGCCAGTTCATTACACTTGTGGGGATGAGGAGATGGAATGACTGCTCTATTGCAAATAATTTTCTTAACAGTTACAGCAAGTCAGGAGAAACAAAGGTATTTCTTGAGTTTTCAACACCACCAGAATAATCTCTCTATGGTACTTACCTTAAGGTTTGGGGCACTATATCAAAATCAAGTTTCCTTGCAGGCTAGTTGGAAGCAAGATCAACTAGCCCTGTTCACACCAAAGTGTTCTTTGGTTACAGCCCTAATGAAATAAGGCTGTTTTCAAAGGAAGCTCTTATTCAAAATTAAAACTGGAAGTAAATTCCACCCTGAAAGTATTTGTTTTCCCATACGTGCCTTTTTCTGTAGCTGCTTCATGCTCTTGTTTTTTGTTCTCTGGATCAAAATACAGCAACTGGAAAGATTAGCTGCCTTAGACAGGTTTCCACTTTGGGTTTGATGTGGGCTTGGTAACTATCCTCAGTCAGAGGAGATCTTTTTTCCTGCACTTTAGTTGCTGGACAGAGTTGTCTTAGATTTTTAACTACAATAGTTGTGTTTAATATTAACAACTAAACCAAACCCCAAAAAGGCTTGCTCTGTCCCCACAACTCACTCCTGATAAGTAGAACACATTTGATTGCCTATAACAGCAAAGTGCAGCACTTCGAGTACAACCCAGCAGAAACTGAATTACCCATTTAGTTGAAAAGTTTCAGGTAGTTTATAATACAGAAACAGAAAATGCTGTTTACATTTTAACAACTTCATTATGCTTTCAATGGCATTTGTGTCTGGGCATTTTGATCAGCACAGGGAGCTCATTAGGTACTGTGAGTAGCTGTATCTACAGAGAAGATGTTACGGGATTTGGAATAAAACCTGTTAAATTACTGCAATCCTTCTACAGTTTTCATTCAATTCTGAATGAAGCATTTTGTCTTCCACACAGCAAACCACAGATCTTTTACAAAACATGCCTCTACATTTTTTAGAAGACTATTTCTCCAACAAACTGGCAGGTAGCACCCCGTGAATAATTTCTTTTCAATTTGTCAGCTGAATTAAAACTAAGAAAAAAAAGAAAAAAGCCCCTCCAGTTCAAGCTGAACTGAATTTGAATGGGCTTCATTTTTATCTCATTGAGTCAACAAAATCCAGACTTCAAAGCAGCCCACACCATTTCACTTGACACAGATATTTCCATTGATAAAATGAAAGTCAGATATAACAAAGACTGAGACTTACTGTTTATTTTGCAGCCCAGAGAGAACATCTGGAGAGGAGGTAGAGAGTCTTAGTCCCACTTTCTCCCATGGAGGGTGCCGTCCATGTCCCACTTCTCCACACACACAGTGTATCATGGCCAAATACCTACACATAGAAAGATTGTTTTCACTTTGCTCAAATGATGATATTTAGTGACATTTTAACATTAAAATTTAAATATGGCTCAGAACAGGGCCAAGAAACAAGCTCTCCTAGTGATACCTTCAGTGCAGTTACAAAAGTCCTTCCCTTCTGTAATTCAGGTCTCTCTTTTCATAAAAAGGAAGCCCCCAAGAAAAGAGTAAAACCGAGGGAAACCCACACCCTCTTGTCCTCCAGCTCCTGAGGGCACTAATGAGCCTTAATTGCCCTGATGAGCCTCAGTTGGGGCTCCCAATCACTCTGCCCTTGCCCCTAATGGATGGATTGACTGCACTTGCAGGACAGCATGGCCCGTGAAGCAGAAGATAAGAGTGGGTGACACCATCATGGAAAATTAAGTTAAAATAACTGATGCCAGAATATTGTCAAAACAAATTTAAAAAGAAAAAAAAAAGTCTTTCACTCTACAGAGATTATATTCAGCAAGTTGCCCCTCTTCCATTTGATTAGGAAGTTTAAAAGGTCACAGCAGATCACAGAGTATTTGCAATCTGGAAATGAGTCTGCTTCCAGAGCACGGGGTTGAAATGTCTTGCTGAAGCAGCCTGTTCTTCTTGCACCTAAGACATTGCAACTGTAGGCTGACGCATGGAGTTTTATGTCTGCAAAGCATTTTCTGAGCTAGCATAATTATATTTGAAGTTGTAGCATGATATAAACTGCTTTTAAGCCCCATAAAAAGCTCGTGGTGGTCTGCACAACAAACCTCTCTAGTGCTGTAAACCAGGTATTAGCCAAGAAAAAATGTCTAGTTTTAACCTTTTCCATCAAATACTCAGAAATTTAATCAAAATCACCCACTTTTTTCCATATGCATTTTTAATGTCGAGGACACGTCACAAGTCATGGGAAAAAATTTGCTGCCACAATTCAACCAGCTCTGGTAAAGAGCTATTTCTCTAGGAACAAGGGCCCCAACAGTGCTGAAAAAAAACACCCCTAAATATAGCACGTGCAATAGTGAAATTTGCTCCTATTACTTCAGACTCCTGGGATCAAGATACCAAGTTAGTCATAAATGCTCTGTGACATTAAGTTTTCCAAAGATACCAAAGCCTTTGACTAGTAAACCATAAATTTATGAATGCCAGAAAACCCCAGTAGACAAAACTGAATCTATAGGTTAGCAGAGGCAATTCCAATGATATACTTCTATTAGCCCCTTACTGCTTCACAGCTCAGAAAGCAACGAGCATCCAAACTAAAGCAGTATCTCCACACCAGATAAGATTTTGTAGGGAATTGTATGAGCCTTACAAGAAAGAGGAATATAGATTACATAAAGCTCCACGTGAGAAACTGAACCATTCCTATCTTTTTTGCAACCATACAGTCTTGCTGCCAGTGGGAGTGCAAAATGCCAGGGTGCATTTCTCTCCATCCCAACTAGACAAGCCAAGCCTGTACTTGCAAAGATCTCTGAAGGTTTTCTGCATGAGACCCCCAGCAAACCCTGGGTCATTTTGGGGGGAAAAAACCCTCCCCAGGGCAAACTGTGGTGGGAGCTCACAGCCGGTAGCATGGCCTTCACATGTATGGATAACGATGCTCTGGAGGAACTGGACTACAGCCATAAAGAAAAGGGATTCTCACGAGGGAGATTATCTGTCCAAGGTCCCACTCTGCTCCTGTCACTGCTTCAAGAAAGAACCTCATGCCACAGCTTCCCAGGATCTACTCCGTGCCTTTGAAAGACTCCAAATAAAGATACTATCTGACCAGCAGTTAACAACCAGCTTGTTAGTTGATAGCCTGAGGGAATCTGAAGGTGTTTTATGCTCTAATACTCTCTTCATTAACTGTAGTAACAACCAATTTCAAGGTGATTATTGCTATTATAAGCTATGATCAATTTTTTAAACATGTTTCCATTTTTATCCAGCTTAAATCTGGTGCAGTAGAGCAAGGGGAGCAGCTGTGTTGAGAATTAGACTTTTCCCCAGATTAATATCTGATTTTCCATCAAAGAGAATACAGGACACATTCTGTTAGGTTTGTAATTGTTTCTACCATAAACCTTCACCACACTGAAATATGATCGCTAATAATTTTTAGTTTGAACTTCCTATACATAATCCATCTGACTAGATGGTCCTCAGCAAAAGCCGTTAAAGCAATTTGTTTCACTTACATAGAGGAATAAATCAGCGCTTAATTATCTGTGGTTTATTATTAACAGCACTGGTGAGCTGACCATATGCCATGACTTCATCTTTTCACACAGAAAAATGAGAGTATACTGATTGTTTTTATTATGTCTTTCAACACTCAGCCAGGGTTCCAATGAAATGAAGACTGAGAGTTTTGCAATGTTACTCAATGATAAATAATAATATCCTACAACTCTCTGCCCTGGCTTTTAGGATTCACCTTTATATGCTCTTTTACTGGAAGCACTTACTAACGTGTCTCACGGCAGAAGAAGATATAAATACACCTTAGATTGTTTCAAGGAGATAGATGATATGTAGCATAGTATATTTCTTCGTGGGCCTTCAAATATACTGGCTTCAAAACATGGCATATGTTCAACTCCAGAATATTTAAGAAACAGTGTGCATTTAATGTAAAGACCAGAAAGACACACCTTCCTGATTTTTTTAGACTTAATTGAGTCCATGCTGCAAACCCTTATGAAGTCAGTGCAGTACCAAATAACACAGAGTTTGATCCTCTGCCAGGACAGCCTTAAACTCTTTAGTAGACACAGCGGCAAAATAAAACTTTCTTGAAAACATTACAGATTGATGAACTGCTTTGGAACTGGCCCAGCTGCCCAGACTTTCTCCACTCCAGATAGACCCAAAATGAACCAAAGGTCTTTTTGAGATGCAAGCCTATGAACCATGGTGACAGACACGAGCACAGCCTCAATTCAGCCAATAGCAGGTGGTTTATATTTGTCAAAACAGGAGCAGAGAGCCTTCAAATTCAAAGGCAGCTGGGAAGTTGTTACCTCTTGGATAATGAAAAGACTCTCCTGTACCTGACATGTTTCTGGGGAGAGGTGGAGTTTAATACCCAGAGAGCCAGCAGATCCATTCTTGGATATATTTAACCAAAGATTTGGCTGGATGGTCACACTCAAAGAGTTGTAGTCAGTGATTTGATGTCCAAGGAGAGAACAGTGACAAAAGGTTGCTATTGTCAGCGACACAGACAGTGGGATCAAATACACCCTCAGCAGGTTTGATGATGACACCACACTGGAGGGGAGGGACAGCATCCAAAGGGACCTGGAAAGGCTTGAGAATGGGACCATGCAAACATCGTGGAGTTCAACAAGGCCAAGTACAAGGTCCCACACCTGGGCCAGGGCAATCCCAAGCACAAATACAGGCTGGGCAGAGAGTGGATTGAGAGCAGTCCTGAGAAGAAAGATTTGGAGGTGGTGGCAGACGATGTACACTTGCAGTCCAGAGGGACAACTGGATCCAGGGCTACATTCAAAGCAGTGGACAGCAGGTTGAGGAAAGTGATTCTGCCTTTCTCCTCTGCCCTTGTGAGACCTCACCTGCAGTGCTGCATCCAGCTCTGGGGTCCCAGCTGAGATGAGCCCAGAGGAGGCCACCAAGATGATCAAAGGGATGGAACACTTCTCCCATGAAGACAGACTGAGGGAGTTGGTGCTGTTCAGCCTGGAGAAAAGAAGGCTCTGGGAAGACCTTATAGCAGGCTTTCCAGTATCTAAAAGGGCTGCAAGAGAGGGACTTTTTACAAGGGCATGGATTGACAGGACAAGGTGGAATGGCTTTATACTGAAAGAGGGTAGGTTTATATTAGATGTTAGGAAGACATGCTTCACTGTGAGGGTGGTGAGGCCCTGGCACAGGTTGCCCAGAAGAGCTGTGGATGCCCCATTCCTCAAAGCGTTCAAGGCCAGGTTAGATGGTCCTCTGAGCAATCTAGCCTAGTGGAAAGGTTCCCTGCCCATGGAAATGGGGCTGGAACGAGATGAATTCCATCCCAGACCATTTTATGATTTAAAACCACAGGTAGACTTTAAGTGGAGGTCTCAGACATAGTGAGGAGACACAACGTGCCCACCAACCAAAAGAGTCAGAAAATTAGCAGGTACTAACACCAATGCAAGAGCCAACATCAAGAGGAATGGAAGCCACTAACTCCTTCAGCCTTCCCATCCCACAGCACAGAGAAGAAACTGCACCACTGCTACTAGATCATTCAATTGTGTCACCCAAATGAGTTCCTTAATATCCCTCTCCTGATGTGTGTTTCATGACTAAATTTCCCACACATTTGGAATTGTGCTGAGACCATCTGCTCTTTCCTCACAAGTGGAAGGTAATGACTTTGCTCAGCCTGACTCAGCACCCAAAGGAGTTGCTCTTCTTGTTAATACTGATGTGTTGTGTGGAGGGGAGGGAAGCTAGGCCAAAAATTAGGACTCATTTTACAGCTAAGGCTCTTGCTCCTCCAAAGGATTACTGATCTCTCCTTTCTCCCTCCCTGCAAGACCAGGCACTTGCTGATTGTCAGCTGACAGCCTCCCCAGAGGAGGGACCTCCAAACTTTCTTGGTTCTTTTCAGGTCTGAAGCAACCACTTTCCCTCTCCAGACAGGATTCTTTGACAGAAAAAAATTGTCTGAGGAGGAGTGAACATACCAAATTTCCTCTTACTTTATCAGGACTCTTAAACCCTCAGCTTCCAGTACTGTACTTTTAATCTACCTGTGGCCACAGGTTGGTTTTAGGCACAGAGCGCTGCAAAGGTGAGTGGCAAAGGGTTGTTCCAGCAACATGATGGAGACAGGAGATGAACAGTAGCTGGTCGTATCCTCCTCCCCATTCCTATAGTGTCACATTCAGATAAGGGACACCTTAGTTCTTCTCATCCTTGGGACAATCAAATAATCAGCCCATGCCGCCAAGAAGCCTTGAACCAGCCCTATTAAATCAGCATTGTAATCAGAATGTAGATAAACAGCCTTTGTGCATCAACATCCATAATCTCTGTTACCTATTTGCTGTCACAAGTTATTCATTTAAGGCTTCCATGGAGACTTCAAGAACCCCTTACAATTACTTGATTGCTTTTTTTTCCCCTCTTCTTAATTAACTCTGGAAAAACTCTCTGCTACTCAAGTAACTCCAGCCTTGTGACAAAGGGAGGAAAAGTTAGTCTTGTCTCCGGGCATGGCTTTATTTTTCAGACAGGAGGGGAAGAAGCCTCACAAACTCATGGCCTGAGTAACCACAGGTGTGAACTTAGAGGAGGCTGGTAACCCATCAATCCTTTCAGTTTTCTGAAAAGATTTCACTTGAAAGAAAGCCACAATCCAACACTTGTAAATAGTATTTTGAACACTGCAGTTCCTCCATGGACCTCAAAGGGCAAATTGAATGGAAATGACATATAGCACACCAAGGCATCATCCCCACAGCAAGCACCATAAAAATGGTTAGACTGAACAATAAACTGAGACTAGAACATCACATGCCTTCCCTCAAGTCACTGCAGCTCTGGGAAAAGCATCCAGTACCTGGACTCGAGCACATGTGCAACCTGAAACTGCAAGCTACAGCACTGATAGAAGTGAAATAACATCAGCTTAAAGAGAATGTCACTTGTAGGGGAAGATCCTCATTTTCCTAATTGGTCTGGATCAAGTCCTTAGATGCCTGGCCCTTTGTACCTGTTTTAATTACATTGCCTCTCACTATAGGTATTATGAATGAGATCTAAAGGTTGGATTTGTTCAGAAAAGAGGGAAGGGATCTATATTTGGCACAAAGAATCATTATCCAGTGTCAGGTGCGTGTATTTTTTAATATCATCTGAATGGAAATGAAAGGGTTGTTGCTTCCAAAAACTGTGCACTACCCATTATTGTTAAACACTTGCTGATCTTGTAATCATCACATTCATCAGTTGCTGGATGTCATCTCATATTTTCCATAGCTCTTGGCACCTCTGTGTGGTACTACCGATTAATGGCAGCAGCATGTTGACCTCCAGCTGCCAAGTGCTGCTGGCCAGCACCCTAAACTTTTGGGTGGTTCTTCACCCTGGCAGAAAGAACTGTTTCCAGTGTAATCAGGTCATCTATGAGCAAAGGAAAAAGAGAAATGGAGATCGTTAACACATACATCTATAGGAGTGATATATCAGCAGAGAAGAAGTGCCTGGGCCAGCCCCTCAGCTGGTGCAAATCACTCGATCATTGGAGAAGAGCACAAGGCTAGGAGATTCATAGCAGCCTAAGACCTGGTCTTAATTTTCCTCAGCCCTACTTCTATGATTTACGCTTGTGCTGAGCAAATGACACAGGGTGTCAAATGCTATCAAGCTCATTGATGCTGTAAACAAGAACTAAGTGTGCATAAAATACAAAGGCAGGGAAGAATCAGGCCCTGTGCATTCATTAACAGCCCCCTGGCTTCCCATGGGATACATTGCTCCTCACTTCCAAGTGAGGGAAACAGCTTTTTGTCAGCTCTCTTCCTACTGACAGACCCAGGCGAGTTTGAGTTTGTTTCTCCTCATCTTACCCCACAAGCTTCCTTCTTACCCCTTGCCCACAGAAAAGTATTTTACAAAGATACCTTCCAAATTTCCCCCTAAATGCAGCAGACTAAATCCTGTCCCCGTTTAAGCCTTCGCCACTGTCTGTGACCAGATTTCACTTGCCCCTGTACAGAGAGCACAGAGATGTGAAGATGGTATATCTTAGCAAAGTGTGCCCTGTGATCTATGTGGGCATCTCCCACCAAAAGGAAAACCATCTCTGGTTTTAGGCTTAAAATGCCTTACCTGGTATAATTCAGCTTGCCTACACTGAACTCCAGGTGTTTATCTGCTCCACATCAGACAGATTGAGTCCTTAGCACTCGTGTATCCACAAATTCCTCTCCCATTTCCAAACTATATTCTGATCAGCTTGTGTGGGGCTTTTTTCCTCATGTAGTAAAGCTTGCTGAAAGTGCCTCTGTTCCAGGGCGCTCTTTTGAAATATGTCTCAGCTTCCAAGGGTAATGAACTCTTTTATAATAAACGCCTCACTGTAATGTGAACAATACTTGGCTTCCAGGAACTGCCTTATAATTACACAGCTCAGTATTGCATGTCAGAGGTTTGCTTCATCTTTAATATTTTATGAAGAAATTCAGATTCTGACAGTAAAAGTATTTAACCCAGAGGACCTAGAACCCTGACTATTATTTTGCAAAGTAGCCATCCAGCTACACTTTTGTGCACCACCATTATCCCTGGTGCATACTCACACTCTTTGATACTCTCTAAGTAGACACAACCACATGCTGTCCAGATGGAAACCTGGCTGCATCATTACATTATATTGAAATAACCCAATACCACCTGTTTCTGCTGGGGTTCCTGCCAACATTTTCCCATAAAACATTTATTTTGCTAATATTTTAGTTGGTCACCACAGAAGGACACTTGAAGTTAAAGATTTACCATGTGTGCAGCCACGAGGAAAACCCTTAAAAAGAAAAGCAGCAAAGCTAAGGAATAGTTAATGCCTATTGTATAAAAGGTGGATGTTCACCTAGGCACTAGGTATTAACACTCTGCAGGGACCCAAAACCAAACACAGGTTTTTGGCAGTGTACATCAAGTGAATTATCTTAACTGTCTTGCTACTCACCTCTCATATAATTAAAGAAAAACTTTCATGTGTGGAGTGGGACTAATATACAATAACACTAATGAAAACTTTTTTTTTATTATTATTAATCTGCGATGTTATAAAACTCCCAGTCTCCTTCCTCTCCCCCTCTGCAGATAAAACAGCTTCTCCTCAGTGAGTCTGTATAAATGAGAAAGGCCTTACAATTCCCAGCCCGCTCAGGATGTTTGAAGTATTTATTATATACCTTCTACTACAGCAACAGGATTTTTTACTTAGAAAAGATATTTTTAGAGACATCTTACTTTAAAAAAAAAAAAGGCAATAACTACTGGATTTATCAAAGGCATTTCATAAGAATTTTCCCAGCATGTGGTCACTCAGATAAATCTTATACTTTTCAGCGTTGATCTCTGTTTGTAAAAAAAGTCCAAACGGTAGCTGAGCATAACAAAAAGATCTTTTTCTCAAATATAAATATTCTATTTGAAGAACATCAAAGGTTATTAACAACCCACTACTCCCAGTACATTTACTGGGTATCAATTATTACTGGTTAATTTTTAAAGCTGCTGTCCTCAGAAGGGAGAAATAACAATGCCATATAAAGTGACCAACAGAAACCCACACAGACCAGCAGTGTAGACAGAACACATGAATTATTTGGCAAATATAGGCACATCAGTAGAAAGAATGGATGCACCCCAAAAACAAAATCCACAAACAGAATAAACATGTACAAAGGAAGGCAGGAACCCCTAATTACAAGTGAGAATTTCTTCAGCCGTAAGAAAACTACTTTACACAAGGGGGAAAAGAGTTGGAAAAAATTAAAATGTGATGCTTTTTCTGGAAACTTTGATTGAATTTATTTAAGGTACCTCCAATTCCATTAAACTGCAAAACTAAGCAATAAAGATCCACCAGAAAAGAAAAACAGTAATTAAAAAGAAGAAGAGTATATAAAAACAGCTTCAAGTTCACTTGCTTGGATTTGTATTAAATATAGCCTGAGCCATTTTTATCATGTCTGAGAAACAGAATACTTTTATAGGTTGTAAAGGAACAGTATGAGAATTGAAAGGAAAGAGAAAGGGAGCAGTCATGAGTTTGGCCCCATTTTGTTCCTTTCTCCTTTTCATCTTCATTCCACATTCCATTCCCAATAAAATCCCCCATTTATAACCAAATCCCTGGCTGCTGGCACAAAAGTAATTTAAATTTTTGCCTATTTTTAAAAAGCCAACTTATAACCTGCAATCATTACAGTAATTGATTAAATATCACAAGCAAAGCAAAGTACCTCTTTGACAGCTTCTATTCATGGCCACATACCTTCCCTGCAGACAGGTAGTTAGATAATTAAGCAATCCATTTCGCTGCATATATGCTATATACAAAAGAAACTGACACACAATGAATCTTGCTAAGCTTTTGTTCAACATATGAAATACTGGATAATCACCTTTTTTATGAAAGCACTTGACCTTTAAATTGATATCCCCCCCAAAAAGATGGTAATCACTACTCAAAGAGATATTGAATGTGCCGCGGCTAATCCAGAAGATCATTGCCCATTAGTCATTATTAGATTTTTTGAATCTAAAGGTGAGCATTTGATTATAACAAAGAGAAAAAGAAAACACTATTTAGGTTGCTGTGAATGCCTATACTTTTCTCCTTGCAAATCACAGTGACAATCAGAGTTATAGACTGCCTGTAACATGAATATCATTTACGCATTTGATCCCTACTCAGAGAGCAGCTTTAAAAGCTTTGAGTGACAGAAAGCAAGATTATCAGTGACAGCGATTTTAAATATTACACATGTTGCCTGTATCACAAGTGTTTTTCTTTAGCAGCTGATGACTATTATATTCTTTTGTATAATACATTGGAAATACTTTGGGGATTTTTTTCCCTCTGTTTGGAAAAAAGTGTAACAAAAATGTTTAAATGCAAAGAAGAAACTGGACAGCCCTCTGAAAAACAAAAAAAAAGACACAAAATACTATTTTTTCCTCTTACTACATTTTAACTGTTGCCCTGTTCACCTTTTAGGTAACATCACTAATCACGTGCTCCATCCCAGAAACGCGATTTCAGCCACATGGTACAATGCTGGCTGGATGACCATGCTCAGAAGGAAGTGGCTATTGGGTCATGCTCTACCCAGGGGCTGGTGACAACTGGGTGGAACCTGTGTTGGTTCTCATCCTTATCACTGACCAGGGGGAGGTGATGGAGAGCACTCTCAGAAAGTTTGCAAAGACACCAGACTGGGGAATCCATTGATATACCTGCAGCTTGGGGATGCTCTCCAAAGG
This sequence comes from Campylorhamphus procurvoides, assembly GCA_013396655.1. NCBI lineage: Eukaryota > Metazoa > Chordata > Aves > Passeriformes > Dendrocolaptidae > Campylorhamphus > Campylorhamphus procurvoides. The sequence goes on along the minus strand of WBMV01003267.1, from coordinate 1,623,650 downwards.
CCAGAGGTACTTCTGTGAAATTCAGTGAGGACAAATGCCAAGTCCTGCCCCAAGAAAGCAAGCCCTGGACACAGTACAGGTTTGGGGCAGGCTGGCTCTGTAGAGAAGGGGGCCAGTACATGTTTTCCATAAGGTATATATATAATCAAGAGCAGATCAGAAACTGCATTCTTACAGTAAAAAGCTTCACCAAGCACAAAATTGAAAAATCTTTTTGAAGAAAACAAAAAAGACAACAGTATGTTTTTACACTTGTTTATTTTAAGCCTCTTAAATTTCATGGCTATTTCACCAAGCTACGTGTGACACATTACATATTGGGGTTTTGCATTAGAGGTTACATTTAGCACTCTTGGGCTTGAAGCAAAAATATTTTGGGAATTCTTTTCATGTAAGAAGACAACCTAGATAATATTAAAGGTCTGGCCTTCAGATCTGGTAAGCTGACATTTTCAAGCAGTCCCTTTCCAGTGAAATGCTCCCAGTATTCTTCATGACTGTTTTGCCAGTGTGGGTGCCCAGACACACATGTGCCAGTCAAACACATTTTCAGTCTGAACTTCTCCCACATTTACATGTCAGACCTGATACCTGCCTAATTACTGTCTGCAGGACACAGCACATTCAAATTTGACTCGATTTTTCCTTCAGGATCCATAAGCTGATTTCAGGATGTATTGAAATGTTCCCCACCAGGAATTCTCTCTTTGTTGGCTACATTGGGCACTGGCTTAAGCAGCCTCAACCAGAGCCAAATTCCTTCGTGTGTGTTGATGCAGTCCATCCCACCTTCCACCCTGCAATGCCTGAGTACCTTCTCCAGTGAGCAGGATTCAAAAAGCACACAGAGGGTTTTTTTTAATGTTAACCCAGAATTTTACTCCCTGCTTTTCACAAGAACTGACAATCATCAGATATACAAGTTTTCTAAATTAAGTCAATGCACTATTACCATGTAAGAGCAAAATCCAGTAAATTATTTAAGTAGAAACTGAATGCCTACAGAAAGAATTGTGTCTCCTAATCATACTGGGTATTTTCCCAATAGAGTTTAAGGTTCCCCCTTTTATCTAAAGCTCTACATCTGCATGTCTGTAAAACCTCCCCCAGTTGGAACAGCTCAGAAACTCTCTGGGAGCCTTAGGAAAAAAACAGCAGACATATTTTTCCACACTTGTAATGATAATTTGCTGCATGAAAGATAATCAATATCTACAGATCCAAAGAGCACCTGGCATCATTGTGCTACAGCTGTTAAGAGTTCACCTTCAGGATAAAGCCTAAGGTGAAAGACCTCACAATCACTCCAAAATGATAAATATTTGTTGCATCGCCGCTTTGCAGAACTAATCATTATGCCTATAATAATTACTCTGCTTTTGTCTCTCTTACTCCCTCCTGAGCAACAGGGATTTGTCCAGCCTTGCTCAGGCTTCTTGTCTACCTCCTCCTTTCCTGCTACTGTCCATGATGTCTTTTGTGATGTTTCCATAGAAAATTGCTGCCATATAAACCCAGGAACAGCTAACAAAGTGGTTTCTGTGAAACATCAAAAACTAAATCACTAATCTTATTTCATTTGTGATCCCATTGCACCAAGATCTCCATGATTAAAAAATTTGCCTTAGTAAATAACATCATCATTTATCTTTATTGAGGACATAACCCAAAAAGAGTAAAGTTTTCCCTCTTTCATACAAACGAAATATTAGCACCGCTATTATTTATTATTTGCTGTGGCCTGTGCTTCACAGTGCTAGACTTTACAAACAGGGCTGCTTTTGCTCAGAACAGGGCCAGAAGTTTTCGTCTGTAGGACAACATGAAAAGACCCTGGAGAGACAGTAGAGGTGTTTTGAAAATTTCCTTGTGAAAGAAAAGAGGAGAATCTGAAACAAGATTTTAATTTATTAATCCCTACAACAGATGATCCTGTATTTCTTCATTTTATCCATAATATTTAACTCTACTTATACTTCTCACCCACAGACTGTTCTTCCTTGAGACCCCACCTGAAGAACCTGCAGTCAAACTCCTTCCTGCCCATACCTACACAATGGAAACAAGAAATGCAGGCGTGTAAGTAATCACAGCAGAAGCCCCCATTAAATTCTTCTGAGAGAGCATCTCTGACGTTGAATGCACTCACAAATATGGGATTTTTTTCTGTTTAAGAAAATCAGCAGTATTGAAAGATAATAATGATGATTTAAATGAGAGCTACATATATCTAGGCATACATCTGGGTTTTTTTGACTGCACCTTTATCTACTGAAATATAAAACTACATGTCTGTTCTAGGCAGCAGTATGAAATGTAGTCATTTCCTCTTCAAAATCCTGAAAGAGTTCCCTTGCATTTAAAACGAAAATGAAATTGCCCTACCAGGTTAATTTATTCTTTACACAGGTTATTCAGGTGTCTGTTTGTAGGGAAAAATAGTAAACATAGATATATTTTGGTAATAAAACACTTGTAAAACTTAATTGAGATTACATGGAAGGAATCAGATCGAATAAAATCCTTTTATAAACTCCGATATCACTGTTGCTTTGATTTAAAATCAGATCTTCTGTGGCAAACATTTTCCTGTGTGTGCAGAAGGACTGATGATGATGTTAAGGAGAGGTTTGCCAAAATTAAGGAATGAAGTGTTGCACTCCAGATGCGTAAAACACTTTCATTTTCTTCCTACATCTAATTCACTATTCAATAAAAAATTGTCTTCCAAAAAAAAGGCTCCAAAAAAACCTTCAAATCCCAGATACGTATCTTTGAGTGGGCTGAATTCTTTTTTTGGAGATGCCCTTTCTCTTTGCACTGACTAGAGCAATTCAAAGCAAATTGCTTAGACAGCTTTTAAATAGCTAAAGCTGGAGCAATAAATCCCACCCAGAACTGAGGAAAAGGTCATACGCAACTAGCAACCAAAGACAGCAGCAACACCACTACAAATAAACACAATTTAAAAAAAATACATATATATAAAGAGGGAATGTCACTATACACTCTGCTTATATAGCCCCCAGGCTACTCCATTTCAGCATTTGAACCCAAAATGGATTGCTGCAGGAAATCTGAGTTTTGCAGTTGGACAACACAGGAAGAGAGCAAGGAGATCTTTTCAAAGGCAAAACCAGGAGTTAAATGTGCTTTTTTTCCCCACTGAAGAGCAGAGCTTTTTTTCCAAGAAGAGCAGAGCTTCTCACTGGGACTGAGAAAGGCTTGACTGGAGACATCCAACAGAGTGACTGCAGGGCCCAGTCCACCACAACACACACGCATGGAAAGCAGCAGAGATCAAGGGCATCCTTGTCCTCCTCTGGACAATAGTGAGCAAGTCATTCTTTTTAAATCCCTCTCAAAGGAGTCTGACAAAGGAAGTGTCTGAGACAGAGCTGGAAAACAAACTAGTCCTCCCCAGCCCAGCCACAAGGCTTGTTTACCAGATCATTGCCCTTCATCCTCCTCCACATCCTCCTCACTGGGTTACTTTTCTCATAATTACACTGGGAATTTCAATTCCAAACCATGGGAACACTGAAGGTGTGTCTGTGTGCATAAGTGCAACACTTGTACATCCAGTCCTGCACTAAAAACCCAGACAATGCCATGTCAGGATTGAGAGTTACCAAAAGGTACAGCTGCTTCAGTGGTAAATAATGCTGATATCCTCAACCTTGCTTTAGTAGCTCGGCTGATAAAGATCATTACTCTGGTTCCAGTGATCCAGTCCATAATTCCTTTCAGGACAACAGCAGCTAAGAAACAAAAGTAAAAAACATAAATACTCTAAAAACAGTTTCAGAGGACTGAAGGAAAGAGAAGTGACAATTTTATGTGCCTTCTCACCACCAGATTAATCAAACTTAGTAAAAAGAGACAACTACAGAAACACAACTTTTCCATCATGCTTTCAGGAAATAAACCTCAGAGAATAAGCTTAATTAAATCCAGAGCAGCAACTCATTATTATTATTATTATTTTGGTTATTATTATGATTTTATACTGCCTCTAAGAAACAGCAGCTGAGCTCACTGTGCCATTGTCAAAATCAATGCCATTCCCAGAATGCAGGATAGGGATGTAGGATTCAGTGCCCCATTCAATGATGCTCAGGGACACTGAGTAAAGCTTAATGCAATAAATAGTAGGCAAAGGACAGCTGAGAGTAGAGAAGTTCTGTAGGAAGTAGAGCAGGAAGCAGAGCAATTACAGGAAACGTTCTGGATACAATATGAAATATTTATCTTTCTGGTTCTTCTCATGTGTCCATATTGCTTCAGTAACCCAGAGCAGCACCTTTTGGTTTCAATGCTATTTAGAGCACAGTGATGAAAGCAGCTGGTGTAAACTCCACTGAAGCCTTGAAACACAGTTATCACATGTAAGCAGCTAAAAAATGTGGCACTTAAAAAAGAGGCACAGTAGGACAGTTAAAGGCACAGTATAACTAGCCATGGCTTGGAAACTGCTTCACGTCTGTGATCTCACTGGAGATATTAATGCAGCAATATTAATAATAGAGCCATTAGGAATTGCCAACTGGAAATGAACAGCCATGTGTTCTCCTGCTTCTGTCAGAGCAATCTCAGCCAAAGAAGGTCCTTTCCTGCTGCATGTACAGCCCTTGGCTGTAGATGGAAAAGCAGCCACACAGGATCTACTTTATGTGACCTTTATGAAGTATTTTGCTAATTTTACATTTTGTAGGGTCTTATCTAGCCCCTAAATGCTAATAGACAGTAGGTAATAGATGTAACATTACCAAAAGATATTGGAAAATAGAGACCCTTGGACATGTTTATAAATGTATTCTCATAAATACTTTAAAAGTCTTGGTCCTTGAACAAAAAGCCAAGGCATCTCCACATGTCAGTGTGCTCATATGTGTAGAATTTGAACTGACCTTACTACTACATACATATGAGCACATACCTAAGAGAGTCCCAGTTCTGACTCCACTATTTCCTTTAAACCACAGGGACAAATTCTTCCCTGGTATATTCAGGGCTGTAAAACTGAAGTGCCTCAGTCAACTATAGTGGCCACGTACCGTTGTCATTATCAGTACAATGAAGGCAAAAGATAAAGTGAAACATTAGAGAATTTATTAGTTTATTTATTGATGTGCTGCCTATGGGGCCGAGAACATCATGAGTGATTGAATGGAGTCAACACCTTTCCAAAACAGCATTGTTAAAGAGCCTACATCTGCAATACCAGACTAAAACAATCTCTCAAATAAATGTGGCCCTTGATCTAAAAAGGCACATTTCACATCCTATGAATCAATTGTCTTCACTCTCCAAACACAAATGACTGTGTCCTACACTGATTTACAGTAGTGTTAATCCAAAATAATGCCACCAAGTCGGTTGAGGTTCTCCAGATTTACACTGGTGTGAGCGAGCGAATTTGGCACCCAGTACCTATGGCTGTAGATCCTCAGCTGGTGGAGATCATCACCATTCTTTCAAGTCAATGCCTCTGAAATTAATGTAGTTATGCTGATTTACACCAGGTGAGGATCTGCCTTGTGGTTTCTGGCTTTAAATTCTCTTCCTGTCAAGCCGTCTCATTCCAAAATGGTTTCAATAGACAACTTCTAGCCAGAATTTCCTCTGCTATTTATAGGATTATCTCAAGAGTTTCTATGATAATCCCCATATTTCCATCTTTGTATCAGAGCCTATTCCAGGATTGTATTACAGCCAAACTATTCACATATCCAGATGACACCATTCCTTCCTCCTATTTTCCCTTCCCTATTTGGGGTGATTATACAGAGGGGAAATGTCTCTCATGGCCAGATCCTCAGCTGGCATAAATCAGCATAAAATTGACATTAGTGATTTACATCATTTAGCAATATAGAAGAAAAGACACCAAAAAAAATAAAAAAATCAGTTTTTACCAATGCACTTTAAAATTAATAACAGGTCTTTAAAATAATATTGAAAGAATATTAAAATGTAACCCATATGTACACCTTTGATGTGTGTTTTACTGCCTCAGCTAGGCATCATTTCCAGCTTGGAATGACAAAGCTTCTTGCTGTTTTGCTTTATAAAATCCTCAGCGATTCTTCCCCTAAATAGTCCATACTTATTCAACATACTTCACCTCAAGTAGTACTTAAAACACAACACCAAGGGCTTTCACAAACAAAACCCATTCTGCCGATTTCACACTTTCTTTTCATCCAGCAAAATGTTAAATTCAACCTGTTGAAATAGGTCAGGTTTAACAGAACTTAAGCTTGCTACACTGAAGTGCCACAGGGGATCTATAGACCTCCATTGTCATTCACACTCCAGAAATCTTGCAGTAAATAATTTACCATACAATTTGCCATTGATCCAGACAGACTTCTTTTATCTGTAATTTCCTAATGTCCCTGCTCACTTACAAATATTTTTATTCCTCTTTTGGAGAGCTAGATTTCCTCTATGCTGAGTCCTTGTAAACTAGCAGATACCTACTCACCTGTGATGCTCTACACAAAGATCTTAATTAATAAAACAATCCAGATCAGAAGAGAGCTGCACACACAGCAGAGAGAGTTGAAAAGTAGAATTCCCTGCGGGGACAGACTCGGAGCCTGTGAAACCCTTCGGAGAATCAAAGCAATCTCCATCACAAGCACATTTTCCTGGTACAGAAGTGCTTGCAGGAACTAGCAGTTTCTACAAGTATATAAGTAAAAACAAAAGAGGCAAAGCTGACTATTGTGATTTCCACTTGTTAGATTTGATGTTTTGACACAGTCTTCTGAGGGAGATCTCATAGCCAGTGGCAGAGACTACATATGTAGGAGAAGCTGCATATTACCAAGGGCAATATTGAATACAGGCTCTTCAATCCAGCTCTCAGAGGTCGACAAATGAAAGCCTTTCCTCCCCCTCCATCACCACACACACACTTCTTTTCCCCAGGGCTGAAAAGGCTGGAGTAAGATTAGGCACTCCTGGCCTGGAAATTAGTTGTTATATGTTTGTGGGGGTGAGGGGTTGGCAGAAGGGCAGATCTTATTTCAAATAAATATGTTTCCTCCTTTCATTTCCCTTCACCTTCCACGTGAGATAGCAAACCAGGATATCAGTATTCAAAGTCCATGTCAGAGATTTAATTTTGTACAGTTTATACTACTTGAAATCAGGTTATTGCTTTATCTTTATGGAGATGAACCCAAATTGAAAACAGAAACTGGAGTAACCATGTGGATGCCACACTCCCAACAGCAGGCATTTAAGTGAGAATAACATGTTTTCACACTCTTAGTTTCTTATTCAGCCTGAGGAGTGGCAAGTCAATATACACAGAAGTCCAGTGAGGCTGATGAGCAATGGCTGTTAAATTCCTATAGGAAAGGTAATCATGTTCCAATTTTCTGCTGCTCCAGCACAGGGGAAAATGCATTGCACTTACTGGGATAGAAGCCACTCATTCTGTTGACCTGATTGGAGTTAGACCAGGAATAATTTGGCTATAAACAATGAATGACACATAGCAGGATTATTTCAGGGTGTAACTTCTGGCTGCGGTTCCTTTCTAAAAAATCTGTGAGACTAGTCAATAACAAGGCTGCAAAATTCAATTTCATTTCAGATAAAGTAGTGACACACAACACTGTAGAGGATGTACATACTTTGTTTACAAGCTGCCACTCCTTAGATACTGTTATGTAGCTAGATCACTAATTTAGCTAATGGGATATTAAGGATCAAAGGTTTGGAATCAATAAAACTAATCCAATAAGGAAGATGGACAAGACTTAGGGTAATGTTACTATGCTGCTATCTAAAGTGTTTGAGTCAAAACAGCTTGCCAGGAAAGCGATCTACAGGAATCTCTGTGAATTACAACAAATGTAGCTTGGTAAGACTCTTGGCTGGAATTTGTGAAGTGTATGTAATTTTGATGTAACTTCTTATCTCTGAAAACACTGCGGGTAAAATCTTGATCCCACTTAAGTTAAACAGACGCTGACATCAGTGGAGTGAAGAATTCAACTCATGAAAAAGGCCAGAGCAATGCAGTTAAAATCCCATTCATCAAGTTCAAGAATCAAGTAAAAAGGTTTCTTTTCTCTGAATCCAAAGCTGTTCCTTGGAAATACACATTCAAGTGGCTATGACTAGGTAGACTAAGAATTCATTTTCTAGTACTCAGTGCATAATTCATAACAAATATTAAGTTTTAAGCTGGCTGTTTCTGCCTACTGGTGATGAAAAGCTGTCTACAAGTGTTCAGTTCCTGCCACTTATTCTGGCAGGAGGCAACTGCAGATGAAAAGTACATGGCATTGTTCCTGCTCTCTGACTGAATAAGCAGGTAAGAAACTTAACACAAAGCTTAAATCTAAATTAGGTCACCGGAATTGACCTCTCCATTCATTAAACACAGAGCCTGAGCTGAGATTTTTCGTTTTGGTACCCCAGGATTTCTAGAGGAGCTTAAGGAAAATTTTCTTCTGCTAATGNAAAAAAAAAAAAAAACTGTAGTGGACAGAACAACAGCAGAAGTGAATTCCAAAATTTACACTCCTGATTCTTAAACTCCATGCCCAAATGCATTTTACGTAGAGTCATTTATTTCTTCACACATGCACACAAAGATAACATGGAACAGGAGTTAAATACATTTTAACAGATATCCAACTCAAGACATTTAGAAGAATATTTGCACCATTTATCACAAGTGCACAGAAGAAATCACAGTCACCAAGGATGAACACAATCCTGCATTACCAACATCAGTCACTGCACCACAGGTGTACCAGGATTCTGCAAGATGCAGCATAAATCTTCCTTCTTCCTCAACTTTTCATGCTTGTAAGTCTAGCAGCAGTGAACCCCCAAAACATCTATTACTTGATTGGGGTTCTTCTGTCTCAGATTAGTGGTGTGGACTACTGAGAGTGTAGTAGGTTGCACCCAGGCTAAGGAAATTAGTCCATTAGCTCTGCAACAAATACATGTGTCTGTGTGTAGACAGGATCCTCATTAGGCAAGCTTTGAGATAAGCATTGAAGTTACTTCTGACTCCAAATTCATCCCCACATATGATTTAACCAAGAACATCCATCCCACCATATGCAACTCCTCAGACTACTCAGTTGCCTGTCCTAGTGGCCAGACAGTAACTGTGATCAACTGTGCCCATAATACTTTCCCTTAAACTTTCAAACCACCTATGTAACTGAGCAATACACAGAAAATTTGTTAATTATATGAATCTAAACTTTCTCATCTCTACCAATGTTAATTCTCTGACAGAGAAAAACACAATAACCCCACAATAACCACTGAAACATCCCAAGTATACCAAGGACAAGTGCATTTCCATTCTAGCAAAAGATGAACAATTTCATATTTAAAAGACTGAAATATCTGTAAATATGATGACCTGAAGAAGCAAAAGGGAAATTAGAAGGAATTTCTGTTATTTTACACTGGCATAGACATTAACATCAGAAGCATGCAGACATTAAGAAAACATACTCCAAATAGCAGGGTTTGATAGAAATAAATTGTGGCTCAAGCTTCTGGAAGCTGAAAGTAAAAGGTGTTCCTGTATCAATATGTAAAATGCTATGAAAAACAAAATACAAGACTTGACAAAACCACAAAGTGCCCAGAGGGATGTAAACACAAGGACACTAATTCTGGCCTGACTGCTTCATAAATGAAAAGGCTGAAGGTCTCTAATGCCACAGGCAGCAAAACCTGAGGGAGTCAAACAATAGCTCCAAACTGGCCAGAGGAAAGGGCTGGCTGGCTCGAACATCACCAATTTCTGCAGACTATGTGTTAATCCTAATTACACTTGGATTTCCCTTGTGAATTTCTCCTAACAAAGGGATCTTTGTGAACATCCAGTGGCTGAACTTCACGTCCAGGGTGTATCAGCCCGTGCCACGGGTGACATGACATCATTGCTAGAACCTGCATAAAAGCTGCATTACAAAGCTAGCAGCTATTCAAGAATTCCTGCAAAGGACGAATGGCACTGACATGCTAAGAAAAAGAATTTCTAAGCAGGAGCGGTCAGGAAATATTTTTTGTTCCAGTGCACTTTCTTACTTTTTTTTTCCTTTTTAATTTTCCATGGAAATGTAACAACCCACATGTTGGATTATTTTTCGTTAGGGTTTTTGTTTTTCACCACTGGTTTGATGAAAAGCCTTTTTCATTGAAGAAGACATGTCAGCTTTCTTGAAAAAAAAAATGACAAATTCAACTCGGAACACTGTATTTTTTAACATAATGCTATCTTGTGATCATCATCATAATATCTGATTACAAGTCTTAGGTAATCAAAGTACCATGGCATACATCTCAAATAATACAAGTGAATGCACAAAGTATTTTGTCTTTCTTAAATATTCCTGCAAATAGTACTCAATCACTCAAATGCGGGCACAACTTGAGCACAAAAAGGTGAATTTTTGGCTGCTATCAATCAGCACAATTCCAGAGAAGTTTATGGAGCTACACACGTTTAGACTAGATTAAAATCTGCCCTCAAGATTGAATCATATATGAACACAGGCAAATCAAAATATGTGCTCTTTTAATTCACTTACCCTGAAGAGAAAAAGTATTTCCTCCCTTTGATCATGTTAAGTGAATGTGGTCCAACAGAACAGAATACCGTGTTCTTCAGCAGAAAGTTTCACCCATTTAATAACTCTGGAATCAGAGCTGAAACTCTCTGCACACTCCAAAGTGGCCATTTTTAACCTTTCAGAGTAGCTGTGGGGTTGCCACATCAATACGCCCTTGTTACCCCTACAGAATGTAACCAAAGGAGAAGAAAAATAAAATAAACAGAGCACAGGCTGAAACAAAAGGCAGTTAAACACTCACTCTTCGGTTCTTGGCATTGCTGGGCTGGTCAGGAAATGAAACCATTGCTGCAGGAATTTGAAGGGGTGAATACACAGGGAAGGGGGTCAAGGTTTGGGGTGGCTTCCTCTCCCTCGGCACTGGGAAGCCAGAGCAACCTCATATCACTGCCCCAGCTCCGGATGCTGGGTAAGTGGCTGGTAATGGATGGAAGCATTAGAGAAAACAGCATTTCCTAGGGAACAACTAGAGAAAATACCACAAGGACATTGCTGCTTTGAGTGATCCACAGTTGTATTTTGTAGAAAAATTTCCAAGTGAAGGAAAGCTACCTCCTTATATTCCTTTTCTTTTAAGTACTTGCAATCAAGCATAAGATTGGGAAGATTCTGGGAAGGTTAATGTTGTAAGTCAACCACAGAAAAATTCACATATGCACACACGTACAACTCTAAATGAAACATGCTTAATGCCATAAAAAGATGAAAAAAATATTTCCTTATCTAGGATGAAATTATTCCCATAAATCTATGGGAACTAAGTCACATCATAATGAAAATGACTGGAGGAAATATGAAATACATTTATGCTGTATCACACACACCTGCTGAGCAGAGGCCCAAACACAAACTCACTTATTTCAATCATTTCCTTGGCCTTGATCCCACAGTGGGACTCAGTAGGACAGATATCTGTCAGCAGGTAAATGAGAGCTACACAACCCAGCACGACAGAGCCACTACAGTTTCCTCTTGCTCAGGCAGGCAAAGCTGCTTCCTATTAGTTGCCTCAACAGGTTACCTTACAAAATCTAACCATGTCTTAACTTCTGGAGCTGCAACAAACCTTCCTCATCTTCTACTCTGTTCTCAGTGTTGGCTTTGCAGGACCCTTTTTGCGAGGAACTCGGAGCAGGGCTGGAATGCCAAGTGGGTAAGTGGCACACAGTGTGTAACACAGGGCTGTGGGAGCTGCAGAATGCAAACCCAGCCACCTCATGTGGGCTGCCAGATTATTATTTGACACCCTAATGCCATTCCCCTCAAGCCTCCCAAGATGCTGAGAATAACTTCCATTCTGGATTCCTTCTTTTACTTTGAATTCATTCTGGATTTGTTCTTCATAGAGGCATGCAAGGGGAAGAAGAGAAACACCACCTTTTCCTTTTCCTCTCTGTTCATGCAACCTATTTCTGTTCTCTCCCTCAGGAAGGCCACGAGCTAGTCCTCCTTCCACTCCACTCCATCAGGTTCATCCAGCTCATCCAAAAGTCAGGAGATGTCATTTCCCTCTTATAGAGCTGCCCCACAGCCCCCACTGTCCAAGCAGCAAAATTTGCACAGCTTGATCAGGTCCTTTTTATATACTAAAATGACACCAAGAGGATACATTGGGATGTAATATCAAACAGGAACATTCTGTATTTATTAACACAAACTAAAATACCCCATCTGTAGAAATTACCCATTTCTTTGGCAATGGTGTCCCACTAATGCTTCTCCTTGTTTCTGTGGAAGAGCAGCAAATGAGTAATAGGAAAAGCACTTCATGGACATCACAGATCCCAAACACTGACAGCGAGAGACTGATTTAGCATTAGGTCTTATATGGTTAGAGAGAGGGTTAGTTTTGAAAGGAGGAAAAAGGCAATCTTGGACAGGCCCCACTGGTATAGATGGTTCAAATCCTTGTACTGCTACAGTTGACCAAAACACACTTCAGAAAAGTAATTTAATCACCCCCCATCTCAGTCACCCTGCTGTTACATAGAGATAACAATCCCTCCTATATCTGATCTTGATGGAGACTTATAAATGCTGCTATAATAAAGTCCAGACAGCCCTCTATGCATGTCTTGATTTATGTCCATATAGTAACCTATTTTCCCCTATGGGAAGTCTTGGCACTCTGGCAGACCTTGCCTTCAAAACACAAATCCAAAAAGTTCATCTAGATACTGAACTTCCAAACTGCAACAACTATCACTTACTTAAAGGCAGCCCTTACTGCACCTTCCTAGGAAAAGGATGCATATTCCCAAATAAGGTCCACCAGAAATCCCTATTACTAGCAGCAATATGGAATTCTGTTATATGAAAGTTTCCAAGCTATAAAAATTTGACAAAATATACATAGACACCTCTATAATCAGGAATTTTTCTGATCTTCTCTGTTTACTCTAGTTTTCCATGAGAAATCAATTACAAAGTAGAAGGCTTAGTGATGATTTTGACTGATCAGCTGGAGAAATTTAGATAAATTTGGCTTTTTGTGGACTGCAGCTGTTGTTCTTTTTCAGTGCCTTAATGTAATTAATCATTCCAATGTGTTGGCTTAGGAATGCTACTCCAGTTTTCCTCTACCTCCTATCATTAATCCTAACAGTATGAATCCAATTGCAAACGTTTGTTTCTTTTGTAGCATCCCACTTTTCTCCCCTTTGGTGGCTGCAGTGGTAGGGAGTTCCGGCGTGGAATCAGCTGCCATCTCTCTGCAGCCTTCACATGCTTTCTGCAACAAATGGAAGATTTTTCACGAGCTCTGCCAAAAGGTTTCTGGGAAGAACAGTGCCAAGGCAGGGCGTCCAACTCACGGCAGACACATTGGCTACGTGTTATGAATGACCCACAACATAAAGGAAAGAGAGCAAATCCAAACCTGGCAAGAAAAGTCATCCCCCCTCCTGTCTCCCCCCCAAAAATCAGCAAAACCCAAGCGAAACATCAACAACAAAATTTTAAGGCTCAATTAGAAAAAAAAGTGGGCTGAGAATCAAAAAACTACCAAACAAAATAGAATTTTAATGAACTTCTTCATAATTGAAGGTTTTAAGGAGGAAAGAATACCTGGTTAAATGACACTGCCTGGTCCAAATTCAGCAATAATTCATAATTAAAGATGATATCTAATGACCATCTAGACAAAGCTATAAAGAATAAAGGCAAAAACCCAACTCCGCCAAAAGAGTTTCTGTTACTATTTGATTTCCTGTTATGCAATTCATTACGTGGGTCACTGTGGGTCATTGCATGGTTTCATATCCATTTTAGAACCTCAGTTATCATTCTCATTACTGCATTTATCTCTCCGTGGAGGAAATGGGCTTTATTTTCTTTTCTGTGTGACTAGATAGTTACAACTAGTTGCTTACAAAACTTTCAGACTTGTTGTGTAATCACAAGCCAAATACTTGTGGTTTTTTTAAAACACTAGTCTAATATCCCCCAACCTGTAATCCCCATACATTAGCTAGAGTTTTTAGGTTTTCCAAGCAAAATTTGGGTCTAAATTGAGCACAGGAATACCTTGAAGACTGGGTAGGCTTAGTCTTCAAATCCCTTCCAAATTTCCCCATGAGATGGGGGGAAAGCCTTAAATGATTTTTCAAGTTTTCAAATTCAAGGCAAGGTTTGGACTTGGAAAGAACTTCATGTAGATTTAAAAATAGCTTAATAACTTTTTTTACTCGTTAACTTAATGAACTCGCACACTAATTCCCAAGAAGCAGGAATACAGACCCACTAAAGAAAGGCTGTTCTTGAGGTGTTACTGGCCCGGGCAGATGCAGGAGGAAAAGGAAATTTCATTAGAAAGTCTGAAGTTTTCTGAGCAGTTGTGAAAGCAGAAGTTCAGATACTTTGGATAAGATTCAGGTAAAAATTAATTAGGTGAGCTGTAGCACAGGAAAGAAAGCTCTCTTAGCATAAGCTAAGGGAGTGCTGTGAAGGAAACTGTTCCCCAGCTTTACCAGATCCTGGTATGGGCAAGTCCACCTTCCCATCTATTCATCCCAGCTGTACTTGGGCAGTGGGCATGTGAACTTCTGAGTGCTCAACACAGAGCACTGAAATCTTCCAGAATTCTCCTTCACCTTCCTGCTGCCTTTGATGATCCTCGTGGGTTTCTTCCAACTTAGGATATTCTATGATTTTATAAATCAGTACCTTCCAGGAAGCCTAGATCAAATAGTTTTAAATTCTTAAATCCACAGGTATCCATACATGGATTTCAGTCTTGGATCAGTGCTGCTATTAGCATCAGCTACTTTAATTTCCAAATAATAAAAAAGAATTTAAAAACTAAAAAAAAATCTCTGAGTAACAGGATGTGTGAAATCTGGTTTTCTCTGGGTTTGTTTCTCATGGTCAGGTTCCCTCGTGTTTAGGAATACGTCTGCTCTGATAAAAGTTGCTTCCAGTTTGGGGCATTATTAAAGGCTCTTTCATGTAGACCCTCTGGGATTTCATACAGCTTGAGCTCAAACCACAGCCTTTTCCCCAGTGGAGACACTTAGAAAGTCTCTTTCCTCCACCTCTCTGCCTTTTTTTTTTTGACAAAGGATGTTGGAATAACTTTGAGACCTCTGCCTGCCACATTTAATTGAAATTACCCACTAGATTTTCAACAGGAGGACAGCAAGAGATACATGTTCTGAGACAGCTAGTCTTAGATCTTCAGGTGAGGGCCAAGCTCTGCTCAGAGGCTGGCACTTTTCAGAAAGGTTTTCCTGCAAGACAAACTGGTCTTGGATCAGAGACCACAGCTGCACCCACTGCTCTCAACTAGCACCGAGACAGGCCCTGGGGAAAGCCTGGATCCTATGCAAACAGCCCTCCAAAGTGAACTGTGTTTGCTCAGTCCTCGGCCAGCTGAAATATCTCACTCCCACCACAAAGACTGCAGCAAGTGCACACACAAAGGTTCACAGCCCAGCTCACAGCTGGCAAGCTATTGCTCTCTACTTGCACTCAAAAGCCAGCCTTCCCTTTGAAAACAAAGGCTGCAGCTTCCCAGAAAAAATTGAAACCCATCAATGGGACTTCTGCCCGGGCAAGGACAGTAGGCTTGGTCCGTGCCCCATAGGTGAGTGATCCCACAGCAGCTCCCTTCCAGCATTCCTGTTTGCAAGGCACATGAGTATGAAATATGAAAACAAACCCTTGCAGCTGCTTTCTTCGTGTCCCCACTGCAGCTGCAGGGAGTGGCTTTTTCAGCTCTGTGTTGCTCTAAAAGCACTTCAAAAGGAGGCCAAAAGCAACTACATGCACTCTTGTTCATTTAAAATGTTCTCAGTGGCATTATCAATCATCAGCTGAGGAGGTGTACAGACTATCAGTCAGGCTGTGCCTTCTAGCTTAGTGCCTTCAGTCTAAGTACACACACCACTTAGTGCAGGATGTCTTTCCCCATGTGCTCTTATCCTAGATTCCATAAACTATTTTCCTTTTTCATTAGCATGAAATATTTCTAACCTGTGTTATTTAAAAATCTATATCTACAGGTTGGGGCTAAGTTGTTAATTGTACAAAGGAAAAGACTGATCACTGCATGCAAGAATTCAGCAGTAGGGCAAAGCTTTAGCAGTAGAATTATATGTCATTTACACATTCTTTGAGACCTTTTTATGTCACCACTGATATAAAGGCCATAACATACATAAATATGAATAGAATAAGAATTGGTCCCATGAAGTTCTTCCAAACAGATTCTTAACTGATGGATAGTGTCACTGGGACATACCAGGGATAGTGATTTCCAGGGATAGTGAGTCATGATGTTAGCTTATTTCTCTTCAGAATACAGAAAATCCAGCTATCAACCAACAGGAGACTTTTGCAGTAATAGAGAATATGCTGAATTTTAAGCCCGAATTTACTTTTTGGTTTCAAGAAGTCACTCAAAGCATATATTATATTAAGTACAAAATGCGGAGGGAGACAATACATGGAGTCTCAGCCTCAATCAGCACCAAAGTCAATACTAACCAAGGATCTCCACGACATTGCCAAAACAAACCGCTCCATGGCCAGAGAAGAAAGTGGTTGAGCATATTTGATACATTTGATAACCTCCCCAAACAACAGCACAAAAATGCACTGCTAAGGGTATTTTTATTCTCAGATGCAGAGTAATTGAAATACACAACCTTTGTTCAGCAGCGACCAGGGAGTATTCATTCAAAGGACTGTCTAAAACCAGAAAACTGCAGTAAGTTGGGATGTTTTCATCACTAGGGTCATTCCTGGTACTACTAACACCCTGAGTTTATTCCCCACATTGTTTTATGTTTAGGAGAAAAAGTACAGTAGGTTGAGAGAAGTGCTATGAAAAAGAAAACAACAAATCTAAAATCCAAGGAATAGTTGTTCTTCATATGACTGTACACATTCACTTGCAAATAAGAATAGTCAATACTCTGTGCTGTTTGCTACAAACTTGATACTAGTTGTTCTCTGTTTAAACTAGTTCTGCCAAGCAGTCAGGATGCAGAGCAAGTACTGCATGAACTAGACAACCAAATCTAAACACAGGTCACAAAAAGCTACTCATCAGAGTAGATATTTTGAATACAGTTCAGGATTTATTTCCTTAAATCACTGGATAAGTATTTGTAAATAAGGAACATGTTTGCAATTGTCAGAACCAGCTAAGAAATAGGAAGAGATCATTAAACCAAATAATTAACTAGAAAAAAATAAATTGATTGAGCAGCTCAGGTCATGACAAAGATGACCTTTACCTGTTCTGGGGTGGATTTGAGTTTTAAACCCTAAATAAAGGCTGCTTTGGTCCTTGCAGCTAGGAAAGAGAAGCACAAAGTCTCTAGACTGCTAATCATTCTTTGCTTCTGATTTGCTCTTTACTTCTAGAAAGTCACCGGACCTGTGCACATGTAGCCAACTCCACAGTGGATGTAGCAATGATTAGTCACCTGGCATAAGGACAGGGGTGAGTTTTATCTCATTAGTGTATGGAGATTGCTATGGGGAGAATGTGATATTACCATCAATGAAAACCACTGCTGCTTACTGTATTCAAAAAATACCTCTCAGTTACTAAATTACTGAGCAGAGTAAATAGTTCAGTGTGGCTTTAGATGTGTCTGCCAACAACTCAGTGCAGCCTGATTCTTATCATCAACCTGTCTTCCTCATGCAGGCTCTCCTTCTGTAAGCAAAGACAAGGGGGGGTATGCAAAAACTGTTAGGAACACAGTTTGCTGCATTCTTCGTCATGAATAACCTGTCTGAAAAATCCACTTTGTGTATTTTCAAAATCTCTTAGGGTTAACACATGGTTTGTTCCCCAAAGAACAGATGTGAATAAACCTCAGCCAACACAATGCTTATGAAAGGTTCATTTGAGCATCCTCCATTCAAGACCTGTGAAGTGCCTTGTAGACCATTTGTAGATCCTGAATGAATGACAATTTTGGGTTTCATGTTTAATTTTAATTTCTGACAGAACAGCAAAGAAAGCTGGGTACTAAACCTCATGTTTTCCTGAGGAAACAGCTACTTTTTGTAAGAAAAATGAGCCTCTGCCTACTAAGTACCACAGAAAATATCCAAAAACAGTGAAGAGGGAAAGGCACAACCGTGTGAACAGCTCTAACACTCTAGAGATTGACTAAGCGCATAGGGCTTCAGTAGTTCTACTTGGGAACACTGACATAATGCACACAGTTATGTATTTTATGTTTCGGAGGACTCTAAAAGATCCTAATACATACAAAATTAGATTTCCCTCCCCCCTTTCTTTTAGCTTTAAAAAACAATCAACCAATCTGCTCCATTCCTGCTGTAAGCAGTCATGTCTCCCTTTCTCTCATTCACTGTCCCTTTACAAAGGCACATGCAATATACAGGTATGGCTGTGAGTTGCAAAGCCTTCTAAACCAACAGTCTGGTTTAGCAGCCTCCTTTCCACCAATGCTCATTTTCAGCAAGATGAGATAAAGCAGAAGTAGATGGGCCACATCTGAACAACTCCCAGTGTTAAATGCAGATACTTCAGAAAGCTACACCCAAAAGAAAAAAAGAATAACACAAGGAAAAGAAAACACAGATGACCTTGTGAGAGCTCAGAAATAAACACAATGGAGGTGAGGGTTTACAGATGCTCTAACACAGTACGCTGGCACTGCACAGCCATGCCCTGTATCAGCACAGTCTGCCTTGATTTAAAAGCAGGCAATGTACATGTTGCCAGAGCAGAAAACGTCCTTTTTCATGGGAAAAGCAATTGTTGATGCTGGCAACTGACTGAGGCTTACAGCCAAGGGTTTAACATGGCAGCATTCTTCTGCCTTAAGTGGATTCTTGGACCCCTACTCTGTTGCAAAAGAGGTCCGTGTGGAATATGTGCTCTCCAGCCTAAAAATGGAGATCTCCTCCCTCCTCCATCATAGACAGGACCACAGACTCTTGCTTAGCTGCTCTAGCAGCTGGGCTACAGCATGGGTCCCTACCAGAATTTGATCACCTGAAATGAAAGTGTTAACGTGTACTTGGAAGCAAGGCTGGTATTTTGTTATCTTTTTGCAAAGTGAATTCTTTGTTATGAACCGAAGGCATTACAGGGAAGGAAAAGGCCACTTGGCCTAATAAACTTTCCCCCTTTGGGGTTAGCTGAACACCACCTCCTTCAATCCCCCCCTCTCTCTGTAGAAATAAAATATGTCTCCTTTCCTCCTGAACTCATTTATAAAAGCTTGATTTAAAGACCTAACTTGGCAACGTGTTCCATATGTCTGTTATTCTAGGAGTTTGCAGGCAATGGGCCAAAGGCAGAGCGCGTGCGATGGGCACAATCCTCCCCTCTTGCTACAGGAGTTGTACCCCCTTTGCCTGGGTTTAATTTGCTCCAGCTTGCCTATGGTTACAGAAGAGGGTAGGGGCTGAGGAAAGCTGAGTTGCATTCCCAGCTCTGCCAGAGGTTTGCCGCGAGACCTGAGGGAAAACAATCTCTTGGCTTTGTTCTGCCTCAGTTTACACAGGCTGTAAACTACTCATCCCCTCCGAGGGAGCTCTGGGAAGCTGAATTAATAATGGCAACTACTAAGTCGTTCAGAACACAGGCAAAAAATACCATGCATGCTGTAAGCAGAGGGGCAGTATCAAAACCAGGACAGCTACATGAGAAATCCTGCCTTGCAGAGACTTATTAAAAAGGGGGGAACTATTTAAATTCAGATCAAGCTCTGTACCAAATTCTGCAGACTCTAACTTTACAAGTACAAACTGTTCCACTGAAATCTAAGAGAATATTCGCATGAATAATATGCATGAAGGTGTTTACAGGGACAGGCTCTGTATGACAGGTCCTGACTACCAAGAAGAGCAATTACAGAAATCAAGTTGGTGGGATCAGATCCTGAGAAGCAAACTGGGTAGCAGCATGTTTACTAGTAGCTTTTTGGTCCTCTGATTATTGCAGAAAGCAGAGCAGCTAAAAACTTCACTGCGAGGAATCTCAGAATCAGACAGGACTGATTCTTTCCCGCAGCTTATCAATTCAGATGATGCTCTTTTATAAATGATTTCTTGCAGAAGAGTGAAACTGTTCTGATGCTGCATTTATACCAGAGCCAGCTCCTTTTTTCACTAAGAACAAGAGACACCTCAGATTCGGCCCCCTTGCTGTGAAGAGGCCATCCAGAGAGCAGCAACTGTACCAAGTAGCATCCTCTTGGTGACCCCAAGTTCTGTAGCCCCCTTTTACAGAGCCACCAACACAAACCCTTGCCTTGAAAAAGCTAAACATCACCACCATGGACAAAGGATCAGGCCCCAAATCTCATAACCTCACAGATGGCTCCAAGCATAGGAAAAAAATGAAAAAAATATTAAGAGCTCTGCCCAAGTACAAGTTTGCTTTGCCCCTCCACGTAAGAGAAAGAATGTTTGCCCAGGTCCAGCACTGCTGTGTTTTGCATACCGTGCCCTGCCTCCCCGTGCAGGGGGACCACATCCATCATTGCTGCTTGCTTTGGCAGCACCCTGCCTCAGGTGCTGGGATTTCTCTGGTCTGCCTGCCGGCACCAGCGAGCGGCAAAGCGGTGCTTGGAGAACGCCACCCCGCTCGCTGTCACGTCCATCCGCCGTGTGGTGAAGCCAAGCCCGTTGTGAATGGACTAAAAATCATCTCAACTGTCAGCAGGAGGATTTACACAACTTGCTTCTCTCCCTCAAAGAGTGATTGCAGCGTGAAAACACGCTGTTCAGCCGGTAGCGGCGTTAGCTGTTTTCAAACAGTAAGCTGGGGGAAGCTGGAGGGGAGTTTTAAAGTAAAAAGTCCTATAAAGAATTTCTTTTAGGCGAAGCCAAATAGATGTTTACTGTGAATCCAATAGACCAGCTTTCCCACTATTCTTTCTTTCTTGCATCCCCCTGCCCCCCAGCAGAACTCTCTCCCCGTAGGTTGCAGGTATTAGACCCTGCACACCTCCAGCAGCTGCAGCTGCCCATCACCGGCGGTCTCAGACTGCCCTCTACAGTCTGCTCAGCCGACCTGCTCTGCAGCTAAAGACCTGCCGAATGTGTCAGAACTTGTGACATACTAAAGATACCAGAGTGTCACATATCAGGCAGATAAGCCAGTAATAGTGAGGCATCCGCTCGGGGAAACGGATGGCTCAGGGGGCGTCTCTCCACTAGGACTTCTCCAGTACAGGAGACGATCTTGTGATCATTATTCACTACTGTTTCTTCCACTGACTGATTCCTCCTTTGCCCTTAGAAAGGTTGGGGAACAGAGTGCAAATCACAGCTGACCTCAGCAAAGAAAAACTCCCCCAGAAGAAAAGAGTCACCTCCTCACCACCCACTCCCACCTCTGCCCCCTCTCTGACATGTCTTCTTCCCCACCTGCCTTGGGCACAAGTACAGTTCATATTTTTCAAGCAAGTGTTTCTTCCATCTCTAATTACACCCCCAAACATCTTCAGCATAAAGTTGGCATTTCAGAGACGGAAAATGTTTGCCTTGACCTTTAACACTGGTGACTCTCAGAAGTTATTACCATGTCCCCTGGTATTCCTTCTTCCTCCATGCTTTCTCTCTGTAGCATCAGGTTATTACTAGGTAGCAAAGAGGTATGGTGGCAGATAAGAGGAAAGATGCCTGTTGATTTTTCCATTTTAAAGAAGAAGGGGGAAAGACCACGTATCCTGCAAAACAGATTTATTGCAGGCAGCAAAATGTTCCATAATCGGTAGTTGTGGAAATATAGTGACAAGAAAAGCCTGTAAAACCAAGCCCAGATCTCACAGGCCATAGGCGAAAGAAGAAAAAAACAAAAAATAACACGTGCATGTGCATTTATGTGTGTATAAATATACACACCATGTCTTCATTAAACCCAGATAAAGTTTGTACACCTTCCCCATGGTGGTTGGCAAGAGCTTGTGTCCCAGAAGAATGGCTTTAATCTCATTTCAGACTCAATAATATAGTGCCAGATGTTCTTGGAAATCTATTTTGCCCCTGTACATTGTGCAATTAACCTTTCGGTTTCCCAGAGATCAAATTAGAGCTGTGGAAATGTTTCCAAACCTCTCTCATAACGAGAGAAGCATGGGGTGTTTGAACCAACTGCTGAGCTATTTTCCCAGCCCTCTGCTCCTTTGGATGTGCCAGGAAGGATGTCAGGCCAGCTAGAGATGTCATTGTTTCCCTTGCAGGGGGGAAAAATATAAATAGCCCAAGCTAAAAGTATTTATCAAGTTTCTGAGTTCAGAGTTTGATATAAGAAGTGCAACTTAAAGGATTCTGTTTCCTTTGATTACAGAAATTTCCAATAAGTCATGGATATGTTTTTCCAGAAATGGAAAGCACAGCATTTCATCCAGGGACATTTTTTATACTCATGGCCGTGTGTGGCACTCACAGGCAGAGATGCTGCTAAGCCCATGGCAAACAAATGGACAACTGGTCCAACTTGCAGATTTCTCTGTCTGCGCAAAACTCTGCTCATACTGGGTCACATAGGACCAGTCCCACACTGTCACATCTAAGACCAGTGTCTAACTTGGGACAAGTAATTTGTCACATCTATGACCCCAGCCAAGGTGCAGAGTTGCAGCTTCTTTACCTGTCCTGTTCATTCACACCCACTCAGTCTGAGTGGACTTTGGTCTAACTGCATTCTGATTTCAGTTTTACTCTGGCCCTTTTCAGCTCTGGAGTCACACTTAGGTGCTTCTGCGTCCTTTCTGACCATGAAATTATAAGTAAGCTGCTAGAAATGATAAATGTAAATGGGTTCAAAATTAAGTACAACAAATCTTCCTACAGTGCCCAGGAGCAAACACTGAACCGGAGATATGAGAGATTTAAAAGACCTCTAACAAGTACCTCTTAGGCAACCCAATGCATTAAATCTCTCTATCATCTCCTTAATTCCATCATCTGGCATTTGCAGCCAGCCACAGGAAAAGCCAGAAAGCAAACAGAAAAGTAGCAGTAGCTCAAGAGCACATAAAAGGTTGCTCGGTCTCAGGGTTTTATTTACTCACAGGTATTGACAGGATGTACCCTGTAGCTTGAGACAGGAAAAGTGTTTGTTTGTGTTAGCAAATATCTGTTGGTACTAAAATATTGACATAGCAGAACCTTAGTGTTTTAATTCAAAACTTTCACTGTAGGACACATCAATAGAACATGATCTATGCAGTAAGTATAAAGACAGAATTTTAAATTTAGCTCAAACCCACAGTGAGCTAGATAAAATAGAAGAGCCTGAGCAGGAGAAAACTTTAATTTTTCAATTACAAGATGGCTTTCGGGCATGTGTGCCCCTGTTTATTTATGAAGCTGCTACTATTGTTTTAATGTAAACAGGATTCAAAGTCCGCTAGCAGAGAGGAGGGGCCAGTCAAAATGATTTGAAAGAAAGCTCCTTAGAAAAGTGCTGCTCTATTCATGGAAGCGGTTCCTGGATCATGACTGAAGCGCTATTGAAGACATAAACAAATGTTTTTATTACAAGATGATAAAAGGGTTTGAATAGAAAAGCTGGCCTGATATGAAAACAAACTTTCACATATAAGGGCTTTTGATACACATGATTTACTCTGATGACAACAGGCCGCGCTGAGAAGTGTTGAAAGCTTATTAATATTATACAAAAGACTTTTGTTTATCGCTTGCTGGCCTGCATGGGAGTTGCAACAAGCAAGCAGCAACATGGCTGGTGCCCTGTCTTCAGAGCTGCACAACGAGGGAAGACTTAGAAAATATTGCGGGAGCAAACAACTGAAATAAAGCCCTCTTTCAAAGTCAAAGGATAACGATGCTAACGATACAAACACAGCTCAGAGGTTTGGCGCTTTGAAGGTTCAAGTTCATCGGCCCCCAAAAGATTCAATTTTCATTTCAACCACCGAAGAAACGTTGCATTTCTCAGTGTGGAGCCCAGCTGTATTGATTTCCTGCTGCACACTCCTTTTTTCCCACCTCATGCTGGTGAGGCAGAATTCAGTACCAAGCGATTTTCATTTAAGAGCCCAAAGAGCTCAGTTTTAACTGAATGAGAATTAAGCTACTGCAGGGAGGACATAACACGAGCCTCCATGTCCAAAATGGAGAGGTCTCTAGGATGTCTATGCCTGTCCCACAAATATCCCAGGCTGAGGGTCTCATGGGCTAAAAATCCCAAATAGGCACACAAAAAGGATGGTGTCATGGTGTATGCCATCCTAACTCTGGCCTTGGGCTTGTTTTCATCCATCGCCTACAAATACAACTTGTAGGAAGGGGCAACAATTACATTTCTATTAGAAGGGGTGAGGAAAGAAAAAACATTTCTAGGACCAAGGGCCTCCATTTGCATTTTGATTACTGTAAAATATTATTAATCAAACTCTACAAACTCCTCAGTTCCTATGGGAGAACGACACCAGCCTACACACTGCAGTGCTCACTGCAAACCTCAAAGCCACTTGAAATTAATCTCCTTTTATATTTGATAAAGCCCTCAATAGGAATAGGAAGCCTTCTGTCAACAACAGCATTGGTAATAAAGCACAGCTTTACTTCCCCACTCCTTTCCCAGATGGGCAGCATTCAACCAGCAATATCAAGCACTGGAAATCCTCATGCTGGTACCAACACTGCTTATGCTCAGACAAATAGGAAGGATATTCATTGCCCCTCTTTTTGGCCTGCCAAAGAGGATCCCCAGTTCAGGGCTTTTAGTGCACTTTCCTGAGCTCAAGGACTCGCAATGTTTAGACACAGAGTATTAGTCACAGCAGCAATTTAGCAATGAATTATTTCTTTTCCTGATGGATACAGTCATATGCAAGGCTTTAAAGGAGGAGGGGGGAAAAATCAGTAAATAAAAACAATCTTGAAACAGTCACTGTTTTCACTAAAAGCTTTGAGTTCCATTTTTTTCAGCAAATCTTCCAAAAGGCTGCCTAATACAAGACACCAGCTCTCTTGGCCAGGCTTCTGGCAGGTTTGCCACCTAATTCTACCAGAGGCATCAACAAGGCCACCAGCTGAAGCCAGCCCTTGAAACATCTCCCAGCTAAAGCACTGGACCCAAGGCCATGCTGCCAGCCAGCACTATCCAAGCCACCCCTGAGGGACTTGGAGCCACACCTCAAGGGAAGCCAAGATGCCTACAGTGTGAAAGCTAAGCTGCCCTTGTTCAAATAAGAGCTGAGACATGGCAAAACACTAGCAGGCTTTCACAAATCTTTTCTGTTCACAGCCCATAAAATTATGCTGTTCTGTGACTAAAATGAGATACTTTTGCTAATGCAACAAATACATCAACTTTTAAGAGTATTATAACCATTTCAAAGGGAGAAGAGGAGAACAAATAATTCAAAAAGACAGAAAACTATCACATTCTGTGTAAAATGTGAAAAAATATTGTGTGTCTGGCCACTGCTATATCCTGTCATGCAAGAAGGCCAAACTGGATTTTATAGGTGATCTCCTGCCCAAAACTGCCCTGTCAGGGGAAACCATGTCTCTGTCTTCCAGCTGGCACAGATGTAGCAATAAAGAAAGCAGGAGAGGCTCAGAACTTGCCAGAAAGATGGTGGACCTGATTAACTGAAGATACAGAGCTATAAATGGCATGTAAATGATTCTTCCGAAATGCCATGACACTAAAATTGGTTAGATTGTTTGGAAGCTGAGATACTTCCATTAAGAGCTGGACCCAAAACCAGAATGATATCTATTACTTTCAGTGGACCCTAGGCCATCTAAAGAGTCCTCATCCATAAATAGAGTGCAAGTGAGTTTAATTACAAGATTTCCCCATCTTCTTGAGAAATATATAATTGTGCAAGGATCCAAGACACCCAACTGATTCATCCTATGCGAGGATCCTCTCAGTATATCACACTGGTTTTCAAAGCTACTAGAAAAATTGAAAACAAATACTGTCAAGTTGAAATACTCCTTGTACTAAGAAATGCAAGTTCTTTTGAGAAATCCCAGCTTGATCAGGTCAGAGTCACCTCAGACAGCATATACAATGGAGATATATTTGCAGATATATTCAGAGTACAACAGAAAAGCCCCATGGTCCTTCTCCTTACACAGGAAATTATTAAAATGTGGAACAAATTATTTCTATGCAAATTTATATAAAAACCTTAAAGGATAGTCTAGAGAGAAGAAAGGAGGAAAAAAGAACACCCATTTCCACATGCTTCAATCCTAGGGCCACTGGAATAACATTAAGCATCCTGTTTTATCACTCTGGAAGGGATAGGGACATCCAGCACAGCAGATAAGCTTGGTAGTGATATTTTAAAGCATTGCTGCTAAATTCATCAAGATTCAGCTTCTAGACCTGTACATCTTAGAGTTGCTATCTGTCCTTAATTAACAATTAACAATTGTAATTAACAGTTTCCCTCCATGAATTAGGCCTGGTTTTTTATTTTTACACAGATGGATTACACAGGCATCACCTAACATTACAATTATTTATATCCTGGTAATTCAAACAGTTTCAGTTTGACTGGAGCTGGTTAGTAGTATATCTTTGTAAGTGTTTGACATTGGAAGACTGACCAGTTTTGACTGGATGCAGATACTCAGATAAAAGATCTGAAATATCCTCCCTTTGAATAACTTTTGATATTCATTTAAATTTGCTATTGCTGGGAATATTTGGCCAAATTCATCTCCTGGTAGGAAAAGCCTTCTGAAAAAGGGCATAAACTAATGCAATTTGTGAATTCAGATAAGTATTTGTATATTATTTTTCTGACTTTATTATACTCTTAAGGATGTTATTATTTGTCCTGGTCTGATTATAAAGAAGTTCTGCAACCTCAGAGGAAAAGGAAATAAGGATAAAATGCTTGCATCAACTACAATAATTCAATAAACTAGAAGACTCAACTGGTATTTTATCAACTTGCTTTCTGTTGCCATATTTTTTCCTTTGTGTTTCACAATGCCAACTGAAAATAAACTGTAACTATGTAATGAAGAAACATAAGTACAAACAGCTCTTGTTTATCCACAGATCAAGTCTCCAGACAGGGGCCATGAAAGTAGAGATGCTATAGGTGGTTCCTCAAGAGCTGAACTCAGCCTGAAAGCACTCACAGACAAAATTTACCAGCTGAGGATCTCTGCAGGTTGCCTCGATGATACTCCTCTTCTCAGTGACATTGTTGCTCTAAATATATTGCATTGATGTAGGTTATTGCAGTTCTCCCCTGCCCACTCTTTCTCCTAACCAAGAAGTTAAGCTCACCTTGCTGGAATTGAATTTACAAACAAAGAAACCAACCATAAAGATTTAAGCCATGCTGCCAGGAGCATCCTAGACTAGACCCCTGAGGGCAGGCCCAAAAGAAGAGAATGACGCTGCTCTTGTTTAGTTGTGGTTGAAAAACCCTGCTTGCCTCCAGCTGCACAAGCAGCACAATCTCTTCACACAAGACCCAAGCCCAGAACTAAAAACTGGCTCCAGCAGGAACACTGTTAAGGTCAGCCCTAAAAGCCATGAATCTTAATTAAATATGTTCTGGGCTCAAAACATAAATGTGGAAGCTCATCCTTCTATGACTTTCTACTCCTTTCCAAAGAACCACTTGAGTATTTGTTATGCTTCCTTTGTATTTGTCCTGGGATGGCAGGTTACCAAATTCTCATCCACTTCCTGAGCAAGAGCATCCGCATCCTAATTAAGACAAATGTAGTTTCTTTATCTCAGTAAAACACAAACAGCCACATCTCTTCAGGACAATGCAGTAATTTTATTTCTAGCATATACCCCACAGATTGGATTCTGACCTGAAGCAGCACTACCCTTCTCATTGGTGGTACTCCAGCTGGTACCTGAGCTTGTTACTCACTGAAGAAAGCCAGAGCCCAAGTACACAGTATAAATTTGTATATTGCACCAATTCTGCATGAGCATTGTCAATCTACAGTGACTAGGAATGTAGCCCAATATTCACCAGTTACTTACTGGGAGTCGAAGAGCCTCGTAGAGGTGGGAGAAGTCAGAGCTTTGCAAGAGTCCTGACCATTTTATCAAGCCAACATTGCAGCATGACTGGCTTTCAAAAACTATCACAGTGCCTCAGCCTGGTACAGTGAACTGTGTGAACATGGCTCCTCTTGAACATCAGTCACTGTGTCAACTCTTGGGATTCAGGAGAGAATTTGGCAAAGCCACCACAAGCTTGGTGTATCCACACTGTGGACAAACACACAAAGCCTCTGCCTAAGGTCCACCTAGAACTGGTGCCTGAAACAGGGCTTATGCCAAAGACATTTTGACAGTTCAGTCTAAATAGAGAGCTTATGTAGAACTATGAGTTCATTAAGAATTATAATCTCTATTAGGGAATAAATAACATGAAGAGGTCTGTGTTACCACCAAATTAAACTAGTAAAAGAGACTAAAAAACTAAATCTTCTTACACTGTAAATTTATATAAATGAAAAGCAATGCCTTGACTTCCCACCAAGACCCACTGGTACCACCGGCTCATGTTTCCAGCATCATCTAGTGAGTGCAGAACAGGAATCATCTTCTACTCAAAAACACACAAGTGCTGAGCATTCACTCTGAAAATAAACAAACCCCTTCAAGAAGGACCATTTGAAAGTTAAGCCATAGTCATTGCTGAAAAGATAGCCCTTATAGTTAGGAAAGTTGCTGCTTTCTTCTTGAAAAGGACATAACCTTATCTGTCTCGACAGTGATGTAACCTTCCTTTGACATGTCAACCTGGCAGTAGACAAGGGGAACCCACGAACTTTAAGAAACTGTATCTTTTAGAGCTTGAACAACAAACTGCACTTCTTGCAAGACTTCAGCTGCAAAGTGTTAATTATATCATCTTTGCATACGCCATTATTAGGACTGCAGGGTACTCAATTAGCTCTTTTTTCCTTTTTATTTAATGACATTAGAGTATGATTGGTAACACAGACATCCCCACTGGCTGCATGGGTTGCACTTATGCCGCATGAAAACCAGAAAATTTGTAACATAAAATCTGGCCCTTTGCCAGATTTCTACAGGGCATTTGTAACAAACTGGTGAAGCTCATTAAAACAAAAAAAAGAGAGAAACCTATAACCATTAAAAGTCCATTAAGCAGCATGTCATTTTGTAAAGCTAAATAGCCCACAGTAATCAAAAGCATATGAACCCCAGCTGGGTTACCCAGCAAATTGTTTCGATTTAGGGGGGAGAATTCATCAAGAAAGATTGTTCCTAGGATTGGGTTGATTTTTCTCCTTCAGTTGCTGGCTCCGTGTCCCATTATAATTACAGTGATTGATGCACCTTGCAGACAAAGGTGAAGAGTGACCAGAATAGCCTGAACATCTGCTCGATGCAGGCCACCACTAATGTGGAACCTCTGCAGAAATGTATGTCTCTTATAGCCAAGCAGGTACACAAAGCTACTTCTTTCCCATTTTCCTCCTCTTCTAAGTTCCACAGGAGTTAAGAATTGGTTTTGCCCATCCCTGTTCCCTGTGGAAAATGAGAGAAGTCATTTCCATCACAGTTAAGGTATGAAGAAGTCATTCACTGAGGGGTTGTCAACCAAGAAAAGCAAAACATGGCTAAACAAAGAGTGGAGGAGTCTCTAGTGAAGTTAAGAACCATGCACCTCCTCTTCCACTGCAGAGACATAGCCACATTTTCCCTGGATATGTGAGAAATACCTGCAAGTCTCTGCTTGAAGACAGCAGAGAAAGCAGCATGTCTAGAACATCCTAGACTAGAACTATTTGGTTACTCTGCACCTGATTTGCTTTGGCACCTGTGCATCTTTCAAAAATTGGTCCTTAGGTCTCAATCCAGCAAGGCATGGCAGCATGTTCCAGTGAGACTGTTTAGGTTCTTAATCCAGTCTCACCGGGTGAAGCTTGCTGAAGTGGGACTGCAAGTTTTCCCTGTACTCAACTATGTAACAAATAACTCCTCTCTACATCATTTAAAGTAAGATGAGTGCCCAAACCAAAAGGAGAAGAAACTAATCCATCAAATTACGTAGTTCTGCCACATCTTCCATTTTCACAAGAGCAATGGGAAAAAAAAGATCTTTCAACGTTTTTAACACAGGTGATTTTTCAAAGTCACTTCATTTTACATTAGGGATGGGGGATTCAAGGTGATTAAAAGTCTCACTGAATTGAAAACTCCAGTTAACCTGGTTGAGTGCATAACAATAGCACATGACTTCTTTATATGCAAGGTCTTTTGGAGTAACAGGACTCAGACCTCTGATCTATTCCAGGAACTTACATTTCTAACCCTCCTGGAAGAGGCAGCAGTTTGGAAATTGTTACTCTGTGGAAAGTCTATGAAAAACTTACAGCCAAAACTCCAGCCTCTCCATTCCAGAGAGTCATGGTGACCTTGGATGTGTTTACAAGAGATTTTTTAGTGCACCCAAAGGGCCTGCAGACATCCAATGGCTGAAATGCATCATCTCCATCTCAAGATGAGCTTGAAGATTTGCAAATTTGTGGCCTCTTCATAAAGCAGCATATGCAGCCCTTTAAGCACTGTGTTTATTTTCACTAGACATCTCAGTCAAGCTGGACAGTTTATTTACAATGGAAGTCTGCAGCTGAAGAAGAACTTTAGATGGTACATAGCTGAGCTGACAATGCTAAAGCACAGCAGTAAATCATCCAACTGCTTAATACCTTCCAGTGCACTTCCCGTTGCCAGTAACAGGATGCAAATGGGAAAATCAGTCAACATCCTTAGATCTGGAGACTGGACTTACATCTGTTTCAACTGCTGGATGTCACCATTGAAAAGCATACACAGATAATGTTCTTCAAATGTGCATATATTAACGTTGGCTCATGGTTTGGAATTGTTCAGATACAAAGCCATTTAAGAGTTGCTCACTTTAATCTTTGTCGCCTGATAGTGTGTAGAGACTGGACAGAACTAAAGTTTTTAGTTTTTAAAAATTTAAAAAAAAAATCACACAGTTTAGAAGTGGCCTTTTTTATTCAGCTGTTTCTAACCTACATGAGTGCCTACATATGCTCCATAAAGATGGCACAAAACCCAACTCTTTTGCCACTGCACCTTGAAAAAGCTCTTTCAATGCTTGAACAAAAACCAAAGTGATACAAACAACCCTGGCTTTGGTTTGTTTGGTTGAGTTTGGTTTTTGTTTTTTTTTTTTTTTTTCAAAATGAACCTCTGACAAAACAAATGGCTCCCTCATTTCAACATCCTCAGCAGTAACTCATAGCCCCTTGGAGGCATCCTGCCTCCTTTGCCTTGGTCAAGAGGGTTTGACTCCCTTCCCTCCACCCACTCAAGCTTTCACCAAAATCCTGGAAGCCTCAACCCGTGTCAAATTAGCACAATAGTAAGTCCAAAAGTTACTCATGAGGGACTTGCACGCAGACAGATGGAAGGACTGTTCAATCACAAACCCTATTTTCATGATAAAACAGAAAAGGAGCAACCTCTATTTTGGCCTACAGAATGTGAAGTTTTATGGTCTATTTTATTAGCTATTGAGGCAGACAGTAACTAAGCTGTAAAAACTGCAATGAATGACACTAAACTGTTTGTTATAGGAAGCACACACATATTACATATTCATATCTGAATAACCCTTTTCTTTTGCATCTACAAGACTGCAGTGGGAATTTCATATGACTATAGGTCCCCTTATAGCAACTTGAAAAAGTGAGAAACAAACGAAAAAATAATAAAAATTAAATTCATTAAGGCAAGTGTAGGATAGGCAAGAATAATAAAGTACAAAAATAAAGGATGGTGGTCAATTGTTGGGTAGCACATCTTCAGAGAGGCATCAGAGGGCTGCAGTTGATCCTGAGCAGGACATACTAATGCTCGTGGGAAAAAGGAATACTTTGTACTGGGATAGAAGAATTGAAACTTAACTTCTAAGATACCTGAAGCAATCTTTCTGTATACCCATTGCAAGATCTGAGCTGCATACTGGGTGTAGATCAGCAGAAGAGATGGCACACATATGGGATTATTTAGCTTAAAAAGCATAAGACTCAAAGGAGACAGGATAAAATTGTCGAGTCCATGGTATGTCACTGCAAAGAAGGAATCATTTGTTGCTGGATCTTTGGAGCTAGAAAACAACCTTATACCAGGAAGAAAAATTCAGGCTGGCATTTATAGTAATAAGAATAGCAAAGTGCAGGGACAAAAGACTCAAGAAAGCTGCAGAGCAGCAGCTTCTGCAGATCCTTCAAGAGGAGGTCAAACAGACTTGCCAGGTGTCACATAGTTTAGGGAGATCCTGCTTTGAGATGAGAAGACACATAGATAACTTCCTGAGGTGCTGCCCACTCCTACTTGCCAGCTTTGGTATGGAATCAGTCAGAGAAAATGAACACAGAAAATACTTCTGAAATATTCTTTTTCCCCTCACAATTTATCACCTCAAATGGCTGATTTTGACTTTAATCTGAGTGTTGGCCAAAATTTAAGATTTTATTAGAATGGAACTGACTCTCTTCCTCCTTCCACAGGATGAAGCCAAGACAGTTTGTGGTATAAAACAAATGCTAAATCAGGCCTAGAGCACACAGAATCCAGTTCTGCAAATGTGATGCAAGTTTACACATAAGCCATTCTGTTGGACTTGCAGAAAGGCATTGGTATCTTTGTAAGGCTGGAGACATGATTTCTGCTTCCTCTAACAGCACACAAATGGGTTCCCCAAGCTCATTTGAATTCTGTACATAATCAGGATGTAGCCCACAGCTCCACTGATTTGTGAGTTTTATGTTCCGTAGTTGAATTTACCTCTAGGGGTTTGTCACCTAATTCATTGAACAAGCAGATATTTTAAGATAAATCTGGAAAAAATATAGAAGAAAATAAACCTGCTATCTTAATGAACAAAGAAAATACTAGTAGGGGAAAGTGGAATAAAGGACAGACCAAACAGATACAGTATTTTCAGCTAAAAAATAAAAAAAAAAAAAGATAAAAAGGGGAGAATGGGACAGAAATTTTACACGGGCATCCTAATACAAACAGGGCTGATGTTAAGGGATTATTTAAACAAGTCGGGAGAAGTTAGCACCAGTTAATGACGAGTTTGTTGGCTAACAGGCTGTTAACACTCAGACGAACTGGTCATTAAATGTGGTTATTACTTATTTCGATGGAAATTTATTAGAAGCTTTATTTAAAGGTTTAATGGGAAGGAGAGCCCCAGCATGCACACCTGGAGTCCTACAAATCCAAACAACAGAGACTGCTTTGCCTGGATTTGAAACACAATGTGGAAACAAACCTTTCCCAGCATCAACGACTGCCTTTTGCCTAGCAATAGGATATTAGATGAGTTTGGATTCTCTGCTAGAGCTTCATATCTAACAAGAACCACTCAAATCTTCATTATTTTGTAGTGCCATTATGCTAAGTGGTTCTGATCTGTGTCCTTTAGAAGCCCATCGCAAATCTCATTATTATTATTATTATTAGACAGAAGTTTGATAAAGCTCTTAACGTTGTCTCTCAAGCATCGTCATCCCCTTGGAGTTCAGCAAAAGAAAAAAGGAGGAAAATAAAAACAGCAATAGCAATGTATTAAAAGGGAAATAGAAGCAATAAAAACATCACACTTCTTTGGTTCATTTCCATGATAAGTTAAAACAAAAAAGTTGCTCAGGAAGCACAAAAATAGAATGGATACTTAATATAAGACTGGCTTCTCGTACACACTGTCAATAAGGTATAAAGTTATGAGGGGATAAAGCAGAGGCCACTGGAAAAATGCACTAGACCTGGAGAGACAATTTCACTCCTACCCCTGTAACTGACCACAGATTACTTCATCCTCTCTTGAATACTCCCCTGTCACTTTGCCTAATTAATTTAAATTGTCTTTCCCTATATAAAGGGTACTACTGCTGCGTCTGTATTCTTCACACAGCTTCCTCCGTTCTCACAGTCACAAAGAAAACAGGTTAGAGTAGGAGAAATACTGCAAACTGCAGACAGATCAGGAAAGAGGGCTTGGGAATATGCAAAAGAGGGCTTGGGAGCAGTAAAAATTATCAGAAAAATCTGTTTCACATAAAGGCCCTAACTTAAAAGTCAGCAAATCACCCTCTAGAAGAGAGGGGTCACAGAGGGACCCACATATTTGCCTTAAATGAGAAGCCTGCAATCAAAAGGTGTTTTAACATTCATTATATGCCTCTGCAGAGAGTCAAAACACAGGACACCCAGGAGCTCAGGTCTAAGCAAAGAATATGCTGTGTCCACCCCCTTAACACAGCTTTTTCAGCTATATACCTCTAAATTTCTGCAGCATCTCTCCTGATTAATGTGAAAGAAAATAGAAAAGGGGAAAACTTATAAAACAGCCCAAAGGAGAAATATTTTCAATGTGGCCACACATTTTTTAAGTTGGATCTAGTTATCAGCAGAGCAGAACATCTACAGCTCCCATTAAAGTCCGCAGTAACTCCGAGCACTCATGACTGAGAAAAGCTGAGGCTGTTGGACAGGACAGGGTCTGATTACTGGCCATGCTCAAACCCTGCGAGGCTCTTCAGAAATCCCTGGCTGGAGCCAAGAAGTGAGCTGGTGTCAGAACTGAGAACCAGCCCCAGGAGCCCGCACCACTTGGCCTGAAAAACTCCTCTTTCTTAACTTGCCATTTCTATGATTTACTCTTTGTCTTTCAAATATTTCTCACTTTCAACCTCCTGGGATCTGACAGCCTCCTGTCTGAATGCTCACATGTGCCAGACCCATTGTTAATATTATTTCACGAGATATTAGGATTTCAGATGCATCTCCCTTGCCTTGTTTGCAAGAGCTTTTCAACAAAAGACTATGGACATGTCTAAACTCCTAATATTTGCTGTGATAATACCATTTAAAGGCAAGTGGGCTGGGAATGGCAGAGAATAACTGATATTTTCATTTAGCTGCTGATGTGACTGGGATTTAGAGAACACTCTGATTGATGTCTCGGCTTCGTTTAAAATAAAATAATTAGGCTACTAAAATCTGGAAAGTATATTTTCATTTTAACTGGTCTGTGTGCTCAGCCCAGGCTCCAAGAAAGAACATGGAACGTTACAGGAATGGAAATGAGGGATCCGAGAAGGAGAAATTATATACTGTAAATTAGAGGCAGACGAGGAAAGGATATGAAAAAGGGTCTGGCAGAATTAAAATAATCAGGAACTAAGAGGAAAAACCAAGAGTTCAAAAAAGTGTAGAGCATTCCATTAATCATCATTGTGGGAGGTAACAGAGGGTGGACAACAATATGGGAAGAGGACTGAAGAAGCACAACTAGGAGACAGAAAGCTGTAGATATGAATAAAACAGGCACAAAATTCATCATTTTTTTTGTTCCTGTTTCTAATAACGCTCAGGTCCCTGCTTAGTGAGAACAACGAAAGACTGGCTGAAGGAACAGAAGGCTCCCAGCTGCATGAAAGAAAGTTGAAAGATCAGACTGCAAAAATATGCACAACTTAAACATCTCAAACCCCCAAATAAATGCATATTAAAGACATTTTGATCCTTTGCATCACTCTCTCACAGTACAAAGGCAATGAAAGCATTAGACATAAAAAACAGTCCGAGGAATTTTGGGTTTGATCTCTTAATTCTGTGAAAATTCAGGCCTATCTCTCAGCTGTGTGTAAGAGCTTAGAAACACAATCACATGCACCAGCTGGACAGTCCTAATTACACAAATACAGAGACTCTGACAGCGAGAAATGCAACACAACTTGCTTTGTTGAGACCAAAAAAAAAAAAAATCCTTTTGTTTATGTGAAGCCAAGACATGGTACCTTACATCTGTACATGCATATGGACCACAAGGCCACAGCTAACAAGTTAATCATGGAGCTCAAGCCAGGCTCAGAGTGAGTGTGATAATACCCACTCCAGTGGCCAACAGCATCCAAACACACCGTAAAGTTTCCAGAAGCCAGGAATCCCACCCAGCAAACTGAAAACAACTTGAAACAAAGTCAAGAAGTATCTCCTTTGGATCTTTACAACCCTTCCCATAGTGTGAAAGCCTTGTCTGACTGTGACAGGAAAGGAACTAAACGCTCCTTCTCCCCTGTAGTGATTACTCCATATAACTTAGTTTCATGGTTGTGTGGTCTTTCACACCTACCTTCCTCTGGAAGCCAGTCACCCATAAAATGTAGTATATGAGCTGCACTATATTAGCTAGAGAAAAATGAGGCTCTTGAAATCTGAGAGAAAGCTGGAAGAAATTTACTCTAAGTTAATATTGCATACCCAAGGGACAGGGGTACTTGGAAGAAAATCCTGTTAAAAACAGATTGTTCTCCCCCCTCTTCGGAGTCTTAACCTTTTTTTTCTTTTTCTTTTTTTTTTTTTTAATTTAAAATAAGTCTGACATCTCCCATCCACCTCTTTCTCAGCACAGAGAGGATATTTTTGTTACATACTGTCTTGCATAGCAGATACACCAAAGTGGTTTGGAAAAGTTTTCTTTTCTACCCATCAGTGGAAGAAGTTGCATTTGAGGTACTTGGGTTTGGGTGCTGTTCTACAAGAAAAGTATGGACCATAGAGGAAAAAGAAAATAAATAAAACCACACCAGTATTCCCAAGAATAATCCTAAAACTAAGCCCAGAAAACATGTCTAAAATATAAAGGTAGCAATTCTTGACCTTGTGGTTATATTTTCTGTTATAGTTACCTTTCTCCTGATACTAACCAAACCTGAATTTCCACTGGATAAGAAGAGGAAATCTGTGCCTCTTATAGTCTGCTTTAGTTTGCTGCCACCACATCTCCCCTATCCAGACTTACAGCTCCACTAAGCACAGAATAAGGTGATAAGTTCTTTCATGGAGGTCTCCAAATTCCTCCACTGAATAACCTTTTTGTGGTCTATGCCACTAATAAAGCCAGGTTCATTAGCTGAAAGGATTCATAAGTAAAACAGGAATTATTATGTTTCACTCTACCTTTTAGTGATGCCCGTATGCTAATTAATTATTGGTGTTCATGGGTGTATCTCATGCAGGCCAAATGAAAATCCACTTCCTCTCTGACCTAACATATTTAGGTTTTTCTCACTGAAAACCAACTCAGGATAGCTTAGAAAACTGTACAGGAGGTAGATCAAGGAAATTCAGAATAAAAATAAGTACCACCCTCTTCACATTAAAAAGACAGACTTTTGTTTCCTATTTGCTAACCATTAATGGTGCATAAAAAATACGTGATTAGGACCCTGAGAGTTGGCATGGCTCAAATACTGTATATTGATGAACCACGTTGGAATGGAAATCAGATGAAAAGTATTCCTGTAGTGGCACTTTAACCTAACTGTTGACAGATGGAGAATGGAAGCAACATAAATGCTCTCTTTTTGTGTCAGCACTATAAAAATGTCTGACTAGCCCATGAAAGATGGAGATGAAAGCTTAGGCAGCCATTAGAAACTGTACCTCACCTCAAGCAATAACTCATTCCCATGGTATTATGAAAATGGTTTTATTGCAGAGGATTACTTCTTCCCCTTCTGCAAAATTACTGCTTATCAGCAGTGCAGAAATAAAGCCAGAAACTCCCAATCTTTTAAATTCCCCTATGCAATCTCCTTCCCAATGGTCAGGAATTTAATAAAATGTAACATTTGATTAAACCAGTTTGCATGCCTTTCTGAAACTGACGCCATTATCTGAAATACGGCACTTTCAAGAGTCCTGCCATTAGTTCACAGCAGCTCCATTGCCTGTTGCGTTTATTTATCTGAGCATTAACGCTCTGCAAACTGCCTTGATTGGAATCCAAGTCTTTTGGCATACCTGCATTGGAAATCAAAAGGAGATTGTAAGGGCAAGAAGAAACTCAAGAGCAGTGTCAGATAGGGAGTTGTGTTTGGGTTTTGGGTGGCACTTTTTGGAGAGAGGGGTGGTGTATTTTTATACATTTTGGTTACTGCTTGTTTCTAGGCAGTCAAGCTTCACTAGAGGGCAAAACAGAACCAGGTGTAGTTTAAATTCAAACACTCACAAAATCCAAAGAAAGCAGGACCTTCTTCCTCAACACAACTGGAAGTTACATCATTACATCTTGAGAGATCACAGGCTCCCCAAGGCAGAGGAATTTAGCTTGAGAAGTGAATGTTTAGAGTCAGTGCAAGGCAGCAGAAGGTGTCGGTATCGGACCCC
The DNA here is from genome assembly GCA_013396655.1 of Campylorhamphus procurvoides. Lineage (NCBI taxonomy): Eukaryota > Metazoa > Chordata > Aves > Passeriformes > Dendrocolaptidae > Campylorhamphus > Campylorhamphus procurvoides. Next base: position 1,585,334 of record WBMV01003267.1, on the reverse strand, counting down.
ACAGTCCCCCCATGATATCAGTGCCGGTCAGAATGTGCAGCTGACACATCACAGCAGCTTTATCCAGATCCTGCCTGACACTCCAAAGCCACTCTTTTGACAGCTGCTTTCAGGAATCCCTCTACAAACCCATGCTGACAAACTGGCCAGACCTCACGGGATGGCTGCAATGAGAGAGTGTGGCCTTGCTTGTTTAAAACACCTTTTTAGCTTTGCTTTCGTCTATATTTCAGGAATCGCCACAGCCAAAAAAAAAACCCTAGGCAGGTTTGGCTTCAAACATTGCTGACAGCATGTTGGCTAGGCCAGAAAGGCTATTCCCAACATTTTTCTCAGTAGACATGTGCACATGTGTGTGAATGTGTGCTCATAAAATAGAAAGGGTGGTAGAAATAGGGAGATACAATTCTTGTACATAGCTACATCTCTGCTGAGCAACCCCAAATCATAAAATGAACAGAAAACAAACTTGGAGCAGCCCTGACAGGCAGAGAGCACATATTTTCTCAGACTCAAAGGAAACCCCACATGACAATTTTACGACTGTGGTAATTTTTCAAGGGACATACTGCAAGAAAGTATTGAGGGCTCCCACGAAGCCTTTAAGGCTCCCTCTACACGGTACAAAGAATGGTTGGAATAGCTTCCCAGCCTCTGCTGGGACTTAGCCCTTTACTTCTCAGACACTGACATGAATATCTTCAAGAAAATGTTTACTCTGAACCTTAGGAGGGGACTTCTGAAAAGCAGAGCCACTTTTCCTTCAAAATGTCTCTAGTATCACGCTGAGATTTTCCAGGGAGAGGGCTTCTAGTTCTTTGCATTGCGCATATTGGACATGCCACATGGTCCAGCAACTAAATAGAGACACTTGCACAGCAATTTAGTTTAAGTTTTTCTTTACCATTGATGTTTCCCAGAAGAGCAGCACTAGTTGCACTTCACGTTTGGGAGGCCTCATTCTCATCACATGCTCAGGAATGGTGTCCACCTGCCATTTTTAGATTTCATTATACAGCTCTGAGCTAGATTTTCCTGAAGGTGTATTTTGGCCAGCCAGGTGGCTTTTGAGTATTTTGCACAGAGAAAAGGGGTTCAAAATCCTGTAGTATCTGTACTCAGGTCTGTTTACAAAAGAGCTTAGACAACGCCACTCTAATGCTCTGGATCTTAGTGAGGAAGCTGAGCACCTGCCTTGGAGCACAGTCATTTTCTCCAAAACCACATGGCCTGATTAGCTGAGCTAATCATTCAGTGTATTTACTGCTGTAGAACTACATACTCACAGAGCATTTACAGAAAAATGTCATTTGCCACCATTACAAACACTGAAAAAATCTTCCAGCATTTCCTTGTTACACCACACCCTGTCCCCCTTTCATCTGAGCTTTACCAACCTCAACATCCAGAATCTGTCTTAAAAGCAAAGTTTTTCAGACAGAGGAGAAAACATTTCTGTTTTCTATCCTACAAGAGTAGTTGTCATTTCGAGTTCAGCAAGCTAACCTCAGCAAGGTCCTACATGCTGAAAGATTTGTTTAAATCAGAAGGGACTTCCATATTCAGCATTTGCTGAGTCTGGCCCTCATTAGAGAGCTTTGCAGAGACATTAGCCACACGTACAGATTGTGCATTTTACATTTACAATGACAGAATGGCTGATGTTGAAAACTTTGCTACCTTGCTTGTATAGTAATGTTCTTACAGAAGTTTTTCTTTAAATGTGATAAATTTGCATAACACCATTATGAGTTATGCTGTCGGAGACTCCTTTAATAACAATGCTGTGCTATGGATTGACATGATAGCTTATTATGGCTTCAAATAATATGTAAATAATATTTAAATGGTTTCTCTCAGAGCCATTACTGTCAATCAAATAAATACCTATATTTTGGCTTCTCATTTTTATGTCTTTAACTAACAGTAAGAAATAAAAAAACAACTTATACACAGAACTGGTAGCAAACAGTTATTTTGCTAACAATCTGGTTTAAACTGTCAGGAAAACAACTGAACTCAATTGTAATGCTAAAGCTCTAATTTTGGTTACTCTGTTGAATCTCAAAACTATGAATATTAGTATTAACTGCATGGGTCAGGACAACCACTGTTTATGGACATCAGCCCAATAGAGAAAATATACAGAATTTTATCAATAGAGGAATGCCACAGTATTCTCAATAATCCTTATTGATAAATTTTATGCACCTTTTAAGCACCAGATCTCAAAACTGGACGAGGGACCACTAGCAGGGCCAGCAATCCTGGGTTACAGACACCACAAGGGTGCTCAGCAATTCTACATCAGCATCTCATAGTGCATCAAGTGCTTTGCACAATGTTGTGCCAGAAGAAAACACTACCCCTTCTATACTCCATGCCCACCTGGCTCTCCTTTCCTAACCAAAACTATACCTGCACACTGATCACCCTCGTGTTGTATGGGATGAATCAAGTACACAAAGTAAGGGATTTCAAACGGGGCACAAGAGCCAAAAACACATCTAGGAACAAAGCCAAGTCTCCTACAGGTAGTGCCCATCAAAGGTGGGAGACACTGCATGTGTGTAGCTTGGATCTGTGAAAGGTACAGTAGCTCAAAGTCTTCATGGTCTCTCTCAGCCCCAGTCCTGTTTCATGTAAAATCATCCTTTTGTGGCTGTATCCCTTTCCTTGCCCTGTGCCTTATGCACACAGGTGCAGAATGAGACCCAGGAGCACACACTTCAATACATTTTGCCACTTTTTTTCCTTCTGGCACAGAGCTATCCTCTGCCGTGCAGTTACAATGCTACAGATTCAGTGTTGTATCGGTACCACATACCCGAGCATGGGCTTCCTCCAGCTTGCAGGAAAACAGCTCAGTGTATGTAGGCAGATGTGTCCAATCAGGGAGAGATTATTTTTGATGGCTGGATTCAAAATTAGCACCACGATAAACACAGTTCCATATCAGTCTTGTTTACCTTGGAATATATTCATTAGCAACATTCAACCAAAAATAAAACACCACCAAAACTTCACCATTTACTCAAAAGGAAAAAAATTACCAAAAAGTACAAAGAACATTTCTCAGCCAGATTTCTGCCATAGATTACCTGGCTTTTGGTTTTTCTATTTTGGGGAAAGGAGCTACTCTTCTCTCTTGTGAAGTTCAATCACAGCTCCAGTTTGTGAGAGAGAAATTCGTCCTCTACCCTCAGAAAACCCTGACAAACCTCCTGGCACATTCCCAGCCAGGAGGAGAAAGCCCTTGAGATGGGATCATAAGTGGCATCTGAGAGGTGCTCAGTGTCCCCTCTACCTTATGTTTTTCTTTGGTTTTTTTTTACTGACCCCAAGCAAACCACTTGAAGCTTTGTGTTCTTCCATTCTCCACTAACACCGTGGTCTCCCCTATGCAACAAAGAGGTTGTGAGGTTACAAGGCTGACCAGGAGGTGCTCAATTGCCATTTCATGAACAGCCTTATCATTACCTAAGCCAGACAGCAACAATTAAAGCTAAAGCTGTCATTTCTCCTTTGCTTTCTGTCCCTGAAATGCCTGCTGCAGCAGTGCCAACTAGGCTGACCTTTCTTTACAGAAAGAGTAAGACTTATGAATATTGTACATGGATGAGCAAGACTAGAATGAAACAATTAGGAAATGCAGCACACCTCACATATGTCCTTATGTAGGAAAGCCAGAAATATTAGCATAATCAGTGTGCTCTGTTAGCATTAGAATTAAAACTGGAGAGGGGAGGCAGAGGGAGCCCGTTGTTCATGCAGACAATTCAGCCAGACAACAGTTGGCCTTACTAATTAGCAAAACAGTGCCACTTTAAGGCCTCTGTTTGGGTACTCCCCAGGGAATTTCAGACACAGAGGCAGCTAATGTGTTTCCAGAAAAAAAAGCTGGCAAGAGCTAAAACCTGCACAGCCAAATACCTGTGTTCAAGGAATCACTATCATGAGCAAGTTGCATGCTGAGAAAAGCCTGGATTTGTTCATTCATAAAAATGTTGCCAGCCTAGAGGTTCTACTGCAGGTCTCCTAACACTTTTGTTTTGTTCTGCACTCTCATTTCAAGCTCTTGAAAGCAGTTGATTATCAGAAAGCAACTATTTTTTTTTAATGTGCATCCCTTGCCCTGTTAAGGAAGAAAACTCAGAAGTGTGAGCTTCATAAGTCCAGGCATGAGAATAGAATCAAACAAACCTGCTTCATTCCTCTTGAGGAGCTTCAGAGAATTTTGGAGAGGAAAGCAATCTCAGATTTTGAAAAGCCTGGAATGGGACTTAAAAAAATACATCAGGCTGGCTAACAAAACTGCATCATTTCAGTCAATCTAGACCTCTTGCTTCCTTACGTATCCAAAGGATGACTCTCAGTTCTCACACCCAGCAGGCTGGATCCAGCCCCCACTGTGCCATGGGACAGCTGTGAGTGCTGCTCCTGGCAAGTTAACATGCAAGCCAGGCCTACAGCAGGTCCCTGGCTCTACTTGCTAACTTGGAGATGAAAGGAACAATTCTGCTGGGAAAAGCTGTGTACTCCATACTGCATTACTCTTACTTCAGCCTGTGTTAGTGTATTTAAAGCACTGCTGGTTACTTAGCATAATGATTCAACTAAGGCCATTCGTTATAAGGCTGTCTTGGAAGACACAAAGATCTGTTCTCCTATATGGCGTATTTTGGCTCTATAAAGTATATGATTGCTTGCAGAGAAAGATATGCCTGAAGTATAGCATGCAAGAATAATAACCTTAAATGTTAAAAGCATATTAATATTTCATCGGGGAACCAGAGGAGGATGGAAAGCACTAGGAGCCCTATCACATGATAATCATTTGATAGGACACTACATCCAGCCACAGGGATAATTCACAGGGATTACAGCTGCTCTATTTTCATTGGCAGGCCTGGCAGGCAGCGCTGGACACATTGACAGCAGGAATTCGTTTGTGTGAACAACTCCTGAGTAATTAATCAGGGTCAGGGCAGGATCTGGTTTCAGAGAAGTCAGACTCATTACTGGCTCTATTCTCTAAGCTTTGTGCCAGCCCCAGTTGTCCCATTTCTTCTGTTCATGTAAGTCAAAGGATCACTTCCTACTATGGGACACAGCGGGTTGAAATAATGTATTCTGTGTTAGGCTGCCACAATCACATTTCAGTTTCATCCAGCTCACCTAGAGGTGAATTGTCAAATGCTAAAAATGTCCTGAGATGTAGGACTGTTGTCTGCATTTAAACACTCAAATTAGCCCACCTGGTCATTCAGGAGACTGAGTTCAGACTTCAAGCATGAGGCTTGTACAGCAGTTTGGGGGGAAAAGACACAACTCAGTGGTTTCTCTACAAATAACTGCTCAAAAGCAGCTGAACTATGATCCATCATCCAGAGATCCATTTGTCTACCTGTAACAATGCTAAACAGTGCCAAAAAGGGCTCAGAAATTGATGGTAGGGCAGACATAACAGGGGAAGTACCACAAAAGTCTAATAGGAAACAATATTTTGAAAAAGCCTGAAGTTTCTGTCCTCTTTCCGCTTTCTGACCCACAAGCGAAGAGACAGAATATAACATCAAAAGTGAGAAAACTGAAAAATTCAAACCTGAAAAAGCACAACTTTCCTGACCAACTTAAAATTGTACTAAAATATTATTGTCACAGGATGTTGAAAGGGCCAAGAAGGTGGCAAAACTGAAAGCAGGGTTGGCATTTACATGGTTAAAGGGAGCTCCCTCTGCTCTAACTGCAGATACTACTTGCTAATTTACCTTTTGAACGTGAGAGACAATACAGAATGCTTCAGGGTTAACACTAAGTATTTAATACCTGATCTTCATTCTAGGTGTTTACACCGTGCATGTTGTATGATATTTTAATATCTCAATAACAGTATTTTCCTGAGCATCTGGAGGCTCTTGATTCAAAACTGAAGTTAAGATAGACTACTCTCATTTTATTTCAAACCTCTCACCAAACTGATCATGGCATTAAACCTGTCCTTTCCATTCCTGAGCAGAGCAGCAAAGGGAAGTTTTGATACTGTTTCACCTCTCTGGTTTTTAAATTTTGGAGCAGAAATGACTGCTCACGAGGTATTTTTGCTGTTAGTATTGCCATACTTATTCAACTTGAAAATTAAGTAAACTGCCAAAGAAGTAGTCTGGAGGTTTTTCTTTGTTTCTCTCTTGTATTCATTGCGTATACTGGAACGAACACAAAGGCAAAGAAGCATACACACTATATTTTGTTGCCACCAAAACATTACCTTTCCTTGAAATGCAGCCTGAGCAGTCTTATTTTCTTTGTTTCCTAATATATATGTGTATGTATACGTGTACGTATATATATATATAAAAATAAAACTGCCTGTGAAAAGCCTTCAGGTACCAAAATGCCTGTGGTCAAGTGCCATCAAACTTGCATCACTAAAGAAGAGCCTTCTCCCTCCTCTCTTCCCACCAAAATACATTCATTAAAATTGTCTTTGCTCCCTTCTCACCCCAGTGTGAGCTCATCCCCTCATGACATGCTCTGACTTTCAGAAAATAGGCTACTTCTCTGCCCCCATACCATAAAGCCTAGATCTCCATAAAACTGTTTCCTAATTGCTCATCAATGATCACATTTATCTCCCAGGCAAGCCAGCCTGCAGTGGTTAATAGTATAAATGGTATCTAGAGCAACAAGGACAGGGAAATCCTGTTTATGTCACAGATGTTGAGATGAAAGTCTACATGAGCAGCAATAACCTGAAGACATTTTTCTCAACAGTTTTTAAGCCTGTTAACACAATTTATTAGAACTTTGGAGTAAGAATCCATAGGAACAAAAGCAATAAAGAGGATAGTCATTGCTGGCAAAGGAAACTTTTCAGACAGTTAAAGCAACTGATACAATCACGTGGGAGAAGGTTAGCATAAGGCAAGAGTTGAAAAATAATTAAGGCTTTGAGTTAATTCAATTACAGCAAAATGTGTTCCTTAAAAAAAAAAAACTAAAACCTCACATTTTCCAGTAATTCTGAATCAATTAAATTTTTACAGTATATAAATAATTCTAATTATGCTCTCATAAGGTTAGCCTTCCTGCATGTAGGCATTTAGAAAAACATTAAATTAAATTATCTACATGCACTGGAAACATAATACAAAGAATGATCTAAAAAGCCAGGAGCAGCAGGCCAACATGAGCAAACCTCTTATGTAATGTCTGACAAAGCCCAGGACGAGCACAGAAATAGAGCTCACATTTTCCTGGGAACCATTCTTTTTTGCAAATTAAACATTTAATTGTGGATCTGAGTCCATAAATAGACTCTTCATGTTGGAAGAGGGAAAGGAGGACTTGATGCTGATGCACCACTCGGTTAAGAGAAGATCCTAAAAGAAATTTCTCAATGTCACAGATAATTAATTATAACTCCCCATCCACAGATGGGGGTGGCTGAGTTTATCAGCCAGGATTCCCGGAATAGCAGGTGGCTGACAAAGAGCCTCTCAACTTCTCTGTCGGCTCATCTCCCTATTTGTGACTTACCTATGTTACAAACATGTGGCTTTACATTATTCTCGCTGGGTCAAAGAGTCATTGTTGTCAATTCGTACATTTAGTGTCATAAAACTTGTTATACCTGCTGCTATTTTGTAAATCTCCAATTCTGGAGGTCATGTGATTATACTGAAAGTGAAGGAAGGCTGATTAACTTCTAATCTTCACTGTTTCAGAGGGTAACATGGAAAAGATTCAACAAAATGTAGATATAGTATTTGTAAACATCCACTTACAGTTTTTTATATTTTGGGGATATAAATAAGTGTGCAATATCTTTATATTAATCTTACCAAACACACAACTTTTGCAGGCCAACTGTAGTTTTACATATACAAATTCAGAAAAGGTACTGATCATACATGCACAACATCAAATACTGAATTGCATGCATAGATCTGCTCCCTAAAAATCTTAGCTAAGAAAACCTACATGCTTTTGAGGTGTATTAAAAGAAAATACACAACATTGTTCTTGATGTGAATAGAAAACATTGGAATCTGCTCCTGGGAACAAGGAGGGTCACACTTGGCATTTTCACCTCATGTGATATGGAATTGCTTCCCCTCCTCTAAATGCTCAGCTTTGTGAAAAAAAACTTCAATAGGAAAGAGGTGTCCTGATCTCAACATGGGTTAAGCAACTTGAGTTAAGCAAAAGGACACACTTTGGTAAAGCCAAAGTCTCAATAACTTGATTTCCAATAGGAAAGTCTCAAGAATAACTCGAAATATAACACATCAAGTGGATGCATAATGACAACTGGAGTGCTACCCTGGTCATTCAAGGCTCAATTTAATTAGCAGATATGGTCATTCACTGATAGTACTTTATATCTGAAGCTGATTAGAAGAAAAAAGAAAACTCTGCTCAAGAGCTCCATGTTAACAGAGTCCTATCTTTCTCAGAGAGGAGATAACAATACACTTTAATTTCAGGTGCCAATAACCTCCAAAAATATTTAGGTCCTTGAGCTGTTGCATTAAAAATGTAATCAGCATGAGAGAGGTGCCTAAGAGCAAATGAAACTCAAAGAAGTCTAGCATGTCACGATAATAAGCATTCAAATGGAAAAACTTCAGGAAAAAGATTTTTGTAACTCTGCTGAGAAATGAATATTACCTTTATACTCAAACACTCCTATTTGTTACAACTTTGGTGCAACTCACCTGGTCAGTTCTGGAAGTGACACAACATCCAAAGAGCTCCTATAATCTGATCACTAATGTCCAATACGTATTGATAAACAGCTCTCACGCAATTTCAAGCTCACCTGCCCATGTTGCTGATCAAATGGGGTCCTTTGGCAGACTAAAGGAAGGGGGTGATGAGGCCACCCAAGGAACTTCAACAAATTTGCAGATCTAACCCCATTGCACCAAGGAGCACTCCAGAAGGGCAGGACACAGCCCAGGCCCTCATCTATCAGGTTTACCAGTGGGATAGCACCAAATTAGCAGTACTTAAGGAATCAAGTATGTGGTTGGGATGGTCTGAGTGACACCAAGGCCAGGATCTGTCTGTGCCTGATGACTCACTGGAAAAACAGCACCTTGACAGCTGAATCCCTTCAGGATGGTTTTGAAGACTTAGGGGTGTCCCCAGCACCCCACGGGACCCCCTGCCCATCTTCCCACCATCCATAAATCAGCAGATTCCCAAACACAACCCTGTCAAAACAGGACACATAAGAGAGCCCAGACTTTCACATGAATGGCCATTGAAAGAACAAATGTGGCAGCAAAAAGGCAATCATAGAAAAAAAAAAAAACATTTGACTACACAATTTCTTTTTAAATAAATAAGCAAAATGGTACTTGGGAGTGACATCAAAATCAATTTCTGTGCCCAAAAATGCTGCCAGTATTACACAGTCTGCCCTGTCTGCTTCTCCATCTCCCCCCTAGCTCAAGGCACCACTGGAAATGACCACAAGTGCTGTAACTGTACAAGTGCAGCCCTGCCTTTAACTACCAAGGCAGTCAGTACTAAAGAACTGTATGTCCCTCAGCTTCAGACATTAAATTGTATATTTTTGTATGGAGAGGTCAACTTCAGGCAAGTATTAGATTATTTATAACTTCAAATAACTTACTTTGCAAGCTCATTTGCCAGACTTCCATGTGAGGCAGCATTTGATAGAAATATGGAAAATGGCCTGAACTTTAAATGACAAACAGATGAGAAGGTCCGATGAAAATCAAACACTTTTGAAGGCCATGTGTTTTCATAGGGAATATAAATGGGATTTTTAATTGATGTTGACTTCAGCTCATGGTAACATTTTGGGTGATCTCAATTAGTGGGGTTACAAAAAACAGTAAAGAAAGGAATTTGATTATGGCTAGCCCTGGAAAAAGAGATCTGGCAGAAGTATTCCCTGCATTTCTTAATTCAGGGAATAATCTCTTCCGTAATGTAACTATCCACAGTCAACATATTCTTGCAGCCACCAGGCACAGTAACGGATTCTTAGTGCCAAAGATGCTGAGTACCATCCTATTATGCTTTAATCACTTTTGGGATTTGATCTCTAGTGATTTGGACAGGTCTGATTGCAGAGGTAGCTCAGGGCTCTGAAGAAACAGGTTGAACAGGCAGTTCCCATAACTCGACTTTGTATCACTTGGCTCTTCTGAAACTTAACCCCCCAATTGCACAATTGAGAATATATCCTCTGAGGGGTGAGGTGAGGATAAATATACTGAAAGACAGAAGGTACTCATGTCATATATGAGTGGAGGCACCAAGAGTACCTAGAAGTTATTTATTTCCCAGCTGGCATCTGCCTATGTTGGAGCAACTAAGGTTCACTGCTTCTCATTCAGAGCTTTGCTTAGATCACCAAACTATTTTTAAGCTGAGGTTTTAAAACATTTCCACCAACAAAAGTTAAATATGAATTTCTGGCTCAAGATGGATGGGCAAGATTGTTTTATTGCACTGTTACAAAATCCTTTGTGCAGAAAGAGTTTCTAAATGAAAAACATCTTACTCAAGTAACAGCTTGCACACAAATGCACCTTTGGTATCAGATGTAATATATTTACCAGATCTACATTAAGAAGTACTTTTTCGTGGTTCACAATGGACAAGCAAATGGTATCTTATCAGTCAGTTTTTAAATCCCATTTTTCTAGGAAAGCTGTACTGCCCATACTGAGAGAGTCTGATATTCCACAGGTTTATAGAAAAAAAAGTAAACTCTGAGGTTCTTTTGTGTGCTGTCCATGAAGCTGTGAATACTTAACTCCAATTGGGCCTTGATATAAAGGCACTGAACTCAACAGAATCTACAACAGACTAAAGCAAGTTCAGCTCATTAAAAACAAACTAACAACAAAAAAAACCCCACCCAAAAATAGCAAAAAGAAACATTGGTCTCCTCTTGCAAGTTTCAACATGAGTAATTTTTCTCTGCAGTGTTCAACTGCCCCCTTCGCAACAGAGGCATCAGTCAGTGCTTCATTTTAGGATGAGGATCAAAAACTAACAAGGAACAGTGAAATGGGACACCTCCACTCTGACCAAGAGCAAGGCTTTCAGCTTCTCTCCCCTTGGCCAAAGCACCTTTCAGCTGATGCCACAGGAAGATTCGGATCACTATAGCCTCCTAGACCTACATTGTGTCTTCCCAGGCAACAGCCACAGCTCTGAGAGAACACATTTAACCTTGATGCTGTATTTTTGGTGCTGGTGTTCTTCTCCTGATGCTGTTATGGCTGTGCCCTTACACTTGAGACCCTTTCCCAGGCTCTTCTGCTCTTTGCTTACTTAAGAAGGCTTTTGCTCATTTGTAGCTACTTATTCTTTGAGCACTCAGGTGGCACAACTGCAAATGTAGAAGGCACAGAGATACACTGCCATCTTCATTTCCGGACAAGCCCTGACAGCCCCAGGTTATTTTGGTCTGGGGCAAACTCATGTCTGTTATCAGTTTGCACAGCTGTGAAGCCCCAAAGACCTTCCTTTGAGACTGGAGAAATAGGCATGGGAGCAAGTGGCTCAACTTTGCAAATCACTCAGCTTGTTCCCCTCTTCTGTCCTGAAGTCATGTCCACATCATCGTACGTGCATCAGGGTTCAAAAGAATCTCAGGTACATTCACTATTGAGCAAATCCAGCACTTATTTATAACTCAAAACCAGTTGTTCCTTGCCCCTACTTCATCCACAGAGATAGCAGTCAAAAAGCTTTTGAGAACCTTAAAAAAGCCCCAAAAAATCGCAACAAAAAAGTTACAAAAAAACCCCAACCCACATCAAAAAAGCCCCCCTCTTGCAGAGTGGAACATTTACCACCTACAGAAAGTGTCCAAAGAGCTGATGAGAAGTCCAGGAGCGATGGAAGTGCCCTTGTTAAATGCAGTCTCTCTTGGGAATATAAAATCTAGGCTGGCTATTCATGCAGTTAATGCTTCATCACAGCAGATCCTTTTCTCTTTTTGTTTGATTTTGAAAGCTGGGAGATAGAATATCAGAACACCAAAGCATGGTGTTCTGAACTTATTTTTCTCATTAGGTTGTATGCTCCAGGATATAGTTAGATCCCCTAGAGATTTATCGTCTTTTGTACGACAATCAGAGGCCTTGAAAGGTGTATAAGTATTAGTTTTGAAAACACATATGGCTTAGAACAAAGGGAAACAGACTGATCAAACAGCAGGGGCAATGCACAGGAGTTAATAATACAAAATAATTCTGAGCAGCGGCCAGTTTTCACAAAGCAAACATCTCAATGTGGATGCCATATTGTCAATTAGACCCAGTCATTTTCAGATGTAATGGGAAGTGGAATACAATATCTACATCTGATGTATGAACACAACTGTAAGGAATCAATACCATCTGGCTGCAAAGCATTTGGTCCTTTAGTCAGCAAAAGCAGGCCATTCACACAATAAAGAACAGTCCAGACAATATGGGAACTTCAGACTTTTCAGCATATCATTTGCAGGGCAATTTTTAAAAGAGGAGACAAAGTTTCAGCAGTGCTTGATCAATAAATCTGAAGGCAGGGAATAACCTCAGTGAGGGCCAGAGGTTGAGGCAGAATCTGTTCCTTCGGGAAAGGTTTATGCCTTCACATGTGTTACATTACAGTCCAAATTTAAAGCTGGTCCAGCACCAGGTCTGGGTTTGGCCCTGCATTTTCTCATTACTCTTGTCACAAGACATCAGGAGTAATCACACCACACAGCACCATGAATGCTAATAAAATCAACCAATGATTGATAAAGAACTTTATCCTGAAACATCAGCTATCTTTACTTGTGTTTCACCGGTACAGTGGCATTGTTTCCATCCTGACTTTGTTTTGTCAGAAATTAGCACTGCCACTATTTACTGAAGTTGTATTTCTGTGCCAATGTTTTTCTTTTCCCTTCCTTTTTTTCTTTTCTTTTCTTCTGAAGTCCTAGCTCCATTATTTACCTTCAGTTTGAAAAGCTGGATAAAAGAAACTCTGTATGTCACACTGCCTTCCCCAAGCCTTCCCACTTGCAAATTAGGCCAGGCTCTTGGTGCTTTGAGAGCTAACAAGCTCTTGAAAACCTGGGAGCAGGTTCGGGTTTCTAATGATGTGTAAATCTCAGGGATGAAGGAATTGTGTCATCAAGCAGGAGAATTTTCTGTAGTAGGGAAAGAGCAGCCAGAACTCCATTTGTCCAGCTAGGAGTCTAATGCTGCCCTAAGCTCTGACATGCAGCTGACTCCCAAGAATACACCTAGACCTTGGCTCTCAGACAAAGCAGTGACAAAGGGCAAAAATAACTGCAATGGGTAAAATGCCAACTGGCTGAATTTAGGAAGGAATGTCTAAGTAATGCAGGACATGCTAATATAAAGCCAAATACTGACTTACAGCTCCTGGCTTAGCTCTAGGAAAGCTTGTTCAGAAAGGCCAATTACATAAGCTGTGAATCTGACCAGTATATTTTTCTAGACAGTATTTTTTGTTGCTGTATGGAGAAAATAATGTAAAAATTAATTCATTATGTCATATTCCTATCACACAAAGCCTTAAAGCAAGACTGTGTTCCCAGGAAAACACCAAACAGTGTTTATTTATGTAATAAATATATTTGTGATCCAACAGCATCAAGAAAGGTTGTACAGGCAGCTCTGCAGGATGAGCACTTAATGAGTGGAGTTCTGCACAGTGCTGCTGTCCCACAGTCAGTGCCATCGGCAAGGATGCTCACGATGTAGTAAAAGAAAACCTCAGAGATAAAGGAAGTCAAGTCTCTTGAGATTATTGTGGCTTTGGTTTGATTTTTTATTTTGTTTGCTTACAATCACAAGAAAAGAGCTGAATGGCCTTTCCTACTCTCGTGACCGCCGCTGTTTTGCCTTTACTTGCTACTATGTCAACATCACAAAATATTGAAGATCAGTCCTTGCAACACCCTTGTAAGCAAAGCTTACATATCTTCGTGCCTCCTGATGTAAACCAATACACGCTCCAAGAAGTCTTCAGCATCTCAACTCTTCTTTAACTTTATAACTTCACATAATACGTGGTCATATAGACAGACAGTGGGCAGGAGTCAGACCACCTGCCTTCAGGAAAATCCAAGGGGAAAAAACAATGGAGTCTACCTGGCTGCCTACCCCCACTTCAAACAGCCTGAGCATGAGTTAAACACATTCCTTCTATTTGATTTTCAGCATACACATGCTGAGCACTGCCAGGTTTCACAGTGCAGGGGAGCCAATGGACAGACAAACCCTGGGCTGTATCCCACCCCACTGACTTCAACAGGCCTCCCCAATCTGTCCCCTGAAACATGTCTGGCTGAAATTCCTATTTTTAGTTACGCCTGACAAATCTTGAACTGCTGATATCAGAATTTAAAGAAATACATGAAAAACACTATTTTCCTTTTAAAAAAACTGTTCTCCTGGGTCTCTTAGAGATAATAATTACTGCTCTGCTCAGCTAGTGCTGTCATTATATCGCTCAATAAAATGGATCATTTTTAACTCTCAGGAGCATGGGAAGTGCCGCTGCTTCCCCGTGTGAAAGTAAGAATGTGTCAGTTTTGTTTAGCAAATATAATATTTAATGTCTTTGCACTTGGCATTCAGGATCAGCGCTCCACCAACAGCGGAGCAAAGTACACCCTTAACAGTCAGACTTTTAAAAGAAATTAAGCATGTAAAAAAATTCCCCCAAGTAAAAAGCAAACCTAAAAGGAAAGATTTCCCCAGGAACATGTGAAATACAAAAGCCATAGCCAAAACCACTTCATACATTCCGATTCTATGTTATGCTGCCAGTAATTGTGCCTCACCACTGAATCAGCAGCTCACATAACTCCCACTGCAGTTGCCAGAAGGTATTCCTAGATCTGTTTCTCTCTTAGTTGCCAGAGCAATAGTCCACACCCCATGGGCAAGTGGGGCAGTAAACCAGCCTCAGCACCCCCTACTTCTAGTAGTATTCATCCCTTATTCCCAATATTTAGTGACTTTACTGTATTATATGCAAAAAAATAAATCCTCCATAATGGTTCGGACTTGAAAAGCATCAATCTACCAAGACTAGCCATAACTCTGCAGGGGTGATTCTGTGCCAAGATCTTTACCTAGTGCATAGTAACACTGGAAATACTATGCTGACTATCATAATTTATTTTATAGTCTAAACCCTTAAGGTCTCTGGTCCTCCCAGGGAATATACCATCCCTTAGTCAAAGAACCCAGCAGACAACTCACCTCTCCAGGCATCAAAAGAAGTCACAGGAGTTTCTTTGTTCAGAGCAGGAGGCCCACTTACCATCATATTATATTACTCACTGCCTTTCACCCAGGAGTATGGAGCATGTCTAAGAGTACAGATGAGTCTCAGCCTCCTTGATACTGGAGGCTGAACTGGCTCTCTATATTCTAAAAAGCTCTTTGTGTACAGAACCTTATCTCCTGAATTGATATATTGGTTTGGTTGCTGTTTTAAACTACATAATTTGTAGTGCATGTCCTGGCAGAAGGAATCTGAGTGGGGGAAAAAAATAATAAATTCTTTTGGAACATGGAAAAAAACCTAGAAAGAATGAAATGCAGAATCAAGCCCCTAGCAGCCTTCCTGCAAATTTATGCAAGTTTCTGTATAAAGGAGGAACATTTCCTTCCTTCTGAAAAAAGGCCCATAACTCTTCAGATGCCCTGGATCTTCATTAATCTTCAGTAAGCATATGCAGGAATCTTGTGTCCCTACACCATTCTTTCTCATCTCTTTTCAGTCCCCGCCAACACAGCCCAGGATAGCTCCATCCTCAGGACTCAGCAGAGACCTAGGCCAAGCACTTAGTTTGCCCAAAAGAATTTCAACAGCGACTCACAAGGATCTTTGTGCTTTACCACCACACTCCCACTCCTTTGGGCTACAGAGGGATCCTCCTTAGAAAAAAAAAAAACAAGGAATAAAAGTACTGGAAAAAGAGAAAACCCCTCACAGATGATGATTCTTCTGCTCAGACTCAGAACACACAATTTAGCCTCTTAACAAAACAAAAACAAACATATTAAAAAAAAGAAAAGCACAGGAGAGTGGTGAACAACAGATGCTTTACAGATCTTTCCCAATATGCCCCCCTATTTATTCAAAACTGGTGTGCAACACCTGAATGCAATTCTTCAGCCTGAGGATGATATAAGCAGCGCATTTTCGTGCCATCAGTAACCTGATCTTACCCAGCTGGGCTGGCTCCCGGACAGCAGAGGCATTTCATCTTGCTGCATAACCCTACTACATCTGCAAAGACAAAGGAGTTGCTATAAAGGGGTTCCCAACCACAGCAGTAAAGGGAGCTGGGGGATGGAGAAGAGGGGTGGGGGAAGAGAGGGCATATCTGCTGCACTCACACTTATGAATACACATGCACACACCAAAAAATCCATCAAGAAGATGAAGAGCTTCTCAGATAGGAAAACTTGCTGCTAGCATCACTCAGCCTGATCTGCTGCCTGACTAAATGGGAGCCTGGCAACACAGCTCAGAGGGACTGAACTTGGGCTGCCAGCAGAAGCACGGATTTGGTGAGCCAGCTCAGTGTCATGAAGTTGCATTTTCAAGATTAACAGGGCCAAAAATAGGCTTGGAATACTCTGCACTCCATGGACGGGTTTTACCTAATTGCAAGGCAGAATGGGTCATACATGCAGGCAATAGCTTTTCAAGTCGCAGAAATGCAAAAGAGTGGAGATAAGGGGGTTCTGGTATTTTTGTTCGTCCTTTTTAATTGTCCTGAATAGAAGACATTTTTACTTTGATGTCTTTTTTGCAAGGGATATCCCATTTATGATGCCTAGGTACTTACCACAAAAATTGAGGTTTCATTTTGACAGTTTGGAAATTTCTTATTTTTGAAATTGATTTAACAAGCGGCAAATAATAATTAGCGGTCATTCTTGAGAATTTCATCATTGCTCATGGGTATTTTTCTTTGATTAAACAAAGTAAAAATAAAAAAAATACTGTTGTCCCCTCTTGCTTATTTTAGACTGAGAACCCCAGTCCCAGAGGTCATCTAGCAGGCTTCTGGGAGCCTGCAGGGGTACAAATGACTGACCTGAGAGATTAAAAAAATGTAACTACCCAAATGATCAGAAATGAACAGGCATTCTTGAGCATCCAAGTCTCCCACTGACTTTGGCGGGGGGGGGGAAGACAGTAGATGAAAGGTTGCATTAGCGCTGACTTTCTGCATCTTCGTGTAGCAGGGTCTCTGGAGTTCACTGAAGTTAATGAGAGCACTGGGTGTGCAAAAAAGGCAAGGCACATCCCCCTGCAGCAGGAGGGAGGCTGTGGCCCCCTCACTGCAGAGTTTCCTGTGTTCATTTGTTTATAGAGTAGAGTTGAGGTTAGTTCAGAAGAGAGTTCCCCATTTCCTCCTCCTCCTGCCCCTCTCCCTAACCAGATGTGACAATGTTACAATATTATTATCCTGTCAGCACCACAGGGGGAAATACAAATAAAACTCAGGGTGAAAGGAGAGCCAAAAGAATAACAGATCCAAGGCAGCACCTTTCAGATTCACTAGCCCATCTCAGGGAAAGGGAAACCTTAGCAGCTGGACTGTGGTTTCATTTGAAATGTTTGTGGGCAAATGATTAACAACAACTTTTTGAGGTCCTGTTATATGCTATGGGTAATTCCGACGGAAAGCCATAGGAGCTAACTGCAGTCAAAAGATGGGATGGGAACCTTTGGGACTGACAGGGTAAATCACATCCTAGACTGGAAAAACCAGCCTGGGTAGGTTTCACTGTGCCAGTTCCCTTCAATTTTTTAGTGCCACTGGGGAAAAAAATTACCCAGACTGGAGTTGCACTGTATAAAGCACTGGATTACAGGTTTTCTCTGGCAAGTATCCCAACAAAGACAAGCAGGCTGATCTTTCATCCAGACATGGAAACCAAGAAAGGATGCACAAAAAGGATTTCATCAAGCAAAAGAAACAGAGCTGGGAGACTGTTTAAATGAAATATCGTTAAACATTCAAAACATGTAAGATTCCTTTTCACTGAAAGGCTTTTGTTTCAGCTTACCATATTGGAGAAGTCAGAAACACAGCAGTTTTAGAGCAAAATTCAGAAGCAGGACATCCTTCCCTTCCCGGCAGCCTATGGAAGAGTTACAGCTGTAAAATAAACCACCACTATCTCTGCTCACTACATGCTGTGGCCAAAAGCATGACATAGACATCAATAATCTTCTCCAAAGCTATAAAGGCACTCCACAGTTTTTCCTCCAACAGCTAAAGTGAAAGACACATGGTCATTGCAGGAAAGACTTATCTATCTGTAGATCATTTTTCTCTGGAATTTTTTTTCTCCTCCATCCTAGGACATAAATAGGAAATTGTGCCTAAGTAAAGATCTGACCCCCAAGAGGCTGCTTTCTGAAAAATAAAGAACTCAAAAATATCCATCCTGCTTTACCCTTTGTCCTTTCACCTTAAAAATTCCCCAGGGATTGCTTCTACCTACTGAAGTTTCTTCCATCAGTCCATGGGGGAGCAGGATCTGCCCCAAACTCTCTAGAAATTATGAGAGGAGCTTTCAACATCCTGGTGAGAACTACAGGTTCTTTATGTGGTAAACAACAATCTTTGAAGTTTTTCAGCCTAACATGCAGGCCTTGGAGGACAGATGTGTGTCCTTCCCTGTGAGGGCAGAGTTATGTTCTTGCTCAGCAATGGTCTCTCCTGGCATGCAAATGGATCTCTACTGGGGCTGATGAGGAAGTAATTGAATTCTGAGTTCATGTTCACTCAGCTCTCTGGGACTGAACTACAGAAACACTTCCAAGCCCAAAGGTGGTTCACATGGCACCGCGGTCCTTTCATGTGTCAGCCCTGCTAAGCCGCCGATTACGCATCTTGACAGACCCATTAATCCTCAGAGTGTCTCACGCAGGAAATCATCCTGTTTCCTCTCTGTAAAATAAACCAGTCCCATTCCAAGGGAAAGAGAGGTGTCATGCACCTCTGCAGCTAGATGTGACGTAATCGGCAGAATGTATGGACTGACTTTGACAGAGTGTGGTTGGAAAGTAGAAAGAGACCCAGGACAGCCAGTGGGGCTACTGGTTAACAGGAGTGAGAGGATAAGGTCAGCTCACCTCTTGAAAACAAGACATTTAGTTTGGAATTGTGAAAGGGCCAAAGCCAAGAGATATTTCAAGAGGTTCCTACCCAGGCTAAGGACCACACTGTGGTTCTACCCATGACAACTGAAGTCGAGTTTAAGAAGACTGAAGTTGCCAAGACCTAAACCGAAAATGCAGTATCCACACACCAGTAATAAAATGGTTGGAAAACACGGGTCAGGGATGTGCAGAATGCTCAACTGTTTCTCATTGTGCACAACTGCATTATAACTGCTTTGAACATAAGTCCCCCAAAATTAGCAGGAAACTCTCAATTGCTCTCGACAAGCATAAGGACTGATTCCAGGATAAGAGAGATGGAGATTCTCTGCCCAAAAGCAAATTTCTGCCAGATGCAGCACTTCTTCTCTTTCTTTTGCCTCAAGACAAAGGCAATGGAGATGTATCTCACCCTTTGTCAGGCAAATTGTTGCACTTTACAGTAACGCCAAGCTGCAATTTGATCACCTATCTTCTGTAATCCTCTTTAGCTGATCTGGCATCCAGTATTGTCCAACAATCCATGAAGGAAGCCTCTTGGTGAGGAGGTTGACACAGGCACAGCTACCAACAATGCTTCCTGTAGTTTTGTGAGCAGCTGTCACAAGCCAATGATCTCATGCCGAGTGAGGTTTATGTTAACAACGGAGGAGGAAGAAAAGTAATTTTATCCAGTCGAAATCAGCAAAAATTAATAGAAATGAGTATATTCCCAGAGAAGAAAGCATATCAACTTTGCAAGGTGTCCAACATCCTTGTTGGAAAAGAGTTGGCCTCTGCAGCATGCCCTGCACAGACTTCCCTGTTGCAATCAACACGGTTACTTGTCTGGTGTTAATACAGTAACATGCTGCTTTGCTGAAAAGTCCCTGGCTGCCTTTCAAGCTCTTGAAAAGACACCAAAGACTTTTGTTTTGCTTTCAAACTATTTTTCAGCACCTCAGTGTTGGAGTGCCCTTATGAAAGTGCCCACAGAGTCATTTGACAGGGCTGTGTGACTCAGGCACTTAGAGGAAGGAACTAATGTTAGACGCTGACACTCACGTAGGGACTTCTGGACTTCAAAAAATTACTTCTCTTTACCCCACTGAATTTTCCTGACACTTCCAACTTACCAGGCTATTGTTTATTTTATAAAAAGGCTGTCTTAACCTCAATTTTGAATTAATAGGCCACCGAGGAATCTAATACTATGGTAATGCAATGCAAACATCACTCCACAAATGGAAAAAGAAGCCAGTAAATTCTTTATAACATGTGTTCAAAAAATGGTCAAGCTTGCAATATTCCATTAAACTGGTGCAATGCTACTTTTTATAAATTTAAAAGAAAAAAAAAGCAAGTTGTTCTCCTACGCTCATCTTTTCAAGATGAGACAAGTCTTTTCCTCCCACTGCCCTTTTATTTTAGAAGTTCTATTGAAATCAAGTATTGAAATTTTGCAGTTACACACCCAAGATATGAGACTAATTTCCCATACTGCTGGTTGCTGACAGTAAGTGTAACCATGAACTGTCTGGCATGCAGAAAATTCACTCCTTTTGTTTTACCAACAAATCTCAGGCACCTTTATGAGGATGATCCTGTTCCTGTCAAATTCCACAAGGTTTCCACAAAATGTTATCAGTGAACATCCAGCGAACTGTTCCTATTAAATAACTCAAAGTTGAGCTGATAACACAGAAAATATGGCAGGTGATTGAAGTAAGCTGGATCTTTTGATGTGGCAGTAAATCAAAAACACTGTAAAACAGAGTTGGTAAAGGTGAAAACCTTACACAGCAAAGGACACATAGAGCTTTCAATGCTAAATGTGTTGGGAAAGGCAGGAGTTGAAAAGTTGAAAGCTGCAAAACTTGTAAAAAAGAACCACATGGTGGTGGTTGAAAAGTCTGACCATCTTCCTGTAGTTAAACAAGGAAATAACTGTGGGTAACTGTTGCCTTTGCTAATGGCACTCACGGAGGGTATTCTGAGCTTTGCCTTGCAGAGGAGGAAACTGAGTCAGAGGGATTAAGTAAAGGGCCCAAAGCCAGGACCAAGTTTACTAAAAGTCCCCTGCAGACACCTGAATTTCAGTCATATCATGAGGCCTCTGTGGTCTCTTACAACTACGATTATTTCCTCTGCTGTTGTAAAACAAGGAGGATTAGATCTGTCAGCACTTACAGCTGGGATATTCCTGAGAATTCCTAACAAGAAATACTGATGATGCAAACCATTTTTTCAAAGTATATTTTTGTTTTGAAGCAGTCCCATGCTCTCAGCAAGAAAGGTTAGGGAACCATCACAGGGAAATGTTTTTCATGCAGTCTAACATAATTTCTCCACTTTGAAATCAGATATCTTAAATTATGCATGTGTGTCATCTTTCAGCACCCAGACCCCTGCAAAATGGGACAGAGGCAGCGTTTTGGCAGAAGAATCATGTTTCAGCTCCCAGCTTAACAATAGTTTAGACATTCTGGTACTCTGCAAGGGAGCTCAAAGCCTCGTACCAGCACAGCATCACAGACATCAGGGTCAAGAGAGGTCACCTTATCTATCTTCTGCCTTCTCTCCATGGCCTGAAATGCTGGCCAGACTCCTGCCACAAGTAGCAAATTAAATACCAGTTTCCCTTCCAAAGTTGCCGTAATGCAACCCATGCTGACCTGTACTGCACATATCAGCTGGGACAGAGAGAAACAGAGTTTACAGGGCTCCAAGCACATCAGTAAAATGCAGGGCAAATTCATAGACTTTTGTGTACGTTGACTCTAAAATATATTAATTTTCTGTGGTTAGCTGAATAGCTTCCTTTTATGAAAAGGGAATAAAACTTTTTTATCAAAATACTGAGGACCAATGCAGTTCAATATTCTTCAATGGTAGATTTGTGTTCTATGAAGAATGGGTCTGTCTGGGTTTATAATTTAGAATTTTAGCGCTTCCTGCTAATGGCATCTGATTTTCTTGAGTTCTCAGGATAAGAAGAAAGCCTTCCAAATGCAATATGCCAACTAATTCCAAATGAAATACAAAGGTGCTAACAGCATCACTCATGGGATATTAGTTTTTAGGGGTTTTGGTGATACAATAAAATGACACAAATTCTGACAGAGGGTTCAGGTTGATGCCCTACAAAAACAGGATTGCAGCTTTCAACACACTGTGGCTGGAATGGTAGTGATTAATGAAACCAGCTGGGCAATCTTCTCCCCTGCATTGCAAGAGAATATGACAGGTGAACCCGAGGAGACCCTCTGAAGCCACACAGCGTGGCTGACAGGAGCAACATCGGTCATGCACCATGCCCAGCTCTCTCCCAGCTCCTCTTGCTTTTTTTCCTCTCAGACATATCAAGGAACGTCACTTGGACAGATTGAGACTAGGGAAATTTGCATTTAAACCCTTCTTCTGTAGCTGGTTTCCTGTGCAAACATCAGTGAGGCAATTTGGGATCCTGGTTTTTGTGTCAACATGAAGAGAGTGGCTCCTACACAGGTTGAGTCAGAGCAGTTTGGCTCCCACTGGAGCCTCTCTAGAACAGTGTGTTCCTCTCCACTGAACTACAGCTGAAGACCCCTTTAAGTCCTCAGCCTGCAACAGGGGATAAGGCACTGTGCTGACTCTCCAGAGCTGCTGAGGAGGAAAGATACTAAATCCTTCAAGAAAACAAGCATGGCGGTTAAAGGGTCTGTAACCAGGTAGCATCTGTTGTCCTTGCAGAAGACAGCATCCTATGTAGCAGGCCAAGTGAGGGAGTGGGTGACATCCTTGTCTTGTGGAAAAAAGCTGGTAGTTTTCCCTATTCCCTTCTGTGAGCAAAGAGGGCCCCCCAGTCTTCTTGGGCCAAGAAACTTGCAGTTGAACTAGGGCACTTACCTGACCACAGGTGGGCTGACTCGTGCTGACTCCATACAACACAAAGCCCTGATTTTGTCACGTTTCCACCTCCATGTTTGCTCTTTTCCAGCTGTGCACAAAGCCCCAGGATAAGCCATTTGCCATGCTGGGGTGGGAGTAAGGAGGGAGGGGGCTGAAGGAACAGGGGAGAAGGAACTTGCTGTAAGCTCATTTCTCCTTGTCCCTAGCCCTGATGGAATTGTATTCTGCACGCACACTGAAACATTAGCATCGGCTGATTTGGAAGGAATATTGGAAATGAAGTGATAGCAGAGTAAATGTCAATGCATTCAGTGTGACACAGTGAGCACCAGATCTTAAACAGCTTCATCATTGTGGCATTTACTGTATCCTGAAATAATATTAATCCCACTGTTGTCCTTCTTGATGGAATCATCCATGAATATGGTTTATGGGACTGGCCAAAGTGCTAATAGGTTAAAAGAACAACCTATCCAGTGTTCCACTAAATTAAGGTCGCTTCATGGGATTTAATGAAACAAGTACTGTGTGGGGTTTCAAAGGACGTTCCTGTAATTCATGTCTATTTAGGGCTCCTGCTAACCAGAAACCTAATTTCTTTGAGTAAAATAGGTTTTTGTGAAGCCTGGCCATGTGAAAAAAAGCTTTAAAGGGCAATAATCAGAAGACCTCATCTGTAACACTTTGTTATTTCAGATCAGTGTTTTGAAAGTTGAGGGGATGGAGTTATTAAAAAAAAAAAAAAAGGAAGAAAGAAACCTATCTGCAAATTAATGAGAAGAAATATATTACTGCTATTTGTCTCTCAAAAATGCCTGAATGGTTAAAGTGAGACCAGGATGCCATTAAATTACAAATGGTGTAGACACTTAATAAGCCAGATACCCTGCCTCACAAACTAAATGTGTAAATTGGCTCACACTTGCCCAATGAGGAGCTGATGTTCCAAAATTGTGGGCAAATTGCATCACCTAAGGCCTCAGACACAGACCTGTATTTGCTTCCCCAGTTGTGTATGTAAATGGTGAATGAAATGATGAATGATCGATGAAATGAAGAAAAAGTGTGTCACTGGAGACAGCAAAAGGAATAAGAGACAGGTTGGATGTGTTTGCTGGAACTAGAATTTGGTCAAAACACTAGAGGCATCACCTGCCCCTGTAAAACTGGAACTGTGATGACCACCACAGGCTAAAATTTTGACAAAAAAACACAAAAAATTCACAGTTGTATCAGGAAAAAATTAGGCCTTTCCATACTTAGGAATGCTACAGTCAGCTTAGTATTCCCCAGAAGTCCAAAACAAGCCAAATATCAATAGCAACCCTAAATCTCTGACTCTTTGATTCAGGTCTTGTATCTTTTTCTCAGAATTCTGGAAATAGACTGCCAATATCAGTACTCAAGTCAAGAACTAATCCTGACAGCTTCTTGACATTAGCATGAGTTGTCAGAAAAAGAAGAGGCACACTGCTTAAATTTCCTACCTTGGTGACTTCTCTCAAAGCCTTGAAAACATGTACTGCTAGTGCAGGCTCTTTGCTAAAGCAAAATCAGCAAATTCAGCTACTTCTGCAAGCTGCAAAACAGCCACAGCTCTGCAGCCCCTGCCAGAACTCAGGGGCCCGTGTTGGACTCCACTGATGTGAAAGATGCTGCAAGGGTAGCAGCTACTTATTAGAGAATCAGGAAATCGTTTGGGTTGGAGGGGACCTTAAAGATCATGTAATTCCAACCCCTCTGCCGTGGGCAGGGACACCTTGTGCTAGACCAGCTTGCTCAGGGTTCCATCCAACCTGGGCTTGAACACCTCCACAGATGGGAAATGCTACTCCTCTGCTTTCCAGCCTCCTGCCTGTAGCAGGGGGAGATTTTATTTCTGGTTTCACCTCTATCCCAACACCGGTCCTTCAGTCTTGATAAAACAAAATTCTCACACTGCAAACAAATTCTGTGCCTGACTTGCCCGCAGAATGTAAGAGAACTCCTTCAGCACTTTCCTGAAATCTGACATTCATAACAATTTTTAACCCAGTATTTCAGTTTTACCAAAATCAAAAGGCACCTTTAATATCTCTGGAACAGAAATCAGTGACCATATAAGAAAAAAGTCTCTAGAGTAGCTACAGACACAGCATGCTCTGCCTGCCAGCCACCACTCTCTGTCCACACACCTGCCTGGGAGGTAAGCTCTGTCCTGACCTCTAAGGTGGAGATTTGAGGCAGCTTATTGCCAAAAGGGAACATTTCTTTGTGTGCCAAAAGGACAGCCTGTGCACATATGTATTATTTGGATTGCTCACCTTTGGAAGGAATGTCACCTTTGCATGGACTCAGCTGTAACAGCAGGGAGGCTTAAGGGGCTAAGGAAATTAAGTTCAGAGCAGGACAGATTTCAATGAAGGTTGTAACATGAAAGAAGGTTACAAAAAAATGTAATTCCAAATTATACTTTGCCATAGGTTATCTTCTTAGTCCGTCTAGTATTCACTAGGCAGAATCCTCAAGACATGCCTTAACCTTTACAGACATGACCTAGACCTTGGAGTCATATCCTATGAGGCAGAGACTGACTGGAAATGAGACCACTATATATCATGTCTGCATGACAGAATGAAACACACACCCACCACAAGAAGAATAAAACCCTCTCTTGAATGTGTCTGCATTGTAAAAGAGAGAGGGGAAAGATTGATTTATTTAAACAGTACTTAACTAACAATAAACACTATCAAACCAAAGCAAACTAATGCTCAGCCATTAAAGCATCCATTCAATGGCCCATCTGTCATATTGTTAAGACCTTTAGAAGTTGTTTAACAAAATGTTAAATAAGATGACATTCAGCAGCACAAAATGCTTGACTGGCTAATGCAACAAAAAGGGGTTGGCCTGCTGGTGTTTGATATACTGCTCTGTGCTACAGGCTGAAAGCTCTGGAGCACACGAGGGGGCTCCCGGGCTGTCGCTTTTTATCTCAGTGAGCAGCACCAGAAAAGCCCAGAATCGCCACCAGGCCAGTGTCAGCACTTATCACACTGGAAAAAAAGGAAGAGGAAGAAAATTCCCAGTGCAGACAGGAAAAAATGTACTATGCAAGTGGGGGAAAGAGGAAGCAGAAGTTACAAATTGGCTAATTACAGGGAGAAAGAAGAAGAAAGCCCTATTCTCGGTGACCTATGCTTTTTTCAAATCTAGTTTTTTGTAGTTTTCTTTTCTCATAACCTCTATTCTACATTTGGCAGTCAGTTTGGATGGATGTGGTATGAAAACACTTCAGATTGGCTGTGATGGACTATTTAGTAAATATCTAACAACTTCAAAGGTGGGTGCAGTCAATTCAAAGACACTTCTGTTTGTTTGTTTCTTACATGAGAACAGATTGCTCTCATTCCCGTATGTTAATAGTGACCCTCATACCATATCACTTTTGAGGAACTGACTGCACTGATGCCAGAGGCTTGTACAGCTTCAAATCTATCATCAGGGTTAAGGTAGTACAACTAGGCAAGAGAGGCAGTAGTAGACTTCCTGCAGAAGTTGAAGAATAAATACAAATTTGCCATAAAAAAAAAGCCAGTTTCCTAAGGAAAAAAAATTAAAAAGCCCTTTCTTTCAGATCTGCAGAAGGAAGAAAAGGAAAAAAGTATTCAAGTTTAGACAGGTAAGAGTTTTCACAAGACACTACTGGACAGCTCTGTTGTCATAGATGATGCTCCACAGCCCCAAATGTCACTAACAAAACCAGGAATCTGTGAAAAGCAAATAGCATCATGCAAATGACTGTTAAAAATAAGAGTACAATTCTCTTTCACAATTTAAACCCTTCCCCTGGCATTACAAGATGTTTTTTAAGACTCAAAGCTTCACAGGACTAAGAAAATTAACCCTTTCTCCACTGTTATCCATCAGTATATAAGGTTTTGGTTTCCCTTATTCCCTGCCAGTGTGTTTTCTTGGAAGTGTTGAGAAGAGAGAACCCAGAAAGCCCAGCTGGCAGGTTCAAATTTCCCAGCAGCTCAGCCCTAGCAGTAAGGATGGAGGTCCTTGGAAAGTCTGGCTGCAAGTGCCACAGGCAGAGGTACCTGGGACCACAAAGATCTGGGTTTTGTTTCAGCATGGTGACAGCTGATAAACATATAGAACTAGCAGGTAGAACAAAGCTTATATGCCAGTGCTAAACAAAGACACCCCTGCTAGTCACATCAGTACAAAACACTGTGCTAAACTCTAGCCTAGAGAGCTTACAGATGTTTTCACTGACCTTCAGTAGTAGCCCAATACATGTAAGGATGAATTATGATTAAAAGTAACCAATGTTCCCAGGTAGCTTATTGATTTACAAAGTATTCCCTCTGCAAATATGCTTTTAATCAAGTGTTATTTAATACATCAGTACTGAGATGCAATAGAAAACAGGAATTCAATACATGTTAGCAGCTCTAGATAAACACTGGCTGACAAATGCAGAGAGCATACCTTGGCTGCTAACAGATATTAAAATTGCAAGCCTTGTTCCTGCTGTGATTGACAGACAGATTTCCTACCTGCTATGAATATACAACTAAAAACAAAATTAAGAAAAAAACAACAAAACAGCGTTTTCCCAGCCTGAAGTACGTTCTTAGAAAGAGGGGAGGGGGAAGGAATTACAAACCCAATGTGCTATGCCAGGCTGGCTCTAGAACCTAAATCATCTGCCATAAAGGTGCTGCTCTCACACGGTGATAGTGACACATTAAGTATGAGCCAGATGCAAACAGCAAGAGCGACAAGGAAACCACACAACTCCTTTTCCTCTCAAATGTCCTCCCACAGCCTGTTTCTTGCCTCAGCAAGATCTATTCCAGATGAATAAGGGACCTGGGAAAAGCAAGCAAGACCACAACAGTGTTTTGTTGATGATGTGAGTAAAATAAATGTGTGTGTATATATATATTCACTCCTTTCTCACTGAAATAATCTTGGCTGTCAGTAAAGAATCCTTACAGGAACATCCCAGAATGATCATTTTCCAAACTAAGAGCTCTAAAGGTCAGCCTTCAGTTATACCAAATTCAACATTACCATGACTGTGTCACCTCTGGGGAAAGGGGGAGGGATTCTTCAGCAAAACATATGGCAACAGCAGTTTATTTTATCACAGTGCTGTATTATTTTGAAGTGAAAGAAGGCTTGTAGGGAGAGACAGTATCTTTTATTAGACTATCTATTATTGTTTCTTCCCCGCCCTTTTAAAAGTAGTTTATTTTATGGGTTAAGGGTGACTAGAGCAGAGAAAAGAGCTCTGCTGTAGTACTTACAGACAAGAGCAAAGAAATAGAGATAAAAAGGAAAAAATAAAAAGAAAGACAGGGTGATCTATTCAAAAGGTGGTGCATGAGGGTTTTCTTAGAGACATATACTGGCAGAGTGAGGAGAAGAGAAACAAGAAAAAAAAATGCTCATCCTATACAATGAGTATCTGACTGTACAGGCTGAATCCAAAACCAATACAAAACTCGAGCCAGGTCAGCAGAAAGATTCTCAGAGATGCCAGTCCAGCCTCTCCTGTGTGCAGTTTTCAGCTACATGAACGTGGCTCTGAATACTCAAGTGAGAAAGAGGATGCTCTGCCCAATTTTGGACTTTCTAAGCCTCTCAGTGCAAATTGCATAGAGGAACACCAGCTCCTTGTGTGGCAAATATACTAGCTTTTGACACAAAGGAGCAAAGGGGATTACACTGGCCTTTTTGGGTTTTCCTCCATTTCGAGGAGCATCTTTGCACTGGCCTGACCCCCAAGATACCAACGGCAATTTAAGCTTTCTGCCTCCAAGCTTCAACCTGAAAAACACCACACAAGGTAACAGGAGAGCACCAGCACATGGAAGCTGTGCTGCTCCAGCACCAGGGAGATCCTGGCTCCCACTGCAGATTCCCTGCTTGCATGATCATTAGTTAACTTCAAAGAAGCAGCCGACAACCTTTCACGGCGCATGAAGAAAGCTGAAAAGATCAATTACAAAAATGATTAGTATGCAAACTATACGCAGGTTCTGTAGGCAGCCATTCCTCAACAAGTGTATCAGAGACCAAACAAAAGGATAAATAAATAATCCTAGCCTGTTTTCAGCATACACAGCAGTCAAAAAGAAATCTTTAAGGATATTAATTCTATTGGAAACACACTCCTCTTTTTCTATCAGATATTGCACTGAAACTTAAATGAAGCTTTTAAAACTCAAAACTAGGAAACTCCATCCAATAAAAGGACAGATTTGCTTCCTTGGTGAATTAGTCATCCAGGTAATTGTTTCTCTTTACAGCAATCTTGCTCTTATCTGAAGTTGTATCTGTCTTTTTGTTCCAGGGACAAGCTAACACATTTCTAAAATATGTGAACTTACACAGCACTAATAGGATGGTTTTGCAGTTGTGGAACTAGGTGTGCATCAGCCCCTTTCATATAAATACTATTTTCAGGGACCTCCCCACACCGATGTTAAAAAACAAATAAAACTGCTCTATAATGGCCTGTTTCCTGAGCCTTGCTCAGCCTGCTCAGTGGTTCATGGAGAGGATTGTACCCCTTATAGCAACTGGTGGGTTTTCACCTTTAGAGATAGAGTAAACGTTTCTCAGCCTTAGCTGTTCTCCAAGTACAGGAAGAAACCTGGTTTATAAATGCATCAGGCAACAATATTCCTTACTGAATAATGCACTGATATCCATAGAGCTGCACCTACTAATAACAGCAGAGGATCTAGGCTGTAATACCATGCTGTTAAGGGCCAGGAGGTCTCACCAGTCCTCCCCTAAAGAAAAAAAAATAAAAGAAGAGATATTGAAATATAAAAACTGAAAGTCAGCCACTATGACTGATCATCAGGTTCATCTTTCAGACAACTTCTGTGTGATTGTTTAACCTGAAGTGGCCTTGGATTAGCAGGAAAGACTTACAAAACCTGCAAAGCACACAACGGGTCATTCATGCATGAGCCTGTTTGATTCACACCGTTTCAGAAGTAGCAGAACACACGCTGACTTGGTACACTGCCTCACCATAAAGACTTGAAACCAGATGTGCAGCAACTGACCAAGAATGCCTTTCCACAAGCCTGTCCTTTCTTCCTGTCGAGCTTCTTGGTGTATAGATAGGTCTGCTGAAAGGTTACTGAACCACACAGCCAAGGAAAATGCACAGACAGAGAGGGGAGCTGCATCTTCGGCTGCAGCATAATCCCTTGGATCCATGTCGAGCCATGGAGAAGCTGTGCTGCTGTTAAATGGCTGATTAGTTTATTCTGCCAAACATCTGAGAGCATCATTAGTTACACAAATGGCTTGAATTATGATCAAATGAGCTGAGTAACCTGCTGCCATGAAACTCCACGTGAGTTCTGTTTTCTCAGATCTCAACATGTGTTACCCAGTGCGAAGCCATGTCTCCTGGCTCAGTCTGATGGCTCACGCAGGCCTGGGTTTAAGAGTGCCCTTCTCATCCTGAGGACCACCCTTCCTACTGAACTGTTTTACCTGAAGATTGCCTCAGTATATATTTCCATCAGACAAGAAGAATTAACACAACATTTTCAGACTTCCTTTGTCACTGCACTTTCACACGCTCTTTTTGCTATTAGTTGTAGGTGTGTTGCTCTCTGGTTTTTTGAAAACAAAACTAAAGAGCCAAAAGAAAACCCACATTTTCCTGTTGTATTGAAGCTCAGTGGTGTTGAAAAGGAATTAAGGAAACCAGTTTGTCATTTTGCTAAGTCAGGACCAGGCTATCTCTCTTAGGCCACAGAAAGAATACCAGCACAATACCAGCCATGAGATTTACCTCCCTCCTTTACATTTTGCTGCAACCCAGCAACCCAACCATTTATAGCAAAGAGGCTCTGACAAAGATCCAAATACATCAGCTCAGCCTAATTCCAACAGAAAAAAAATTAAATGCCAGTATTTCAAAGCATTGGTTCTCCAGTCCTCTCTCACTTCTGAAGGCTGACACCTGCTGTGCTAATTCCCAAGGGTGAGTAAATCCCTGTATTGCAGCAAATGGGAGATTCTTGTATAAGCAAAACCATCAGTTTCAAATTATATTTCCTCTAGCAGGTCTCTGAACATTTTGCTCAGAAAGTAAAGTACCCAACTAGATTCACTCAGAAATGTGGGACTCTCCCATGCATTTCCTTTTGTTCGGTGAGATATTTTACTAAACAGGAGTTTGTACAGAATCAACACTGTGGAAAAAATCCCTGCTGTTCTCAATCCAGTGACATTGAAACATTTTATCCTGCAATATTGATAAGTTTTCCTGTGCACAATCTACCCCAGAATTATCGCATGGGAAGGTATCAAGGCATATTGATGAAATATTTGTAAGGATAACCACAAATAAGTGTGTTCTTTCTTAGTTTTAAAAGCTCTAAAATGATGCGTTTCATTCTCACCTCTGGCAATAAATGGGTTTCTAAAACCTGAAGGAGAGAAATGCATCACAGAAATCCACCACTGCCACCAGGAACAGTTACACTCATTTAGCCATGACTGATCAATCAAGAAGCTCCACAGACATTGCCGTGCCAGCACTGACAGACAAGAAATCAGGAGCCAGGTTTATGCCAATTAGTGACCTACCTCATACTTTGTTTTCGCCTTCCTGTTTTCAAGCTCTTCCTACAAAGAGCACCTGAACTAGAGGACAACTGAGCCTGAACTACAGCAAGCATCTGGTAAGATGCTACAGATGTTATTTTGGGTCA
Source organism: Campylorhamphus procurvoides (assembly GCA_013396655.1). NCBI lineage: Eukaryota > Metazoa > Chordata > Aves > Passeriformes > Dendrocolaptidae > Campylorhamphus > Campylorhamphus procurvoides. Next base: position 1,553,514 of record WBMV01003267.1, on the reverse strand, counting down.
TCTGATAAAATCAAATCAAATCACAACACTTCTAGCTTTATTAACAGCAAGTCCAAGATTTAATCATATTGCACTCACAAGGGTTGGTATTTTCTAAGTGAGAAGGTGCTTCAAGTGAAACAAGTAGTTTCTAGGGAAAAAAAGAATAAAATTTGCATTAAAGAAATTCTCATTTCTTTCTTTTAGAACAATCAAAAGAAAACCATCTGATTTCAAAGTAGATCCACTTATTTGAGTTCACCTGAAGTACTGCAGTGCCTCATGACATTTCAGTTTTCAACTACACCACCACTGACAGATTACACATGTCACATGTATTGGCCTGGAAAATATATAAATTAGTATCCTGATAATAATTAACCACTTAATGGTAAAAATACCACTTTTCTTCTGCCAGGAATTCTTTTGTTCAAAAACATGTTCACAGATCATGTTTGATTGCAACAGCCTGACATAATGTATGGGGGGAGGGTGGAGAAGTGCACCACAAATAAATGGTGTGTTTAGGAATTCTAACAATTCTTAATGTTTAAAGATAAAATCTCAGTGGGACTTTTATGCCCAGCACCTTGAGGCTCCCAGCCCACACCAGCAAACTTACACCAGTCACTAAAAGCTGTTGATTCATTCTCTGCTGTAATACCTTTTCCCATTGTTGATGAGGAGACAACTCACAAAAATAAAGCCATGAATCTTCATATTCCAAATTACCACTGAAAAATAATGTTTTTCCCCACTGAGGGACAGGTAGAGTTTGCCAATAGCTCTCTTTTGCCCAAACTCACCCTCTCGGACATCTAAGAACACTTTAATTACCAAGCTCACACAGCTCACTGCAACTGCAATAGGATTGTTTTCATTAATTAGAAGAGATTAGCAATGATAAATTCCTGATCTCCTCTCCAGACAGAAGGAAAGGCATGATCAACAAAATCATGCTCACTTAAAAGTGGAGTGAAAGAACAAGAAATACATTTCTGCTGTTGCTGCATGTTACATTTATGGATTTAGTGTAGCTTCCAAGATGATATCTGCAAACTCTTGTTTTAATGAAAGGACATCTGGATCAGGCATATATCCAGAATTAGTATTCTTCTTGCAGCAGAACTCCAGCATCTGCTCCATATGCTATTGTGTCTTGTATACTGACTAACTTCCAGCAGAACTGGATTTTGCAGAGTTTACTAGTGTTGTTAGAGGGCTCATCAATATGTTTCTCCACTTAGAATTCAAAAATCTACTCAGCATTATGAAATAAAAACTTTTCCTCCCTCTCTATGCAGTTCTGCCTTTGCACTGTTGCAGTTACAGAGGGCAGACATCAGTCCTTCGTTCCAAAGATTCTTAATGGAGTCTTCACATATTGGGGGCATTTTACCATCAATAATCTGTAACTGCTTAAGGGCATATTTTCCCTGCATAGCGTTCTCCCGTGTTTTCTCTTTGATGCCTCTGGATGACCTGGAGGAGATAGCCAGTTCCAAGCAGACTCTGCTAAATTACCACTGTCTAGATAGAGAACACAGTGCTGGGGAGAGGTCTGCCAACAGAACCTCAAAGCACATAATTTTTATAATTTCCTTTAAATTTTTTTCTGATCTTATTGTAAAGTCTCATTAGATTTCCCAAACTTCAGATGCTCTTTTCCAAGTATCTCCTTTTAATTTGGCAAATAACCAGAATATTGCTTGCTTTTTATCTTCCCCTTTCTGGTTTGCCAGCACCATTTCTTTGACACAAAAATTTTCAAGGACTACACTTTAAAGTTTTATATCAAGAGCACCTTCCAATACATAATAGTTCTACAATGTAAGATTCTCTGCTGACAGATATATGTACTCATGCTCTTCTTTGTACCATCCTCTCCTTCAGATACTCCCTGCCTAATAAAGTTACGTCTCAGTTTGTTTTCTGCCCTGCATGTAAAAAAGAATTGATTTTGACTTTTGAGCACTTCAGGATGTTATCATCCTCTAAGACTTAATGTTGTTTTCCACACAACATTCATTATTCCACCACATATCTAACACTCATCTGACACTCACCAGGCTGTCCTACATGTGGTCTGAAACACTTTGCTCTATGAAGTGTTTGTCAACTGAACTTCTCCCCCTTGATCTCACACTCTGTTACATGAAACTTACAAGTAACTACTCGTGGGTGTATTGAGGAATTCAAACTGATCACTATCACACCTACATCTTGTCTCTCCTGCTTGAAGACAAATGTAAGACAAATGTTTCAATTACTCTCTTTTTCTTTTTTTTTTCCTGCTAGAAAGGCATGATACTGAAGGCATTTTTCAAAGGTATTTTCAGCTCCATCAGGGATTTTGCTGAGCAGTGAATCATAAGTGACATTTACCTTCTCCCCCACATGGTGGGCTTGTCTTTTTTTGGTCACCGGTCTCAAACTGCTCCCAGCTTGTCCGTGGCTGCATCACTGTCAACCAGAGCTCCCCCAAACCCCTCCAAGCACACTGTCCATACACAAGGAAAACATAGTATTCCATTTGGGTTTTCAATCAGTTTCTCCCACATACCACTTCTATGTCCTTTTCTTCTTACCAGATCTTTGTCAAATTTATTTCCATTTGCCTCCCCCAAGTGTTTTATGCAGCCTGCCTACTGCATGCTTTATGACTTCCTCCCCTTTTCACTGCAGAACACTTCACCCTCTTGACAGACAGCCTGTGAGTGGAGCTTGTATGGAAACACAACCACCGATTTTTTTGCTAGTTCCTTTTGTCCTCAGTAAAAGACATGTACTAAACACCCCATACATGGATTCCTCTCACATCAAAACCTCCTAGAAAGTGTGGGAGTCTCACTACAACACCACCTTGGGATCTACACAGAGAGAGCCTAGCTAAAGCCAAAAATAAAAATGTGGGTGCATACACACAAGCTATCACAACATCTGTGGAGACCAGTCAAAACTGACAAACTAGCAATTAACTTCAGATGCCTCTAGTAAGACTCTCAATAACCTGTTGTCTTCCAGGAGCTGAAAGAAGGATGTCACCCATCCTCAAGCTTTCATAGTCACGTCACCTCGCCCAGTGAAGGGCAAGAGGTGACAATAATTCCTGCCAACAGCAGCTGAATTTTACTCTTACCATCACCAGGGGAAGCTGAGGTCTGTGGCTGCATTTTCTTCAATCTCTTTTTCCAACACTTTGCTCTTTGACTTACTATTCCATTTCTGGGTTATTATGATTATCACTGTAGGAGAAATAACCTGGTTCATTGAAACCTACAGGTCTCTCATGGCCTTCCAATGCACATTCAAAAAAATGATGTTTAAATATTGTTTGTTTGTCAAGGCACAGGATGGTTTTGTGGAGTTCACCAGGGCTGCTCTTTTTATTATTTTCATTATTATTGTTGCTGCTGTTGTTATTTTGACTCTGCACTTGCTGAGGTAAAAAAGCCTGCAATGGGAGTGTTTTCACCTCAATAGGGTGGGTGGAAGGATTGCGTAAACAACTTGTCTGTCTTGAAAGAGGGGCCTTGACAGGTCCCATGTTGTCAAACGACAATTGTGACTTCTTGCATTTCAAAAGTCATGCTCAGATGGTTTCATCTGAAACCCCCTGGGTAATAGTAGCCTTTTGAGGTTATGATATCTCTGGATGGAATTCAATAAAAGAAATTCACTTTCAATTGAAGCCTTGGAACACTGCCAGACAGCCCCAACAATGCGATATGTCTCCAAAGAAAATTGGACTGATCCCCCCCCTCCTTTTTTCTCCTCCCCTTTCCATTTCTCTCTCCATCTTTATTTGTGCTTTCAACCCTTTTTGTGGATTCCTCTTTTTTTATATATATTTCCTCTCCCAATGAACTTGGGATCCTGAAGGTTTAAAAAAAATCCCAAGCACTTGGGACTGAAATAGTAGTAACCAGTAATAGAGAGGCACACACACACACACACAGTAGCAATGAAAAGTTGCTCTCAATAGCTGACCTTTGCCATATACGTGAAAGGAAACAGAATAGAACCTCTGCTCTAGGTGCAGGGGGTATATTATTACAACCACCAGCTTCTTAGCCTTCCTTAAAAAGGCTGGTTAACATATTTATTTATTTGTTTAGTTTAAGGCCAAGGGCAGGGAAAAAGCTCACATAACTTGCCTCACTGCCAGAGGCAAAAGTGTTGGCTTTTCACTTGGGTTGTCATTCATGATAACTTGAGATTTTTTTAAATTTTTTTGCCTCCCATCCCCTTTTCCCCTGGTGTGGCAAGAGCTGCAATTGTGTGACTTCTCTTGTTTTTGATCATCTAAGTAGATTAATGTGTGCTTAGAGATAGAAGATGAAGAAGATGCATCAGTCTTGTGCAAACATTCATTTTCTCCAGTGTTTTCTTCATCAGTGCCCTACCTCTTGAGTTGGTACTGCTACATGTGATTTTATTTTTATCAAGTCAAATAGCCATAGGAACTGCATGACAAAAAAATAACCCCTCCATGCCTTGGAAACAGACTATAGATCTCTCTGACAAATTTTGTGTTGAAGTTCCTTGTGACTTGCATTTAATTCACCTTGGGTTTTAAATACCTTCTTTTGCCTCAGTTCTACAACGATTTACTCTTCTTACATAAGGTTAATATTTCAAAACCAGTAAAGCAACAGCAATGTTAGAGTTAAAAAAAAAATCTGACCTGCTTCCACTCCCTACAGCGTTATTTGTCCTTTTATCCTCCAAAGCTCACAAACTACACAGGTTCAGGTCTGGTCAAGTGTCAGCTGAGAAAACAGGCATGGGGCTGTGGGGGGAAGAGGGTCATTTGTTCTGTACATGGTGCTCCCTTCTGATCAGCCACATCAAAAGAATAGTAGGGGATGCTCAGACACCATCCTCTACAAGAGAGGTCAAACCAAATTCCTGAATCACAGGGATCCTTGGGATCCCCTTGCACTTTCAAGAGAGTTGCCTGATTGTTGGCATCAAAGCGAAATCTAGAACACAAATTTCTGAGCTGCAGGTTTAAATCCCACTCTCATTTCAGATTACTGCATTTTTAACTGTCTTCCCTAAATTGTTCTGTACATACTATTAAATAACTGTGATAGAGCTCACTTATTCCATAAGAGCAGTTGTAGCTACTGTTCCTTACAAAGATTACACAAATTATCAGCAATATCATGAAACATACCCAATCCCAGTTTCCTGCAGAAAATTCTTTAGGTACTGAAGAAGCAAGCAGATGGCAGCTCTGGATAAATTTGCATGCACAAATATTAAATGGGGATTACACGTCTCTAATACACAAGATTTTCCCCAAAATTTCTCACAAGCAGAAGGAAATTAAACAACCGCTCCAAGCTCAACAAACAGCTCAGTGACAGAGTAAGGAACAGGAAAGCAAGTCCTCTCATTTCCTCTCTCACACCCTGTCCTGAAAACACATCACCTCCGTAGAGTGCAGGGTGAGTGTAAGATTACATCCTAGGGGCTAAGTATTAACTAGATACTGAAATATTTAGATGATTTTACTGCATCTTATGATGTTATATTAAAAAAATTTCTCCCAGCTAGCAGTCTGGATGCTCTTATTGTCTCAATACATAAATAAAACACACGTATGTGCATCTGAGTGCAGTGAAAATTCATGGAAGTACAGGTTGCCACCCATATATTTGTCCTCTGGCTTTATTTTCCTGAGTGCTAGAAAGGGTTGTAGAGTCTATCTGGACTTGATTTTCATCTTGTTATTGTATTTATGTAAGAGAAAAACATCAATTCTCCTCTTAAAACATTTACAAAACCCTCTCATTTGTTTATCTTTTATGGACCAACTGTTGGTCTCCAGAAAAATTTTCCCCTTTTTCCTCTTTGCAAGAAATACCATTTATTCACACAGGAAAATATATTCTTACTGCCTGTAGAGTGCACAGCAGTTTTCAAAGAACAATATTAGAAGATGGTAAAAAAGGAACAGAAAATAACAAGTTCAAAATCACTGCAGAACTACTTCCCTAGCCTTTTCAGTATTTAAAAGGTTTTAACTTTGTCATGAAGTACTAATTCAAAGCTCTCCAGGCAGAGCAGCTCATGAATACCTCATCAACATTCTTGCTGTTATTTATCCCCTTCACTTGAAACTTATTTCAAAGAAAAAGGAAACAAACAGTTGTAACAGACTTCAACATGCAAGGCAACAGACTTGTGCCTTTGAAGCAATTCAGACATCTGTAATCTAATAATCTACTTTTTCCTGTAGCAATAGAAGAAAAATATCCCTTACAAAGTACAACAGAAGGTCTAATCTGCAAAAATTGCAGACATTCTTCACTTTATTCTTGAAAAAGAACCTTTGTCTACAGAAACAACCAGAATTATCCATTGTTTCCTGGTTTTGAAACTATGGAGCAAAAACCAGAATCCTGGCCTGGCTCACACAGGCAAACAAAGCAGTTTCACAGCTGGTTAAATTTAGTTGGTGCTGGTGCATGTATGTACACTGGTAATTCTTGGGTGTAGGCATAGGATAAATACTGAAGTTTGGCATCAAACAATGGATAGGTGCAGTCCTACTTACCAAGATGAACATATTCTCTTCTCTTGCCAACATGGATTTTATTTGATTTGCTAATCACAGTATTTCCTAACAGCTCTAACGTGGATACTTCTATGTGACAACCAAGGTCCTTTCCCACATTTTTAATTTTCGCACAGCTTTTTCTAATTGACAATCCAGGGTGCACTATAAAACAAAATAAACACATCCTTATTTACATGGAATAACATCCATATTGCTAACAATTAAAATCAAAATACCCCATGAAGTTATAAACAAAGACCTTGAAGCCAGACCAAGAATCCCATTTTCACCTTCTTCTTCCTTCCATAATTCAGGTTGTTAACAAACAAATTTATTTTCATATCTGGGAAGAATAGAAAGCATTTCTTAGAATGTATAATTGTACTTTTCTCCCACGGACAAAGACTAATTCCTTAGACAAACAGAGATATGAGTTCTAAGCTGTTCAAAAGCAGAGGGGTCCACAAGGAAATTAATTTCCTCAAGCAAAGAGTCCATAATGTCCTGAATAGCAGTGAAATGTAGTTATAACATACAATACTAATTCAAAAAATGTAAGGATCTGGGAATTCTACAATTAACAAACCTTAATGGGATACTAAGCTGAGTGTTCTAGCTGCGGTCATAAGTCATTTCATGAGAAGAATTCTGATCCATCCCCCAAAAGTCATGATTTTCTTTTTGGTGATTTTGTTCTAATCGACTGGATGATCACTTTGTGTTCCACTAAGTTCTCTCAATCTTTTAAGACGGTCACTGAAGCACAGTCCTAAGAAAGTAATTTATTATTTTAAGCTAGTGCACAGAGTGCCTCAGGTGACCAATATTGGCACCAAAATAACAGGTTTGACTCCCATCAGCCTGAGGCGTGGGTGTTCCTGGGAATATTTCCAACCCAGACCTCCTTCTCACAGTGTGAACATTAGGGCTGACACTGTTCCAAAGTCTAACCTGAAAAGGAGTTTTTAAAACCCTATAATTATGCTTGTTCAGCCTTGCAAAGTCGTTGTGAAAATTAACCAGGATAAGCAGAAAGTCTGTTCATATGACATTCATGGCAAAGAATGGTGTTAATAAAAGGCTAGATGAAGAAAGAGACATGCATACCCCTCAAAAAACCCCCCTCAAACAACATCCAGAATCCCAAACAAAACTGCCCATGTATCATAGGTATGCAAGACTTCTGTGAGAATGTTCATTTTCCCTTCAGATTTTGACATGAGCATGAAATGCCTTTAATTTTCACTTCTTGAGCAGTGTTTAAATCAGCCTCCTTTTCTGCACTTGAAAACACTGCTGCCCCAGCAACACTGAATTCAAGGATAAAGTGCATTTCAGTTGTCATTCCCATACTACAAAGCTTTCCATCTACTGGGAAGATATTGTAAGATAGCAAATACCTGCAAAGAAGCATTCAAGAAGCTAAACAAAAGGCAGTCAAAAAGCCAGGTTTTCCAGACAAAAAAAAAATACTCTACATCCAGGAAGTGTTTGTTTCCTTCTTAAAAAACAGTCTGAAAATAAATACTGCAAAATAAACTCTATCCCATTTGATGTAATAATACTACAATGAGGAGTTTTTCTTCCTCTTCTATGAGGGCACATTATCATCTCCAAGGCAAAAGCTACCCAGCTAACAGCTCACATGAATCACTCAGACACTAGTGAAAATACTCATCACTTCCACCATCATCTTCTGCTTCTGAGAACAGATCTCTTCACAGCCTGCAGTCCTCTGGGGCCAGAAGAATCGTATTACAAGTTAGAAATTCTAATAATAAGAAGAAAAAAGTTCAGCAGCTTTCATTGGAAATGATGCTCCAAAATCCCTTGGCACTTTTTAGCCTCTCTCCCCTACGATGATTCACCTCCCCACCCATATAAAACTCCATCTTCATTTTTAAATTTGTGAATCAGTCCCCACACTAAACGACAGGAGAAAGTTTCCCACACCAAAAGTGCCTTCTGTAATAATATTCTCTGCACAAAAGAGTTTTTATTTTGTAAAAAAAGGCAAGCATACAGGCAAAAGCAAACAAGTACCACCCACCAGGATTAAATCCCAGTGAGTCAGAAAACAAAACCAACAAAGGGTAACATTGGCTTCCACTCCACCGTTGACCTCTCAGCCCTGATTCTCTAGGATGCTCAGTCTACAAGTGACCTTCAAAATACCAGCCTGAAAACTAAAACTAAAACTTCTCAACACTTGCTGAAGAATTCAAAGATATTCTTATGTCACTAAATTTCCCATTGTGCCTCCTATGGCCAACCCACAAGCGACCTAGCAGTCTTTCCCTAACAAGTCTGATGACCTCAACCATTTCTCTTACTTCACATCTCTGTCTCTACATCAACCATCTTCCACTGATTCATTAAATCATTAGAATAAGGTAAACAGAAATTCACTCAGAACTATGCAAGCAGCTACAAGGACTTGATGCTGTTCTCGGGGTGGTCACCTGCTCTGCTCTCAGGATCTATCCACCAGAATAAGAGTTCAAAACTAGGGGAGATGAGGATTGCTGCTCCTCCCAGTGACAAGCATGGACCTTAAGCCACAGCTCTTCACGCTCTCAGTTTTGGTGTCTCTGGCTTAAATACTGCCAGAGGCGGGTGTGCTGGTCACCTCGCTGACAGTGCAACTTTCCCATCCTCTTTTCCACACAGGGGGGCAGGTAGCTCAGTAAGTCAGGCTGAATTCATTTCTATCTCTGAGAACAGTTATCATTTCATTATTTGCCTTCAGCACTCAGTATGGAGCTCCCAACATACCTTACACACAAAGAACAGCCTTTCCTTGTCTTGTTTATTGAGGTCTTGTTATACAATTGCAAAGGAACTATGCAGGAAAACTGCTTTCCAGCCCTGTTGGGTTTTGGGTTGTTTTGTTTCCCTCTTTCTTCCCCCACCTCCTGCCCACCCCAAAATCTGAACCACAGGCACTGGTGCATCTGGAAGGGCAACTGTGGTCTGTAGTTCATGTGGATCACTTCAAACCAGGGCTCATGGAGATGTGTGAGGGGAAAGGAGAAGGCAAGTTTGAGAATTTTTTTAAATAAATAAAAATCACATGGATTAGAATTGTAAGCTGCAGGTGAAAGGTTATCCTTCCCTATTTGTTATCATGTTCCTTCAAGGGACTCTGGCTTTCAGCTTTAGTTTTTGGCTGGAAAACTCCCCAAGCTTAATTCTAATGAACTCATAAAACAGGACCCTAGGGACTCTGTGCAACCTCTAAACAGCATGAATGACTAACACAAAATGACAAATGAAAGGAAATTCCACCTAAACTGTCTACTTGTGGACAACTATTCCAACTTAACAGAGGTTAAGAAATATCCCAAGTGGACCTCAGTTCTGAGCAAACATTGTGACAAAGACATCCTTTTCTTCATGATTTTACTTTACTGGGTTTTTTAATCAGATGCCTTTATAACAGAAGTTGGGTCAAGAAAGGGATCTGTATTTACTTTCACTGAGGTAGCTGATTGGTTTCTATTCAGATGCAAACTGAAAGGTATCTGTCGGGTTCAAACCTTGTCTGGTTTTCCCTCCACCTACAACAAAAGAGAAAAAATCTGAAGTGTAGCTTAGGGATCATCAAGAGTTACGTGATACTGGGGATGGACAACCACAGACACTCTCCTAAATGCTGGGGCAAGGACTGGCAAGGAAGGCTGGGTACAGTCTGGCTAAAATCCCCATCAAAATGGCATAAAGCCCACCAGAGTGGACCCACTGCTGCAGTGATATCAGCACTGCCCAAAAGATCTGGGCAACCTGGAACTGTACTCTGGGAAAAAGCCAACAGAAGCAGCAGCTGTGCCCTGCATGGATTTGCTATATCCTCTGGAACATGCTCCTCTGCTCCCTGCCAGACCCACAGGGAATGTGGATGTATCAGGACTCTCCATCCAAGGGCCTGCAGAGCATTCTGCAGAGTTTCCTGCTTTTCTTTCTGGGTGTTTCCAGCATGACAGCCAGCACAGAGACCCACTGTGTCACAGCATCGTGCTGTGCCTCTGTGGGAGACATTACCGTTGTGATTCTGGGGATGCTCATGCAGCAAGAATCACTTTGCAATTGTTCCAAACCACTGGGAAGGATTTCATCTTTTCTGACCCTCCTCCTGTACAGAGCACCCAGATACACCTTCAGCAGGAAAGGAAGGGCAGTATTTTCTGGAGAATGGCTCCTGTTTAGGTACCTCAGCACAAGGGCAAAACCTCCACAACTTTCAGCACCCAGGTTTTTTAGCTGTTAATGGCTTTTTGAGCAAGGAAGTCCTTGGCCTTTGCCTGCTTGAAGAGTACTGCTGCAAATGACACATAGCACACATCCAGAGCCACCAGTTCCATGGAAACTGCTGCCTGTCGAACAGTGATGAAAATCCAGCTGCCTGTACCCTGTATGGCACCACCAGCTTTGCTTTTCATCCTGACCAAGAAGCCCTCATTTAGCCAGAGAACGCAAAAGGTGTGAAGGATGCCCTTCCTTCCAAGTCTTTCTGTTCTGGCTGAACCATAAGCTGACTTATTTAAAAAGAGCAAATGGAAGTTATGCATCACCTGCAGCTCACACAGGCTAACAGCCAAATGACTCTGTTTATTGCAACCTCTACACCCAGAGAAGCTTCTTTTGTTCTTAAAGTAACATCGGTCACTGCAGAATGGAGACACAAGGAAATTGAAGACTATATATATATACACATATATTGTGTCACAGATCCTGGGGCTTGTACATACTATTCACTTTAATGAGAGTTTTAAATGATTTGCATATTACAGTACTGCAGCTTCTGCAGATCAATGAATATATCAATATTAGGTGTTAAATAAGAATATTAAAAGCCTCCTCTAATGCATAATTTACTTCATGGCAAACAATGGCTTCCTCTCAGATCATTACTATTGCAAATTTGGAACCTTATCTGAAAGGGTTTCCCTAATGCATTTCCTAGAAATTAAATTATTCATAAAAATATGATTTACATTATGATTTTTTAATTCAAGTTGAGTAGCACTGTGGGAATGTGCTATTTTCTTAACTGAATGAGCATAAAAAGTTGAGGATAACATGGCAAGCTCTGAGTTAGAATGTATTTATTCTGAACGTGTTGCTTGTATCTCAGTAACTGCTTCAAATTCCCAGCCCAAGATCTCATGAACCAGGAACACTGCAAAGTGACCATAAGGAAAATGTGCCTGCCATGAAAGAGCTTACGAAACGAACACATGATGGAAAACAGTGAGGCAAGACCCTGAGTATCATTAACCCAAGCCTGAAAAGGAGGGGATGCAGACTTCTGGGAGTCAGGTTAAGATAAGCCAACGGGTCCGAACTATGGCAAGAAAATGGAACTGGACTCTATTAAATGCATCGTAAGGTGTGACCCTTGCTTACAAAGGGAATATTTCTTGTACTAAAGGTCTCATTAATCTGGTGGAAAAGGCATGACAAGATCTAGTGGCCAGGAGCCAAAGCCAGGCAAGTTCAGAGATGTGAAGGGTGACCATTTCCAAAAAGGGAAAGTAGGCCATTAGAGTTCCAACACTGGTACATAGGGACACAGTGACTCCTCCAACTCCTGAAGGCACTGAAATAGAGCTGAGTGTCTGCCTAAAAAGGCAGAGATGCTGTATCCCAGAAAGTCACAGGCCTCATGCAGGAATCACTACTCATATTGCACAGTCTGTGGTCCTATTCAATGTCAATCTTTTCTGGCTTTGAGTAAAGAGAAAGTTCTCAAATACCAACCTTTTATCTCAGCTACTTCCTGACAGAAATGACATAAGCATGGAAAACACACCAGAAGCTAGACAACAGAACAGTGCCATCAACAGCTGCTGGTGTGAAACCACACAATGGAAGAGGAAGCAGGGAATGGCAAAGAATGCAGTGGCCTATCTGTCAAAAATGCCAGGCCAATAGAACCTGACATTTCTAATATTGACAGCAGCTGACCAAAGAAAACATATGCACCCCACACTCCTTTCCTATCATCTGGGAAGGACAGATTTGCCTGTGGCATTCCCTGAATTCACACTGTGAAGAAGGAGAGGGTCAGCAATGTTATCACCTTTGAGAAACAGCACAGCACAGCCTTGGGAATCCATCACTGACTTACAAACCAGGAATTAGTAGATGAAATCCACACATGCCTTCCTTATGAAGGGAAGGGGAAAGCACTCAACAGATCCCAAGACAAAGCTGTCTTGCTGAGGAAGTTTAATAAGCAAAACAATCTCTACATTTAAAGAAAAAATCCTGGCTTCAAGAAATTCAGCAGGGGAGCTGCCATAGCAGCACAATTTCCCCTCCAAATTCTACTCTCAGCTGAGCCACCAACCTGCTGTGTGACCTTGAACAGCCCTTCACTTCCCCAGGGCTCTCCATCAGCCTCTGCATGCCTTGGAGAGCCTCGTGTGACTCCTGCTTTACATATGTGCCATGCCTGGAATAGCAGGGCAAGAGGCCCTTGGCATTTCCACGGTACAAATGCTATAACTGGTACCATTCATAGGCCAATCCTGCTCCAGCAGTCACCATGTGGCTGGCTGTCACCTCGCTGGGCTGCACGAGCCCTGCTCTTGGGAACAAAAGTCACAGCAGTGTCGTACTGGGACAGATTGCTCATGTGCTGGTAACAGGTGTTGATGTCCTCTTTGCATCAAGCATGGAACAACTATTGCACCCCTCATGCTGTTCCATAATGCCACTGAAATCACAGGCATTACCTTCAGAGATCTTGGCCTCAGAAGTCATCAGTTTTTTGTTTTATACACAGCCCTTTTTTGAAGTGGCTATATTGACACTAAGGGAAGGAGAAAAAACAATATTCTAGTAAGCAAGAAATCAATGCTGGAGACTGATTTGAGATTCAGCTGCACATTCTATTGTGGAACAAGACAAAGCTGAAATATTTCCATTGCAATAATCTGACCAGCTCTAACAGAAAGAAGTTTGGGGGTTTTGTGGTGGTTTTTTGGTTGGTTGGTTTGTTTGGCAGTTCTTTGTTGAGTTGTTTTGGTTTTTTTTCAAGTGTCTGTCTTATAGCCGACCTTATGGGCAGAGAAAAATTACCTGCAAGTGGCTTCATGATCTGCCATTCATGCAGCCTAGAAAAAAATAAAAAAGAGTATGAGCTTTCTTTCAATACAAGGGTTTGGACAGAGCTAGTCTTAAAATATTGAGAGCTTACTTTCCGCTCCAGTGCCTTGCAGCTCAGGTCTAAATAATGGCCATGAACAGGAACAGGCAGAGAAGAAATAAGTTTTAATTAGCTGTACAGTGAGGGTCTTTGTCCCACAGATAGATTTGATTATATCACTGATAACCTTCACAGGGCTTGTTATCACATTACACTATGCCATTCTTCTGAGCTGAAGAAATTTTCCACACACCCCAAACAGACTTAGCAGCAGTGAAAGAATAATGTCAAAAGTCCCTTCCAGATATTTTGGTGGGATTCTCCTGTTTGACTGAGTTCACTAAACTGGGATGGAGCCAGGAGAGCTCAGTGGTGGCACTGCAAAGTAGTGAGTGACATCAACACAGATCTCTGCCAACTGTGTTTACAAGGCTTGTCTGTAAACCTGTTTATGCAGTTGTATGTGGTACACGAAGTACTTTACGTTAGATCCTGAGAACAGAATCTGGTGGCTACAAACCAATGTACTCTGTGTAAACTCAGACAAGAAATTCTAGCACTGATATTACCTGACATGCTGTGACCTTTTAGCATCACCCACTGTTATTTCACACACCCCAAGCTGTCACAGAATTGGGCAAGTCATGGGAAAAAAGCCTCAAAAATAGAGGTAGATGTTTTGTCTGTGACTTCAGTGCTCCCACTGCATTGCTGTGCACTTGGGAGAAGTAGACCTACTACTGAGCTTCACTCCCCCTTTGCTAGTGGCCTACACAGGGCACCAGGCAAGCAGAAAATCAGAATCTCTGTTCTACAACAATATTTGAAACAGAAAGGGTTTGAAACCAGCAGAAGGCTTTTTGTAGGAAGGTTAAGTGATCCTTCAAATAAGCATAGACAACTAGATCATTCAGTCTTAGTTATTGCACCAGCCGAGAACGAAGCCTTCCTGCTCTACTTGGATAAGTAGCTATAATTTAGGAGGGCTCAGACAGCAGTCGTTAACAGCAGGATTTCTTCTCCCCTTCCAAAGCAGAGGGAAACCAAAAACCCCTTCACAAACTGTCTTCCTATAGGATACAGGAGATCTGATCCTCATACCCTGTCTACAGCTTACACTGCAGGTATAACTTCACCAGGGGATTAGTTCCAGCTCACAGTAGAACAGTCGAGAGCAAGATCATGCATTACCATCTCATCCTTTCACTGCTGTTGGGCTACATGGAGCCTTCAATGTGCTTGCAAGGAGGCTGGCTCCAGCAGTCATGTCTTGTCTGCTATAAAACTGATTGGTGGCAGGCTTCAAAACTGCTGTGTTTGGTGATGAGCAGAGAATGAGCTCTTATGTGGTAATTAATAAACAAAAATGTTGGTAATAATATAAACATATCCTGAGTCACATTTTTTATATATCACTCCACTGGCCTTGTGACAACCCTGAGGGAAGAAGAAACCAACAGCCAGTAACATCCCTGAATGAAGCATGAATTGCCTGCACTCTCAGGTTGATATTCCTGAGTGGAACTCCAAAAATAAAAGGCTTTCTATTCTGTTCCCTGTATGTCCAAATATGGACTTACAAAGCAAGGAAGAAAAAAATTACACCTTTGACTTTTTACTTCAAGGTCTGTCCTGAGTTCTGGCTGCTGTTTATGCTCATGGCAACACATCATTGCCCTTCCTCACACACCCTTCACAAGGTCGGATTGTTGCTGATTCACATACCTTAGCAGGAAGGCCGGGCAAAATTTTCCTCTCCCTGTCTCACCTCCTTGCTGGGGCCACCCATTTCTGCATGTTTCCTACTCACAATTCTCCAAATGCCTTTCTGCTGGAATTCAGTGGGGCACAAGCTGACACAAGGAAGGCTGAGGGTTTCTGAACCAGTGTGGGTAGCACATGTTCCTCTCATGTAAGAAGCAGCCAGGACACTTACTCTGAGAACAAGAACATGGTGCTCCTGTCAGCCTGACTTCTCAGAGAACACATCTCTAATGGATGCCTGTTGGGCACACACTCACTCCTGCCTGAAGCCCGCCATTGCAGATAGTACAGGATGGCCCAGCCTCAGCAGCTGCAGGGGATGGATTTGGGCTTATAATTCCCCCTCCTGCCTTCCTCACCATGGGTTGCATCCTGCCTCTCCCTCCCCAGAAGTGGCCAGCCCACAACTTCGAGACCTTCCACACAACGCTGGCAATGAGACACTGCCAGTGACTGTGACATGACAGAGCCCCCAATGGTGGGTGAAATCTGCCCCTCAGGAGCAACTGAGCCCTCACCTGCCCCCAAAACACACACACACATCTTCTGTCAACAGCAGCAGCATTTTGGCTTCATGTTGGGGGACAAGCTCAGCTGCCGGAGCGCACGGTTGTAGCTCGACACAGCTGTTCCCCATCTCCTCCGGGGAAGAAGCTGGAGGGCTGGATGGATCAGAGCAGAAGGCTGGAGCTGGCCCGCAGGCCGCTACTTGGACCACACGGAACACTTGCCGCGGTTGCAGCAGGCGGCTCCCGTCTCCAGCGGCGCTGAGGCAATGGAAGGCTCACCCCTTCAACTGCGGCTTGTAGCCATGTCCTCACATCTGTAACACACATACAACATCTAGTCAGCTTTTATAAATTAAGCTTTTATTACAAAGTTCTGTTTAGGAAGCTATTCTGAATCACGATCCCTTTTTTTTCTAGGAAGAGGTTTTAAGGTTTTGCTTTTTCACGCAGTGAAGAAAGGAATTTTTTTCCCCTCTCCCTCTTCTTCCTGCCACTGCCTTTCCATTAGCTCTTCTACACAGGCCTGCCTGTCTGTTTGCATAAATTACTCCCTCAATCTCTCTCTCTTCCTGAAGAATTAAAAAAACCTTCTGGAGAAAACCATGGATTTGAGGAGAAGTCAACAGTAAAGCACCAGTCTGGGACCATTCACCTCCTGAAGCATCAGTTCGAAGCTGTCTGCCTAAGACTTATTTTAACTCCTTAGAGCAGCCCTAAAGAAGGCAAGACCAAACATTCATTTTCATCCCAGTGTTGTGCATATTTATTACTTTTTCTTTTTTTAACCAGAAATCACCGCAATGAAAAAGCAAAGCATAGAGCTAAGATCACAATTACAGCAAATAATTAACCACTCGGGATTTAACATACCTCTCTGCAAATGTTTCTCTTATATCAAAGCTTTTGGCACATTGAGATGTATGGTAAATCAAGTAGCAAAATTAGTCTGGAAACTGCAAGGTGGGGCAAAAGGATTCAGTGGAGATATAAATTCCAACTTCAAACTGAGAAACACTCTCTCAGCCTTGTAGCATCGCATAGCACATTTTAATATCTAAAACACCCTAAAAGGCATAATTTTGCAGCATCATCTGTTGAGTGGATCTTTGGGTACTAAAAAAAACATTATAAGTTATCTTCAGGGAGTGTAACTTCGCCAGTAAAAGTCATTGCATGCTTTAGCCATTTTCACATATGGCATTTATTCAAATCCTGAAAAAGCTTTTCACTCCAATACCAGAATTATTACAATTACAAGAAATGTTTTGCTGAAAAAATAGGCAGAACCACCAACTGCTATATTACACCTTGAGCTGAAGTGTGAGCCCTCACTTAGAAGAAAATTTATTGGGAATTTTCAGATTTTTAGCAAGGTGATACTCTGAAACTCTTTCCAGCTTTAATCCACTTCCATTCAATTCAATGCAGAATAGTTCTTCTTCTATTTTTTTGTTAGAGCCTGAATGCTTTAAAACTACTCTTTAACTATATAAAGAAGGTTTTAGTATCTCTTCCTCTCCTTTTTGCCCCAGTTGGAGTGGTTTTGCCATTGCTTGCATTGCTGATTGAGCCTTTCTAAACAGCACTTTGACCACACGTTTGGCTCTTAACTTCATCTCTCCCGCATCAGAACACACTGCTTTGGCCTTCAAAAACAATTTGCTACAAAGTAAAATGACTTAAAAATACGTATGGTTGTGAAGCACTAGATTAATACTGGAGTACAGGAAATCAGAATGCTGTATTTTAATGAGTTGGCAGGTGGTTCATGATCATGACAAATTTCCTACTCTAGTTGACACATTTTCAAATGTTAATGTCCTCTAGAGGAATGAACTGTGTTGTAATGACTGGAATAATGGTTTCTAAGGTGAGCATTTGGCTTATTACGGTTTCAAGCCCTGGCACTCAATGTACATAGGTGTTAGGCTACACGCTCTACAAAAAGGAAATAATTATGATCATGCAATGAAAAAAGAAGAGGTTTACAGAAAAGGGAATGTGAAGAGGATCTGAATCATGGAGAGAACAACCTCCTTCATCAGTGTGAGACAATAGTTAATCAAGTACTGCACATAACGTAGCAGACAAGCAGCCGCAGGCATCCCAAGAGCCACAACGTTTGGGATAATCACAGAAAATTTCTTGGTGTTTTGATGGTTTCAGCAGAAGTAAAACTGCAGCATCCTGCTTCCTTCTCTCCCACCCTTTCCCTCCCATACTCACTGTGAGCTGGCTTGCTCAGGGAAAGGAACAGAGGCAGATTGCAGGAAAGAAGGAACAAGTAAGAGGAAAGTTGTGCTGTGCATTCAGTCCCATAGCAGCCAGTAACAAATGCAAGAAAGGCATCCACTGAGAAGCAGCAAGGACAATTTTAAAGATTGTCATTTTTGAACTGAAGGATCTGGATTTTTTTATCCTGTGAACTATGGGCTCCTTACAGGCAAGTGCTGTAACTCCACACTTTCCTCCTCCCCTCGTGCTTCCACATTCTCTGCCCACAAACGTGCACGAACACAAATACTAAGGCCTAAGACAGCCTAAATATTTGCACAATGCAAACAACACCATAGCCCCTGCAGAACCAGCCTCATTCCCTAGATTTCTTTCCTGGGGGTATCCAGCTCCTCTCCAAGTATTTTCTCAATACCCAAAAGTTCCCATGCACAACCATGCAGCATCAGCATCTTCTGACAGGCTACTTGTCATCCCAAGTGGAATTAACCCAGTTTGTATCTACTGATGATCCCACGGTCATGAATATATTCTGCTGTCCTCTTGCCAATGACTTGCGTTTCAGTGCCAAGGATACCATAACAATTTATGCCTTCCCAAGACTAGCAGAATCATCTGTTGAACAGCAGTCAGGGCATTATTTGCTCAACTCTTGCACAATCCTACCTTTGCCCCCACAACATTGCTTTAAAAGTGTCCTCTGTCATGAGCCACCCTGCAATCAACATTGCTGACCATGTGTTATTAATTAAGTAATTTTACAAAATTAGAAATACAAATCACATTGTTTTCAACCAAAATAACGATCTACCAATTATTCTGCCAACAGAAATGACTTGTAGCTTTTGGCAGGTCTTTTCCCTTTGGCCATTGTTTTCTTAGTTATTAACAAGGTTACAGTTGGTCCTTTTGATTAAAAAGCTTTTTGGCCAGAATCACTGCTATGGGAAAACAAAACCTGAAATTCAATATGCTTCTAGAATTCTTTTGAAATTTGACCTCAGCACCAACGATGGAGGAAGGTGAGGGGCCATGGGGGACATATTTTGTAACTTTTTCATTTTTATTCCAGCCTAAGATTTTAAAAGACAAGGCAAATAGGACTAGGAAAAAAAGTGGGGGGGAGGGAAGAGTATTTTTGTTCACTTGCCTCCCTGGAAGGTAAGGGAAGACCTGTGTTTAGCTTGTTCCTTTGAAAGAGGCTATTAAAGCAAGATTTGTGAGAGTCAGCATCATACAAAGGGACACTTCTGCAGCAGCAGAAATAAGCAAAAGCATAAAGAGCATTTCCAGGTTTCTCTATGAAGTGGCTTGTTCCAGGTACCTCAGATCAGATGTTTAAGCAAGTGTGTTAGGCACTTCAGGCTTGGAAGATTTTAAGGCTTGGGTATAATTGACTAAACAATTCAGAACATGGTGCACAGGGATATCAGCCCTACCCTTCTCCATTGTTCTGCTTCCTTGCTCCATCAGAGAGAGCAAGTACAGATAACAAACCCAAACAGTAACCACGTGAAAACATATTTTTCAAGAAATAACAGCCTAAATCTTTAACAAGAGAAACCAAAGGGGATTGGATATTTTTTCCCTTTTGCATCTCTACAATATTTACAGTCCATGATTTACCCCAACTAACTAAACATCTGGCACTGAAAAGGATCATACCACTATTTGTTGTAAGTAGTGCTCTGGCAGACAGCACATTGCTGTATGCAAGTTACTTCAGCAGCTTTTGTATCTCAGCCTTTGCAGTATCCCAGTAATAGTCCTGGTACAGCTACTCTTGGCCATCTGGGAATTTTTCCCACCCCCAGCTAGAATAAATGCCATCTCTTTTGCTCTGACATGGTGCAAAGGCCTGGGAGCAAATAAAAAAATTTCTTACTCAAAACCCACTCTTTCACAGGCAGTTCATTCTGTTCTTGGGAGGGGAAGAGAACAAGAATAAAAAATAAACAAAATTAAAAAAAATAAGCCATTCAAAATTAACCCTTCAAAGGAGGACGCTGGAAAGCCAATGCTGAATGTTACCATTTTGACTGCAGAGACAGCAAGGCTAAAATTAAGTTGTGGAGTAGTCTTGCTTGACCTTAGAAGAGAAAGATCATGCATTTCAAGGCTTAGTAAGATTTATGCAATGCTGCACCAGTGACACTCACAGAATGTGCATTGCGCCTGGCAACAGGCCTGCAATCCAGCCACTTACTCCATCATGCACTCTAACACAGAAACAGTCACACCTGCAAAGCCTATGACAAATGACATTTCATTAACTTTGAAGACTGCTGGATCATTTTCCCAGGTTACATGTGAGCCAGTCCATAATAGTCCTTTCAACAGTCTATCATGAAAAGAAAGTCACTATAATGTCCCAAATATTTCAGGGAGTAAATACTTCTCAATTTGTTAATGATAAAGTTCTATGTCAATTAGATGTAATGGGATAAAAGCCTATCATTCAGGATCCTAGGCCACACAAATTTAGAATGGTATTTCCCATTGCTCGTTGTGTCATTTCCCCACCACTCTTTCTCTCTTGTATTTATTTAATTTTTTACTGTTTCAAGTGACTAGCAGAGTGGTCCAGTACATTTCACACAGTCTGCTTTCATGTCAAATAATCTTTCCAGGTATTTTATTTCAGTCCCTTGATGATTTCATGGGATCAACAAATCAAACTGTGAGGTTTTACAAACACCAAAATGTCAACAGAAGAAGGCAGGATATAACACCTCTGGTGCTTTCTTTACAAATAGGATTCTTTTCTCCCCAGCCTGCCTTAGCTCAGTTACAACAACCAAAGCCCATTTTAATCACACATATTACAGATGTATGAGGATGCTTGTCTGTGCTGCTGATAGAGAAGGGCTTACAAAACAGCTCTTTGTCGAACACACATCACTGTTTTGACCTGAGTAATATTACTTCTCACTGCCCTCGTGGAAGCAGAGGTGGGGATTACTCACCTGTATGAAGCAAAGCACATCGTCAGCAGCTCTGCTGCACCACGGCTCAAAACTTTGAACAAGACTTGGGAAACTTGATACAGCTTAGACTCAGGCCTGCAGTTGGATCCCACAAGCATGCAAGGTTCTGCAGGTAGCAGATCCACGGGGAAATTCAGCTCCTGAGGGCATTAACTGCACACAGTGACCTCACAAAAAATCTGGAGAGCAACACAGCATTCACCCCAGTTCTACACTTGCTTTTTCAGGTTGTTTTGGAGGGCCTGAGGATTACAGGGTGAAAGTCCTAAGGAATTCCTGCAGTGGGGAGAGAAACACTTGGCAATAAACAGGCAGGTCCCTCTTTTGCCTGACCAGAGGAAGAGCCTGCCTAGAGCAAAAGCCAGGGTTCTGGCTCTTTAATTTGGACATGCTAGTCCATCAGTCTCTACTCAAGCTTATCCTGAAGAAGTTATCAGGAACACCACAGCCCTTCACAGTTAAACAATATTAGGATGCACACCAGATCACAGCTCGTACAGGACACTGTCAGAAAACACCTGTAGATCCTCCCTCAGAATGAGGGCTGGCCCTCTGTGCCATCTCATTCCACATTTAGGTATCAGAGCCTTCCCCTTGCTCTGGCCTTGCTCAGCCACAGAGGAATTCAGTCTCTTAAGCTGCATGAACTGCAAATTCCTCAAGCTGCCAGGTCTCTGTCGGTGTTTGCTGGCTGCTCAAGGAATCATCCTGGCAACAGTTATAAGTGTGTTGAAAAGCTATTTGCATCTTGAAAACAAGCAAACAAAATGTTAAGACTCCCTAACTACAACCTCTGGGGCCAACCAAGGACATATTTCTCTTACGAGCACTTTAATTGTGAAGACGCAAATGCGTTTGACGAAATGTAAACCACCCATGTAGAGAAACAAAGAAATGCAGGTGCTAATGTGGCAACATCATGTTGTTATTCCCTAAGGAAAGCAAACTCCATGGGTAAAAGCACAGCTTTGCTATTGTAAACACGCCTACACCTAAGACTCATACTGCCTACACTGCTCTGTGAGCTGGAATTGCATCTCATGGCGTTTGGAAAAAATATCTGAAAGCAGCCTGTCATGTACAGATGGCCCATAAAAATTAGTCCTAAGTATTGTGCTGATTTACTTAAAACAGGCTGCACTATTTTGGATTGGCTCAGAAGGTTCTGAATCAAACACCACCACAATGATCTAAACTAGGTATTGATTGATTTATGTCAACATCCTTTTACCTTAAAACATACTATGGCAGCCTTCATCCATTAATTTTGTTCTGTTTAGGAGTTTAAGACTGTGTGTCTGTATTACTATTGTATTTCAGCTACATACCCTATAGTAAATAATCTTAATGATCAAATGACAGGCTTCATATCTCTCTGAGCAGAGTTCATCTGATTTATTAAAGTGACACCAGACATTTACTCAAGGAGTAAACAGAGCTGACATTATAGGATGATCTCCAGGGGGAACACTCCAGGGTAAATACTGAGGAAAAGGAGGGGTTATGCATTCCATTCCCTTGCATTTCTTGCCTTTTTCACTTTATTATTTTTATTATTCTTATTAATATTACATCTTTTGTGATCTTTAAGCAATAATTTGTGAAAAGGAGCCCTTATAAAATGGTCAGTCTTCACAGAAAAAGAGAACTTGGTGGAATCTGGAGAAGAATCTGGAGAATCATCTGGATAAGCCCAATGACTCTTTGTCTGAAATCGCAGTCTCGGTGAAACTGTGACTACGTGCTCTGCAGTGGGGTCCTGCCTTTACAAGGGAGTCATTGAGGAGCTCTGGATAAACCTCCTCACCTCATCTCCACTGACTGCGTAAGAACAGGATTGTTGCCTTTCATGCCCCGAAAGCATCAACCAGATTTTCTTGCTGGGATCATGGGTTTGTGTTCGTTAATAAGAACAAAAGGAAATAAAAGAGAAAAGGGGCACTGTATAAATTAAAAATGATAAATCTTCCAGTCTAACCACGTGTCAAGTTTTCTCTTATGACATACAGACAAAATGACAAGTGGGTTGGAATAACTTGACCTAGCCCTTCTGTGAATGACAGTAAAAAGCTGTCACTTTTGGTAGCCAATTAAATTAAAACTTAAGATAACTATTCTGTTATTTGCAAAGAAAACAAGCCTTACCCTCTTTCAAATCTAGGACAATGAAATTTTCTCTTTCAAGACCCTGCTCTGGTGACCATCTATCCCCACCCTCAGGAGTCTGAAAATGCCACTCAAAGGAGCAAAATGGTTTTCCACACTCACCCGCCAAAGCGAACAGAGAAGAAAATGGATTACTGTTGATTTTTAAACCACAGCCAAGAGCCCAGCACAGTAAGATGCACCTGAAGAGTGGAAACAAAATGTCAGGGCCAGGAGGGCCACAAAGGACTTCTTTACAGCTCACAGTTTTACAGATGAGTACGTTGGTGGTCTGGTGACTGCAGGGAGAGGATGTACCCTCAGACAATGAAACAATACCCACAGGCAGTACAAAAGGCCAGGTTAGATGTGAAGCACAGCGTGGGAGAAGCAAGAGCACCCAGAAATCAGCTCTAGCAGCATGTAAGCATTACCTTCTCTCACCTTTTTTTCTAACACGTTTTGACAGTCCTTGAACAAAGCTGAAGCAAGGCCAAACAGCTCTCATTCTCACCAAAAGAAAGTGCCTCACACTTGTACAAGGGAAGAGGAGAAGTCTCTAACACACACTGACTACATACACATTAAGAAACATAATGCAAATGAGATGTGTCACAATTAAAAGACTTGCCTACACTTAAAAGGACAATGCTAATGCCTAGATTACTTTGCTTGACATCTATCACTAAAGCCAAAGTTTAAAATATTTCCCTTAAAATCATAGTGTCAGTAAAGCAAAAACACTGCCTCTGACATGAACCATTATTTTCTTTCCCCTCACAAGGGGGATCATCTAAACCACTTCTTCTCACTCTTCAAACAATTGTGTGAGTCCCATTACATAGGCAAAACAGATCTATGTAGGGAAATGTTCCACCCTCTAGGCCAGAAGGTTCAGGCTTCCTAAGGCACTGTTTTTAAGTTGATAGTGCTTTATCTTTTCAGCTAAAACTTGGGTAAAATGCTGCTGAAAAAATAACTTTGCCATTCAAGATTGTTCCATCTGCAACATGGCCCAACACATAAAGGTCCACATCTGTAGCTGGCATAATTCAATGTAATGTTCCTTCAGCCAGCAGTGATATGAGCAGCACTTATGGCTTCAAACAGAAAGG
Source organism: Campylorhamphus procurvoides (assembly GCA_013396655.1). NCBI lineage: Eukaryota > Metazoa > Chordata > Aves > Passeriformes > Dendrocolaptidae > Campylorhamphus > Campylorhamphus procurvoides. The sequence goes on along the minus strand of WBMV01003267.1, from coordinate 1,529,056 downwards.
CCTCACTGCCATAAACACTGAAGACAGCTGGAAAATTATATTTCACTACAACCAGCAAGTTAACCTGATGCTGTCAGGAAAAATGTCTGTTTCCTTAACTCATCCATCATCAAGGCATAATAAACTTATAATCAAAATTATATCAATTCAACTGTTGCTGCCAATCTTTCCTTAATGGATTTAATTTAATAAAATTTCAAAAAATTTCCATGTCTGTCTATACTAGACAACAATAGCAACAATGGCCTCATAGGGACTGTGGGGACAAAAAACAACCTGTGCTCTGTCTACTGGTTACTACTGGGACACCACAGGGCTGGAGGGACTTACCCTTTCAGGGCAGAACTGAAAAGAGTTAATATTTTCTTCTCTCAATTCTATTTTCTCTGCCACTGGCTGGAATCCAAGCCCAGGAGGGTTGTTTGCTGTTGTTTCAGGAGGGTTAGGTCTCTGCACCTGTAGATAAAACATTGCAAAGCGTCACTGTAACATTCACTAGATGGCAAAGTTCTATTTCCCTTCGGTAGTTTGCCTCATTCAAAAAAAATTTTGCTCTTTAATTTCCCTCCTTCTTCCAATCACTCATGACAATGGGCCCAATCCAGTGTTTATTGAAGTTTCCTTCTTCTTACCCAGCCTTTCTGCTGAGCTTGAAAAGTTCAATCACCCCTTTCATTAGATTAAAACAGCACTCACTACAAGTAGAAAGGTAAATTAAGTTCTGAATTCAAGGTAGAGATTAAGCTTGAGGTCTAGGAGACAGACGGATTTTGAAATTTATGGTGGCAAAACCTAACCCAAAGTCACTGGGAATTTTGCTTGGGACTTGAGATACATTAGTATGATATTTCCAGCATCTAGAGACCAGTTTCTACCAATTGTAGTCCTAGTCCCTCCATCACAAAGCAAACACAGGAATGACAGAGATTGTAATGGATTGAAAGAAGGGAAAATTTGATTCAGTTGGAGCAAAACTGAGGTTTCCATTTAAAATAAAGCAGCTCTTCAACACATGAAAAAATGGCTTTTAAGTTGCTCATGGGCACGTTTTGACCATAAATAAGGAAGATATTATTAAGCTAACAGCTTAAATACAGGAGTACAATTCTGGAACAACATTTTTGGGACCAAGAAACCTTACTAGTTAAGGATCTTGGCAGAATTTTTTAATAGGAGTACACAGGTCTCATAAACTCTGGACAACGTGGTTGCCCAGTGGAGAACGTCATGTCCTTGCCTTAAAATCCATCTTAATTGTTACACTGATGCCTTTTATCATGTTACTCAGGATTGCTATAGGAAGCAGGGCAGGTCTAGACACATTGTTTATGAAGAAAAGGGAACAAGATAAAGGGTAAAATCTTTTTTTTCTCGATGGATATGCATAAGAATCTGGTTTCCCTCTAAAAAAAAATAAGGTGGGGGGCGGGGAAGAGCTAAAGGGTTTGGCAACAAGATTCGTTCTTTACAGGGTTTCTTCTGGGAGCTGAGTATTTTGCATTCACACTCCAAGATAGAAATACGGAATTCATCTGGGGACTTGGCCAGTGTAATGTTATACCAATGGGTTTATTCAGGAGCAAAATCTTCAAAGAGACTCATTCTGAGGAAATTCTGGAGAGAAAAAAAGAATGACCAATATGCGAGTAACTACATGGGTCAATGGGCCGGGACTGAAGTGAAAGGACTTTGCATTCCTCCTAAATTCAGTGGGGAAACTGGGGCAGGAAGGGTGAATCACCAGAAGTTTTGCTCAAGGCATGTGGAACAGAATACAAGGTCTATTGCCGCCATCAGGATTTCACAGCCACATAATCCCAGGGATTTCATTAGAGTCAGCCCTGATTTATGAAAAAATAGAATCAAACTTCAGGTCTAAGGAAGCCCTTAAAATAAGTCTTTACTAATGCCTTATTATTTTTTATGGTGTAAATCCACAGAAATCAGTCAGGCTATCCAAGATTTACAGTGTATAGGTGAAAGCAAGACTGAAGACTTAACATACAAATACCTTGGACCTGTGATGTACTTATTTACTAGTTTAAGCACAGACATGAAAGTCAACAGTGACCAGACACTAAGCAGTGAATAAACACCATGAAAATTAGACTTTTCCTCAAAAAAAACTTCTCTGATAAAGTCATAAAAATATTAGGTATTTGGGGCTACCATCATTTGCTGGCGAAAACTAACATCATTCCACCTACTTTTTCTGGGCAAAGCTGCAGCCCTTGATCATATTTTCCCACCCACTGGAAAGGACACAACTCTAATCTGGGTTGTGCCCACCTCAAAAAGCACACCCACCCTGATACATCAGGCCAGCTAGGACTGAGAGGCAGTAACCAGGGAAGACAAGTCAACAGCTTCTTAGCCCTCCTGGTAAATGTGCCTCAAATTTCCCCCCCAAAAATGCCAAATCTTTAGAGCCCACAGAGCACAGCTCCTTGCACCAGCTGAGGTCCTGTCCTCCAGCCTGCACTTGAGAAATGCTGCCCTTTTCCACTCAGTATTTCCCATCTCTCAGGGAAGAATAAAGCACCTAATCCACTTCTTGCTTACACCACTGTAAATCACCAGCAAACCTATCCACATTAGCAGCCTTCTGTGAGTATAAAACAGGTGTGAGAGCAGAAACAGGTCTATAAACTCAGCTGAATTTGGAAGTCAATGTATTACTTTCCACTATTGCAGAGATTACATTACATTATGTGTATATGTACACACACATACATAAACACACACCATTTTTAAAACCTCTCCAGGAAATCAGACAGAAAGTAAGCGGAGCATATGGAAATTTAACTGGTTGCTCATAAAAAGCTGCTAAAATCTGTCAAAGTCAAAAGACACTGTGCATTCTGCTACACAGGCTTGTTAAAAAGAAGTAAGGTCAGAAAAGCAGCATTTTTAGCCTGATAGGTGGAGCACCAGTTTCTCTTGTCTTAGCAATGCGATGTTTCTGCATTTTTAAAGATTTGAGAGCTTGGGTTCTTCTTCCGTGCGGGGTCTTTTTTTTTTTTTTCCCCCACAAAATCTCTAGAGCAGATTTCTAAGACTTTAAAATAAAAGCTCTTCTCGCCGCTGCCTCTTTGATGCTCCTTTGCTGCCACCACGTGGCAAACAAACAGGACTTCTAAAATGTGCCGAAAGAGCCTGGAGCCGATGCGGTGAGCCAAAGACATCGTCCCAGTCTGCCTCCCCGTTTTCCTCTCCCAGTTTTCCCCTTAGCAGGGACAGGGAGGTGACAGTCGCCACCGCAGCAAAGCCACCCTGAGGCACCTGCCCAGCAGTCCCATGAGTGGCATAAACTGGGGAAACATAAAGAAAGAAGCAGAGGAAACAACACATACACAGCACATCTAATAGACACTGTGAGGAAGGGAATCCTCAAGCATTAAGTGCATTTCCTCAATAACATGCCCCTACTTTTGCCTCCATGCTGAGCTGCTGCTCCTCCACTCAGTGACACGGGTGTGCTTATCATAGATAGAAGAAGTGCAAGAAAAAGTAAATATTTTTCATTGCACTTTTTCCTGTAGAGGAACTTAAAGACAGGTCAGTACATGCTGGGAGGCAAACACAGCACCTGACAGGCCTGCTCAGGTGAGGTCAGGTACCCCCTCGGACAGCACCACCAACCACTTCTTGCTGAGATTTATCACGTGGTTAAAGAAACAAACATCCTATTTTTTTGTGTTATGGACAAATGATTTTGGGGCAGGAATGGTGGAGAAGTGCAGAGGACTCTGTGGAGAGTGCAGAGGAAGACTCTTCAGGGTGGATAATTCAAAGGAGCCCAGCAGTTCATATTGGTTTCAAGGGGTATATATGCTGCTCACCTTCACTTTTAATTAAAACTAATTTAAACTACTATAAGATGTTCTCCCTGTTTTAATACATCTTGTTTTTGTAGCAATTACTGTCATTTAGGTAATATCACACAGATGTGCCCAAGGAGCACAAAGCTCTGAGAAGCCCTGAAGAATTTCTGGCAGCATTTCTTTCATTCAATCTAATTTGAGAGGCAGAAGTAGAGCCACCCCGTTGAATTATGTTGAAGGAGAATACAGGAAAAGCAGCTCAAAGAATAAAAAAAAAAGATGAAATGGCCTTCAAGCACAAAGGTAATTAAACATGTCAATTTACACACCTTCTCTGTTGTGCTGTAATCAAACTGAAAACAAAGCTCAAGGCTTATACAAATAAGCTAACATACTAAAATAAAGAAGCATCAGATACATTAAATAGGAAAAAAAATGTTAAAACTTCTAAGTTCATGGTTGGCTGGTTCATTTTCCAGATGCTTTTCAAAACCTAAGCTCTAAGAGTGTTCTGCAGTTACGTCAAAGAAATATGCAGATATTTTAGCAGCATGGGGACCACAGATGTGTTAACACACACATTGCCAGCTGAGAATCAGCTTTTGGAATTTTTTGGTGGTTTTTTTTTCTCTGCTGTTGGTGGGACTTAAGCTCAGATGCCTGAATAAATTGTTACTAATCTTTGCCAGCTGAGCTAATGACCACTGAGCTTCCTGAGGCCAGCAGGCTACCCAAGGCAGGCTTTGTATTAAAGGACTTAGAACCTTAAATTCTTTTTGGACCAGATGAGCTTACCACTGTGCATTAACTGAATGTTTGGCTCAATTACATCCTAGCTTTTTGCTACGGGAATCTAAGTGCCATGGCATCAGAAAAACTCCCTGCACTCACTTGTTGCTAATATCAGAATCTCTAGCTAATTATCAGAATCTAGCTAATATCAAAATCTGGCCCTTAATTGTTCTGGTAGTACAGCCTCACCTGGGTGGCAAAAGATGGGGAAAATTAAAAGTTTTTCCAAACTTATTTTGTTCCTGTTAAATTCTGTAAGTGGGCCAAGCCTCAATCTGGGCAGTTTGCCCCAGTTTCGGGAAAACATACAGGTACATCTAGAAATACTAACCTATGCCCAGAAATGACTCACTTATCTACCAAAATCCGTATGTGTAATTTTTTTATATAAGGAATGAGGTCAAATTCTCAGTCTTTAATGATCTGAGTGTCTTCCAGAAAATAGGATACTTCATTCTACACATCTCAAGAACACCTATTAAAAAGAATATGTTAAATGGATTAGACTTAATTTTACCAGTTCAAACATGGAGCACTCCACATCTTAAAAAGCATCCCCACATCTCCCTTTACAAAAAGCAAACAAACAAACTCAGTATGACAATCGTAACCATTCTATTCTTTATGGCTTGAGAGAAAAAATAAAGTTTCAGATTTCTACTACATTTACCATATTTAAACAGTGAAAAGAGGGACGCTCACACTGGAGTGTCACACACACTCACACTCTTAGGAAGGTGCCACATATGAATTAATTACATTTTAGTTAAATTTGATATGGAAACTAAATTCCACTGAGATCATAATGTAAATGAATCAGCCACGTATAAGACCATCCTTTGTCTACATTAACTATTTAAAAACCTGAAACAGATATAAAGCTACAGTAAAACAATGCTGTAAAAAATTGTGAAGTTGTACTAGATCTGCAATTCTGCAAATACAGAACATTACAGAGCCCTGTCATCATCTGAGATAAACTGTACTTCAATTGCAGAGCCCATATCCCTCCCTAAGTAATTTGTGGCTTCAAAACTGTGCTGGGAGCTCAGTAATGCTGATGATCATGCATGGGAAAACTGGAACACGAGCACAGTAAGGGCCAGAACCTACCATGTAGTTTCTGAGGTTTCTCCAGAGCCCTAATCTGGGTAGATTTTCACTGGGATAACTTCTCTTTTTAATATCCTGACCATGCATTTCATATTTTTACCTCAATGAATTAGAGTTATAATCTTTGAAAAAGCATGGTCAGAGGTTTTAGCTGACATTCCAATGAGGTCTGTACTTTACAAACCACGTTCAGCAACTCTAGGAACTGCTCAGCCTTTCTGAGGCGCAGGGGATTCAGTCAGGACACCAACCATGGAAACGTCCAATACAAGTAGTTAAAAGCTGGCAAAATTACAAACATCTGGCAACAGAACATTACCATAAGAAGTTGAGACACTGTGTGAAGTATCAGTGGTAAGCCCTGTATATAACACAAGGTAAACAAAGCTTAACAAACACTGTCAAAGCAGGGAGGAAGTGGACTTCAACAAACAGACAAGTAGGTTTCACTGGAAGTAAATATTTTCATGCTGGTTTTGTTACATAAAGACATTCATACCCACATAAAGCCAAATTCTCTGTTCTCTAGTGCTGGATTTTTGCTACTGTGGCCTTAATGAAATCAAGAGTTAAACTGACTTAGAGCAAAGAGAATTAAGCTTGTGATGTTGTACAGAGTGTCCAACAACAGCACTTCACTAACATGCAGTTTGTACTCTGTCACACACTGACTGAAGAACTTCCTGACAATCAAATCTGTAACACACAGGTGGATGTGTAATGTGTACATCCACAGGCAGCACCTCATGCAATTAACTGCCTTGAGGAAACACTCTCTCCATGGAAACTTTGCAGGAGAAAACACGTTTTGTCTCATGTGTGACTTGGGGAGTAGGTTTGCCAGCCCAAGGCAACAAATTAAAAAGATTATTTATGCTATCCAACTTGCCAGTGTTGTTACTAGGCTTTTCTCCTTCTCACCTTTTAATAATGGGGACAGGAACTTTGTGACTTTAAACAATGACTCATTCGTTCCCATGAGAGCAAAGAAACACTCAAGTGACAATGAAAATATAAACATTCCAGAAAACAAACGCTACAAGGTACTCATGAAAATGAACATTCATATTGAATGAGAGAATATCCAAGACTACTGCTTTTTTCAAGGAACTTTTTCACTTGCAGAACTCAGCAGCTGCTCTTTTACTTTAACAGACTTTCTAGCAGCAGCTAGGAATTTGCCCTTAGAATTAACACTTTAAAAGACTACATTTGCAAGCACAGCTGAGTTTTACTTCTTTTCTGCCTATTCTGCATCATTGTTATGCAATATAATCCACCACAAATTGGAGGTAATGCTTAGCTTGGGAATTATTTTGTTGTTCATATACTTTGGATAGGTTGCCTAGGTACCTTTGATACCAGGACTGTCTGGATGGAAAGCTGGAACAATATAAAGCTGAATTAGATCTATTTTCTATCACTTAACAGAGACTTTAAATTTGCCCATGGAACGTGTCCACACTAGACTGAGAAGAAGCCTCTTGGCAATACTGAATTATCATACTGAATTGCTTCCATCCATTTGCTGGGGCTGCCAAATTGAAATGATGCATGTCAAGGCAACCCTACACTGAAAAGTAAAAGATAGCCTCTTAAATGTTCCATTTATAAAGCTTTTTATTCACAGGCAAATTTAGTATCCCCTCTGAAATATATCACTTTACAAATTGATACCTTGCCATTACAAGATTTCCACACCATATTCACTCAGCTTAGTAGGAAAAACAAGCTTTTGCTCTTTTCCCTTTGGTACAGCTGACGAAAACTGAGCAGTTTAGGGTCTGCTTCTTAGATCACCAGCATTAAGTATTCCATAGATCCATAGTCTTCTCCTACAGGGAAGGTTAAAAGTCAGCAAAAAGGTAAACTGTTAGTTCTAGCTGTAAAATATTACAAATGCATCAGCCTGGAAACCAGAAATTGAAGAGAGAAAAAAAATAAAAGCCACTCATGCTAAGAGTGCTCTGCAAAGCAAAAGCATCCTTGTGGACTTTCTGAAACTTTTCGTAGGAAATATCATGACGGATAGCCCTTCGAGGATGAATAAAGGCAGAACGGCCTTTATTGAGAACACTGGCCCAACTTACAGTGGGGTTGGTAAAGAACATTCCAGAAGAGGGTGGAACTTGGGGAGGAGCGTGCAAATCCTTCTCCACAAAAGGAAAGGAAGGGGACAGTCTGAGCCACATAGAGAAATCAGGGACGGGGGAATAACCATGTAAGGCTTTGCTGCGGCAAAACCGAGCCAAGAAGAGGGCAGGAATTTTATGAGGGACAAGAGGGGCGCCATTTTGACAAAGGGATTTTCAATACGTTAAACAGGGAACATAGAACTTACATATTAAAACATCAACCAGGGAAATTGTAGCATCCCAACGCTGTCTTAAAATATAAGAACATTAACAAACAATCTTATTCCAGCTCTTTTCTTCGTCACTCGGCTCCGTTAATCCATTTCATTGCTCCTTTTCCACGCAGTGTAGCTGCGTGCCCAAACAATGTCACTCCAAGCAAATAAGAAAAAATTACATTGTCACACTGCAGAGCTTAAAGGCATTTTTTTCCTAATATGTGCCACGTGTGATTCTAAAACAATAAATTGTATTTACTTTCTGTACTATTTCCCCATAACTGCTGTAGCCTAACACCTCTCTTTTTTTAATCACTGGCAAGTGAACACCTAACAAAGAAACATAAATAAGGACATAAAGTAATAATGCCCTGTTTTGGCATCTTTACATCTCAGTTTACGGCAAAGGAGTAACCTGCCAATATTTGGGATGCAACCCGGCTCTTTGCCCCTTTCAAGTTGAAAAGTTTCTTTGGCTTAAAGTTTGTCAGACTTTTGGAGAAGTAGAACATTTCTGTGAAGCCTCTGAATAATTTCTCCAGTTGCATCATGATTTGCATGTCACTGTGTAGCTGAAGTTATTTTCTTTTCAACTTCTAAATTGCATCAAAAAGTTTGCTATTGTTTCCTTACACTTGAACTCCCCAAAGCAGTTCCACATTAATAACCAGCCACGTCTGATGGAAGAAGAAATTCCATTCTGACTGAGCTCTTTTATGGATAACTTGGCACATATGCCAGCTTGTAGCAATGTTCAACAGAGGATTTTTTTATCTAGGTATAAGGGGTATTTTTTGCTGTTGTTTGCAGTAGAGGACAATCTGCACTTAAGTCAAAAGTTCAGTGAGACCTTGCCTGAAGGAATCCTATGCCACAGATGCCACTTACACCAATATAACTCCACATTTGTTTCCAGTTACAGATGAGTTTGCTGTTCACGACTTCCAGAAGCCTTCCTGCAGCTTGCAGCCACCTTGATTTAGGTCTCTTCTAGGGCTGCAGAACCAAGTCTTCATCAACTCCTGGGTGAAGTAGGTAATTTACTAAGAAAACCAGGATTTACCTTTATTTGTAATGGCCCCAGCCATGCAGTTAAAACCTGAGTATCAGCCTATCCTCTTAAACCCAAGACAACTCTTCATTCCAAGAGAATTTTGTTTCTTTAGCTTTTATCATTCCAGATAAATATGTTTGAGATGTTCAATAAAAGTGCAGCAGTGACAGATTTTGACAAAGCTTCACGCTAACATTGATTTTCAAGACCAGGAAAAACCAGGATGACTTAATAAAACATCCACCCTTAGGGTTGCAGTTTTCCAGTAATAAAAATACTGAAGGAGCAGAAATGAGCACCATTGATGTGACTTCCCAAGTCATGGCTAGCATTTCTAAGGATGTGAATTTAAGTCCTAGTAAAATTCCTCCTTTGTTTACAGCCACAGTAAACTGTCAGAGAGATGTTTTCTGGTAGATCTGAAGAAGCTTTACACAGCTGAGAGAACACCTAGTTTTTCATGTCAAAGATACCGATTTTGTTACAGTAAAAATCTCTTTATATGGCTAGGACAGTTAACGCCAAATTGCTATTTTTATGTAGTTATTTGCCAGTAACACTAGTGGGATTTAAAGTCTTGGGTTGTGTTTTTATTTCTCTTCTGAAGTGTTTTGGGTCTGATTTTTTTTGTAAGCTTGGAAAATCCCCCATCCAACCTCATACCAAATTCTAGTCGCAGCTGGTAACTTCACATGCTCTCACCAACCTCCTTGGTTCCTCGAAGCAAAGACTAGAAAGCAAGAAAGGTTCCAACAAGAGGCTACACATTAAATGCCAGTTTCAAAACAAAATCTTTAATGAAATAATCACTTCAGTGATATAAAACACTTAGCACTCATAATCACGATTTCAAGTTTCTTTCTAATAGGGATGTTGGTGAAAAAGAAGCACATGGTGACACTTCTTAAGTTTGAGGGTGTTTGTCTGATTCGATTTTTTGTTAGAAAAGCAAAGCCACAAACCCAGATTATGAAAAGACACACTGAATGATGCAAGTTTTAAAAAAAAAAAAAACTTTACAAAATTGCATTTATCTATTAAAACTGCCTATTACAAATGTCAGATACCTGTATATAATTAATTATAGCAGATGGACTTCTACCTCAGTAAGTCTTAGCTAATACCCTTGCATTATTCTTGTTTAAACATTTACCAATGAAATCTGTGTACTTTACTGGACAATGAATTATGATCTTTTTCAGAAATTATCCTTTTAAAACAAAAGCTATAATTGAAGCTTAAGAGGAAAATCTTGTAATGGAAACGTCCTTCAATCTCCTTTTAATTAACAGCACTGTGCGTAAATACAAGCTAAGCTACTCATTTCCTCAAGACAATGCCTCTCCAAGCAGAGGATGTTATCTCCCAGAAAATGTCTCTATTAAAGTGCTCTGGCTTGTGCCACTTCAGACCACTTTTAACCTGTTGTCTTCCCCATTAGTCCAAAAAACACCTGGCCTTTCCTCTTTTTTTTTCTTTTTTTTTAAATCAGTGGGTTTGAGATTAACATCTTGAACCTCATGCTTTGCACACGCAGACTTATACTTTCACAGCAAGTTCAGAAGTCTATTTGTAATAATCTAAGGATGCCAGGACAGACTTCCAAAAAAACCATTGTCCAAACCTACTGAGCACACCAAGAGAACTGCTTTATTCAAGTGTGTTACCTTTCGTCAAGAACACACTTTGAGCCTTTTGCATTTTTAACCTTAATTGCACACAAAAAAAAGAAGACTCTCAAGTCCAGCAGCTCTTTGGTTTGGCATATCCATGACACTCACCTGCAGAAATAAATAAAATTGTTGTTTTAACTTTCAACTGGCAAATGTTTATGGGCATCTGACATGTACACTCACTTAAGCAGGCCTGTGGATTTGAAGCAGCAAGGTTATGTCCCTACATCAAACTATATACAAGCCAGTTCTTTTGTTAGGGGGATTGAAGGAACTGCCATGTATTCAAAGGCTTTACCATAAACAAGAAATTGTAAATTCTAGAGACATGCAATGTGTTTAATAAACTTGTCAATGAACTTGTCCTTTGATTTTAGTACCTAATTCAATTTAGTCCACATTCTGCATTGCACAGCTGCAGTGCAACACTGGGAGAACAGTAACCATCCACTGCACATCATTCAGCTTGCAGCTATCCTGGAGTCCTGTGTTCTTAATCATTTACTCTTTAACATTTCCAAATCACTTTTGTGGGCTGCTACCCAAACTGAATTTTTGTCAACTAAACTGTTTATTTTTTCCTTCATAAGTAATTAGGTTACTGCTAATTGTTAAATGGGTTTGGGACAGATAACTGAGCTTTGTATTGCAGCGTATTGAGAACTGAACCCACCTAACACACCTCCTTTCCTAAAGGGCTAAACTTCACATTTTGGTGAAAAATACAGTATTTGAGAGACAGAGCAGTGGTTTCATTGCACCAGAGGACACTTCCTGATGAAGATTTGAGAAACAGCACACTCCTACCACCTCAGAGCACATTTCTCAGAGCAATGCAAGGGACGAGCACTGCAGCCAAAATTCCAACCCAGTTCCTGCATTTGCTGTTCCCTAATAGCTGTCCCCAGCCTGCTCCTTTTTTTGGACCCTACAAACTGCCCTCAGGGGATATCTAGTATTTCCATTGACTAGACATGGGGGCTTAGAGTGGAATCCAGGCTGTTTGCTTGTCGCCCTTGAAGCTCTGTTTTCTCAGGGGGAACAGAAGTAAGGGAATATGGCACAAGTTCAAGTTCAGAAGCTGAAAAGGAAACAGTTTAACACAGTGAATAAAGCTTACAAAACTCTACTAACACAGCATTTTACACAACGTTCTTTCACAAACACCACAGACTGCATAGCATTGTTTGAAACATTTTAATGTTCAGGAGATTAAGGACATATAAAAAAGTGTCAGTAAATGACTCAGCAGTAAAAAAAGAAATGGAATTCTTAGGTATTGTAAGAAAAACATCACTAATATTTATTACCAGTAAGTGTCATCATCATTTGAATAATGAAATGGCACTCAAACACGCATCCAATGGCACTTTCTAGATACACATTCAATGCAACCACCTCAGTGACAAGTGTTTTGGACAAAATACAATCCTGTAAAATTCTGAAAGTATAACTTAATCTGCTACACAGCACCTCTGTGAGATGCATTTCAAAATAAGTTCTGGGCGACTCTAATTTATATAAAACCAAGATTTAGTCCCTCTGTCTCTTTTTTCCTTTAGCAGGAGTTTTGGAACTATGTTCATTTTCTGCATTTGGTTCCCAGAGTGCATTTTTTACAAATCTAGAAGCAGCTCCTTTATCAAGTCTGGATGCCTTTTTCTTGTCTGTTATTTCTTTGACCTTGTTCATGTATGTTCTTATTCTCTCCTAGGGAGAAAAAAGGAAAAAAAAAGGAAGAGTTTATTTCAAACCATTCTTCCAAGACTGCTGCTAAAATGAATTAATGAGTAAAAATTCTTCACACTGTACACTTCTATAATACCTAGAAGAACAGCATCACTTAAATAAATATACCGGGCTCTCTGTAAACTTGAGACACCTCTTTTAGTAAATTTTCCATCATACCATCTGCATGACATCCACTGTAACAGGAACACAAAGTCCTACAGAGATGAAGACTCTGCAACTAATCTACAGTGAGATGAGAACTGTTCTCGCAAGCAAAGTTAGAAAACAAAATACCGAACTCAGTTTGGAGTTTGGCCTACATAAAGATGGCAAAATAATGTTTAGATATGTGACACATTTATAGATAGAATTTTACTTCCTGTCTATTGTCTACAAAAAAAACCCCTAAATGCAGTATGTCCAAGCAAAGCCAGAAAGCATCTTCCACAAAATTAAAGATGTTAAAAGCATTACACACGCAACCACACAAAAGTCTAGGGGTTAAGATCCTGAAATGGTCAAGGGGGCTTATCAGTGAACCTATTTAAGGCAGCCTGATGAATTCCCAGCTGTACCAGAAGTTTATTTTATGACCATAAATAACAGAAACAGTCTGTTTCCACTGCCATTTCATAAAGCAAGGGGATAGTTTCTTGCCATCTTTGCCCACCATAGTCATTCGGTGTCTATGTGGGGTTTTTTAACACCACCACCCAAGTATACACTCCCACCTTAACAATCTCATTTATGTGCCTACTCACCCTCATTTACTCCTGCAATAAATAAAGGAAATTACTCTGAGAGAGCAACTAAGCCCCTCTAAGATGGGAATCCCCCTCTGTTAAGTGCCTGCTTTTCGTCACTGACTAGGGAGGACACTTACAGTAATTCAGTAAAATATTTAACAGTTTGGTGGACAGATTTCATGTCCACATATTTCACCTAATATGGCCTTCAGGTGTTACTGTAATACAAACAACAGCAACATACATGTACACATATATGTACACATATATGTAGCCCTCTACCTGCTATCTGAATTCTCAATATGGATTAACAGAACATTCATGGATGTTGCCGAGATAAATGTTGGTATGTAACCCACACACTTCTCACACAGCTGTCACCATCTCTTTGAATCTGGAACAAAAGTTACAAGATCTACATTGCAGAATCTGATTTTCATTCCTTCAGCGATCATTATCAGCAACTGTCAAGAACTTGGCCTCTCTGTCTCTATCAAAAACACAGTTTTAATGAGAGGGGCTTTACAGGGTCTGAAATCATGATGGACTGTAATATTTCTTTGGTGCCTGAGACGGCTAATGAGAACAGATGGCAAACCTACAAGTATCAACATGGGAAAAAGGTGCTGAAAAAACGTCAGTGTGACAAAAGAAATGAATTCTGATACCTTGAATGTGAGTTTTATTAATACAGTTTGAATCCCTGTATGTACACGAGGAGAGCATTTCTAAAAACAAAACAATCGTGACAGAACAGTCCTTTTTAATTCCCTTTCCACATGAATAAGAACATCACAATGCTCTTGGAAGGAAGGAATGCACATTCATTCACCTTGATGCTTGCAAAAGGAAAAGAGAGCTGGATAAGAATCTATGCTACGATAGTTCACTCATTCTTTGGAGTTAAAACGCCTGGCAGTTGTGAAGTAAAATACCAGCATAAAATATCCACAGCACAAGAGATAAAATTTTTTAGTGTCACTAAATTAACACAATATTCAGACACTATATAATATAGGAGGAACAAGAAACTGACTGAAAGCTCATGAAATATTAACTGATGCATTTTTTTAATATGATCCTGTCTAGACTACTGAAAACCTCACAAAATTAAAAATAGAAATATTCCTGTTACTCAGGCTAGCTTTCCACATGTGTCAGTCCTATATCCCATTCCTCTGGTTATGTAAGGATTACATTTAAGCTAAGTATTTTATGATTGCCCAGCTTTAATATTTTCATTTACACAGGAATTAAACTGGGAAGTAAGAAGTTTTGATTTCTATTTTTTCTTGGGGCTAAATGATTTGATATTTTAAGTCAGCAGAATTTTCAAGATAGCCAGCTTTCTATACTGTAGCCACGCATCTAAATGCAATATAAAGACAAACCTAGAAGATTTATTATAGGTTGTAAATATGTCACTAATGCAGAATTACTGGACAATACACATACAACTGGTGCCAAAAAAGCTTTTAGCTTTGTTGCTGAACTGGATTCTTTACTGCTGAGAAAATGAATTAATGGAGGACTTGGAAGGGGGAGGGGGGCTCTTTCCCGTCTGTGCCAGTAAATCAACCACACTATACTTTTAGAGTCATACAAAAGTAAGAAAAGGCAGCCTCAGAGATTAACATGATTCCAAGTATTTATAAGAAAAAAAATGCCATACTGGAAGTTGTAAATTATTATCAGACATGTAACATTTTCCCATTTAACAGATACAAGGGAAAAGCTGCTCTGTTCAGAACCCAATTCTCAAACAAAGGTGGAAAAAAAGATGATAAGATATCACTCATCATTTTGTTCTTTTCTAATTTCAGCAGACTCCACAACTTTACTTTAAACAGTACTGTTTGGAACTAAAAATAAGACTTTCTTAATTTAGAGAGCCCAGCAGGGCATATAAAGAGTTATATAACACCAAGTAGCATATGAATGCTATTATAGCAACAGATCAATTTTAAAGGTAGATATAAACATTTCTTAGCTTCTATATGGGCTAACTGTCCTGAGCAAGATGCATGGAATGTAAAAAAACTTACCAGTTCTTGTTTCACTGGATGTTCTTTTGGATTGATTCCCTGAGTAGCCAAGTACACTACAAGGAAAAAAAAACATGATTTTTTTGAAACTGAAGGCTGTCGTCACTGAGGGCCCAATCAAGCAGTCACATAGGAAAACTGTAGTTTCTACATAAAACCATTACTAAGAATTGAATTTAATTATGTTGTTAAGGATCTGACAAATTATTATCATCAAATGTTGCAGCTAAAACCCCCCTGAACGGCATGATTAAAGTTTCTGTCCTTAAAAGGACAGAAAAGGTTGCCATTAAAATCCAGAAACATCCCCATGCATGTACAAAGTCAGCTTTTCTAAATACAGATTTTGATTTGGAGTTTCAACATCATTTGTCCTATAGATGGCAATAATGTGGGTCCTCAGGGTAACCACAAATTTTTAATTATTAGGCTAAAAAGTATGATTATTTGATGTTTGCAGCTGTCTAGGTGTTCAGATGGCAATCACAAATACTACTTTTTCCTCTTTCCACATACTCACCCCAAAACATTGAATTCAACGTGTACACCGAAACCAAATCCAGCTTTGCTTGCTCAAGAGGATCTAACTAGAATGAAAAAAAACCACCATATTTGTGCATTTCAAGTAAGATGTGCACAGATTTTAGCAATATGCACATTTTATAACCGTGAATGTATTAATGACAAAATGCACACTAAAAGAGCACATTTTTGCACCACAAGGTCACTGACACTGTTCATGCCCATTTCCATGCCATTCTCTCATCTCCAATATTCATGTATTCATGTCATTTTCCCAGTCTGATGTTGAATGTCACAGTCCCATACAGTCAAAAGCACAAAAATCTCTTGGCACTTAGCTCTTGGACTACTGTTCCCATAGTCAGAAATAAGTCCCTGTTTTTCCACAGAAACTTAATTCTAAATAGTCATTGCTACCAATGGAAGGAAAAGAAAAAAAGGCCTTGGGATTGCTGAAACTCAAATGTGAATATACATGAAATGAATGTTAACACTGCTGTGTGTTCAATACATGCTGGAATATTTAGGGATGTAAAGCAAAGGAAGAATAAAGGTAATGAGGTGGGTTTTTTTTCCCTTGACTGTCAAAGTCAATTTATTATTTTAGTCCTACAGGATTTCCAGAAACTCTGATAACATCATTGTATAGCTCACTAGTTCTAACATGGATACTGTCAAAAGATCTTGTGTTGTCAAGACTGTTTTCTTCATAATTTATTTGTGTAAGAAATCCTCAGAGGATAAAGAAGCTCTCTCATGTGCTGGCTTTTTCTTGCCCTACAGAATGAAATTACATGCTGGGCTTTAAATGTTAAAAGACAGAGAGGCTTGTGTGAAATTCTCAGGCAGTACTTTGCTCTGCCTTTACACCCTGATGAAAAGCCACATTTTAGAGACTTATAACACAGCTAGAGGAGACAGTTCAGGTTCGGCAAGTCTAGACTTCCAGAATCAGATCAATCCTCACTGCTGTCAATTTACTTTTACATCCCCCTGGGTACAACAAGTTCCATTACGTTTGCTGTGGAGAAGCCACAGACAAAAACGTGAATGACCCTTCCATTTTCAAAGAGCACTCAGCATGCACTTCAGGGAAGGTCAGGAATAAGCCAGAATGTCCTCTGCCTAAATGACCCACTGGTAAGATCATCACTTATCAGCTTGGGAGAGCATTTCACTGTTTAGTTTGTAAGACTATCTGGGTATCCTAGAAATGTAAGAATTATTAAGGTATTAAGGGTAAGAAGAGTCATACTTGTTATTGCAGTAGGTGGCCTTTTATTTTAGTTTAGGTTGCCAAATATTCTTGTATTAACAAGGAAAAGGTTTTCAAAAGGAAGATTATTTACCTTTTGCAGCTCACTCCTGGAAACAGACATCATTGTCTTCAGCATTTCATCTACAGAACCAAGAGATTTCTCAAATGCTACGAGATGATCATGAATTTCAGTGGGATATTCTTCCAAGGTATTATCATCGTCTGACATTTCCATCTGGAAAGAGTAAACAACACTAGTAATCCTCTTCATTAAGTACCTACAGAATCAAAAGACTGTATTTTACAATAAAAGCATTTGCATTTATTCATTAAACACTGTAAGAAATGCTTCTTGGGAAGAGTTCAGCAGGTTAAGTCAAAAGCAACACAGTTAAAGGTCCTGTAATTCCAGGGATATCTCCTGACTGCTGTGCAAAATGGCATGAAGAAGCATTACAAATGACATGACTGTAGTACCTATTCTTGCAACAGTCCCAAAACAGTGTTTAGCTTTTATGGTCTGTGATAGAAAGGAATTATTTGCTTGTTTAAAAGAAGTGCTCTATAAATCACAGTATATAAAGAGCTACACCAAGCAATAGGCAGGACATCAGGAAAAAAAACAAACAAACCAGGGATATGGCTTCAGCCTGTCATAGAACAGACATTACTTCAGCTGTACAGTGGTTATTCAGCACCAGTTATGTCAGGGTCAGTTACGCCTCCCAAAAAAACTTCTAATTCAGAAATTGGTCCAAATAATTCTTCTTGTGAACCCTGTATCCAGGTTTCTGAATTCTCCACGGGGTATTGTAATCTCTGATAAAACTCTCCCCATAACAAAGCTGAGTTGATTCTGGGATTTCAGGATACTCTGGAAATCCTGTGGACACGTCAATGCACAGCAACTGGGAAATAAGATACAAAAAATCCCAAAGCACTCCTTTTCTGATCCCAGCATTTATAGTACCATGGCACTGGCTACTGCCAAGCCACCTGCTGGCTTATAATTGATATCTTTAATTCCCTTCAAATAAATCACATATTGTCTTGGGGAGTTTATCTTAATTAGGTCTATGTTATTTTCTACAACTTCCACCGATTAAGCAACAACTTCTGGAATGTTCTAAGGAAAGAGAAGAAATACACAATTTTCCTGGCTATTTGGGGAGCTGTATCAAGAACGGTGGGAGCACCTGGATCACTGCAGTCTTTCCTACTTAGGATGAGTGTGATAATCCCACTCCCCAGCTGCTGCCCTCTGTACAGAGGGCAGGAAAAGAAATTGCAGAAACTGCACTTTACCTATGAACACCAAGCCACACAGTCAGTGCAAACAGCAAACAGCTGTCACATCACTAGAGTTTGTCTTAGACAATGATTTGATCTTTTCCTGCCAAGACCATGGCAGATGTGAGAGAGATTTCTTTTTATTTATATTGCCTCTTGACGTCAAAAAGGAGGAAGATTGGGAGGAAAAACAGCATGGAGCTGCACAAGCCTGTCTGCATCTCCAGTTTGAACCACACCAGTGTGATTCCAGCAATCTGATCAGCCAGTTAACAAAGCCCAGGTTCACTGCTGTTGTTTGCATAGTTAAGAATTATAATCCCACTCAGCTGCATGACTGTTCAGCCTGGTCAGAGCTGGTGTTCAGATTGAGTACAGAATCGCAATGCCAACCACAGCATGCTGAAGGTCCCCTTCCTACCCCAGCACAGTAACCCACAGATGTAAATATTATTTTCAGTCAGCTGCAGCAGAGCTAAGCAAGAGAGCTGAGCTGGACCTACAAGATGCTGCCCACAGAAAGGCAAAATACCACTACAGGTATTTCTGACATTTACGATAACACTGTTTGTTTCATTCTCTCCTGGCCACCTGCCTTATAATCACTCTTGTTAGGCTGATTAAAAGGATTCAGAAACAATGTTTGTGGTTAACTTTTAGTCATATAATACAGCATTAAAAAAAAAATCCCTCAGAGCTACAAAAGAAACTAGATTTTCTCAGTTGTTAGTACAGTTAAGTTTGGTCAGAAGGTGTCTGTCCATACACATTTCCTACACTTACAGAGGAAGAGAGGTGTAATCCAATCCAACAACCATCTACAGAGTTTACCACCACTGCAATACTTAACTTGCTATGGTCTTAATTTGATGGACATGCATGAACATAGTGATAAATTCCAACTTTACCCTCTCCTTTTATCAGTGTATCCAGCACCAGCAAGAATAAAAAAACAACCAACAAAAGCAGGAATGTGTTATCAAAACTAACTTGAGCTGTTTTACAGCAGTTGCAAGGATAAGCAGCCACTAGAGGATATTTGATATTCTTTTTAGACCAAGCTAGACCTAAAGACTAAGACAGAAGACTAGGAAGATGGAAGGAAGGATAAGATACAGTTCCAAACACATTTTGCTATGACTGCTGTCTCTGAACCAGAAATGTTTAAGTTTGTCCTCTTATCACAAAGTATTCACTTGACACTGCCAATTAGGAAGGAAAGGGAAAACATGCATTGGACTTCAATGGACTTCATTGATAAATCCATTCCTTCTGCCCAGGGAGGATGAAGAACTTGCTAGATTTGTGTTTTCTGTTCATTTCAACAGGAGCTAGCAAGTTCCTCCTCCTGCTGTGCAGGGACCTCTCTCTTTTCATTACACTGTTGTTTCAGCATTACTAATCACCAGGCAGGATATGTTACAGTGTTGCCACATGCCAACAGTAAGGCAGCAGTCAACAGCCTAAAATGAGTTTGATAACATTAAATCAACCAGATTAAAATTACACGACATTAGAAAACCTGTACACCGGAAACTCCACAAAATCGTTTCTGCCAAAATCAATAGGGAGATTGCAGAGTCACACCTGCAGAATGACAAAGCCAAGCATGGGAGGAACTGAGACCACCTCAGTGATTCTCTTGACATGCCTAAAGACTATACTGCCCTCAGTAGTTATGCCTCAGTTATTAAACCCCAAGCAAAACTCCCTTCAAAATTTTTCAAGTGTTTTCTCTGTGTATTTTGAATAAGCAAATATTTCAGTCAGTTCATGAAGTCGATGTTTACTAGACAGGTTTTCTGTTTTGAATTTACTGACTTTCAAGCAGATTTCATCTGGCACAGAGATCCCACTTTAAAAATCAGGGATAGTAGAAATATTCAGACAAAAGAAGTAACAAAAATCTTGCTGAGTAAGCGTGTGAATAATGGGGAATTCTAAAGGAAATAAGACAGCATTTTCATTATCAAGTGGTAACACTTATGATGCAGAACACATAACCTGTGGTTGTGTGCACAAAGGTAATACTTTATAAGATCTTTCATTTTGAGAATGCAAAGGAAAGTTCACAAGCCATAAACATAAAAGAGAAAAGGCCTACTTTGATTAAGGACACTGAGGCAAAACAACAGTGATGAAAAATGTGGCATGACTTCATAACATTAATCTACTAGAAACAACTTTCCCTTTTAACCCTGAGCTCAAAAGCTGCCATATGGTTATTGGGTGGAAAAAAACCAATAAAGATATATATGTGAGAAAAAAAAAGACTTTAAATTGCAATGGTAAACCATTTCAGTGAGGAAAATTTATGCATTGCATTTAGGTCTGTTAAAAAATGGTTTACAAAATGAGTTTCCACACAGGTAGAAAACTTCTGGATATTTTGAAATTTCTCAAAAATACTAAATAAATCCTCATTTATTCCGAAACATGACTACATTTGTGTACACTTATGCTTAGAAAACAAGGAACACTTTGTTTTCTTTGCAGTCAACATATCAATATACATATAAACCAGAACAAACAATACACTGGAACTGCAAAAAGGGAAGGGGTGGAAATATCAGACATTATTAATAAACTACAGAATAAGACAGAAATGTGACAAAGAGAAAATGTCACCTTCTGCAGACTGTATAAAAAAGACCAAACAGGTGACAGCCAAAAGCAGTTTGCTGTAGTGTTAATGTGGTTATTGATCTAAGATACAACCAAGCTCAATGCTGTATTAAGGAATTTTCAATAAACCAAACAAAATACAGATGGTTGTTCACAATACAACCAGCAAAATTATCCATCTTTACATTTATCTTCCAAAGAATGAAGAGAAGAACTGCAGACCCCTTTTATGAAAAGCACACCCATGACTGCAGTCAATTTGCACATGGCTTTTATGAATAATTTTTTAATATATCTGGTGCTTTAACACAAGCCTTAAAAAAGTAATTGCCAACTGGCTTAAAAAGCAAACCCAAACTTCCCTTCCTGCCCACCCCCACAGCAAAACTCTGTCGTACTGAAAGACATAAAACTCTAATTAGGCCCTGGGTACCTCTCTGAGAGATTTGGCTGAAGATATATGGTGAAAGTAGTGGAAGCTACATGCATCTGTCAGCATGGCAATAGAAAACCCCTAGAGACAGAATTAAAAAATGCTCAGTGTTAGTGGCATGCACATGGCTTTCAACTGGAATTAACATTGCAAGTTCAGGATAAAAATGGTGTGTTTGGAATATTTCGTAATGTGCAAACACAAGACAAAAGTAATTTAACATTCTGCTAAATACTGCAATTCATTTCACACTTTGTGTTTATTTTTATATATTCCCTAAGCACTAGAAGGCCTGGCTTCCAAACCGGGCTCAGATCTTTCATTTTTTCAGATTATTGACCTAAAAAAATCAGACTCGACTTTCCTTCTTTTCATACATATTTACAAATTACACAGAGAAAACCAAAACCAACTAGAGAAAGCCAAAACAAACTCAAAACTTTTTGGTCAGGCCATATAAAACCCGCTCTCAAATTCAAAACAAACACATTAGTAACACCAATATGACAAACCTTCTCTGTCAGCTCCTGAGAACTGGCACTGTTCTCCCTCCGGAGTTCAGTCTCACAGTGGGCAGTGAACGCAGTGGATGTGTGAGCCCAGCAAAGGTGTCCCTTCTTCTGTAACACTGTAGTTCACTGCTGTGGATGTAGGACAACAGAACAACCAGCACACTAAATTTAAAGCTACCAGAGATCATGACTAAGTTCTCAGGTCACAAACCTCTTTTGGGCACAGAAATATCCATGTTTACAAAATACTAAGTCTCTAATCTGTGACAGACACTCCCTAGCATTATTGTTGATAATAAATAATTACTTGCCCCCTAATCATCACTGTGTCCACAGGTCTCTTTTGCTATTAATGCCTTTCAAGCTAGCGTGGGATAGCTGGAGCAGATCTAGCACAGTTAGTCCTCTCTTGCAAAGCCAACTCACAAACTTGTTTGCAAGAAAGATTTTCATTGCAAAAAAAAGGCCTACATGAAATACCAAGTGTACACCAACAGGCTTATCTTGATCCCCTTAAAAATATCACAATTCAAGCCATGGTAGTCAGCCGGTGCACAATTTTCACTGTATTACAAATGGGCAATCATTTTTAACCCCGCCTTCGAAGCCAGGATCCAATCTGCCTCTGAGATAAAGTCTCCTGAGCTTCAAAGGACCTGCAAAGTTTATTCTGATCTGTCTGAAAAGGAGATTAAAATTTAAAGGGAGGAAATAATATTTTTGGGAATCACACTTCAGCCACATGTGAAAACATCTTGGTTCAAACAACCCATACTCCTACAGCCCCATCTATATCCACACAAACCATTTCTGGTGGATATATCAACTTGATCTTCACAATTCATAAAACATTTTTACTCTCTGTAATCTGCTGTCCTAGATTCCACATCTTTGATGACACAGTCGTTTCCTCTTCTGAACAAATCCAATATAACCTGTCTCTTGTTCAGCTCCATCCTGTCAGTACCCCCATCAGTAAGTGCAATGATTAAAACCATCTTTCTTTAGGTACACCCAGAACACTCCTTCCTGAGAGGTTTTCATAAAGGCTCTCACACTCAGGCTGTGCTGCCACAGCTCAGTTCAAGGCTGGGGCTCTGAAGTGATGCTAAACTTGTATGCCTAAACTGGTCTTTAAAACATATACACAGAAACTACCAAGAACTTCTTGTACAGCAAAAGATGGTCTCCCTGGACAAACCAGTTTACACACAGTGGGGACAGCAATGAACAGGAAATAACCTGCCTCAAGTCTGCAGCTCCTGTATGCTCTAAACCATGGAGTTTACAGCCTCTTCTAAAATTTACTGCCACTCTCCACTGGTATCAGGACCATGAATACCCAGAACTAAAGCCATGGAGTTTTTTATTCCTTCTAAACTGCTGACCTACTTTGCTTCCTTTAGCCACTAGTTCCACAATGCATGAAAAAGCACTTCCTTTCATCAAAAATCAATTTCCTGTACTTGCATTTGTTGCAGCACCTCTCTGTACAATTTTGAACAGCGACCCCAATGTATTTTTGTCCGTTCTATGCCTGTTATCTGACTGTGCTAACAAGCCTCTGACACTATTAAAAGCATATTTACCCCTTTTTTGGTTGAACATATCACAGTAACCGTGGGATGCGGTGTTCTAAGCATTGTGTTCATAGGAGCAATCTCACTAATGCAGGGGGAAAAAAGGCAAAATCTTTTCTAATTGTCCTTTGAATAGAATTTAAGAGCTGATAACCTGATAAAAAGGAGACCAGCTACTATGAGCAAAGAAAAGGGACGTGCTGAATTACTGAAGTGAAAACTCATCTGGGGACATAGAGTTTTCATGGGGATTGAAACAGATGAAACATTGTAGGATGGGGAACAGGGATGCAATCTGGCCTGGCATAGGAAGAGAGGGCACAGCAGTAACCACTGCCTGACACGGAAGGGAGTGACAGTCACTTGTGTTTCTTCTTTCTCCGCTGCCTTTTTCAGGCCTAGTTCTGGAGCTGTGGTGGCCAGCACCATTCCAGTGCACTGTTTAATTATTTAGAGGAAAAGCAGACCAGACATTAAGAAGTGATTCTAAAAATCTTAAACCCCTTGAAAGAGAAAGGCACTTATCAGAAAGGATTGTGTGACTCCCGCAGGCGATTTCTGACAGGAAGCCTAAAATATTCTACCAATTACTTTCTCATGTTCTGGAGTAGAGCCTTGTGTCCACGGGAGTAACAATATCCAGGTATTTTAGATTGTAAGTGCTCTTTCATATTTTTAAAGCCAAGAATTGTGCGAGACAACTTTCAACTTTGATTTTACAAACCCAGATACTCCGTTTTTATTTGTCCTAAAACTGAGGCCTTTAAACTGGCATAATTTAAAGTCCCTTCTAAGCCTGCAGTCAGGAAGCTGTGCCAAAGTGTGAGGGGGACATTTTCACCTTTGTAACAACATGAGAGAACTGGAACAAGACCTATTTTATTACAAAGCATTCGAGCTTAGTAAAGTACCCCCTGCCTTTCTGTTAAAGAGTGAACTATTTCAACCACGGCCTGTACGAGCAAACTTCATCTTTGAAAAACACTCTCTTCTTAGAGCAGCTACCTAGCTCTCAAGGGTCAAGTAGCAAACACTATTTTAATGACTTGTAATAAGAACGCAGCAATTTCCTGCCTATAGCACAGCCATCCTCGGGGGAGAGAAAAAGGAAAAAAAGCCCATAGTTAATATTTTTTTTCATGTGAGCAAGCCATGCACTAAAACAGGCCGATGCAATGCCATGTGCATGGAACAGGCCAGGCCGGGCTTGGAGCACCCTGGCCTAGTGGGGGGTGCCCCTGCCCAGGGCCGGGGAGGTGGGAGGGGATGCTCTTTGGGGTCCCGTCCAACCCAAACCAACCCGCGATTCCCCAGAACGCGGCTGTTCCGCCCCCAAACCACCCCAAGCAGCGGGGGAAAGGGCTCGGGAAGGGCTGTGGGAGCGCAGGGAGCCCCCAGGGGTGTGTGGGAGGGCACGGCCTTACCTGAGGCGGCGGTGACGCCACGGCTGAGGGGAGGGAGCGGGACGGGGCTGGGAGAGGGGATGTGACGGGATGGGAAAGGGGATNGAAAAAAGAGAAAGGAAAAGAAAAAGGAAGAAAAAAGAATAAAATAAAGAGAAGGGGAAAAGAAAGAAGAAGAAATAAGAAGAAAAGGAAAATGAGGAAGAAAAAGAGAAGAAGGAAAATAGAAGAAAAAAAAAAGAAAAAATGAAAAGAGAAAAAAAATTATAAGGACCCCAGTTGTGGTTCCAGCATCAGTTCAGCTGATGGGATGTCCTGGGGGCACCACTTGGCCGTGGTGGGGGTGCCTTTCTAAGGGTGGGTTTCTCTGCCCTGAGCAGAGGTTTCCCGCTTTCTAGGCAAATATTTACCATACAAATTATTTTCCATTCTTTCAGGCCTTTCTGGAAATGGGTCAGAGGGCTCTGGGGGTCTTGAGTGGTCCTGATCCCCCTCCAGTCCATGCCCACTTCTTGGCCTCATTCCTGCACTGGTGCTGTACTGTGTTGTGCTTATCTCCAGGAACTAAACCTGATGATTCAGTCCTTGGTTGAGTCCAAAGCCACCCAGTTATCAGTGTTTGAGACATACACATTAGCCCCATATCTTCTGGGATTCTGCAGTGGGGAGGGAGATGCTCTTTAGAAGCAGAAAACACACTTTCCAGCAGCTGGCTCCTCTGGGTGGAGGAGGCAAACAGCTGGCACAACACATCTCCAGCTCTTCCCAGGCGTTCCCAGTTGCCTCCTGGAAAAAAAAGAGGAACAAACTGGGTTTAGAGGTGGTCCCCTAATGCCAGACATCACACAGAGGCATCCCAGGGGATCGGCATCTGTTCCTGCCTGAGGCTGCACATCTTCACCTCACCCTTGATTGAGGATCAGTTTCCGATAGTGTTACTGGCTGTGTTTTCCACTGTTTCTCCACAAGTCCAGAGGAGGCCACAAGTATGATTAGAGGGATGGAGGACCTCTAATGAGGTGAATTGGGATTGTCCAGCCTGGAAAAGAGACAGCTTGGGGGTAACCTCATTGTGATCTTCCAGTACCTGAATGGAGCCTATCGGAAAGACAGAGAGGGACTGTTTACAAGAATATGTAGTGACAGGATGATTGAGAATGGATTCAAAGTGACAGAGTAGGTTTAGATTGGATATTAGGAAGAAATTTTTGACTGTGAGGGTGGTAAGGCACTGACAGAGGTTGCCCAGAGAAGCTGTGGGTGCCCCATCCCTGGAAATGTTCAAGGCCAGGTTGGATGGGGCTCTGAGCAAGCTGGCCTAGTGGAAGGTGTCCCTGCCCATGGCAAAGGGTTGGAACAAGATGGTGCTTAAGGTTCTTTCCACCCCAAACTGTTCCATGATTGTATAATTCTAGATAATATATAGATATATAATATATCTATAATAGGATTTCAGCAAATAAATCCAGGTTCAAAGTGCAGTGGATTAATAGTTTCCCACTGCAAGAGCTGGCTGACTGCAAGATGGTCCCAACACACCTGTGGTTCCCAAAGATAAGATCTGCATTTTACAGGTCTACATTCTGATAAATAGTAAAACAGAAGTCAGCATCTGCATCAAAAATATTGCCATTGCTTGCCAAAGACCTTTTTCACCTCCTTTCTGTTCACAATCTCATTTGAAGCTAATTGTAGCTCAAGCCTGCAGCCTATCCCCCCCAAGGCAGATCAAGATCAGTGGAATCCTGCAGCGTGGTTGAAGAGGGTCTGCTCTCAACTATAGGTTATGCAGGAGTCTGTATGTGGCTGATTAAGTCGTGGCTGGTTGCCTGAAGGGAATGTGCTGAGCTGGCTTCCTCAGCATCAGGGTTTCTAGAGGAAGAGAAAAATAGGTCCAGTCTGGAGGAGGACACGGCTGGGGAAAGTGGAAATGTATTTTGGAGGGAACAGGAGTAGAAGTTTGGGGTCTTGTCTAGCTTCAGTGCACCTCCCTGCACCTTCAGTGCAATTTAAAATACTGCAAAAGTTAGCTTCCTTTTACTAAGTTGGTTTACATCTATATGCCATGCTGTATTATTCTAATTAAATCAGTATGAACTGCAAATAAGAGTCTTTCTCCCCACTCCCAGCTGGAAGCATATCTAAAGATCTTCAGATGGAATACTTACTTGTTTACATCTTGTCTCCTTTTCCTCCAGGAGGTTTGGAGGTTTAGGTTTTCAGTTTCAACCAAAAAGGGCTGCAAAAGCAATACATATATGTATATGTATATTTATAACAGAGTATTTACAAAAGCAGTGAACACAGGGATTATTTAAGAGTCTTTCAGCTGTATGTGGGACACACAGAGAGACAGTAGCATCACTGGCGTAGGGAATGCTAATATTTTAGCATAATAAATTTCACTGAATTTTCATAACCATTTCTTCTTTTCAAAAACCACAGTCTTAGTCAATTTTCATGTTCATTTTTCTAGCACAACTACTGAATTATGCAGTGTAGGTAAAAGGGAATTTAAGAGAGATTTCTCTTTTTTTCCAAAAAATTCAGAAATGCAAGTCTGAAGGGTAGCAGAGAATTAGCAAGACCTCCACTCTTAAATAGAATAATACCTTGCAGTTCCAGTGTGCCAAGTGTCTACAAGGATATCAGAATGCTTAACATATGTTTAGTTCGTTCTTACCTCAGTATTCACGTGTCACAGGTTGGGAAATACAGAGAGAGAAGTTGATCAATTGATTAATTGATTTACCAAATGTTAGGTAGAAGTTGTTGCCACAGTCTTATTTCTCAAACCAAATATTTTGCTTCAATTACAAGATCAAAGGAAAATGCAACACTTGCTGATCAACGTTCAGATTCAGCCAACTCTGTGTGTAGAAGATTGTAATCATGTAAAGCATTAATGCAGTACAGGTTGTACTCTGTATTTCCTGATCATACAGTGTGGCTCTGTCTCCTTCTACTGGTTAATATTTGTTATAAATGTGCTTCTACTGGCTCCAGACTGCTGCAGATTCATACTTTTGTTCACTTAACTGGAGTTCCCACACTGAGTGCCACAAGTCTTAGAATGTCTTGAGGCAGTTCACTCAGGGGATTATTAGCTATATAAGCATTTATTTCCTGCTTAAAACGTCTGTGCTGATTGTTTGGTTTTCAAGAGCAGAGATTGAGGAGTTAAGAATTTACATATATCCCTGTCAAAATCTGATGGAAATACCACTCATATAATTCAATTGGTTTATGCTGGTGCCACTCTGAAAATACAGTTATCTTATATATAGATATCTATACAAAAATCTATCCAAGAAAAGTTATACTGCCATTTGGTACTTAATGGAAGCCATTTCATTTCAGAGGCCTATGAATGATTATTGATTTTTATGTATCATTCCCAAACCCACAGAAAAACAATCCTGAACATTTTTCACCAAAGTGGTCAAAGTGACAG
The DNA here is from genome assembly GCA_013396655.1 of Campylorhamphus procurvoides. NCBI lineage: Eukaryota > Metazoa > Chordata > Aves > Passeriformes > Dendrocolaptidae > Campylorhamphus > Campylorhamphus procurvoides. The sequence goes on along the minus strand of WBMV01003267.1, from coordinate 1,500,648 downwards.
GCATTTTTTTAATGTAATTACTGCTTTATTATGATGTATCTCATTCACTGTACATACTATATAATGACTCCTGCAGATCCAATGTTCTTTGTGGAGCAGATGTGGTGGCCAAATTCTGCTGGTTTGACCTCAGTGGAATCATTACATAGCCTGGGTCGAGCAAAGCACCACAGCATGATGTACAATCCCCTTGTGCTGCTCCAGCTCCCAGAAATAATGCCACTGAAAAAGCTTTGGGAGATGCTCATGTGGAAGACAAGGGAAATAAAAAGAAAATTGCCCAGTTTCATCTGGTGAGAATATAAAGAAGGTTGCTAGAAGCTACGTATAACAAAGGGGTTAATAAATCATTAGCAGGATAAAAATACAGACTAAATCAGACCAAAAGCAAAAGGTGGTTGTAATAGGCATCTCTACTCATCCTAAGGGAGGAACTAAAGTACTGGAATGGCTTTGTCTGCAAGTCCAGCTTCCTCTGACACTAATCTCTCCTTTTCGCCTTCTAATGTGAGTCTAAATCAGAGCAGCAGAGACACTTCATTGAATAATTCAGCCTTTCTAAGTAGACACTTTTATCAGGTGTCCACCATAAGCCCTTTCTAGCAATTACTGGGAAGCCAGTACACATCCAAACACAGAGAGCATTCCCTTTTATTCTGTCAGTCTCTGCCTTAGATCTCTAGAGATTCAGCAAACATGCTGAAAATGCTAAACCACTGCAGACTTAAATGGGATTAAGTCAATGAGAGTACAGCTACACTGCACTGAGACTAAACAGAGAAATTTTGTGTTACCTATGGTCAGTCTGTAGCTTATGTTTAAACTGTCTAAACTTCTGCAGCATCACATTTTAAACTGTTTCAAGAGCTATTCTGCACCTGTGTCACCTGAGCTGCAGACCATTTCATGACAGTTCCAGGTCTAGCATGTTTAAAGTCAAGTTATGGCCAAAGTCATAAAAAAGAAGAGTATAAAACAGTACCTTTTAAAATCCCAGGTCAGGGTGAGCTGACCAGTTTGGGAGATGTCAGTGTGTATGGCACACTTGTGTCTGAAGGGTCTCAGCCACCTTGTGCATTCTGGGACAGGCATTTTTTGTGTTGTGAGGCCCATTTCTTTGTAGTGTCGTCTAATGAATTTGCAGTCTGATGTGTGGGCAGACCAGCAGGTTACCAGAAGAGGGTGTAGCAGGAGTGAGCTGAAGCACGAGCATCCATCTGCTCGCCAGTACCTGCCTGCTGATGTGCACTCACCCCCCTTGGTGGAAGATGTTTCCTGTGGTAAATCAGAAGGCAAACATTCCTAAAAGGACAGTGACAGGCAGCTGCCTGGCTCGGTGCCATGTTTATGGTAATTTATGTCTGCCTGAATTCTGCTGAGACCAGACATATGCAGGGAGAGATTTTACAGTGATTTATTATGATGCAGATGGTGAGCCCAGAAAGAGAGACCAACATATCTGGCTGTGAGGTTTGTTTCTCTTACCTACTAGAGTAAAAAGAGGAAGAGTCTTGAGACTGATCCAAAGGGGTGTATCACATCTTCCAGAACTAAAAATCCCGTAGCAGTGACCTTAGGACAGTGGAAAAGAAGGGTAACATCCAAAATTTTTCATGCTGCTATACAGCTGGCTGAATTTAGGGACAACATATGTGGATGCCTAAGTCCAGGTGAACTTAAACTCACCTTTCAGTTAAAATGCTCTGGAAATGCCTTTTTTTCTGTACTCAAATTAAATTAGAATGGCTTTAAACCTACTAAATACAGACTCTTTTCCCTTTTGAAAACATAACATTTATAATCAAAATACAGATGTAAAAGTACATGGAAAGAGGGAAACTGAGCTTGATGTAACTTTGTTTTAGGGAGGAAGACTAATATAATTCAATAAGACTGGCTTAAACCCTCTGATTAAAGCTTTTTTAACAAAACAGATAGGGAGGATGAGATCTACACTGAGATAGTGATAGTTAGTACAGATCAAAAGAGCTTGTGTTCATGCCAACTAGATTAAATGACAGGATGTGGTGAAGTGCTGGGTACCATATCTGGTTACTATAAATACAAGGCTTTATTCACTGAATGTATATATCTCTATTAGGTTATATGCATTTATATATGGAAACTGTAGAAATAAATTGAAAGCAATCTACCATGTGTAAGTATTTGTTCTGATACTTTTCCAAGATTGCATTTCTTCCAATTAGTATGTAAAGCTGTAATTTTTTTATAGCTGTCTCTCTTACTAAGATTGTAGAGGTAAATTGTACTAGAAATTGAGGTTTATTTTTAAATGCCTTAGCATTCCACTGGTCTCACTTGTGAGCTTCTGTGCATAAATTCAATAGAACCATATATTTTATACTCCATTTTAGCAAAAAGCCAAGACAACTTTAGGAGTAAATTAAACTTAGTACCCAAATTGTAGTTGTCATTTTAAGGGTTTTTTTTGATATTTATTTATCTGCACATGGGCCCTGAAGACTGGAAGAGTCTTTGGCCTCATTCAGTATGGCTGCTCTTATGTTTCTTGGACACACTGCAACAGCAGGATGTGGGAGGAAGGGACTGTGGATGTCAGGAAGGGAAAACACTACCAGATATGAAGATGCCACCACACACTTCTGCAAGACAGGGGAATTTGTCTCTAACATCTGCTGAACAGGCCACAAAGCCCTACCTGGTCGAGCTATGCCAGAAAGTAACATGAAGGGGAGTTTCTGTCATCTCTGCGGGAAGATTGATGATCAAAAATGAAATGGTTTATCGTGGTGTGCAACTGAACTGAACAGATTTCGTTGGCTGCACCTGCCTTTTATTGTTATTTTTTGTTGTTGCTGCAGCACTGCCCATAAACCTGAACCTCCGGGTGCTCCAGGCTGGAAGGATTCCTAAGGAGATTGTCCCTCTCTCAGAAACCTGAAACAATAAGCAAAAGACCGAAGATGAAGAGAGCAGGGGGAAAAAGCCTCTGAGGACATGGCTAGTGTTGGATAATTTCTGGCAAGCAGATGCAGGACAGGCTGGAGCAACAGGGCAGGATAATGAGAGCCAGAAATAGCTACAACTGCAGTGGAAGAGGTGCAAGGTGGGAAGGGGGCAGCTCCCTTAGCAATTCCACAACATTCCCAGCAATGCCACAAACAAGAACAACTCAAGGTTTTGTGTCACATGTAGTCATGCACATGTGTGCAAAGTGAGGATAAAGGAGCAGTTCTGTGCACAAAAAAATCAGCTCCTTGATATTTTATGTAACGTGGGTTTGGCTATTGGTGGGTTTTAAGGTAAGCAGCCTCCTCCTCTAAGAGAAAGAACTGGAAGCAGCAGGGAATAGGAGACTTAAGTAGGAATTGACTTGAAAGAGAGAGGAATTTCAGCTGCAAGGCTTTAAGTCAGACTGACAAGGGGCAACTGATACAATGCAGTCTGGTGAAAATAGGCTGAGCTACTATTTCTGAGTCACTGCCACAAAAAAAGGTTCCATCAGATCTTGATTGTTGGGCAGTTCCGTGGGCCTTACTGCCATTCTGCAAGCCACACATCCTCTGGCTTCAGAGAATGTCTTAAATTTTCATAACCTTAAAATCCCAAGCAGCCTAGGAGAGCTTGCCTGTGCTTGTTTTATTTATGTTGCTGATGGGCTTTTCATAGTGATGAAAAATACTCAGCTTCACTGTCATTCTTAAGAATCATATAATCATACAATTGTTTAGGATGGAAAAGACCTTAAAGATCCTTGAGCCCAACCATTAACCCAACAGTGCCAAGTCCACCACTAGCCCATGTCCCCAAGTGCCACATCTACATGTGCTTTAAATATCTTCAGGGATGTTGCCTCCACCTCTTCCCTGGGCAGTCTGTTCCAATACCCGACCATCCTTTCCATGAAGAAATTTTTCCTAATATCCAATCTAAACCTCCCAGGCACACCTTGAGGCCATTTCCTCTTGTCCTATCACTTGTTACCTGGGAGAAGAGGCCAACACTCACCTCACTATAACCTCCTTTCAGGTAGTTGCAGAGAGCAGTAAGGATTCCCCTGGGCCTTCTTTTCTCCATCCTAAACCACCCCAGTACCCTTGGCCATTCCTTGTAAGACTTGTAGTCTTCTACAAAAAAACTGAGACAAAAAAATACATTAAAGTACCTCAACTTTTATCCTTATGTTTTGTCACTGTGACCTCTCTGGTATCCAGTAAAGGATGTTGATTCTCCTTAGTCCTCCATTTCTCGCTAAATGTATTTATAGAGGGATTATTTCTATTGTCTGGCAGGAGCCAGGTTAAGTTCTAGCTGGACTTTGACCCTTCTGATTTTCTTCCTGCAGAACCTCATGAAACCCTTGTAGTCCTCTTGATTTGCCTGCCTCTTCTTCCACAGATAAACTCTCTTTTTCAGCTGAGTTCCAGCCAAAGCTCTCTGTTCAGCTACACACTTCAGAAACTTTCTCAGCTGTTTCCTCTCTGCTGTGCTGTATTTCCAAGAGATGTCTGGTAAGTTGAAGTCTTCCATAAGAACAAGGAGTAGCAATTGTGAGACTTCTCCCAGCTGCTTATAGAATATTTCACCTGCCTCTTCATCCTGGATGGGTGGTCTGTAACAGACTCCCACCAGGATATCTGCTTTGCTGGCCTTCCCCTTGAATTTTACCCATAAAGACTCAACCCAATCATAACCATCATTAAGCTCCAGACAATTAAAATGCTCCCCAACATACAGGGCTCCCCAGGGTGTATTGTGGAGTCTTATCAGCCTTGGGTGGCCTCTTGCACACTGACAAGAGAGGAAGGAAGCATTAATCTGGCAAGGAAACCCAAATCCATGCATTCTACACAGGCTATTTTTACTGCCAGGTGTAACAGAAGAGCAAATTTACAGGTACCTCCACCTGGTTCTGCAGCTCAGCTCCTTCTGCACATCCCCAGATACGGTGACTAAAGATTTAACTAACATTGCAGAGGCAGGTGAGTGCAGGCAGGAGGGGAGATCTCTTGGAATTAGAGATGCATCTGTCCCAGAGACTGTGGCTGCACGAAGCTGAACAGCAATGGGCTTGTTCTTTGGCTCAGAGATCAACTGATATCACATGTGACCAGCTGGTCACACACAGGCTGCCTTGTAGGAGCAGCTCCCGCTCATGCCACAGTCCTGAATCACACCAGCAAAGTATTGGGCCAGTTGGCCCAGATCAATTATTTAAGAGTGTAACCCTGCTGTGATCCCCTTTTCTACAGGATCCTGTGAAACTTCCCTGCCAGTTGTTTTATTGGTGGCTGAGGAGGAGGCGGGGCAGATCCTCACTGCCCATGGGACCCTGGATACTCTTCCATGAAGCAACACTGACCCTCTTCCGGTGTCCTCTGTGGATAATGCTGTACAATGAGAAGGGCAGGATGTGCCGTGGGAAGCAGGTCCTCCCAAAGAGGCCAGCAAGGAATGGAAAGCTTTTATGGCCAAGGCTACAACCAGCCACATCTCCAAGCTGCCAAATAGCTCTGGCCCAGTTCCACAGAAATCCCACCTGGCCTTTACTCTGGGCTGAACCTGCACTGCCACGGGGAGTCCCACAGCCATGATTTACAGTGCACTCCATGGGATTCAGCTCTTGGCTCCTGCCTGAGTCAACAGCTGCCCTTGCCCAAAGCACTGGGACTTGGGTTTGCTACTACAAAATACCTTGCATGCACAAAGGCTTTAAATACACACTAAACATACAGACTGTGGTCTGGACATTCTTTGAGGAGTGGGCAGTTGTCCTGCTCAGAGTGTAGACTACTGAAAATTCAACAGTAACAGCATCAGGAGCAAGAAAATGCAGGGTTAATAATAGGAAGAAAAAAAAGTAGTAAATCACTGTATTTTCCTGTCAGTTTGTCGATAACAGCTTTAGACAACTTCATTACAGTGATGAATATGCAGGCCGCAAGTGAATAGCTTCTTACTTATAAATCAGTCAGCTTGGCCAAACAATCCCTGTTTGCTATCAAATCTACTTGATGGCAATAATTTAGGGAAGATGAGCTGAACTGTATTGACAAGCTGTATCTGCTGGCTGTGAAGTTACCACTGGAGAACAGATGTCCTTCTTTTTCCATGCAATTCCCCATCTTCCTTCTGTGCATCAGTTCTGTGATGTCCTGAGCAGAATCAGTGGTTGTGAAGAGGTGAGTGCACTGTATTGTAGCTTCCCATGCAGAGTTATAATGTGCCTTGCTTTGCTCAAAATTGAATCCAAATCAGGGCTTTTTCTTTTTTTTTTGGTGGTGAAAACTAAATTTTGTAGGCCAGATGCTGGCTACGTGCACAGAAACATTGGAAGGCTGTAATCTCTAAGGATAGGTACAAATGGTGAAATTAAAACTATAAAACTATATTGATGTGGGGAAAAAAAACCCAGACAGAAAGACCTGATTCGCACTAGTTGGGGATTTGGGCAACACCTGCCTAACAACAAGAAAAAATTCCAACCAAACCAAAACAAACCCCCAAAACAAAAAGCACAAACACGTACCTATATTCTGGCTGCAGCCGTGCCCATGAACAGGTTTTTCCCTTCAGTGAGCATACAGGGATGTTTTGCACAGGAAACAAGTGAGAGCTGCCAAGCAGATGTACTTGTGAAATGTAGTCACTCCAAACTCAGTAGCACATTCCATTCCCTGGGCAAGGCAGGGGTTTTCCAGAGCACTCCTCCGTGCAGCGTCAGAGAGGATTTGGCCCTGTGCGTTCCATCTCTGATGCATTCTGATTTTATTTAGAACACACTTCAGCTCTTCAGCCTCCAGGCTGCAGAGGCAAGGTGCCAGTCTTCAGCAAGAGGGGGAAGGACTATAAATAGAGCAAGCAAGGCTGCCACAGGCAGCTTTTGGTCTGCTTAAGTTTCTTGTTTAGCCTGGAAGAAGCAGAAATCCAATCTGCTGAGGGGATACAGCACAGTTACAGGCACTAGCAACAGCTCTTCTCTCCAGCCAGTGACTGTCTTAGATTTTCTAGGTACACAGATACAGCTACTTACTTTTAATGAACAAGGACAGCACTACCTTCCATCTGTGCTTCCCTCCAGCTCTCTTAGCTTTTTGCAAGGTCTTGCCCATGCAAACTGCCAGGTATTTTCATGAAATCAGCTACTCAGGAGCGAAATGATCCTTCATTTTCAAAACAAGAAATAAAAGGAATCACAACATTAGGTACACAGAGGTAACACATATGACATCTTTTTGAGGCCCACAGAGGTTAAGAACTGTTATTAGTTCTTGCTCTAATTTGTATCCCCATCATGTAGGCTCACTAGGAGATCTCCCTGGAGTTGTTTGTGTAAGGAAAAGACATTTTTACTGCAGGACAAGTACATAAAAATAGCACCAAGAGCCCAGTCCTGCACTCTAGAGGTCTTTCCTCTTACAGGTACCTGCAATGACTCAGAGTTACTATTAAAAACTGTATTTCCACTGATTTTCACTTTTAGCACACCTTTCAGCAAGTGTAATTTATTTACAGCACAAAGCTAATGGAGGCCATCTTTGAATGATGCATTTTAGATTCAAAGCACTTGAATTCTTTGAACTCCACACCAGATTGCATTGCAGAGCAATGGTTCCCCCTGTTCCCTCCTTCTGGGATGCACCCTAGGAGGGATAACATTTAAAATAATTTCGGAATATGCTCTCAGCATTACGCTATGCACAAAAGCAGATGGGATTACTTGGGTAAAAAAAAATCACATACTAAATATTACACTTGAAAGCACACCATCAAGTCTTAGGGAAGACAGCTGGATCTCATAAATCTTTGTCTTCACTAAATATTTGGCCTACATTCCCTGTGTTTTCATCCTTGCTGGCCCTTGCTAAACCTGAGATACAAGAATCTAAGTTCAAAGACAAGCTGGGGCAGAGTATCTGTGACCTACTACAACCACGGACTTCCACAGACACATTGGGTTTATGGTCTGTTGCAATTTTCCTCCTGCCCACCCTCTGCTACACAGGCATGAAAGATTTCTTTGTTCCACAAGGTGAGCCTTTTCTGCCCACAGGTGCCTCTTTTGCCTCATTGGTTTAATCAATTAAGATAGCCAGGAGTTAGCAAGGATAATTTTATCACATTTGTATTTAGCTGGAATTTTAGATGAGAGAAAACATCTGAAGTCTCTCTCTCCAAAACTTGTCACCTCATGCTCTCCACAACAGAACTGACTGACAACACAGAGGGAAATTTACATCCCATTTCCCTTTTAAATTGTGATTTAGTGAGTGTCACTTTTCTGACACAAGCTGTTATTTGGAAGGGAAACATTTCTAGATTTTGGGAGGCTGTAATTTCTTACTGCAAGAAAGATTGCAGCAGTAGAACAGAAGCATAGCAAGGAGAATTCTGGGTCCACTGGCACATTCAGACCTCCCTCACCCTCTAGCACAGGACTTGCTGCAGTAGAGAACTCATCAGTTCCCAGCAAACTCGAGACAAGAAGTGACAAAATGTGCTGAAATTAAGAAAACTCCCACCCTCCATCCACAAATAGAGGACAGTGAGTGGATGTGACTGACAAAAAGAACTGGCAGCAGCACACACTGGTAAAATCACAAAAGAAACACATTGGAGAGAAGTAACAGGGAGTTATAATTACAGTAACAGTAAACTACAGTAACAAAGCTTCTCAGTCACATTAGGTTTTGAAGAAATATTGAATCTATAAAAATTTAAAAAATGACAGCACTTTAGCTACCTCTTAAAGTTTTTCATGATGGAGGTTAAGTTTTAGCAACTTTTGTTGTACAGTTAAGTTTTATCTAAGTACCTTTACAAGTACATTCCTTCTCTAAATCTCTGTATGTTTGAATAATATACTTTGTTCATATTAAGACAACACTCCATACAACTTTATTTGTAAAATACAAAGTTGCAAACAGAGATAAAAACAACAGAACATAAAAACTTGTTATGAAAGCAAACTAAAATCATAAAACAGTGCATTTGACTCAATAGTTTCTGTATGAACTTCAATTAAAAGTGTACTCCATTAAAGCTGAATATTTCAGCATTTGTTCTAATTTCTCTAGTGTATTAAAGAATGGTAAGTCACTTTAACAGGCATTCTAGTTAATAAATCCAGTAACACAAGTTTCTGTGAGGGATTATACAGTAGTTCCCATTGCATGAATGCATATGAACAATACTATATATAAAAAAGCCAAACCATTTAACACGTGTGAAGAGATTTGCACTATGGATGAACTGAACATAAACTAAAGTGAACTCTGAAATTACAGAGTTGCATGAACACAAAGGCACATTTTATTTTTAGTGTAAATTCACATTTCTAGAAGGTAAAACCGTTGTGCCCAGGCAACTTCAAGTCATCGCAGCACAATCAGTCAAACTGCACTTATCTGAACTTTCAATAGAAAGATCTGGTTTCTATTTCTTTAATCCAGTTGTATTAAGGGAGAAATTAAATTAGAAACAGAAGGGCTCCCCCTCCTGTATTTACAGACTACAGACTCTGCTGCATTCTCATCAGAAATTCTAGTTTTCCCGTTAAATTTTGTTAAGCTTTGTAACTATCAGCACCCTCACAGTCTGGTCAAAGGCCCCACAGACACACAGTCCCTTTTTGTCAGGGCTCCAGTCCAGGCTTGAGATGGGCTGTGTGGACAGAGTCACGTTCTGCAAGAGACTGACAGTCCCTGCCACTCCCATCTCAGCTCCTTCCGAATCCTTCTTGGAGCGCTGGGCCGGGTACTCGCTGGCAGTGGGAAAAGCAAAACAAAAACATGTGATTAGAATTTACTGACACAAACACATCATGATCCTCTTTATTTCCTGTTCCACAGATAAGGCAAATAAATGGCTGTCATTAAAAATAATGAATGATCATATCCAGCTATATATCCACACTGAGTACTTAGTAGGTGTTTCATGAAAGAAAAAGAAGGCAGGAAAATTTGAATCCTGACACCTCTCTCCTATAGCCCTTCAGTTTTTAACTCTCTGGCTTTTGCCACAGGCAGGAAAATTTCATCTCAGCTACTGCTCTGAAACTTTATGCTCCTTCTTCACTGTCTTTAGGAGGATTACATTATTTTCCCGTGTAATGTAAGAAGAGGTAAACATAAGAATCATTAAAAGTCCAGGCTTTCAATATTCTTCTCAGACATAACTGCTTCTGTATGAGAATTTTAAGAAACACATTTTCTTCCATTTATCACCCTGTTAACCAAGGATATAATTAGATCTTCAAGACAATTGACAAGGACAAAACTTACCCGTGCTGTCACATTCTCTTAAGGAGTAACTCAAGATTCTAGATCAAGTACTGACACTGAAATCACCCTTTCTATGGCATTTGTAAGCAACGATTTTAACTAGATATTCTGAGGCTGGAAGCAGGACCCCACTCATCATTTTCATGAAGTTCACAAAGATTCTTTCTTAAAAGATAAAATGGATGGATCCTTATTCCTGGCTGGAGAAGTAATCACTTACTATTTCCAGAGATGAAGGCTCCCAGATCCTCCACTTGTCATAAATATATCTCTGTTCTGTGGCAGGTGCCTGACCTGCCATATGGTAGATTTTTGTGCCTAATAAAAAAAATAAAAATCAGCATCGTGCATAAGTCATTTAATGATGAGATTTAGAGGAGAGGGTGCAGTAAAAAAATTCTTCAATTCAGAATCAAAGTACTTCCAACACCTTATCTGTCTTGAGTGATAGTATGGAAGATATTAAAGATATTATGTTGAAACTCACCTTTTTCTTAAAAAAAAAAGGCAGTCTTGAAGCACACCACAAAACTGCCTTTTCTCTAATTATCATCAGATTTTGTTCACTAACTAAAAAAACATAAAAACACTGTTTTATAAAGTGACCTCGGCATCTATTACCTATTTGTACTACACCTGAAGTACTTTGACAGGATATATTCAGAAAATTTGTCTCTTGTTAAGAAATTCTCTCTCTCCATACCTTCTCTGAAACAGAAGCAAAACCTTTGGTTGGATGCTGAGTTCTCATATCAAAAACATGGAATTTTCCCTCAAGCGACGTGGCCACCAGCTTGTTCATATTTATATCTTTTCTGTCAAACTCCACACTGCAAACCTGGATATATAAAAAGATACATTCAGTCTTGAAATTTAGCCACTGCTGAAAAACAGCAGGTGTTTTTTGATTTGTAAATATATATTAATCATTCATTATTCCTACAATGACGAAATCACCACCAATTTGGAAATAACAAGTTCATCTGAAAACATTAATCTACTGAAAAATATCCCATCATGTCCTGATCAAGAATTTGAGGACTACATTTTTTTGAGCTTAAAGAAAATTATTCCTTGGTACAATCTCAGCAGAAATATCTTCTGGATAAGTTTTACACAGACAGAGTCCTTTTAATTTGTGCATCCTGCATAACAGCTGGAATGAAAAATACTTCTATGGTTTCCTTACCCCATTCTTAATGTTGGTCTCCCATCGTAGTGACATGGTTTTTAAGTCAAACAATTTAATGTCCCCATTGTCATATCCAGCACATACGACACGTTCCTCTTGGTTGTAAGCATTGCCTGGGCACAGAGAAGGAATTCATCAGAAAACACAAACCCTCTTTAGCCTGTGAATTTCAGAAGTCCTAAGCCTGTAATTTCAACTTACATTTATGCAACAACAACAAAAAAAACAACCTTACAATTGGGATATTAAGATTTAATGAACTGGATGGTTTTCAAACCTGAAGGGTACAGAAAAATCTTCTGCAGGACACAACAGAGCTTGTTCTACCCACAAGAAACTCAGAGCTCACATCAAGCACTGCTGTTTTCTTTAATTAGCTCTTAAGCTTCCAGGATCTTCTCTTAAACTAATGCCTTAATGCTTGGTAGTTGGAACTACACTACAACAGTGATGGTAACAATCCATTTACACTCCTCAGCACCACACAGCTGAATATAGTGTTTTGATATTCCTAGGCATAAAAATACAGCTTGCACAGCTTATCTGTGCAACCACAGAATCAGGGAATCATTTAGATTGGAAAAGACCTTCAAGATGATCAAATCCAACTACAGATGATGAACAAAGGTGATTACAGAATGAGTCCAAAACCAAACTATCACAGAACTGGCTTATTTTGAAAAAAAAAAAAAACAAACAAAACCAAAACATAAACCCCACAGATATTTGGCAATGCTGAAAAGCAAAACCTGCTACTTTTGCATCTATCCAAAATAAACTATTCCATAACGTCCTGAAATACACTGATAACCACCAAAGCTCAGTTATTTTAGAGGGAGGAACAGTCATCATCTGATCCATTACCAAATGCCACTGTCCAGCAGTCTCTTTTGCTCTCCCCCTGTACAGGTTCCATATTAGCCACAGGAGTGTCCTTCTGCCTCGGGTCCCACACCTTCACAGTTCCTAGGAAAGAAAGACAATGGATTTTGTGTTAGGGATAGGTTGTGTTCATTTTCCCAGGAAAGCCCTTTGCTTTTCAGACAGATCATTCAAAAATCTTTCAATTCCAGAAAGTCTGACTGTGTTCAGTGGATACAAGAAAGAACCACAAAACCAAACAGAAATAAAGTGAAAGCATTTCTTAAGGATGTGTTTTCTCTAGCTGATATTTGCATTTATTCTGCTTTGTATTCTTCTGTCCCACTCTCCGTGACAACAGTGTATTTTGCTTATCTACAGCTTCTAAAAGTATTAAGAGAAAATTTGTCCCAAGCAAGATTCGAAAGACAGTGTATGAAAAACTAGTTGCAACAGCCTTGTAACTAGTTCAGATGGCAGACTGTGCCCTGCCATCAGAGCCCACAGCCTCAGAGGAACTGAGAAGACTTGCAGAGTTCACTAACTCACCATCTCGACTGCCAGTCACAATTTCTGGTGCACCTTCCCCAATTCCTAAGCCACCTACACCATCTATACTGTTTATGATTTCCTTATGACCTTTCACAGAATACACTGGTATTTCAGGAGCTTCTAAATTCCTAGGCAAGAAAGAAAAAGAACAGATAATACAGCATTTTCCTTGACACTCAGGATTTGTATAAAAATGAGAGGAAACTTGAGCATAAATAATATAGGCTCAAACTAACAGTGAGAACAAAATACAGATATCACCATTAAGAACCACAAGTCTTTCATTGATTCCTTCTTTGGCTACTGCTTTGGACTGGTCTTAAAAGGTTTTGCTCAGTTCTGGACTTCCCTGGCAGTTGTGGGAGTCACCACAGCAGACTTTCAGACCCAGTCTTCATGTTGGGTTAAAAATGAATCACATTACAGATCAAAATACTCAAATTAGCTCTACTTTCAGTAAGCCTCTAAAATAATCTGATTCCCTGATCCCCACTAGCTCTGACTACTGGTCTGCAACTTCAGGTCAATACTGTATCATCACTGGGTTTCATGGTTCCTTTCCCACTGATTCCCATTCTTTCAGAATTTTATTTTACATTTCGACTAGTGCCTATTCCATGTCATTCTTGCTATTCCAACAAGAACTGATAATTCCATGACAAAGGAAATATAATAATAATGATAACAAAAAAATCCCCTTTTGACACTATTGCTTTGATAGTCAATTTGCCTGAAAATTAATTACACAACTCATTCAAAGAACTGAAAAATCATTTAAGACTTCAAAATTAAAAATATATATTTAATCTAGACATGAAAATTATGTTGAACACAACCTGTTGTTTGTATTTGTGTATCCATTCATTTTCAGAGGAGGACCTTGCAGAACTTTACCAGGGTTTTGTAGCTGCACACAGAAGATGGGAGTGAAACAGCACTGAATTAAACACTGTGCAGAATTCATGTTTTTAGAAAACAGACATGGTCCAAATGCAGTAGCCAGTGAAGCTGACACTGGGTCCCAACCACAGGTAGCATGGAGAGCATCTCATGCAAAAGCCACGTACAGAACCCTCTGTCCACACAGACAAACACAACATCAAGGGAAAAGCTTCCAGAGAATATCCACGCTTACCATATGTTAAGGTTCCCGTCGAAATCTCCCGTGGCTAAGTATCTTTGCTGCAGAGATGTAGCACCAAAAGTCCCACATTTTATAGGTTTGGGCTTTTCAATCTTTTGAAGAAAGGAAACCTCTGTGTCAGCACATGGAAAAGGCAGTGCACCCAGAGACCGTGTAGCTCCCGGGGGGACACAGTCAGTGGATCACACAGGGGGGATTTGGTGCAAAATACTATCAAGATACCATCAAAGGCAACCTGCACTTTATTTCCTTGGACACAGAGAAACAGAGGGTCCGGTTTAATGGTCTTAAAGAAAAACAAGTTATTTGCTTGTGGCCTGGTGGGGCCTGAGGCGCCCCTTCCCCTGAGGATAAGCTGGTGCTCAAAGATCAGTCTGAGGTAAAAAATAAACACGTCCACCCCCAAAAGAACCCCAAAGGCAGCCGGAGTCCTGTAACCCATAATGGAGCCCACCACAACCACCCAGGGAGCACACGGTGATGATGAGCAGCAGTAACCTGACGAAAAAGACCTCCAGGATCCCCCAGCCCAGCCTGTGTCCGAACACCGCCCTGCCAGCCAGACCCTGGCACTGAGTGCCACGTCCAGTCCTTCCCTACACACCCCCAGAGAAAGGACTCCACCATGCTGGGCAGCCCATCCCAATGTCTAACACCCCTCCTTGTGAAGAAATTTCCCCTGATGTCCAACCTGGACCACCCCTTGTGGGAACATCTGGAAACTACTTGTCAGCAAGAAGGATGTTAACAGGACTATCCGGTCGGCCTTGGAGCTGTGAAGGGAGGAAAGCAGCTCTCCGCCCAAGCCTTGAGAATTCACAGAAGAAGAGATCATTCAAGGCTTGTCTAGCAAATCACTCGTTTAGTTTAAAAGCCTTAATTGTTCTAGGTTTGTAATCAGTGAGAATTCCTTTGTTTTTGCTCCTGTCTGAACACTATGATATGTAACCACCCAGCACCGCCCGCCTTACCCAGCACAAATGTTATCTTGTTACACCTCCTACCCCTATATATTGTGAAGCATGTTCAATAGAGGTTTTCAGTGATACCCCCTAACTGGGAACCTGTAGATTATTGGCCGTCACAACCCCTGGCGCAGCTTCCATGCTGTGTCCCCTCATCCCGTCGCCGGTGGCCCGGCAGAAGGGGCCGATCCCAGCTGGCTGCCCCGTCCCGCCGGGGCTCGCAGGGAGCCACAATGCGCCCCTGCACCCAGGAGGGCCGAGGCACGGCGGGGCCAGCGCAGAGAGCGCCCAGCCCAGCCCAGCCCAGCCCGGCCGGGCCGAGCTCACCTCCCGCAGCAGCTCCAGGCGGGCCCCTCGCAGCTCGTACAGCTGGGCGATGCCGCACCCGCGGGCCGCGCTGCCCAGGCACAGCAGGCGGGCGCTGCGGGGCACCCACTTGCAGTCGAACAGGGTGTAGCTGAGCGCCTGCTGGGCGTGCGACACCACCTGCGGCCGCTCCAGCGCCGGCGCCGCCGACATGGCCCGGCGGATGCGGGGGCAGCGCCCGCCCGCCCCTTCCGGAGGCGGTGGCACCGCGTGGAGGGAGCGGCGCCCGGCATGGACACCGAGACACCCACACCGGCAGCGGGGCCAGCATCGGGCGGCGGCGGCTTCACCAGCGTCGTGTCCCGGCGCAGGAGGAGGAAGCGGCGGGCGGGCGGCGAGGAGCGGGCGGGGGCCGCCATGGACACGGACACGGACACGGCGGGGCCGCGGCCCAGCAAGCGCCCTGCCTTCCCCCCCGTGAACGCAGAGGCGCTCGGGGTACGCGGGGCACCGGGAGAGCCGGCCCAGGGGCTGCCCCTCACGGTCATGGGGCGGCTTTCTCCTCTCTCACAGTTCTGGGGACTATCCCTTCCTCCCTCACGGTCCTTGGGGCTCTCCCTTCCTCCCTCACGGCCCTGGGGACTATCCCTTCCTCCCTCACGGCCCTGAGGGCTGTCCCTTACTCTCACGGTCCTTGGGGCTGCCTCCTTCTCCCTCACGGTCCCTGGGCTGCCCCGTCCTCCCTCACGGCCATGGGTTCTATCCCTTCCACCCTCACGACACTGGGGCTGCCTCTTCCTCCCTCACGGCCCTGCGGTCTCGCTTTCCCCCGGCAGGTCGGAAAGGGCGAGCTGAGGAAGATCGCCGTGCCGGCCAACAGGTACACGCCGCTCAAGGAGAACTGGATGAAGATATTCACGCCCATCGTGGAGCACCTGCAGCTTCAGATCAGGTTCAACCTGAAGACGAGGAACGTTGAGATCAAGGTAAAGGGAGAGCCTTTCTGCCGTCCCTGCTACCTGGAAGAGACCTCACAGCGGGCTCCCCGCATCTGGAGGGGAGCTGGAGAGGGACTCCATCAGGAACTGTGGTGACGGGACAAAGGGGAATGGGTACAGATTGAGAGAGGGAAAATTTAGATCAGATATCCAGAAGAAATTCTCTACTGTGAGGGTGGCGAGGCACTGGAACAGGCTGCCCAGGGTTGCCGTGGTTGCCCTATCCCTGGCAGTGTTCAAATCCAGGTTGGATGGGGCTCTGAGTAACCTGGTTTAGTGGGAGGTGTCCCCACCCATGGCAAGGTGATCTTTAAGGTCCATTTCCATCCCTTAACATTCTGTCATTCTAACTCCTGAAAGGCAAGGCCTTTCCTCCATGGGTGTTCTTGTTCCACAGATTAAAAACTAGAGATATCTCCTAAATCTCAGATAATGCTTGGAAAAGTGGACACTGCATAGTCACCTACTCAGAAGACCCTCACAGGGGATGAAATCTGGCAATTATTGTTCAGAACAAGTATTTACTGCAAGCGAAATCCAAAAGTTTAAATCTGCTCCAGAAGGGGCCAGCAGGAGCTGGTGGATGTTCAATTCCTGTGGGAGAAAATTATGTACTGTAGCATTAAGGAAGCATTTTAGTCTATGTATTAGATATGATTTTGGAATTCAATGTTTATCAGCTTTTTAAGGCTACTCAGTACTTACTTGACAAGGACTGAGCAGTGTCTTTTGAGGGGGGCAGCAAATCTAATGTTTTTGTTTGTGGCAGCCAGTAAGGGCCTGTAGTATTTGCTTCTGATTTTCTTTAATGGCTTGCACAGGAATACTTTAGGGCACAGATACCAGCATAGACCTTTAAGCAGATGCTCATTCTTTATCCCTATTCTTTCTCAGGAATATTCAGACTAGCAGTTTTTAAGTGTAGATCCAAAGCTTTGACATAAAACTTACTGTATTAACAATACATACGCGATCTTCCAGTATAATAGTGGAAATACAGACACCAACAGGAATTTTGCTTCCTAACCTTGAAATTTTACCATGAGGTTGATAGGAGGGACTAGAGGAAAGGTGACAGAACTGTCCCCTATTTACACTTCGTAGAAGTAACTTCAAGGAAAAGGCAGGGAAGAGCAGGAACTGCTGCAGTTTCATTCAGTAACTGTGCAGGAGCAAAAGCTGGGATTTTAACACCACTTTTTGATCTGAAATGATGTCTGGGGAGAAGCAAGGTAGTTTTCTTCTTCATAGAGCAGATTTCATTTTGTCCTTATCCATCATAATGATTGAAAACTTCGAAAGGAATTTCATTCACCTGCTAAGACATCTTTGGATTGTCATTAGAATGACTCCTGCCATTATCATCCTTCTCTTTTTTCTGCTGTCCTCTGTTGCAGTTTAGTTTGTGTTGGTTTTGGGTTTTCTCAATAAAAAGGATTCTCAGTCAGTGGAGGTGGAAGTTTTCAGCACCTTCTCTCTTCTCTCCCCGCCAGGCACAGCCTGGGGTAGTTGATGCATTCATCTTACTGAGGGTCAACATGATAAAAAAGCACAAAGCATATTAATTGTGTCTTTCAGTAAAACATAATATAGGAGCATTAACAATGTGGATTTTTTATGGTTAGTCTGTGTCCCTCAGATTTTTCAAGTTCCGATCCTAACTTGCCTGGTCTTAATTTGCAAACATAACTTCCTGTCTTGCAGACTTGTCAAGAGACAAAGGATCTCAGTGCCCTGACAAAGGCAGCTGATTTTGTGAAAGCATTTATCCTTGGATTTCAAGTAGAGGTGAGTCTCCCAATAGCCACGTTGTTAAACTGGCATGATGTCTTTGTCCTCTCTGCAAATTACAGTAAAAAAGAAATTGAAAAAAACCCTTAGGTGGTTTTCTATAAATAAATGTTTGATATTGTGAATGGAGTAGATACTCAGTTTCTTTGGATAATGAAGAATAAAAAAGTAGCCTTAAAACAGGATGTAATTAAAATTATGAAACAGAGGACATATTTAGCTTTTGTAAGACAAGCATGAAGCAATAATTTGGCTCTGAGGTGCTCTGCACAGGTCAAGACTGTTCATTTTGCTTTAGTCTAAGCCAATAATCTGCAGTCTGTGCAAACTCAAACTTCTACTTGGAGAAAACAAACCCACTTGGTGTTGTAGGGGCTGCTCCTTGCTCCAGACATACGCTGGCTTCACTAGCACAGGTGGGGCTGGGGGGAATGCAGGGGCATCCAAGCATGGGCAGGGTTCTCTAGACAGAAATACTTACATTGCTGTGGAAAAGGCAGGGGATTTTTAGCTATTATTTAACAGGTTAAAGGGAGAAATACAACTGATGTCATCTGTTTATATGTATAAAGAGAATATCTGCTGTAAACTCTGTGGTACTGGAGCACTTGTGCTGATAACAAATCTTTTGCTCTTTTAGGATGCTCTTGCTCTCATCAGATTAGATGATCTTTTTCTCGAGTCATTTGAAGTTACAGATGGTGAGTAGCTTCTGCTGCACTATTGCAGGAGTTGTGTGTGTCTCCTGCAAGTATCTGGTCTTCCTTTTTCCCTGCTCCAGTTGTGTCACTTGTCCTCAGGGATCAGAAAAACCAGAAACATCTATCATTTCCTGCATCACTAGAACTCCTTGGAGTCCCTGTAGAGCAGCATCTAAACCTGATCTACTTCATTTCTGCTGTTGTTAACTGGGTGTGCTCTGGCTCTGTTTCTTCAACCTGAAATACAGTGGAATGCCTTCCACTGTAGCTGTGCAGGAGAATTTCTCTTACCTGCCAGAGACCTCACAGTCAGGTAGCATTGGATGCAATTTGCACTGCTGGTCACAAAAGATGAAATCTGGATGGATCTGCATTCACCAGTGATGTTGTTTTCGTTATTACTTGACCTGAGTCGTTTCCAGTAACTTCACCAAGGGAAGCATTACAGGGACACACAGCACTGCTGTTAACCCTGGGCATGTTATTCTCATTTCAGTCAAACCTTTGAAAGGAGACCATCTATCAAGAGCAATAGGGAGAATAGCAGGGAAAGGTGGAAAAACCAAATTCACCATAGAAAACGTAACCAGGACACGCATCGTTCTCGCTGACACGTAAGTACGGACTGACTTCCTCCTGGGCAAAGCACAAGCCCTCAGCTCATCCATGTCCTCTGCCAGGAACAAAGATAACTTGGATTTTTGAAACTGTTGTAGAACAGTAGTAAGAAACTTGATTTAAGTGCTGTTTTTAATGAACACAAGTATTTATTTGACCTTTTGCTATGAGAACGACAGTCAGCTGCACACCTAGAATTCAGCCATTCCCCAGTGTAAGAATTCCTTCTTATGAATGATCAAAGTTGAACTCATTAACCCAATAAGGTTTTCCTCCTGAAGCTGCTTACAGTGTTAAATTTCCAAATTGTAAAATCTATTTTAAAAGGATTTAGAAGAGCACAGGCCTTCTGTTGTAGATTTTCTGGGTTTCTTATTATTAACAAGTGTAGAAAAGGAACTAGTCCACTGATACAGAATTTCACATTTACCTCTAACTTCCAACTCTCTATTAACTCTGTAACCACAGAGGTTTTTTTTTTCCCTTAACTAAGGCTACTTTGCTTTTTACAGAAAAATTCATATTTTGGGATCTTTTCAGAACATTAAAATGGCACGAACAGCAATTTGCAATCTAATTTTAGGTAAGTCCTGTTATCTAATCTTCTCCACTCCACATAAATAGATCTTGGCAGTTTGAAAAAGTGCTTTGTGGCTCTTACCTTCTTCCCTGGCCTGTCCACATGTGCATTTAGAGCAGGTAGTTTGCTGGCAGTTTGCAGGTACCCTTATGAGAAAGGTTTAGGGGAGAAGTGAGGAGTCCAGGGCTTGATTCTAGCTCCAAAACCCTCTCCATGGTACAGAAAGATGTTCTGCCTTCTGCTGTAGCTGCAGCATTCCCTGAAGGGTCTTAAAAGCCAAAGGGAACAACTCACCCTGACAGCAGCAGTTTTTAACTCTGCACCTGCAGTAAGGCAGGGTGACTGGCCTCGACCATCCTTCTCCCCTTGGGCTTAGTTCTCCACTTTTAACACAGGTGTAGGAGCAAAACATCCATTTTTGTGACATAGTTTATTTGTCTGCTGACTGGATTTGCACTTTCTTCTGCAGGAAGTCCTCCTTCCAAAGTTTATGGCAATATTAGGGCAGTGGCCAGCAGAGCAGCCGAGAGGTTCTGAGGTGCACCACCAAGGACTGGGAGTCCAGGTTCCCAGACACAAGAGGCCTTGAGCTACAGAAGCCACTGGTCTTCTGCTGGA
The DNA here is from genome assembly GCA_013396655.1 of Campylorhamphus procurvoides. Lineage (NCBI taxonomy): Eukaryota > Metazoa > Chordata > Aves > Passeriformes > Dendrocolaptidae > Campylorhamphus > Campylorhamphus procurvoides. The sequence continues at coordinate 1,480,057 of WBMV01003267.1, read as the reverse complement.
TTTGGAAGCCCAGAAGAAAACTGGGACTGTTTGTGCAGTCTGACTGCCTTCAGACATGTGGTGTGATTTGAACATACATGTTGTTCCTGTATAGTAATTAAAAGGTATTTTCAATTGGTTGTATGAGTACCTGATTTTACTGGACAGCCTCCAAGAAAAACATTCATTATGGATTTTCAGAACATCAGAGTTTTAAAGGCTGCTGTCAGAACTGCAGAAAGCCATGGAGTTCAATGTTTTGAGCCTAAAGGAATCAGCACAGTTAAGTCTTTATAACCACACATCATTGCTTAGTATCTTCCTGGGAAAAGGAAGAGTCAACTGGAATGCAGAGTTCAATGGCAGGCTGCCCACCAAGTCTCTGCTGCTGCTGGAAAGAGTGAGACAAAGAGGTAAGTAATGTATTTGCTCTTAATCCTGAATCTGCACATATATAGACTTTATTTTTTAATTCTCCGGAAAATGATCTGTAAGGACAGCCTAGTGAAGCCAAGAGCCACCAGGGCATCAGAGTGCAAACAACTGCAAAGTCCTTTATCTCCTTCTCCTTAAAATGCTAAATGCATACAAGAGTAGGGGGAGAGATTAAGAGACCAGTCACAGTCACTGTGACTTAAAAATGGGCCCTTCTCTCCTAACCTTGCCAGGCAAACTTGTTGCCAAAGTCTCTTGCAAAGTAATTCAGTTCAGGCTTGAGAATGAAAACAAAAACTGAAATTAGTTTCTCAAACACACAAGCAAGTTGAGTAAGCATTTCACTCAATGTCCAAGTCCAGAGCAGCACTTTGCAGTATGGGATTATCGTTACAGCCAAATTGATTCTAGCCTTCAGCTGCCAGCAGATTTAAGACTTGCTGAGTTTACCTAAATGTACAGTGCTCAGCAGTCCAAGCTATACAGGGGAGAGCGTCCAGGTACACATCCCTGGTCAGCACATCTTCTGTTCATCATCTGCATTGACCTCAATTAGTTTAAAAGACAAGGGAGAGTGAGGCAAGAACACAGTTATTGGTTAACCTAAATCATGTGTGTGATAATAGCAATCCAAATCAGCAGAAAGGAGAGGGCTCACTCAGAAGGGCCAGACACCTGGAGCCCGAAGAGCACAGCAGAGCTGCTGTGAAGGACATACCTCTGCATGGAGGGCTGGTGTCACCAGCACAAGGCTTGGACCTTTCCCTGAGACAAAAGCTGCTTTTCATTCTTTACCTACATTAATGTTAGGGTGGGATGGTTTTGTTTTTTAAACCACCTTCCACTTTCCACAGGGATTTCAAACTATTTTATCCAGTTTGGATACTTAGCAAAGAGAACTATGTGCCTTTTCAAAAACCCAACATGTAAGTGGTCTTGAAACACTGAAATGAGTCCTGGAAGTGTTCAGTGGACTGTGCACCCTGTACAATTTTTCAGCAAATCTTCATAATGGAAGAGCAGACAAAAGCTATGAACAAGTTTTCTTCAGGTCAGGGTGCAGAGCTTCTTTAAGTTGAACAGGAAAGGTGGTATAAGTACTGATGCACCCCAGCCAAGGTTCAAATATTTTATTTTGTATTCATATAGTATGAAGGTTCTTATAGTTCCCACAACATATGATGTAGCATGCAGAGGAAAAACTAAACATTCAACATAAATCATTTTTCCCCACACAAACTAAAAAAAACCCTCATCCCTCCCCTTCCAGTCCCCCTAAGGAAATAACATTAGCACTAATTTCTATAATGCCAGCCAAGATATGCACAAGCAAGAGAAATTGAAAGCATTTGCTAAAATGTTTGTAACAAATACTTATGTACAAAAAATTCACAAAAGACTAGTTCCCCCTTGAAGCAGAGCACATGGCAGTTGACACTGGAACAGATACAACCACTGGCTGGGATTATAAACCACGTACTGATCCAGAGGAAGAAAAAAGTTACATGTAGTGGAGATTTTTGTTTTGAACATTAACATTTACCAAAGTTTGGCAACATTATCTTTTAAATTATGCAAATTATGTAAACAAGAGGAACATTTCAAATCGATCTACATGCAAAACTTCATGTCATGCAAGGACACCAAGCACCTGGATTTCTCTCTCACAGACAGAGCCCATGATGTGCAGCACTCAGTTGAAGGAACAGCTATGGCAGACAGGTGCTCGACTGAAGAGGTTCAGACAACCTGCACTTTCCACTGCTCATTATAAAACAATTTTTTTAATAGAAAAACTACTATACAGGAAAGATGTACTGTCCTAAAAAATCTAGCAAATGTTTTTCTTCCAGCCAATAGTACCACTGCAGAAAAGGGAAGGGATGATATAAAGTTGTAAAACATGGCTCGCTACTTTTATATCACACAAATATATCAAGTTACCTTCCGTTACAAATTATGATATGGACAAATCTAGAAAAGAAAAAAATTCTCCAGGGAAAGGACTGGAGAACTGCAAGAGGTATAAATTTAGATAGTGTGAAGTTTTCCTCCTCTATGGCATAGGTTAACAAGATTTCCCCCCTGTATGAATCCTATATACATATATATATATAAAATATTACCAGTTATTTATGCTACCTGTAGTATTTTTTTAAATGCAAGGGGGAAACTATCATTGTTGAAACAACAGAATTTAAATGGCAAGAACATTTTATAACCTAAGTATTGTATAAAATAAGTAGATGGGAATCCTGCACAGTTATATTGATCCTAGTTTCATTTAAGCTAAGCACAAGAAAATCATGAATGCATCTAACACCTGGAGCAGCTGGTTCTAAACTGAACCCAGAACAGCAGATGTGTCTTGGCTTCAGAACAGCTGTAACTGCTCCCAATTCCTGGGTGACGGAACCTAAGGGCCATCAAAGCATTCCGCAGTCACTGTATGCACACGAGGACTAGTTCTTGGCAGTAGCATTAAACTATATTCTCATATTAAGTAGAATTGTACTAAGTTATTTAGCAAAGAGACACAGTCCCTGGTAATATATTAACAGGTATAAATAAACTTAGTCTCCTGTGTTACAAAAAAAAAAAAAAGTACTTAAGGTGATTTCATAAGAAGCAATGCTTTGTCAGCCAGTCAATATATAGAAACATCTGAACAGTCACAGGAAAAGGAAAAGAGTTGACCTAACACCCAGTTAAAATTTTACATTCGTCTACTATATATATAAAACTGTGTGAAATAAAAGTAAGGATGTATATCCATATATTGAACTGTTAATATTCTGCTTGGCACTTTGTACTCTAGTTTTGTTTCTGAATCAAGTATATTAAATTAAAGCCCACCTAGCTACTACATATAGAAAGCTACATATATATCTATATATAAATACACACACACATATATATATATATAGATAGATATTTCCTTGTTATAAAAGATGAAGAAAAATAAATTAAAAAGCCAACCCCTTCCCTTTCTCCGCCACACTGATATGCTCTTTCCATCTTTGCTGTCCTTCAGACTTTAAAGTGCTACACCGAGTTATTGAGAGAATAAAAGTTCAATAACACTTAGTTGGCTTCATGAGGCTCATGTTGGAAAATGTGGCTTCACAGAGAAAAATACTTCCATTTAAATACACAGAGAGCATTGCTGGACGTCTGGAGCAGATCTTCAGAGATGGAGAAGAAAGCAAAAGTGTTGGGTGGTGCCCTACAGAGTCACACGTCTACGACCATCTTTTTGTGGATATCTAGGCCTCCTACAACCTGGGGGGAAAACAAGGTTCAGAAAGATGAGAGTTGAAAGTTAGCAAGGTACAAGGAACACACTCAGTAAATGCATTCAGGTCAATCATAACAATGGTTCTTCCCTGGCCTCTCCACACTGATTTACATTTCACAAGTACTGTGAGGGACAGAAATGAATTATGTATGAACCAAGGCAGTTCAATATTAGTACAATTTACACACTCCAGGGCCCGAAAACCTGTGTAAATGACACCATTTTGGCATTCCTCCCCTTCTCATATTCTGACCTTGCACTACTTTTCTGCATGTTAAATAAAACGCTCAATTGACTTCTAAAACACCCTGTAAAGCTGTGCACCTTTCCACAAGAAACAAAGGGCCTTAGAAGAGCAGGATTTCTGACAGAACTGCACACATCCAGGAAAGAATTATCAGTGTTCAAAGGTATGAGATTAATCATGCAGAAGACAGGTGCCACGTCAGAGGAACTTCTAATGATGCATGAGCAAAATTCAAAAGCCATGCATGGTATTTGCCAAATGCAACAAATGAAAAAGTATTTTTGCAGACAGACAACATTCAGAGAAGGTAAAATACAAGAGCAAGAGGATAAGAGGTTGGAAAAGTGAAAAGTGTCTTGTCAGAAGGTCAAATAAAACTGATTAAAGAAAGGAAGAGGAAAATCCAACAGTAGCACAAGACAGGAAGCCTGGGCAGAAGCCCAAGGACAAAAGAAAAGCCAGCATCACTTGATGGATGGCTGGAAGACAAGAGCCCAGTGCAAGAAATGAACAGGTAATGCAGGTGTTTGCAGGCTGTGACTCAGTCTTTGTAGATGACCACGTGCTTTACATGATGTCAAAAAATAACTAAACTTAAAAAACCCCTCAAACATGCAAACAATAGAACCATTATGTTTAATAGTTATGGGGATGGCAGAGTTTCCCCTCTCCTTTTTTGTTTTTTAGAACTCCCATTGAGTATGAAGAAGTTATGTTTGGACTGAAGTTGTAAATTCAAAGAGTAGGAAAAAAAAGCAATTTCCAAACTGTGTTACCAGGTGTATGTTCATTAATACACCTTTTAAAATCAATGTGTAAACACTCATTATTGCCATTTTCAAATGTTCATTTCAATGTGTCATTTATTTTCCTGAAAAAATAATTTAAAACCTGTTGTCAACTAATTAAATAAATATAACACATAGGTGAAAACCAACCATTTCAAGTCTCAAGTGCTCCATTCAAGCATTCTGCTCAGTAAACCCCAAAGTTCTTAAAATACACCTTTCAACTGTTCGCCCTTTTCCCAGAGCAGCACTTGAGGTGTTTCTCTCCCTGTAAATGACACAAGTTTTCTTTTGAAGTTACTTACAGCACAGAATTCTTCGAAGGATATTCTTCCATCACCATCCTTATCTGCATTAATTATGGTTTTATCTACAATTTGCTGTAACTGAGTGTCTTTGAGATTGTTCCCAACCATCATCTTCAGCACCTGGAAGAGCTCTCCATTTGAGATATAGCCATCTTTGTCCATATCATAAATGCGAAAAGCAACTGCAGAAATAAAAAAAAATAAACATAAAACATTCAGTACCAAATGTGTTCAGAATGGAGCAATACACTCACTTTAGAAATATGAATTGAAATTTTTTTAAGCACTAGCAGTAAAAGAATTCTACAAACACCAAACAGGAAAATCTACCACCACAAGTAAAGCACCCAGGCAGCAGCTCATTTGCAAATACAAAAATTACAACCTTCCAGGAAACAGATGAATCAAAATCCCACCTGGTTACTTTGCTGCAAACAATTTGGCATCAAGACTGAATTTATTTTTAAACACTTTTTGTCTTAAGTTATTGGAAGCCACATCTATGACTGAACCTATCCCTTTTCCACTCCAGAAGTTTCAATTCTGAGATGCAGTTCTGAAACATCAATTTGATGCTTTTCTACTGTACTAGCAACAAATTGAATATTATTCTTAAGCCCCATAAAGCAAAGCATGTGGTTCACAAAACCGTGTAGCAAGCTGTTCTTTATGGAGTTTAGTTTTTTAAAAACAGGAAGCAATTGAAGTTCTTCAGAAGGCAACCTCCTCCAACCTTCCCAGCAGAAAAGAGTGCTGACAAATCTTCAAATACATGACAAAGTGTGCAAAAAGCTTACAACCTACCTTCATGATTTCCCATTCTTTATAAGAATCTGGATTTGCCAATTTCTTAGTCTTAGCTAACAGAAGTGTATTTTTTGAGGATCAAAAAAATTTCGTTAAGGAAAAATCAAAATACTTACACCTCAACTTCTGTTCTTTATCTCCTTTGACACTGAACTGGGAGACTCCTTCTATAAATTCTAAATAATGCAAGAAAAACATATAAAAAAAGCAGTTTATTATGTAATAAATCAAGGAAATAAACATTCAGAAATGTTTAGAAACTGTAAAAATAATCTAAATTACCATAATACCTTTAAAACATTGTCTACCTTATGACATCTAAGTACACTTTGATACTTCAATATTCTTTAGTGAGAAGTACCCTAAATCCAATACTGTGCTCACTAAACAAACTTGGTCACCCCGGGGTTTAAGTAATTTTGTTGCTGGGCTTTCACACAAGAACCTGACAGAAAACTCCAAGATCCCTACTAAACCTATTCCATTGGGGATTTCTAATTGCACAGCTCCTCTCAAGACTCGTTTCTCAACTAAAAGAAATGCATTAAAATCGAAAAGTGTTCTAAAAGAAATAGCTAAAAAAAAATTTTTCTCTAAGAAATAGGGCAAAAAGAAAATTGATTTTGACAACTTCCTGCTTCCCTCCCAAGAAGAGCAGCTCTTGATGATTGTATTAATTACAGCTCAATGTCACAGACAATAAAGCATCATCTTTCATCACTGCCTATTTTTTTACAAGGGGATTTTGAATCGTTCCATACAACAATTAACTGCTTTCGATCAAAACTCAGCATTCCGGTTACACTGTGGTTAGTTAATCCCTATATTTGAGGGGTATCGTAAATGTTAGCGGCTCTTATATGTTAATATTTCATTTAAAATGTCAGCCTGTCACTATAAATTTGATTAAAGAACTTTCTCCAATTAAAGAAACCTCAAGAAATTCACCTTTTCCAGTCATATGCAACAAGAGATACCAAGTATTACCTTGAACAGAAGTTACAAATATCACTTTTAAGGGTCAGAGACTGTTTTAACACAAGCTAGTAATGATCATTATAACCTGCTGGTCCTTTTAATCATAAATATTTAAAGTCTAAAATTTTTAGGAACCCTAAATGAAAACTTTTGAAGTGTTTTAAGATCTACCTAAAAAGAATCCTGTAAAAGAAGTATCAACAGAAAAGTCTGGGCCCCTTTCTATTTTCTAAGTACTCTAACTAAGGAGGGATTTCATTTGGATAAGTACAACTAAGGCACAGACACACCACTTACACAGCTTGCCCCACTTTTTTCAGTCTCTCCTCAGACAGCATCACAATTAAGAGTCTGAACTGATGCACTTTAAAACGTATTTAATGAGTAGTCCTAATATCACCATGACACTGAAAGCTATTACTATACAATCTGCTCTTTTAAACATTTCATTCAGGAGTGCCCTAATGCACCAGAGAAACTAGTTTTACTGGTATATTTAGCTTCACTAGGAATTAACACCTTATTTTGATTAATAATTTTTCTTCACCCCTCCTTTCTAAGCTGGAAAAAAATTTGAATATTCTGGAGCTCCAGGAGTTCTGCTGAAGTGCCACCACCTGTCACAGAGCATTGTGCCTTACCTTTGAAGTCCACTTCTCCATTGCCATCTGTGTCAAATATATCTATTACTCGCTGTACTAACGGGTTCTGTTGCAATTCAGGTAAAGACATGAACTCTTCCACGCTCAGAGAACCAGAGTTGTCCAAATCGAGCTTCTTAAATCTCTTTCCTAGTCGTTTTATCTCATCAGCATCAACTGAAATGGAAAACAACCCCACATTTACTCTCAGAAAGGCTTCAGTAAACCCTCTGCAGTTAAACACAATGCACATTTCATTGCTTTCCTACAAGGTTGTCTCCTACTTTATTACAACCGTTAAGCACTCTCATGGAAAGCTGTAAAGATAACATGAAATTCTGAAGACAAACAAAAGTCTTTTCATTTTATTTTAAATAAGCCTTACCTTTTTTCCTCCCTGCACCAGCCATAATACAGTTAGCCCTGTGACTCACTGAACACCACATGCTGACACAACATTTTGAAGGATTGAGGATGCTTAGCAAGTTCTTAGTCAGACAGTTCTTAAAAATACCAGGTATGAAGAAATTAAAGAAGAGAATGAGTGTTCTTTAAAGGAGATAGCATTACCTTTACACTAGACTAACAAAAGATGTTAGAAAGACAATTATTTTCAACTTATTAGCAAAAATAGTGCTTCTTCAGCACAGCAATGTGAGATCTCCTGGGATATGTGCCAAACTGAGCAGGTTAACACAGTCACACTGTTGACCAATTGACTCACCTACTCAAATCATCCCTCTGACAGATCTAAGATTATTTTTTCTCCCCAACAGGAAACAGGCACACCTGTAGCCTGCATACAGCTATTTTTTTGTCCCAGAAATGAAATAGATCCAGGTTCTGCAGCAGTACCTCTTCATCTATCTTCTTCAAATTTATAGAGACTCTCAATTCAAGCAATATACCCAAGTACCCTACTTTGCATGCCTGATTTTGCCAGGGATAGACTAATATGTGAATCCATAAAACCAACTAAAAGCAACCTTGTAGTTTGCTTCTGCTGAAAAGCTTGAAAAATTTCCTGGTAACAACCTGAAAATATTTTATCAGTTGCTTGATTTACCTAGGCCCAAGTTAGCTCACAGGTTGCTCACCACACCTGGCTATGAAGGAGGAACTGAGGTTCTTAGGAAGCCCCAGGAATGGACCAGCACACAGCAAACCACAGCAAACACCCCTTACAGAACCTGAGGCTGGCAAACTCCCTCCACCAATTTTCTCAACATGAGCAGCCTCCTCAATGTTTCTTAGCTCCATTTAGTGTTTTTGCTCCAATAGTAACAGAAATTGTATCTTAACTTCTACAAGGCACATACAAACCACCTGATCCACTATACATTAATACCTTCTTAGGCTTTTGCATAAAACCAAGGAGCTCTGAGTCCTTCCAATACAGTCAGACAACACGCAGAGCTGGATATTTGGGAATTGCAGCTGATTCAAAGACCTGATCCTCTACCAAAGCAGTAACAAACTTCATATAAATTCCTTGATATCCTTGTCTAAAAACCAATGAGAAATCCAGAGATCTTCACAACTGCACTACTGCAGAATGAAAGGCAGAGAGCATGCCAAGTCCAGAAGTACAAGATGATTTTCTGTCAAGACTTACTTCCCCTGAACAGTAAATTCTGACATTCTGCAGTCAGTCAGTCTTGGTCACTGCTTGCAACTGCAGAGGCAGAGGGCAAAAAAGGGTCAATAATCCAAGAACAATCTTCCCTTTGCTGGCACAGCAAAGTGACAGATCTGATTCTGCCGCTGAGGCTATAAAAGTAAGACTAAACATCATCTGCTCTCCTCAGTTTCCAGTATGCAGGGTAGTATTTCAATTAATTAGCCTCTCAACTGCAGTGAAACATCCCATTTACCCCTAGTTTGCACAAAAGCCTCCAACATGAGTGAAGGCATACCCTGAACAGCACAACACCACAGGGCCAAGAGCACATTGCTCAGCTACACAGCAACCCCTCCGGATCACACGGAAGCAGCTGGAGCACCATATGGTAACCTGCATGTAGAATACAACCAGGACACCAACAGGAGACAGTATTCAAAGGGAATGGCAAAGCAGAGCAACACCGGCAATTCTAGGAGTTCCACCAATACACTGAAGGAATTTGCCAACTTTTGCTTCTCTCCACAGAAACTCCTTTGTTTCCATTCTTCCTGAAACTCTTAAAATTGAGTCAGCCAGTCTTGGCAATGGTAGGCACTATCCACCCTTACTCCCAGTCCTGCCACTGGACAGTTACTGGACCCACCCCAGTTTAATGCAAAGCCAGCACCCCGTCAGACTGTGAATGTGGGAACCATTTTTACTGCAAGCTCTACTCCAGGATTGCAACTCGCATAGAAGGGTTGATATCCTAAAAAATCCTCACAACATTGGAAAAAGCATACATTGGAAAAAGCATAACAACATTAAGGGTGGCTTGTTACACTACATATGTAAACAAATTTTCCAATGTATGATAAACATAATTTATACCTGTATTACTTCACTTTAAAACAACTAAACAGCAAATTGAAAGTAGTCTCTATGGTGCATATAATGCACTGTCATCCTCCTACCAGATCAGTGGAATCTTACTTCTAATATTAAGACTGATCTTTCAATTTCAGTCAGCACTAAAGCCTCCTAAGCAACCCGAAATACTTCATAGTTCTTCAGTTTCACGAAGTCACAATGGAGAAAAATGACAGAAGCATTAACAGCCATATCTCCCCTCCCTTGCCCCAAAAACTAACGAGTTACTCTACTGCAAGTTCTGAAATTTCTATCTTACACTGAAAAAAACCCTAAACATCAAAATCAGGATATAAAGAAGCAGCTGGGCGAGCCAGGGCTGCAGACCAGCAGTCATTAGATAGCACCATTTTCTCACAACCCAGAAGCAGCATTAAAGCAAGTCTTACTTCACAACTCCAGTTCCATTTCCTGGTTTGGGAGCTCAATTCCATGCTGGTTTTCCTCACAAATATATGAGCAAAGACTGAAAGTGAGACTCAGAGTTCTGTCAATGCTCTGCTACGAAGTGGAGTTAATTATCACATATACAAGTCACTCAAATACTGCTGCAGTTTAAATTGGCACAAGCTGGCACACAAGTCAGACAAGACCAACTCTGCCATCACAGAGAGACAAGATCTCCCCCACAAGATGAGGTAAGATAACAAACTGTTGTCAGAAAGGTATTTTATCTCGAGCCAATGGATCTCTAGCAGGACCTACCAACATGAATTAAAAAAGAGAACATTTTATTGGGACATTCAGAAACTGACCCACTACACACAACGATAACAATCAATTCTACTCTGACAATCTCTGCCAACATCTGCTGGGCACAAGAACCACTCCTGGGTTAGCCAACCTCGCATTTACAATTAGCCAGATACTTAAATTTACAAACCAGCAACACTTAAGAGCAGATAAAACACCAATTTATTTTGTTATTTTAAAGACTGTAGTCAAGGCAGTCAAGATTATGGATGATAAAGATAAGAATCAGATGAGGGGGAAGGGGAAGAGGTTGGAGAGGCATGTAAGAATATTTCTCAAGAATGTTTAATGTTTTGCTGAATTAACAGAACAACAGCTGCCTAAATTAGGCAAGTAAAGAGTCCTGATACTTAGAAAATGTTAATTGCTCTTTCTCCACATATACACACGTCCAATTTCACAGCTCATACCAGTTCAACTGCAAAACACAGTCCAGGTACAGACATTTAGCAGCAGTTTCTACTAGACATGGGATTACAAATTTCTCATTCCATACCTTGAAATGTTCAAGCAAAGGGTTTGCCTGCACTGGAGATTTGAGAGGTTCTATTCTTGCAGGGTGGGTATGGGGACAGAAAACAAATCAACTAACAGTACTGAAAAAATGAGTATCTCTGCCAAACGCTGACCAAATAAATTCTTCCAATGCTTTGTTTCTGGCAAATGACACACCACAGATGACAGTACTTGGAGGAGGAAATAATGAAAAAGCAAATTACAGGAATAGGAAAATTTTCTTTAATACTTCATGAGCATAAAAACTTCTGTTCATAATGAACATATATGGATAAACATCTGCAGATCGGTGTTTCATAACTGACTGCATAAGAATTTCATATCAGAATTTAATTATTTTTCCTTAAATATATTGCAAACACCTCACCTACAGTTAAATCCTTCCCACAAGCTGAATTTTAAAAAGCTTATACACTTGAAAAAAATTTGTATTTCAGTAGCATCTTTGTCTTCATAAAACAGCTTAAAGAAATAATAGAATACGAATATAAAATAAGAAATTCAAGCATTTCAGTACAATATGCCTTAAATTCGCACACTTTCTCTCTATTCTTCCTTCAATTCACAGTCTTCATTTCTGCTGACTTTCTCTGCTTAGGTTGAATTTACCTAAAAACTACATAGGTTTTCTGGGGGTTAGGGTTTGTTTCTTTGTTCTCCTTTGGATTTTTAAAAGGAAACCAGCATGCAATTAATTATGTATAACATCAGATTTCAGGAATATCTTCTTCATTTTTTCTATCTCCCAGGACGTGTATATACAACAGTCCCCATCTGTGAGGGATGTGGCTCTTTTTCCAAGACCTCTTTTTCCTTGGTATTTATTAACAGACTTGCTTAAAATTCCACATAGCTCTCACTGAAGAGCAGAGCACCGCATTAAATTTTCAGTGTCTGAACAAAACACGACTTCCCTTCTTCTCAGAAGGCTCATTACAGAGAACCCAGTGCCCACACAAACACCCTCAAGCTCTGCTGGAAATGCCCGTGATAGTTCAGATCCATGGAACATTTCTCAGCTGGAAGGACTGATGGTGGCAGTAGCAGACAGAATTTTACAAGACACGTTCAGGAGACAAGGACAGAGATGAAAACACTAGGAAATCCAAGGGAGTCCAAGTCCTCTGTTGTGCAAAAAGGGTGAGCAAAATCAAGAGGATCAAGCCTTGTTTACATTGTTTGAAGCAGAGTTTGCCTGTGAGTCATCAGCGAGGGCTGAGCTGCCCCAAGCTCTGGCCGCAGTGAGTGTTGCTCTCCCTCAGACTCCAGTTAGCCTTTTTTGTGCTGTGCTGTCCAGCTGACATTTGGCTCTGGGCTTCCTATATTCTTCCATGGAATCAGACAGTATCCCATCAGCTTGCCACTAATATCTGAGCCCACAAACATAACACCTGGCTGGAAATAATACCTGCTACATGTTTTTATTTAAAAGGCCTTGCTGGTAGCCCTGTTGCAACATCAAATTATTCACTGTTTTATAACACACAAAATTAGTTATGTTTATTTTCTAGTCAATTTTGAGTTTTCTTCCCCTTGTAAATTAACACAAGATGGGAGGAGGTTTAAATAGTTCTGGTATTAAGAAATTTTTGTTAAAGAACCATCAGTACTTTAAAAAGATTCCTCTTTCATCCAAGTATTAAAATTCTAGAGCCAACACCTGCTTTGTATCTTGAATTCATTTGCATACATCTAAAAATGTGATGAGTCAGGTTAAAATGCAAGGACTCCAATGCTTCCAAGAAACTATATGCAAATGCTCTGCCTAACTTCCATTTTAGTGCAGGAGCTTTAACCCTTAATTGTTCATTTTCTAATATGTTGATCCACACTACTGAGTACCCCACTCCTTCCCCTAACACAACAGCAGAAGATGATCTGTTATGTTGTAAAATAATTCTGTTTCCAATTGTTATGCACATAACTGGTCCTCAGAGAAGATTCTAAGAATCATTCAAGAGGCAACTCAAAAAGCTTCATTAAAAGCCAATGTCGGCTTGCTCTGTGTTGAAAAATGTAATCTCAAAAAAATTTAATTATATTTTTTCTAGTTAACCGAAAGGTACATAGCTAGCTTCCTATTAATGTGCGAGTCAAAAAAACAAAGAATGAATTAAAAATCATAGAATGGTTTGGGCTGGAAGACACCTTAAAGGTCCTCTATTTCCAACCCCCCTGCTGTAGGGCAGGGACACCTTTCACTATCCCAGGTTGCTCAGAGCCCCATCCAGCCTGGCCTTGAACACTTCCAGCAATGGGGCATCCATAAAAATACAGATCTCTGAAAACTATTATATTCAGTGATGCTTTAACAGGATAATTGCTTATGTATTAAGAAGCATGGTGCATCCATTGCTGCAGAGTACACAACACACAAAGGTACATGCAAAGGGTACAGAGCTTAGAAAAGCTGCACATCTCTCAGCAGAGAGGTGCTGAGCACTTCTGAAATCTGTCTACCTAAAGCTTAAAACTTTAAAAGGTTGACTTTTCAGATACTCTCAAAATACTGGTTCAAAGTTTTAACCAAACAAAACCCAGACCAGAGTGTGGTCACAGCCCAATTTCCACGTATTTTTCAAACATGAGATCATTATAAACAAGAATATTACTAAGGTATTAGGGAAAATATTTCTGTAAATAAAACATGTTCTGAAATGAATTTTAAATGTTTCCAGGTTAATTTTTCCACAGAAGAATGGATTGCAGAGATCTGAAAATGAAACAGACCTTCAGCAAAACTCTCACCTCCATCTACAGTCTCATCTGATTCACGAATATAACATTTCAGAGTAGCAACCAAGTCAGCCATTTCAGTCTTGGAGATCAGATTTCAAAAAGATGACGCCCTTGAGAACACACTCAACCACTTGTCTTGTATATGCTTACACACAGCTGGCCTAATCCTTTTCATGACTTCAGATGTGTCAATTACAATTTCCTAAGTTAGAAAAGATACTAGTCTCCTTATCCTAAAAATCAAAACACACTACAAAATGGTGTTTATACTGAAACCACCTACCATAAAGTAACTTTTACTCTCCTACAAAATAGTTTTCTCCACACTTCTATGATAAAATTTTCTTATAGATAATTTGACATCAAATTTTCACCATGTAAAACAGCACTAGGTTGTCAGTAATTTCTGGGACATGGCACAGCTGAGAAACAAAACCAAACCATTTTAAGGAATTCAACAACAATAACTCACCCACTGAAAAGAACTAGTATTTTACCACGAAAGGTTGAAAGAATATACTTGACTATTTAATGGCATGTATCCTCTGCATGGTATCCTGAATTTGCTTTATGTAACTGCCAACTTGAAGACGAAAATATTTTTATAAATTGAGACCCCAAAGTAGCAAGTGCAGCACCAGGCAGAGGTTACAAACCAATGCCACCGTGCAAACAGCAGAAATACATTTAGAAGAATATAATGTGAAAATCCTGACTTTCTCTTAAATAAAAAGGGGCAAACAAGCTCAATAACAAAGCTTTAGGCTGCCATTTGCTACCAATGAAGAAGTTCAGGGTGGCAACACACTACTTACAACTCTGGCAGAGACATGACTAGCTAAAAAATATAAAATAACTCTTCAGAAATCAGTTTGTCCCTAAAGAAACTCTGACCAATGGAGCAGTAAACTAAGATGGATATATATGATTCAGGAAAACACTACTGAAGTCCTCATCAAATATGAAACTCCCACCACGTATCCATATTTAACAAAATATACTGAGAGCCTATCACAGCAATGCACTGCTGTGGATAAAGATTCTCAAGTGTTTACAAATTGATGACTCAAATTATAATCCACGTGTGGATGAAGCATAGAGGACTTGCAAATTACTAGCTAAAGCCTCATTTCTCTGAAAAAAAATGCATCTAGAGAAAGATTCCTCTGTGATTTATTTTATATTATGGTTTCAGGTCAGTTATGACTGTGAAAGCAATCCAGGAAACAGTCCCTATCTTGAAAAATTATCCCATTTAAAAACAAGATCTGATTCACCCAAGATGGGAAATGTTATCAAATGGTCCAATAAGATACATACAGGGGTCTACACATTTTAGGGCTGAAGAAAATCATTCAAGGGAAAAAGCAGCTAAGAACTTGCTTTGGTCAGCCATAGGCAAGATACACTTTGTTATTTTTTACAGGGTAGACTAACCCTGTGAGATGGAGCAATGAACTTTATTCTCACGTAGCCAAAAGCAAGTAACACCAAGTGGCTTCTCACCCAACTGCCTGACTGCAGCATATACAGGGAAAAAAAGTGCTCTTTTGGTCTCAACCTCTCTCTCCTGTGAGGGCACAAAGCCAGTCCAGACAATATACAATACACCTCACTCATAACACAGCACTGACTGCACCATGAGCTGCTCCACATCTCTGAGGAACTGGCGCTGATGGGAAGGCACCACAAGTTCAAACACTTCACCCTACAGACATCACAACTACCTTAAGTTTGTTCCATATTCTAATGGGAAAAAAAATAATATTTAAGATCTTTAAGTGATTTTTATTTTAAAGATGGACTGATTTTTGAGTTTACCATCAAACAGCAAAAGCTAGATTATTTCCAAAGGTAATCTTTAACCCTTAATTTTACTCTTTTAATTTCACTCTTTATGCTTTTGATTGGCATATAAACTACATAATATATATAGAAGTTGTACATATCCATCTCCATCTAATATCACAATGTAGCAATTAAAAAAAACTTACAGTGCGAGCACATTTCCAAAGGGTAGCTTGCCTCATTCCCCTGAAACACAACAAGAAAAAAAGAACAAAGTTGCAATTATTCCCAAATTAGCTTTGAGGAGCTATTTAAAGTTTCAGAACTGTAAAGATCTCAGGCAATACAAGTTACATTGCTCTTTAAAAGTATGTATTTTAGACCCAACAACCAAGGACAGTGTTTTATTTGGATAGATCTATGTTATCAAAATATATAAAGAAATGTGAAACCATTGAGAGTCTCCCCCAGTGAGAACTCCCATGAAAATGTCACTTGACACGATTACGGTAAGAACTTCAATCTCATATTCTAAACTCAAAAAAAAAAACCTCACTACTTATATACTGAGCAAATGCTACTTTTCAAGTTAAAAATAGTTACTTTCAAGATTTCACAAAACCTGCTTTACCATTTTATTTCATACAAAGAAACAGATACATCCTTACAAATTCCGATGACAAATCTTATTCCGTTACCATAAGAAAATTGTAGTATATTTTCTCCCCTGAGCCACATGCCCATTCCCCCCAGAGGATTCACACAGGAAGAATAAAGCAAAAGAAGTATTTTACATGACGAGAAGTTCAGACGTAACAGCTTTACAATATTTTAATATATGAAATACCTTTGCAATGCACTACATTACTATGGTCCTGTTTTGTAGCTGAATGGAAAGTCAAACTAAGATTTTCAATTCTTGCTACACTACAACACAGTGATAACACAAAAAATTAAAAACTTTGAGGGGATCAACACTTTAGATTTGCATACATTGAAATCAACAGGAACTACTGCCACACAAACACCAGAAGACTCTCAAAGGTGGTATTTTCCCCCAAATGCCTCACTTTGAGAGGAAATCACAACACACAGACACTTAATGACTTGTTTCAATCCATTAGCAAAGAAGAAACCAGATAACTGAAGAGATTCATAACAATTTCCCCCCAAAAACGTTCTTAAGGGAGTGTTTTACACAAGAAAACAAAACATGTTTCAGATGAGTCTAAGACACATTCTTTTCAGCAGTCATTCTCTCACACTGTGGAGTGTAAGGGATTCCACAACTGAGCACTTGCTCATCAAAATAATACACAATTGAACAGAAATACAGAGATTATTTGGCAGAAGAGAGGACAAAAACGAAGAACTCCATTTAGCTTGGAAGCATGAGACTGCATTTCCTAATTAGGACAGAAAGGGGCAGAACAAACATCTCATGAATCTAAACACGTCTGAGAGGAGATGTGTTGCTGAGGGGGGGTGATGTTTGCATTTTTTTACCTCCAGAACACTTTCACTTTGCTTATCCCCCACAACCATCCACAAGCTCTGTTGCTTCTTTAAAAAAAAGTCCATACATCTGCTTTGTAAGAAGAGCAGCAAAAGATACAACCTTAACTTCTTACCCAATGCCTACTTAGAGCAAGACAAAGTAGCAGAACAGAAACACAGATGAGGACCAACAGGTCGCTAAAAATTCAGAAGCATGACTTGGATATTCTGCAGAGAAACTTATTGCATCATGGCAAGGAATCCAGGGCAACAGTGCCACATGGAAAAACTTGGATGGAATGCCAACCAAAGTCTTAGAAAAAAACCAGCAAAGACCAAAACAGGCAGCAAAAGGTGAGTGTATGTATATAAATATAGAAGGGTAGGGGATTTAAAATGGGGGAAAGCAGAATGTTGAAACAAGAAGAAACAGGAACCAGGGGATCCAGTTAGGCTGCTCAAGACACGAGGTCATGAAGAGGCAAGAAAAACACCAGACTGGAAGGCTGCAAATTAAAGGAGAAAGTTGAATTAAAACCAGCGCATTTATGCATGTGCACGCAAATAAACTATCATAATTACATAAATAGCCTGTTCTGGGCATTTACATCCTTGTTCAGGTGCTGGGAGAAAGTTAATTTCTAGTAAACAGTCAATCTGCCTAAGGAAACATAAAATGCTTCCAAAAACAGAAGGAAACAATGAAAAAACCAGGAATAACTTCCTTCAGTTCATGAACTGAGTAAGTGTAATGTTTATAAGGAGCATGACTATGCATCTAGATGCACATGCTAAGCCATAATCAAGTTATCTAAGTGGAATAGTCTAAAAAATATTTGGAGAACAGGGGAAAAAAAAGCGAAATAAATTTCAGCTTAGCTTTTCTGTGAAATAGTTACTACTAAAAAAAATGTGTTAAGAATACTTACCTATCCAGGACTGGATCTTGGATATCTAAAAAAAGTAGAAAAATCCAGTAAGTGACAATGTAAAAATTACATGATTCTTCAATATTTGCTATATAGGATTTAAATAAAGTATCTTAAAAAATAGTTACCTGCTACTGATGTGTTGAATTTTCATTTTCACAGGAAGATCCAAAAGTCTACTAAGGTTTAAAAAGGTGTTGGTTGCAGATTTTTTTATAATGACATTTGAGCTACTCATGCCAAGATTCCTGTTTGCACAGCTGTGACCTCGACAAACACAAAGGTGTTGCTCTATAGCAAAGCCTTGATCTTCAGAGATGAATGAATGATTTGGTCTTGGAAGCAGGAATTCTTCATCATATTCTGAGTAGTAGAATAAGAAGGTGACTCGTGTGCAAATGCAATCAGTCTGTGTACACACTCTATGAGACAGAAGATAAGCCCTGAAACACAAGCACTAAGTACGCTAAGCACTAAGTTGCTTAAGAAAAAAGAATTGTAAAATGAAAGGTAAGAGCTCTATGCACACTAACACATTATGGAAAAAGCAGGGAGGAAAGCACAGCTACAAGACTTCATAAAGGATCAAAAGAGCCCTTTAAGAAAAGGGAAAGAAACCAGGTACCCATTTTTATCTGTACAGTTTTGATGTAAAGAACTACCCAAGTTTAACACCTGGATGAGGCAGCATTCTAAAGAACACTGAAAAATGTTCATTGTGATTAGACTCACTTTTGACAGTTACTGCAAAACATAACCATAATTATACACCTTATTCAATAAAATAACACTGCACCAAAACTTTAATAGTTTTAGGATAATGACACTCATTTATAAAGACAAAAGCCACTGTAAAATCTCCAAAGATTTAATTTCATTTCTGATAAAGCAGTTGATTTACACAAAGACATGTAGAGTAACAAGGTTCTGACACAACTCATAAGATTGTCAATGTTAAAACATCATTATAATATTAGTGTTTCCTACCAGATATCTTCAGTATACCTCACACAAAGTGAGATTATTCTCTCATATGCACCATATCAGCACATTTAGAAACGAGTGACACACGGTTTGTTGAAGAAATGCAGCTTTCACAGAGTCCACATTCCACAAGAGATTTACTTGGCACCTATGCCTAGGTGTAAAACGCCTTCCTCAGCTGCTTCTGTGCATCACCACCAGACTGCTGCACTTGAGCTCTCTCCTCTCGAGCTGCACCATTAGAACAAGTGGCTGAAACACTACAGATACTTGGAATAGCCTTTTAGAATAGTCTTGAAATTTTCTTGCATGCTGTTAGAACCCTACGAAGTTATTTTTGCTTAAACAGCCATAAAATCATGACCTGTAACTAGAAATAAACACAGATCAAGGAACAGGCCAGAATCTACTAACAGAAGGCTGACCCAATTCTAAATACTGCAGAAATACCAGTTTCCTAGAGAGAAGTCAGAACATGTCACTTTAAGTAGTTCAGAAGTCTACTTGACATGTAATGAATGTATCCCTTTAAGTGTTCTTTGCAATTTTCTTCCCTAAGTGCTCTTTTTTCCTTTCAGCAGCTGTGACTTTTTACTGATTAAAGATAGCCTCTTAATAGACTTTAGTCTTTATTTCTTCTGCAGTTTATCCTCAAAAATGTGTTTCTTGATTTTTCTTTCTCTGGCAGTTATTTCAAATACAAATCACTCTCTCTCCTTAAGATCAGTTTTTTACATGCTCCTCCAAAGTACCATAGTTAAGGGCAATTATCTTGACAAGTTTCCTCTTAGTGAGAGACATGATCTGTGGATAGAAAATAAAAAAGGAAATTAGTAATTGGCAAAATTAGCAACAGAATCTCAATTCTTAGCTGAAGCTGCTTATACAGCTTGTACACAGTAAGACATGACACTGCAAAGCAGTTCTTCAGCACAAATTAGAACACTGTTTCTAGATCTGTTTGATTGCATGTTATTTTTCTGTATGATGCACATCTTTTTGTAAATAGTTCAGAGACTTAAATTACAGTGTCAGCCTTCAGTAAGTTTTTGAATGCCAGCAAGCCACAATGTCACCTTAGGACTAATCTCAAATTTAGTTCTCTAAAGGGGGTGTGTGAGTGACTACACCTAGACAGTTTAAAAAGTGAGATTGTTTCAAAGCTTCTGATTTGTTTCTATAGCCAGACAATGAATTAATTCAACAAGGGGCAAGACTAGTCTCTAATCTGTTCACTACGCATACAGGAGTAGTTGTCCAAGATTTACTACTTTTTGCAGCAACCCACAAAGCAGAGTAATAAGCTCATCCTTGTAAATGGCCTTATTAAACATGCAAACTGCCTTGTGCATCTGGCTGTTACACTCCTGCACCAGATGTTTCTGCATTTGATGCAGAGGCACCTCACGGGGTGCTGGCAACACACTGTACGTTGTGCCTTGTGCATCTGCTCCTACACCTTCTATTTGTTATCACAAGAAAGAAACTACAGGGGCAAGTGAAGCAGTTAACCAAGCCATGTCAGCTGGGGGTATTATCAGGATCATCAATTCAACTCTCAAGTTACACAAAAAGGTGTTTTCCATCATCCTCTACTACAACTAGGAAACAATGGAAGTGTTAAGAAGAAAGATGGAAGAAGCTGGTAATCAGTATTTAAGAAGAGCTTCCACAGAAGACCCTTTTCCCTGTTCCATAAACACACAAAATGCTTCTCTATCTTTTCTCATTCTTTTCCATACCACCAAAATTAATGATTGATGAAAATTACCTGTTGCAGAGAATTCTTCCTCCTCATCCTCCTTCGAGCTCATTTTCCACGTACTGCCATTTCCACAAAGCTTTAACAATGAGGAACTGCCAGCTTGCTGAGAAGTTTGGTTTGGTTTTGTTGGCTTGGTTTTGCTTTGGTTTTTGTTTTTAAATGATCATTGTTTAATAGGTTACTAGAGTTTTGGCTGTCAGAGGTTGGCACTGTATTCTTCATCAACAAACAGCAGGCAAGTTGGCAAACTAGAAAGGATGGTGTATGTTATCAAGGCTCTAAAACACTTTTGCATGAATAGAACACATCACATAGACACATCCAGAGACAATCCACAGTGGTTTAAAATGAATTTCACACAAAGCCCAGGAGGCTTTAAGCCACTTTAATACTAAAATTTCTGATTAAATGTTGGTCACAAAAACAGGTAAGATCTCATCTACTTTAATTTATACATTTCATATGTGACTTACTAGAGCAATTAAAGCCTAAAAGGAGTTTATCAGAGCACAGATGAAAGACACACACAAAGTTTCTGCAGATACCACAAATGGTTTAAAACAAGAAAAGCAGGAATAAGATTTGAGTGGAAAAAACCAGCAAAAAACCCACTTTCATCTACCCTGTTCAAAAACAGTATGAATATACTCATACTTGGCCTTTTCTTGTTAAATCTAATCAGAAGAAGAAAGAAAATCCCACCCACAAACAAATTACTCAATATAGAAAAGTTGTGTCAACCCATGAGGAGTCTGTGAATCAAGAAAAACATGTCACCAATTATCTTTCAGTGTATTTACCAAGAATATCCAATTTAGACATTACAAAAGGAAACTTGTAAAGGAGATGTCCTAGATAAGATCACTAGGAAATTTGACATTTGTGTCTGACTTGGAGTAATTGAGTCACCTTTTAGGCTTTTCATTGCAGACACCAAAGAAAGTTCTGCTTAGAACCGGGACATCCCACCACAGTTATCCAAAAACAAGACTGGACTTGCTTTAAGAGCTGATAATAGTGGAGACTAACTGAGAGAATTTAGAAAGTAACATTTAAAACGACTTGGTGACTTCTGTGTTGTTTTATGCAAAGCAAATACTAAGTACTCACTTTGCATAGAAGCATCCCAGGCACAGAGAGCAAATCCCCCAGATATTTCCTCCTTGGAATTAGCAGCTCTCCAGCACAAGACTTCTACTCAAATACAAAGAAAATAAATCCACCTCTGAAGTTCTTATGATCATACTAATGTTGAGTTGTGATGCAAAAGAACCAAGTGAAGCCAAGAAATGAGAGGGCATTAAATTAGAAGCCATGTGGAAGTTCAAGCAACCTTAGAGAGTTTCACTGCTGACCCCAAATTATCAGCCTAGTTTCTAAGATCATGACCTAAAAAAGGAATTAAAGAAATACATGAAAACGCCTGACACCCACTTCACATTCAGTAAGTTCCAAAATTAAATCTCTCCTAGCAGAATGCTGTAACTACACCTGCCATTCTTACATTGTATTTCCAGGTCACCAACAAATCCATTTATCCTGGAGCTAGGGTAGTATGGCAGCATTTTAAGATGCAAGACTTACAAGCTGAATCCAACGGAGATGACAATTTACTGAGCCTTCACAACTACAGAGTTTTCACCACCTCAGCTCTGCTTACAACCCATTGCTGCAACCAAAGCTGTGGAAGAGTCCCACGACATTTCATAGCCATTACCTTGGCTGTCCAACAGTCCAGTATAGTTTCTGGCATTGGACTGTCAAATCTGGGCACCTTGTTAGCCTTTGGTGTGAACATTCAGTTGCGGACATGTGCAACAGAAGGAATTAAAACAGGATACAAATGAGCAAGGAATTTTTACAGGTTACTCAGAAAAGGAAAGAAAAGACATTGAAGAAAACCGAGAGGCAACAGTAATGGCACCAGGTAAATAGCACAGATCACAAACATGACAGTAAAGGACCTGGGCATTTCTTTCGTACTTAAGAGTTGTGCTCCTCTGCACTTCTCTGAGTAAAGACTACCATTAAAATCAGTAATCTGCATTATTAACACAACTCCAACAGCTAGAACTGCCATCATATATCCAATTCACAGAAGGGCACGGGTCATGAAAGAAATGGAGAGTATTGGTCATTAGCAAATAAATATCTTGCAATGGTCTGTTTGCAAAAGAATGAATGGTATTTTTATGGAACAGTATCCACCATTTGCAACTTTAATCAACCAGCAACAAGGTGCATATGGTAGCAATAGATTACAGTTGTTTACTCCTGGACCTCTGAAGACAAGACAGAGCTACAAATGCAGACTATGAAGTTTAGGTACTGACCTTAAATCTTACTATTTCGATTATCTTGGGTGCAATGACATAGTACATGCAGGACAGTCAGGGAACCAGGTCCAGCTAGCAGAGATTCATGACAGGCAGGTCTTGCTTGACCAGCCTCACCTCTTTCTATGGCAAGGTGACTCACCTAGTGGATGAGGGAAAGGCTGTGGGTGGTGTTAACCTGGACTTCAGTTAAAGCTTTTGACACTGTTTCCCATATCCTGGAAGAACTCTCTGCTTGTTGCTCCGACAGGTCCAATGTTTGCTGGGTTAAAAACTGCCTGGATGGCCAAGCCCAGAGAGTGGGGGGGAATGGAGTGACATCCAGCTGGAGGCCAGTCACCAGTGGTGTCTCTCAGGGATCAGTTGTGGGGCAGGTCTTGTTTAATCTCTTTATCAATGATCCAGATGAAGAGATCGAGTGCACCCTCAGCTTGCAGACTACACTGAGTTGGGTGGGAGTGTTGATCTGCTGGAGGGTAGGAAGGCTCTGCAGAGGAATCTGGACAGGCTGGATCCACGGGCCAAGGCCAATGGCATGAGGTTCAACAAGACAAAAGTGCCTGGTGGGTCCTGTACTTGGGTCACAGCAATCCCACACAGCGCTACAGGCTGGGGGCAGAGTGGCTGGAAAATGGCCCAGCGGGAAAGGACCTGGAGGACTGGTCAACAGTGGCTGAACATAAGCCACAACAGGGGCCCAGGTGGCCCAGAAAGTCGATGGCATCCCAGCCTGTATGNTGGATGAGGGAAAGGCTGTGGGTGGTGTTAACCTGGACTTCAGTTAAAGCTTTTGACACTGTTTCCCATATCCTGGAAGAACTCTCTGCTTGTTGCTCCGACAGGTCCAATGTTTGCTGGGTTAAAAACTGCCTGGATGGCCAAGCCCAGAGAGTGGGGGGGAATGGAGTGACATCCAGCTGGAGGCCAGTCACCAGTGGTGTCTCTCAGGGATCAGTTGTGGGGCAGGTCTTGTTTAATCTCTTTATCAATGATCCAGATGAAGAGATCGAGTGCACCCTCAGCTTGCAGACTACACTGAGTTGGGTGGGAGTGTTGATCTGCTGGAGGGTAGGAAGGCTCTGCAGAGGAATCTGGACAGGCTGGATCCACGGGCCAAGGCCAATGGCATGAGGTTCAACAAGACAAAAGTGCCTGGTGGGTCCTGTACTTGGGTCACAGCAATCCCACACAGCGCTACAGGCTGGGGGCAGAGTGGCTGGAAAATGGCCCAGCGGGAAAGGACCTGGAGGACTGGTCAACAGTGGCTGAACATAAGCCACAACAGGGGCCCAGGTGGCCCAGAAAGTCGATGGCATCCCAGCCTGTATGAGAAACAGTATGGCCAGCAGGACCAGGACAGTGGTTCTCACCCTGTACTTGGCACTGGTGAGGCTGTACTGAACAATCCTGTGTTCAGTTTTGGGCCCCTCCCCTCAAGAAGGAAAGTGAGGTGCTGGAGCATGTCCAGAGAAGAGTGATGTAGATGGTCAAGGGTCTGGAGCACAAGTCCTGTGAGGAACTGCTGAGGGAGCTGGGGCTGTTTAGCCTGAAGCAAAGGAGGCACAGGAGTGCCCTTATCATACTCTTCAACTCCCTGAAAGGAGGTTCTAGCCAGTCTCTTCTCTCATGCAACCAGTAGCAGGACAAGGGGAAAAAGCCTCAAGCTGCAACAGGGGAGGTTCAGTTCGGGTAACAGCAGAAATTTCTTCACTGAAAGGGTGGTTAAGCATTGAAACAGGCTCCCCAGACATGTGGTGAATTCACCATCCTGGGAAGGGTTCAAAAAAGTGAGTGGATGTGGAACTTTGCCCTCTGGTTTAGCGGGCATGGTGGTATTCACCTAAAGGCTGGACTTGATGATCTTAGAGGTCTTTTCCAACCTTACTGATTCTATAATTATTTTATACCTTCCTTTGAGCTGTTCAGAGTTCCCAGAGATAAAGAATGGATTCAACAGCCATCTAGCTTTAGGATGCACCCTAAATATTATAAAAAAACAAAACCCTTAACTTGCTTTTAAGTTATTCCAAATGATTTTGGGACATACTGACTATCATATCAACTATGGTTGGTCATTGGAAAAAAACAAAGCATGAAGAAAAAAAGGTTCCATTTATTTCACTTAGAAATTTCAGTAATAATTTAACTTACTCAGCTATAGCCCCATCCTTGAAGCTTCTTACGTCGAAGAGACTAAACGGAGCGTGTCAAATGGAAACTGAAAACTGCCATCATCTAATTCCTGCACCTTAATGCAAAAATGTAATTTTTCAAGTCTAAAGTTGCCAAGGGATTGCCAACCTGTTCTCCTCTACTTTTTATTCGCATACACAAATATTATCCAAATGTTGATCCCACAGGAGCTGAAAAACCGAGAAGCATGTTTTTAATGGCCCAGAAAATGTAATAACTGAAGTGTCTAATGCTTTAGAATCTAGTCTAATAATCTTTTCTCTTTGAAAAAAAAAATCATCTAAAAGAGCTGGAGAAAACACATCATTTTCATTAGGCATTAAAGAATCTTATAATTATATTTAGTTAACACATTGTTGCCCAGTCAATTTAAGGTTTCCTTTGAAGAGGTAGAGGCATTTTCCATTTTCTGGCAGGCACAATTTTCAAGAGGATACAACTGTCCAGCATGATACATCCAGAACTCCTCAGCCTCCACTTAGCTGTTTAATGCCAGTGACATAAGACTGCCAGTGCACTCTTCCATTCCACCTCCATGTTTGGATACAATCCCCATTTTGGAGACTACCACATAAACTACGTTCTCCCCTGAGTGTGATTATCATCCCTTGAAACTTTACCCTATGGTAACTTTTTCCCTGACACTTTCAGTTACATTTCATGTGAAGTTTACCAGAATTCTGAAAAACCACCCAACTTGTATCAGTGTTCAGTTTTTATGTAAGATCTTAACTTAAAAGTGAAAATTATAAAGGTATCAAAGACAGAATATTAACAAAAGGTGTAAGACCTAACTCAATACCTCACCTGAATGCTAGTCAACAGCAAACATCAAGAAAGGCTACAAGCATTTTGTAGTCAAAAAAGGGCACTGCTGGGAAAAAAAACCAACCAAACAAACAACAAAACCAAACACAACTTCTTTTAACTTACCTTTAAAAGGACAACATTTCAAGTTTTAGATGTGCTACCACCAAAGCAGCCTAAACTTGTTAATCCTGCCTCTAAAGAAAACACTCTGTGACCTTCAGTACTGAAGGAACTCAGAAAAAGATTAATACCTAATTCTTCAACATGGCATTTAAATTGCAGACATCAGAGATAATGAACCGAGGCAAAGGGGATTGCCGGATTTGGGATTACAGTAGAGATCAAGTCAGGTTAAAGCTGTTACAGCGTTCTGACATTGTTGTTCACTGCAAGTATGCAGAGTAGGTGTTATAATTCCCTTTGCCACCTTTAAAACAGAAGGTCTTATTAAAAGAAAAAAGGTTATTTTGGATATACTTATTTCATTTTTTCATAACAAGTGATGATCCTTTAGAAGATTCTTTCCTCTCACATATATGTGAAGTTGTACCACATCCCCCCTCAGGATGCAGGAGGCAAGAAAGACTGTACAAGTCTTAGGAAGAGCCTGCAATTTACTCCTTAGTCACCATCTAATCCAGTCATGCCTCTGCTCAGGCTCCGTCAGTCATTTTAAGGGAAGCCACTTGTCCCCTGGCTGGCATTTGGCCAATCACTTCTGCTATGCTTTATTTAAATCCTTCACTGTCCACGGGTCTCCTCCAATGTGAGATATTAATGGCTTAAGGCCACCACAGTCAAGTAACTATTCTAGGATACCACAGGGAAGCCCTAAACCAACCAAGCAAGAAGCAAACCTGAAACTACAGATGGCTACTGTTGCCAAAAGCCTCTACCAGACAGGAAAACTGAAGGTATCAACATTGTAACTATAAGAGCATTCAGCCTTTCTCTTCAACACACCGTTTGCCTTTATTAAACTTAAAGGAAACAGAAATAAAAAGAATATCAAACATTTCATTCACATAGAATAATCCCATTCATTTAAAATTTTAATGTTTTGAATTTCAAATGTTCAGGACTGAAAAGCAAACCATAAAGTTAGTCCAGTTACAGCAGGGATTTTATGGTTTACATTCACATACAGAAATGCCATGGCTTTTCCTATCTGAACTCAGAGTTGCTGAGTTTTCAGCAAAAATCTAACTGGCATGGTCTTGAAGATATGATAAAGTGTTTGGTTTGATGTATATAGACACAGCACTATTTTACTCATCTGCAGGCAAGCAAAAAGGTGTCTCCCAGAAAAAAAAATTGTCATCCAAGACGGAATGAAACATACAGACCCAGTAGAAAACATCAAAGAAAGCAGTTTGCCAAGCTGCTTAAGAAGAAAGTATCACCAAAGATAAAAACAGTTTTACTGCAAAGTTCTTCCCCTAAATTTGGAGGACAAAAGAAGCCCAGTCGAAGCATACACTAATAATACCATTTACAGGTATGTATCTGTGCCTACAAACCATCTCACTCAAGTTTGATGCAGACATAATAAAAACCTAAAGGATAACTAGAAAACTTAAAACTTAACTCAGTAACATCTGTAATGTGTGTGAATATTTACATTTTCTGTTCCATTTTATGATCTCCTTAACAGAGCTTGCAGTACGTCAGGTAGACAGATAATAAACAGTGCTAGAGGCAAACACGGTGAGATTTTAAAACAAGGTGAGGCAGAGAATGGATTGTGCCACATTCAGAAAGCTAACAGATTAATCTTTTTTGAAGGAGAAAAGCAAAACCTCGTACGTACTAGAAACCCATGGCTCTCACACAAAACAGTGAAAGCTCTCACTGCAAAAACTTGCATGAACACTGTAAATAAAACTTGAGAGAAACGCAGTAACAGGTACAAAAGTGTTAACTTTATGAGCTAAGGTACAATTCACAATTTCACTTTTGGCAGTTCCCAGCTGCTGCTCCTCAGAGGCAACAACCCAGTCTGCTTATGCAATCACTTCAGAGCTCGCATCTAAGGCTTGCATCACTCTCGAAAATTCTCGGAACCCTGTAATTTTAAGTGCATAAATGAATAATGAACTCTCCAAAAGCCAAGGAAAGGAGTTTCCCAGAATGATTCTGAAGTAACCCAACCTTTAGTAGGAGAATAATAAAGTTCTGCCACCACTAAATCAAAGTAAGTTCTGATGCAATTAAGAGCTCACATTGGGAAGTCTTTGGAGTAAGACAGGTTGCTACTTCATCGTCTCTGGAGGAGTCACAAAAGATTTACAAGGTACTAATTTATCTGTTCCACTTACGTTAACATATTTCACAAGCCTCTTCACCGGAGTTTATTCAATTCCCTTAGCTAAACGGGAGACCACAGCAGCCTTCTCCTCAACTTTAATGAAAACTGCAATAGCTTCTAAATCAATCCACCCCATGACTGTGCTGTTACATGGGCACGCTAGTGAAAACGAAACCAAGACCAGGCTGTCCAGAAAATTTGCAATCCAAGTACAAACAAGGTAGAAAACACAAAGACTGCAAAGGAACAAGCACATCAATGACAAATTGCAAAGAAAACTCCCACAAATCTGAAACAAACAAAAAACCCCCCACAAATCTTTATGTATTACAAAAGTAGCATTGAAGAGTTTTAGAGAGCATTTCAAAGGCAGCAACTTCCTAAGTATATAGTGCAAAAGCTTATCTAAAGGGTATGGGAGAAAACATAAAAGGTGACTGAAGATTTTAACAACTGACTAAGATGTCATGGATCATCACAGTTGAGGGTCAACATCTTAATAACAAAGAAATTACATTAACTTACACTTAATGGGATATTAAAGAGAAACAAAAAACAAAGCATATACACTGATCTTGTTTTGGGACACTGATGGAAAGAAACTGGATATAAGACATTTAGATCTTCTCCAATTTAATCACTTCATTAATAAGAAGGATTTTTTCCCCCTTTTGTTGATGAATATGAACATAGAAAATCCAAGCAACTGCAAACAGTAAATTGTGTCACAGTCATTTGAAAGAACAATTTCAGATTTGGAAAAATACAGCAATACATAGAACAAAGGAAACAAAACTTCATTCAAAGCATCACTGAGAACCTGGAGGGACTGCAAAGTCCCACAGTTTTCACCAGGAATTAAACCAGATGATACTCAGGCTATTATTTAGCATCTCATACTCTTGTCAAATGAAGAAAGATAAAACTACCCAAAAGACTGAAAACAGCCATTTTGCAGGTAAAATATTTAGTAGGTAATTCAAGCTCCTTCAGCTTCTCCCTTTCTCTGCAACAATTTGGAAATAAAACCAATTTTTCCCAGAAAACAGACAATGCTCCAAACTTTCCCTTCAATACAAAGCAATAGAAGAGTGGTCCAACAAAACTGAGAATTAATAATCACTGGCTAACCTACATATAAATAGGAACAGAACAGTTACTTTACAAGAAGACATTAAATGACCTAAGGCTATATTGAAATATAATTTGCTATCTACAGATATATTCTCATGAGGTTGCTTTCAATTAGGCCAATTTAATTCTCAGCACTTCCAGGTACTATGAAACCAAAAAGAACTAGGGAGCTTCAGCAAACTCTGCCAACTTAATTGGTAGTTCAATATTCCTCCAAAATTAACAGAAATAGTTAAAGGATTATATTCTCTGTAATACTTTCAGTCAAGAACTCTTGCCACTGGATTGATGAGAAGTGTGAAACATGGGCTTGCTTTTCTCTGCATTGTGTTTTAAACATGTTTAGTCGTTTCTGGAAATAAGTCTCTTAAAGGTATAGCACTTTGTTGCCACGTTTGCAAGCTTAAACTTACTTTCTAAGTAATTTTCAAAAAGCCAAAGGCTAGTGCTATCAACATCTATAGAATCAAAAACAACCTCTTAAAAATATAATTTGTGACACTCCAAATACAAGGAATGAGTAAAGCTAAGGACAGCCCAGTCTTCTGAACTTTTTGACCTTCCTGAGCTTCCTGAACTTGGTTATACCAAGAAGATCACATGTAACACTGAAAGCTCAAACTCTACAGGCAGGA
The DNA here is from genome assembly GCA_013396655.1 of Campylorhamphus procurvoides. NCBI lineage: Eukaryota > Metazoa > Chordata > Aves > Passeriformes > Dendrocolaptidae > Campylorhamphus > Campylorhamphus procurvoides. The sequence continues at coordinate 1,449,656 of WBMV01003267.1, read as the reverse complement.
AGAAAGATAATCATTAGATCAGTTTCCTACTACTCTTCTGCAATGCTGTGAACATTAGAAAGGAGTAAGAGCAGTTCTTTTTGCAGAGGGTTTTCCAAAATGCAGAAAAGGAGCTATAGCAGTCACAGAATTCCAAGTGAAAAAAACAAATCTCCTCCCTAATTTCTGCAACAAATAGCCACAAATCCTTGCGCCTGATGAGATGTAGCTCACATCTGTATCAGACTGAGACAAGTATGGAAGATGAGAACATAGCTAGAAATTAAATGGACTCTTATCCTCTGACAGCAACTGACAAACATTAATAAATGTATTTGCTCCTCATCTATCTCACAAAGGTGCCTTGCCACAAACTGTTAAACAACTTGAGCAAGCAAAGATCATTATCAGAAAGTAAGTTTAGATGGCTTCACTTTTTAGGGGGTTTAGACACAGCAGATGCACTGCAAGAAGTATCTGTAGAGGGGAAAGAAAACAGCAAAGATACATTAACAGATTATACTGCATCATACAACAGTATTAAGCTACTTAGTGTGAAAGACTACATTGCACTTGGATATAATTCCCTATTCAAAGAAGCAGGTGGGAAGCAGCCAAGGACAATGTGACCTGTACATCCTTCTCTACCAATCGATTACCCTAAATTTGTAGGTTTTACCAATGTATTCAATGAGGTGTTAAGTGTAAAGGGTAAGGCTTTGGGAACAGTTGTAAATGTATTTTAAGGGAATCTCAGAAGGCCTAGAAGAAAAAGATGATGCAGCTCTATTGCATACACTAGTTTACTAACAGTTATAATAAAACGCCCTTGGAGCAGGGAAGTTCAAGTGCCAATTCAGAAAATATCAGCAATTCACACCAGCTCTACCACAAAGGCTTAGAAAACAGTCAGAAAAGTCACACCAGTCACCACACAGAAGTGCACAGGAACAGGCTGCATAAATAGATGCTGACAGCAGCCCTTCTTCCCATTAAGAAGCTTATAACAGTTCAATATTACTTAGTGTGAAAAAGGGAAATCTTGCATTTGGAAAGAGAGAAGCGTTTTAAGGCCACCCAACATGAAGGGGAAAAGGGGAAACAGAAACAGTACACTAAAAAATATCACGAAGTAGGCAAAGTGTCACTCAGGATCCATCACAAAAGAGGCTGAAGAACATTGTGAAGACCTGTGAAAACGACACCTATCTCAAAACAGAAAAGACAGTTCAAAAATGGTATATGGTTTCACAAACTGACAAGAACAGAAAACAATCAAGGAGGCAAAGATGCAGATCTGGGCAAGATGTGCAAATCAAGGGAAGAAGCAGATTGTACTGAAGGGGAATTGTTGGTAGATACAGAATCTGAAAAATATTCTGGTATTCCTAATCATAGTTAACACTAATCTTAGTTATTTTCCTTTTCTTTTTCCTCCACTAAAGGAAAATAACTTAATCAGAACTTATTGCTGTCAGCTATTAAATTGAGACATTTTAACAAGCTCTGGTTTCGTTTCTGCCATTCAGGGATTCACGAAGAATTCAGAAAAGAATAAAGATGAGTCATATGGTTTGAAAACAGGCCCTACCAAAACTGTGATCCAATACAGAGCGATCAAAACCACTGCAATTAAGATACCAAGAATTTTACAAGTTAAACAGGTCTTCTGGGCAGTACCAGCTTCCATTCTAAGTGAACACTTAATTGCCACCACTCTAGAATTTTGGAAAAACTAGCAATTTGTTTTCCAGTAAAGGCACCCCGCAAATTTCCAGAGTCTTCCAATTATCACAGACTTCCCAATGAAAGTAAAATGAAACATAGTAAAACACATTAAAATTACCACAATGCTTCAATTAAGGTTTTCCCTGCTACAGAATACTCCAAAATCTTGAAACAGTTTTCTTTATATGACTTGTGTCACACAGAAAATACTGACTTATCATAACCGTGAGGTGATGTCTTCAGGAGTTGGTTATATGAAGTCATATTCAAATGCTACTTAAAAGATAGAATATTTTAGGTAAACTTCTTCGGGGCAGGAACTGACTTGTTTCTTGTATTTATATACAGGAATGCAAATATTGAGTATCAAATAGAGACATCTGTCACTTCTGTTACAAGCTAATAAAAGGGTACTCAAAAGATTAAATTAGAATTCCAACCCAGTTTCAGTAGCTTATAAACAATCATGTCAAATGTCTGAAGAATTATCTAAAATCTCATTACCAAAATACTGCTAACATCTGTAAGCAAAAGGTTCATACCACTCTCTAAAGAAAAGATCCCTTCATCCTGACAGAAATCAAAGCTTATTAATTGCTGTAACTGGCAATATAAGCAGAAACAGCTGTCCTGAAGAGCTGCTAATGTTCTTAAGTCATAAATGTACATAAAAGCAGGCATAAAAGTACACACAATGCAGCATTAGAAAAATTACTGCTATTTACAAGTCAAGCAGATGCACTCGTGCAGAGGCCCAGTGACGTCCAGTAATAATTCCAGTTGCTCACAAACAAGAATCCAGTGCAAGGCACAGGACAAGCAAGTACATCCACCCTCAAAGACTGACCCATCTGTGCATGTAAACACAACCTGCCCACTGAACCACAGGCCACCAAAAATTTACTGTTTGCAACCTTAATAGATAATACATACACATTTATACACCAGTAACACAAACTGCAAGTCAAAGATCACTTCTAATTTTAAAACAAGCGTTTTAACAGCTCTTTGTGAAATGCTGGGTAACATGCATTGAGTTCACACACACTGCACACAGGCTAAACAACATCTCTGAGGAAGTAGCCAAGATAAAACTATTGCTAAACCCTGGGCACTCTCTCCCTCAAACTAAATTTTCTGAAATCTGTATCTGCTCTGCTCCCTACTATACAGCAATACAGCATTACTACATCATTACATACAATGCCTGAATCTTAAACCACCATTTTCCCCATCTGCTCAATGTTAGTCTCTTATTCATGTGACTTTTCTCACCATGAAAGGGCATTTGGCCACCTTTTAACTCACCATCCCATTTTTCAAGGCCTTTCAGAAGAGAATTTTTCAGAATTGACCTTTGGCAAACTCAGATGCACCAACACTAGAGGTGCACTCTAACATCCAAGACTACACAGACTCAAACTTACTAACCTTTCATATTTTATAAATTACATGCATCATTGATCTGATTTTTCAATGCAGTGTCTGAAATAAAAAAAAACAAACCTAAAACCGGTGGTACCTAATGCAAATGCTTTAATCTTATTACTAAAATAAAGTGTTTTTCTAAGAATCACTGAAAAACTTAAAAAAAAAAGTAGGGAACAGATGTTCTACTTAATGAAGTATAGTACCAAGATAGTCTACTTAAGTCAAACATAAAATTTGAGTCTATTTATTCATATGGCATTGTCATTATTGCTGCTTAGGAGTTCTTCTATTCATCATGGGGTTTTTTCCTAGACTTGTTAGCAGATCTACATGCAATAAATCTTTAATCTAAAGAAATCTGTGAAGAGTCACTTCAGGATTATCAACAAAATTGACCCACAACTACTCAAGATACCAAGGTGCTAAGCCTGTAAGGAGCGGCTCAATACTAAATTAAACTTCCCCCAAGGGAACATCTTACATACACAGCACTGAAAAGTTGTTCAGTCATCATGCCTGGAGAGTACATGAGTTCTTCACAAGTTCAGGGCTGAAATCATATCCATGGAGTTAATTTAAAAAAAAACAACAACTCCTTTTAAAGTCCTCTCTGCAAGCCACAGGATCCTTGCCCAGAGTATGATGCTATTCAGAACCTACAGAGTGCAACAACAGCTTTTTGGTCTTTTACAACATATTGCAAAAAAAACCCCAAAACACCTAATAAACGTACACAGAGAGCTACTCACAGGGTGACAACAGAGAAGGGTTAGAAAAGTAACCCTGTGGTTTCCAGCTGCCAGAAATAAAGGGTAAAAAACTTCTGTATTTGTCACAAATATACCAGAGGAAGCAGAAGTTCCACAGCATTTAAAGATGATCCCAGGATTATACTGTGAGAATCACAGACAAATCAACCTTTCCAGTAGTTCAGTTTCTTCACATAAACATACCAACCCTGGCCTTCATTTCTGGCCTTCCTATCTGTTACCCATTCCTTCCTCTCCTGCCCCTCCCAAATTCTGACAGCATTTCTTTAATAAATGTCTTACTACATTTCTTTTTAATTCCTATTTTACCTAACAATGTTATAAAAGTGTTGTGAACCTCCAGCTGGCTGAATAAGAACAGTATCAGCTTCCTAGGGGAGTTCCCATTCTTGATGTGGCTTAAGTTTGCTTAAAAATGTTCATCTACACAGACTTTGCAAATATTCACTAACTGGCACAAACTGTTTACAGCTCAGAAGCCAAGATATTTATTGGCAGTTCATGAGAAATGTTGTCCTTTAATCCAAAGCATTTAATGGGTTTCCGAGACTTCTTTAACAGTTAAGGATTATTTATATCGCAAGGGATTCTTCCTTAATTGTGAAAAGGAGTATCAGTAACCAGCCCAAGTGACTGTCAAGTTACAAGCGAGTCAGATATAGTCTCCAGCCTGTTTTGCAGTATCAACAACCCAAACTGCTTGTGGTTGTGCTAAGTACAATCTCATAGCAATATACAAAACATAGTCTTTCTGTTTGTGGAAAAAGCCTAATAAAGCATAGCTACCAAATTAGAATTTTTAAGCCACACAAAATATCAAGATTAAAAAGAACTGACGTTCCAGAAATTAATTCACTTGATAGATGTGGGGTTTATTCTTAGACAGACCTGAAACTTTTAAAATACAAACTCTCCACAGACTTCTGCCATTCAAATTATACAGAACAGACCTGAACAGGAAGACAAGCTTAGTTTAAGCTTAACCCTGGTTAAAGTCACCTCAATATTACTAAGGAAATACAGCATTTCACACAGTGACCAAAATAATCTAGCTACATTGCACACCAAGCAGAATATATTGCCTCTGGTCCCATACTTTCCCAGAATACTTTAGCTAGTGCACAAAAAGATTTATTCTGTTCCAGATTAAAAGATGTTGGTGCATGTCCAAGTCTTTCGCACTTCATTCAGCACATTAAGGCAATCTCTGTAGCCGATCTTTCTGACACTGCTGGTGTCAAGATTACTTTAGGCCCCTGACATCGAAGAAGCAGAGTACCTTTTATGGGGTATTAAAGGCCCATTTCCAGGTCTAATCTCTAAAAGAAGTCACTTTAAATGGCTAACAGTGTTACCAGGATGCTGGAAGAAGGTGGTGTTTGACCAAGCTTCCAATCTCTGCACACCATCACATGCCCCAAGCCCACTGGACAATGCACAGCACGTTTTCTAGTGCCTCCATTTTACCAAGTCATCGGTCTCAAGACCACGAAATCTGCAGCAATTAATTTGAATTAGATATATTTATTTTCAGAGCTACAAACACACTACCCATTTCCAGTATCACATACTAATGTTAACTTCTAAATGATAAAAGGGACCTTGGCTAAGTTATTACCCTGCCATGACCTCAACCTTTTTCATCTGCAAAACAAGAACAATATTTACCAGCCTCACAAGAGCACAGCAAGATAAGTTCTTACAGTCTTCGGGAAAGAAAGAACATGCTTAAGTAATTTATATAATCAAGTCAGCCAATAAAACTCTTACGGTTTCCAGGAGTTCCAACTTTCTAATGTTTTAATTAACATTGGCCTGCAAGTCAAACAAGATGCCTATTTTCTAATGGTACCTGCCCAGAGGTTCCAAGTTAGCGACCTTCAAGCACAAGCACTTTTCGCTCCTCTTTTGATGTAGATCCATGTCTCTCATTTCTTCCCCACCACTTCAATCTTTACTCCCCCATCCCCACAGTGCTCTCTCCTCCAGAAGCAGAGGAGTTTGATCGTGACAAGGACACCACACAGTAGCACCTCCCTTGTTTCTGCTGATTCTGGCAAAGAAGTAACATGTAGGAAGCGTGGGAACAGCCAGCTCCCTTTGCCCCCATGGTCTTTCTGTAGGGAACACAAAGGAATAAACAAGCTCGAGAAAATGGCAAAACATATAGTCCAGAAGAAGAGAAGGATGGAAAATTGGGAAATGTGTCACTAAATGAATTGGTTGCCAACAAACAAAGAACAGCACAGTGTAATTTTTCTCCCAATTACAAGTTCACAAATGGTATTACACAGAGCAGGGAGAAAAGGCTTGGTAGGGAAGAGAGGCAAGGAAATCAAGAGCAAATTGCTTTCAAAAAGTCATATATTAGCTCAAATTACAAAAAAATATTTTTCTGTGAACACACTTTTTGGTCACCATTTCACGTAATTAAACCAAAGTCATAAGAGTTTCATGCTGAACTACCATTCAGACATAAAACATTTTAGGAGAGGGTACAATTTTCTTTAGTGAAACACAGCTAAACACAGGCAGCAAAAAAAGGGGAGGGAAAGCAAAATAATTCTTTTAACTAGAAGGGAAATCAAAGCAATGTTGAAAACCTTATGCAAGTGTAATTTATGAATTAAAGTGGAACACTATAAGCATACCTAAAATTAATAAAAGTTATTCCTTCTGTAACACTGCCCGGTAAGCACCAATTCAACACCCAGTTACAGGAAAGCTGCAACCTGTTGGTTGCAACCAGCTTTGTTGCTGGTTTCAACTTTTTGTATGTCTTTCTGACACAAATGATGGAAATTGTGGCTCCTCAGGACAAGAGAGGCCGGGAGCTCCTGGAGTGGATCCAGTGGAGAGCACCAAAGATAGTTAAGGGACTGGAGCACCTCTCTTACCAGAAAAGGCTGAGGGAGCTGGACCTGTTCAGCCTTGAGAAGAGACTACTGAGTGGGGACCTCATTAATGTGTATCAGTATCTAAAGGGTGTCAGAGGATGGTCCAGGCTCTGCTCGGTGCTGCACAGCAGTAGAACAGGAGGGAATGGGCAGAAACTGATGCACAGGAAATTCCACCTGAATATGAGGAAGAACTTCCTTCCTCTGAGGGTGACTGTGCACTGGAACAGGGTGCCCAGAGTGTGTGGAGTCTCCCTCACTGAAGATATTCCAGAACCATTTGGATGACCCTGTCTGAGCAGGAAGTTTGGGCCAAATGACCAATTGTGGTCCCTTCCAACTTGACTGATTCTGTGAGAAGGCAGAAAGAGACCAAGAAATGGTTTGGCACCAAAACGTGCATTTTTGCCTCATCTCATTTCCTCAGAAATACCAGAATTACTGAATCCGCCTTTTCTGGCACTGATTGACAGAAGACAGTCCCATCTCCTTTAAGACATGAATAAAACCCACAATTTAGATGTTATTAATCTCACTGCCTTAAAGTTTCCCTTTCATTGCTAAGCCAGATGCGTTAGATGATGAATATACTGAAGTTTCTGAGGTATGCCCACCACAAACCATTTTCCCTTCAACTACTCAATTTTTATTCCTCCCTATTGTTAAATTTATAGTTCAGCCATATAAAAACAGAATTCTACTTCTACCACAGAAATGGTGAAAAAATATAATTACTTTTTAGAAAGTCTCTCTCCTTCTGCATCAACAGGCTCTATCTTCCTTTTTAGACCAGAGAGTTAAAGAAACTTGCATATTCAAATTGGCCTCTATATCTCTGAGAATCACTTCCAAAATAAAACCTTTCATTAACCTCCCTCGCTTAAATATAACCTACACATGAACTTCACAGTTTGAACCCTAGACCAGTTATTCCACCTGTGGCAGAACCCCACCAGTAGGCTGGGACACAGACCCTGTGAGTGCCTCTCAGTTCCTGCCAGCTGTTACAAAACTGAACTGACTATCCAGAGATTTGTCATGATAGCAGTGAAATTATGATTTGGTAACAGAATAACCAGGTTTTTTGTGCAGCTAAGAACCAAAGTATTTAATAAACTCCCTGCTAAATAGTAAGCAACTATTTAAGATGGTCTTCTGGGGTTCTTTTTTTGCTTTATTGCAAAAACATCTCTTTCAGTGGTTCTTGACTCCAGTAATTTAGAAACAGTGTTAAATCAGTTCTGGCTGGAGAAAAAGCACCAGAGGCACTACTGCTCAAGTGAAGTGAGTCAAAACAACTGCAGAGTCTAGCTAGGATGGGTGCACTATGCAACATGTTTGCTGTGATTCCTGTAGAATTCTGTGGCTTCTGTAGTACAACTACAAAGTTCAAGAGCTGGATATGAACCAGAACATAGACCATCCCAAGATAACAGACTTTATCTATCCAAAGCCAAGATTGTTTAATACCTTCCATCTGTGCTGTTTACCTTTTCCTAGAAAACACTACTCATAGGAAAAACTTGCTAAGTCAACTCTGACAAAAATAGCTTATCAACATTACTTCTAGCATTATGTAATGGACTCATCATCGTATGCTCTGACAGATTATTTTAGAACTGGCTATACCAAAACATCCAGAACTACATTCTTTGACTCACTAGATGTTTTTGTTTTATCTTCAGCCACCTACTATGAACACAATAATACATTCACCTCCTTTTTCAACAGAACTGTCAGCTCTCTGGTCCTGTAAGAACACAAAAGAAATTGGCTGCGATCTGTGAAAAAACTCGGTTCTAATAATGTAAAGGTTTAAACAACACATACTCCTTCATTACACTGAACTCTTTTAGTGAAAACATTCACTGAGTAATGACAATAAAAAGAATGGCAACTTAAGTGAAATGTTGGGGGTGACTTTGTTAATGTTTAGTTCAAGTTTGGTTTTCAGACTACAAGGCACCTAAAATCAGGTGTTACCAGAACCAGTGTAGTGATATAACCCCAGGGAAAAATTTTCTGGTGGTGTTATGCTTCTGTGAGAAAACAAGCACCTTTACAGGTAGAGAAATCATCCACCATACCTTTTTTTCCACATTGCAAAGGATCACACACAAATACTATTCATGAATACATGAAGTAATAATCAACACGATAATATCATCAAAAGATGACACGAGAGCTTTAGTTATAACAGAATGAAGGAAAAAAATAATCAAAGATAATCATATGTGAAAGTTAAGTTCATTACGGGTCACTAACACACACTGGCATCATGGTTAATCAACATTTTCTTTCCTTTTATGCATGTTAGTCCATCTCACCAGGCAAGTCTTTGAGAACAAAATTTTCACAAAAGTCCCAACTACTGGGAGGATGAGCACAACTGTTGTGTGGAAGATGATCACTGCCCATGATGATTTAAACGTTCAGAGCATTTAGCAGTATTGCAACGATGGCCTAAACTACAATAACTTTTTCTAAGCCTCAACTTCATTAATACCTTTTTCTCAAAATATTAGCCTTTTTTTCTCATGGTCTTAATGTACGTGTAACTGAAACCAAACCTTTACATTTCAAAACGTGCCTCTGAATGCACATCTAGCATAGGTTAAAGTGTGCACACAAAACCAGCCTGAGCACGGCGCATTAGTTTCTGTCACAACTTTAATTTTTAAAGAAGAGACTGCAACGCCCTGCTTAAAAACAAAAGGAAACCCATTTTTGACCCCCAGGCCCTGTGAGGTCTAATGAGAAATGTGATAAACAGCTGGCCTTGCTCTGAAAGGGTTAAGAAGGAAAAAAATTAAACCACTTGCATTTCTCCTGCTGTAAACCCAAAATATTGCCAGGGTCTTCCTGCCGCCAGGGTACTGGATAATTTAAGCTAAAATAACTGTATTAAAAAAAAAAAGGGCGTTGATTTCTTGGCAGCGGCGAAAAGCAGGAGACACCCCTAGTGTCGACGTAAAATACTACAGGACTCCATACTGTATCTCCGGGTTCAATTTTACGGCAGTAAAAGGGAAATTTAAACCGTCATGATTGAAAAACCAGAGCGGCTCAAACACACACACACACAAACACACCTGGACCCAGCGCACACCTCCCCTCCCAAAAACCCAGCGCCCCCGTCCTGTTCGGAAGGCCGGGCTTCCCGCAGCAGCCCCCGTGAGGGCGGCACATTTATGCAGCCCGTGGGCTACGTGCACTCGCAGCTTTGCGGCCCTGCACACCAGGAGCACAGCGCTGCTGCTGCACCGGGGGCGGGGGCAGAGCCCGGCCCAGCGGCC